>CM053410.1:36083647-36232287 GCA_028644305.1 Xerus rutilus | reverse complement strand
CAAACCTCTCAAGGTGGAGTCCCTCAAATCCACTGTTCCAGAAAGAATTAAATTAGCATAGTCTAAAAGTAACAACATTCTTTTTTTTTTTTTTTTTTTTTTAAACTTTTTTTTAAACCTTTATTTTTATTTATTTATGGGTTTTATATGTGGTGCTGAGGATCGAACCCAGTGCCTCACGCATGCAAGGTAAGCGCTCTACCACTGAGCCATGACCGCAGCCCCAGTAACAACATTCTTAAAAGGGACTCTATTTCCTTTGAGTTATCAGTGGACTAAGACCTCTAGGTTATTTTTCATACTTTTAGGCTTTACTCTGCTTCTCTCATTTTGTGTCTATAAAATTGATTATTCTGGACTCAAATATAATAACATATTTGTTATTTTTGAAATAGCCATTAAACTTTTCTATGATTTCTATGCCTTGCTATAATAATGACATTCTCAAGTCAACCTGAGAAAGATTAATAAACAAGAAGAGATAAATTCTCTGTGTTTTGAAGAGTATATTGGCTCTAGTTAGATGGATAACTAAGCTCATTAATTTGTTGCTAAATTTTCTCTACTTCCTGTTGGAGGCACAGGCATCTACCCTATAACTCACACCATCACTCCCAATCTTCTGCATGAAATATGCTTTACTCACCTTTGCTTAGAACACTTGGTTTGGCTTAGATATCACTTTTTCAAGCCTGCCCTGAAAACCTTGATGCCACTGTAACTACTCTGTCTCCAAGATGATAGCACAGAACATTCTATGTGCTTTTTCTATGCTGCATGTAACACAATTGACCTTGTGGTGATATACATACATGTCTGTTTTTTCTATTGACTGGATTTTAAGATTTTTGAGGAAAAGGATCATGCCTTATGTATCTTTGTATTTCTGTGTCCTAGTAACTAATATGGATCATGGTGTATAGTTACACATCATTAATTTTTTTAAACATTAATAAATTGTTAATAATTGGATAAGAAAAAAAAAGAAGAAGGCTTCCAAAGTTAAAGACAAAGTAGAAAGAATAGGATAATATCAACATCAAGGACATGATATACATATAATACCAATTGCTTATCATCATCCTTACACTATAAAGAGTCTTTAAGAGGTCAAATAAACTCCAGAATACACAGCTGTGCATAAAACAGAATCAGTCTTTTCAGATGCTAGTACACAAATAAGTAAATAAAGAATAAAGCTAAGCCCAGCCAAGGTCCATATGAACCCACTCATCTATACATTCATTCAACAATTCTCTGTATATGAAGGGATGCTAGTGATCTACCTGGAGTTTTATTAATGCTAATGAGAGTCATTTATTGAAATAGGTTCATTCTTCTGGCTACACACTTACACATCAATTAATAACATAAAAGAATTTCCAGGTTCCAAAAGTTCAACTAACAAACGTTCCCTTTCCAAGTCTTGTTCACTTCCATCCTTCCAAGGTGAAATCAGTTCAGTCTCTATTACTACAAGGATTATTTTTAGCTATTTCCTTTCTTTAATTGAACATCTTCCCTTCCCATTTTCATCCTGATCATCTACAGAACTGTACCAGAGTATCCACTTGAAGATTTACTGCATTTGCCTATAAATAAATGAAATAGACCCCAGTTGCTTCTAACATGCTTTTACCAGCTACCACAGAGTCATCATACTAAAACCATGTACCCCCTTCATCTAATTACTAACCATTACAGATCTAGATTCCTGTCTGTCATTACCAATTCCACCAAATATTCTGACCTCCACTACTCTAGACCCAGAGACTCCCTGCATCTGAATTCAACTAACTTATCTCCTAGGAAAAATTTTTTAGTTCTACAGAGAGGAAGAGATTTGAATGAGGTATATTGACATTGACTCATATCCAATTTTGCTGTCTGAGTCTATGAATTGTGCTAAGCAAATTTTTCTCAAATGGTGTTCAAGAGAACACAAACTTATGATTTCTGATACTTATTAGGAATTGTATTACTTCCATTTTGAAGAGTCATGATGCCAAATATTTTTAGAAGTTATGTTGTTGAAAATATTATTTAATTTTGTTTAATAATTCTCCTCAAATTTAATCAATCACAAAATGCATGTGTGTGAAAGACAAGAGGTGGGGGCGAGGAAGAATACACAATAGTAATACCCCCCAAAAATCAGTGTTCTAAGGGATACAAAGTGGAAGTACTGAGCCAGGCCAAATTATTAACAGTTCCTTTATTTAGTTTCTTTCTAATTTCACAAGGCAGCCATGCTAAATTTTGCCCCTTTCCTCAAATATCACCTCCTCTTTTCTGCTTACTAAGAGATTTTGCTACATAGTATTATTCCTTTTTCATTAAGTTAAATCACCTTCTTGCAGATTTCCTCCCACTCCTTTGCTGACCCCTCTAAGTCTCTACTGCCAGGTATCATTCCTTGTACTAGGCCTCTATATAGCTTATAGTTTTAGCTTGTTTCCTTCATGTTTCCTTCCCTCCAAACCTTTGATGATCCTCATTATAATAAACAAAACTGAGCAACTAGTCAGAGAGATGAGGTTCATCTAGACATCTATGTACTTCACTTCCACATCTAATGAGTTGAGTTTCAGATTACTTCCACTGTCATCATACTTGCCCAAAATACTACTGTCTCTCTATTTAGCTAATTCAGTATCATGTCTAGTCTTCCTATAATTTTACTAGCTGTCTCTCATAGCATCAATGTGATTTTTTTAAAAAGATCCAAATCACAACATGTACACACAACATAAAATTCCTTAATGGTTGGTCATTATTGTAGAATAATACCACAGACTTTAACATACCATAGGCTATAACACTCCTTTTACTTTCCGCATTGCTTCCCATGCTATGCTCCCCCTTGCTGAGTATAGTCCATTCTCAATGGTTTCCCACTGTTTCTCAAATACAGGCTCCTTTTTCATAAATGCTTCTCCCTGGGCCTAAAATATCCCCTACCTCTCTCATCTTCCACATCTACCATTTTTCTTGTTTCAGCTTTGATCTCACAACTTTGGAGAGTCCTTCCTGGCCTTCACCCACCAAGCAGAATCCTCCTTATATATTCTCATTGTAGAAATGTATTTTCCCTTCATAGCACATATCCCAACTGTAAATAAATATTTCAGGACTGATACTCACATTGGAAAGAAAGCTCCCTCAACACAAGGATAATATCTATTTTTGTTCATAATTGTATCCACAGCACAGAGCATATGCCTGAAATAAAGCATGCATTTAACAAAGATCTAATAGAATAATGAATGAATGGAGTTTATTACATATAAACATGCTCAAGCTTCCACATTTCTCCCTAACATTTTGCTCTTTTTTCAGTCTCATTTTTCCTTCCATCACTTTGCAACAGAAATAATTAGCAATAGTTGATATGGGTACAGTTCCAGTGGTGTCTGGTTTTGGAGTAGTAGAGATGAATATAATCTCTGGTAATATCAATGACAATGGCCAGAAAACTTGCATGTTTGTCCAATGCCTAAATGGCTTTTCAGGGATGTGAAAGTCTTGAAAATTTAACCATATGCTGGTAAACAAGTGAGAAAACCCAAAATTCAGAGCCAAATACACATGAGATACTGTCTGGAATCACTCAACTTCCTAAATAGGGTCAGTGAAGGAAAACATGATAGGAGTTCTACATACTTATTAACAGAACTGTCTATTTATTCCTTTAATTATTGTATCGTCCAGTTAAATTTCAATTGTTGCAATCATGGGTAATAACAAGGGAAAGTTAATGACCCTATCAAGCATAAAATGTCAAAACCATCAAATTTCATCTCAGGACCTAATTTTAGTAGCAACTAAAGTTCTTAGCAGATATTTACAACAAAAATTGCACCTACTACCATAAAAAAATCTCCTTTATATGACTATACACAAGCCAAACCTGAAAGTCTTCTACATATACTTTCTAGTCTTAAGTATATTCCTGTAATATCAGAATAAAAGAATTTAAGGATGGTCTAGTGAACATGTATTGCATCAGATTGGCAAAATGTATTGCTTGCTAGCTGACTATACCATTTCCCTAAGGCTTGCCTGTCATCGTGGAAAGTTACTGGGAAATGTTTAGTGTATGTTTTCCATGAAGAACTAAATAGTTATAAAAGAGTGGATGTGCAAGAAACACTTTCTGTACTCTACCAAGCTAAAAGGTTTGTTAACATTCTCAAAGAGAAAAAAAAAGAGGCAGATCACAGAACAGAATATATATAAAAACAATGGCTAGAAGAGACAGAGAACTTATAAACAATTCAACACCACACACGAGGATATGAAATTCATGTTCTTCTGAGGGGAGTTCTCTTGACAGACCCAAAGAAGCTTTAATAAAAGGAAAAGCAAACAAGCATTTCCATTATTGAACAAAGTGTACAATTAATGCTAAAACATAAGAAAAATACTAGCAGGAATCAAAGCTAGGATTCAGCCAACATAAAAATACTCCAGAAATAATTTTTATTAATTAATGATTTATTCGTCATATACTTTTTAAAAGAATTTGATGACAATAATACCAGTGGCTTTCTTCTCCTCTCCTCTCTCTTTTTAAGTAACAGTTGCCTTGAGAATTTCTTCATTTCAGGTCAGTACATAGTGAAGACAGTTCTGTAACTTATAATAGGTCAGGAATTGGATCAGCATTTCTCAGGAGATGGTGACTACAACATGGGCAGAGTACAGCAATCATCTAATCTTTCCACTCAAGTATATATGGCTTCCTAACTATGGACAGATGCCATGTTTCTCTCCACTCCAAACATCACAGTCTTTATGATCTACCTTTCCTTTTTAGGGGGTGGACTTGAAGTGCCTTGTAAAATATTTTGTGTTTAACTATTTTTTCATAAATTGTTAGCACTGAATTCTGACACATTAATTAAAATTGTATATATATTTGAGCTGCCTAACAAACTTATATGTCCTTGCAATAAGGGGGTGTTATGGTTTGAATATGAAGTATCCCCAAAACCTCCTGTGTTAATGCAAAACTGTTTGGAGATTAAATGATTAGATTATGAGAACTGTGACCTATCAGTTCATCCTAGTTTGAATGGACTGACTGGGTGGTAACCGTAGACTAGTAAGGTATGGCTAGAGGAGGTTAGTCACTGGTAGTATGTCCTGAGAGGATTCATCTTTCTTCTCGCAGTCTTCTCCCCCAATCTTTGCTTCCTGGCTGCCATGAATAGAGCAGCACTTCTCCACCATGCCCATCTATGGACTGAGACCTCTAAAACCATGAGCCACAAATAAACTTCCCTTCTTCTAAATTGTTCTTGTCAGGTATTTTGATCACAGAGAAGAAAAGCTGACTAAAACTAGGGTAATAGATATCCAAAGCATTTCTCAGAAGTGTACTATGTACAAAAATATAAGTTGGAAAATTAAATGTGTACACTCCGTGCATAAAGAAAGTTTCAGGGTATTAATATATATTAATTTATATACATTATCTTCAATATATAACTATTATGTAATATATTTTAATATTCATGCCAAGAACAGTTAGAGGAGGAAAAGTTTATTTGGTTCATGATTTCAGAGGTCTCAGTTCATAGATGGCCAGTTCCACTGCTCTGGGCCAAAGGTGAGGCAACATGGCAGAAAATACGGAGAAGAAAAGCAGCTTAGGACATGGCAACCAGAAAGCAGAGAAAACTCTGCTAACCAGGGACAAAATATAAACCCCAAAGACGAAACCTCCAGTGACCTACCTCCTCTAGCCATACCCTACCTGTTTTTAGTTATTGCCCAGTGAATCCATATCAGTCGATTAATGTACTGATTGAGTAAAAGCTCTCATAACCCAATCATTTCACTTCTAAACTTTCTTGTATTGTTTTACACATAAGCTTTTGGGAGATTCCTCATGTCTAAACCATAACATTCTGCCCCTGGCCCCCAAAAGCTCATGCTTACCTCACAGTGCAAACTACATTTAGTCCATTTTCAAGAGTCCCCACCACACTAAAGCTCTAGCATTACCCAAAAGTCCAAGTTTAAAGTCTCCTCTGAGACCCAAGGCAAACTCTCAGCATGAGCCTCTGTAAAAATCATAAGTTACATACATAATGTCACAGAGTAAACATATATAATGTGTATATATATAATATGTATACATATATTACATATAATGTATACATAAAATATATAACACATCATACATATATAATGACACAGTAAACAATTCCAAGAAGAAATTGGGGGAATAAAAAGAAGGGATTGGACCAAAGGAAAACCAAAACCCACCTGGGCAAACAAGTCCTATAGTTCCACACCCAACATCTACAGCATTTGGCATTGTCATATTCTCTCAAAAGGGCTTGTGTACTTCCACCCCTATGGCCCTACTGGTTGCAGCACATATGGCCTCTCTCTTGGCTTGTTTCTGCTTGATTCCTGCATCTTTCCTTGGAAGATATCTCACATTACTGGCATCTCTTAATCTTGAGGGCTCCACTGAAAGTTGGGCTTTCTTCTCACATCTTCATGCATTGACCTTTCAGGGGTTGCCCACAGGGGTTGCCTGTTATACTCTGCTTGGCCCATAGATCTCCCTTTGAAGTCTGGGTGGAAGCCTCCATGATTCCCTAACTCCAGCATCCTGCACTGATGCAGAATCATAATCACATGGTTCACAACAATGTCTGCCACCATATTGAGAAGGAGCCAAGCCTCTGTCAGAGGTCTCTGAGTGCCTGGGCAGATGATCATGGTAAATAAACTCCGAAGGCCCTTCTCTGTAAGCAGTGTGCTCCCATAGTCTCTTCTCAAAGAAATTTTTACTTTTATACCCTTGAGCCTGAGATGAGTATGCTCTTGTACATTTGTGAAATGCTGTTATGGTTTAGATATGAGATATCCCCCAAAAGCTCATGCATGAGACAATGTGAGAAAGTTTGGGTTCTGAGAGTCTTAACCTGATCAGTGCATTAATTCCCTGATAGGGTTTAAATGGGTGGTAACTATAGGTAAGTAGAGGAGGTATGTCATTAAGAACATGCCTCTGGGGTATATATTTTGTCTCTGGAGATGGAATACTCTCTCTCTCTCTCTCTCTCGCTTTCTGCTTCCTGGTGCAATGTCCTGAGCCATTTTCTCAACCACATTCTTCCACCATGATGTTCTGCCTCACATCTGGCTCAGAGCAATGGGAGCTGAGCTGGCCATCCATGTACTTCTAAAACCGTAAGGGCCAAATAAACAGCTCCTCCTCTAAAATTGTTCTTGTCAGGTCTTTGTTCACAGATACACACACACAAAAATGACTAAAACATATACACACCAGCCTATTGTTTCTGGGTAAAGTATTTAGTTGTCCCCCCTCCCCCCCACCAGGGATTGAATTCAGGCATACTCAACCACTGAGCCACATCCCCAACCCTATTTTGTGTTTTATGTAGACAGGGTCTCACTGAGTCACTTAGCACTTTGCCATTGCTGAGGCTGGCTTTGAACTCATGATTATCCTGTCTCAGCCTCCCAAAATGCTGGGATTACAGGCATGTGCCACCATGCCCAGCTAAGTATTTAGTTTTATTTAGTGGCTATAATTTCTTTTAACAATCAAAATTTCTTAGCTCTAGTTTTACTTGCATTTTTCTAGCAGAACTGCAAGTTTTTCAAATCTCTCTGCTCTGCTTCCTGCTCTTGATTATCACACTGAACTGAGCTAAAAGCTGTGAGCGATATCTTTACCACCATATGAATGCTCTGCCTCTGCAAGATTAATTATTTCATCACCTGTAAATTCAGCCTCACAAAAGTCTCAGGATCTGGGCAAAATGTAGATTACTTCTTTGCCAGAATATAACATGAATTGCCTCTGGTACAATTTCTAATAGAGTCCTCCTCCTCTGAAACCTCATGAGTCAATCATTACTATCAGAATTTTGGTCTCTTGAGCTCCCACCAGCATGCCCAGTAAGCTCTATTTACAACATTCTAAAGCTTTTCCAGGCTTCATCTCCAAACTTCTCAAATTTCTCCCCACACAAGCCAGCTCCAAAGGCTTCTGAACCAACATGATCAGGTTAGTCACAGCAAGAACCCCACTTCTGGTAACAATTTCTGTTTTAGTCAGCATTTTTGCTGCTGTGACCCTAAGACCTTACAAGAACTATTAGAAGAGGAAAAGTTTATTTGGCTCACAGTTTTAGAAGTCTCAGTCCATAGATGGCCCACTCCATTGCTTCAGTCCTGAGATAAGGCAGAACATCAAGATGAAAGGGTATGAAGGAGGAAAGCAGCTCAGGATATGGAAACCAGGAAGAAAGGAACACTTCACTCACAGGGACAAAATATAAACTCCAAAGGTATGCCCCAGTGACCTACCTCCTCTAGCTATACCCAACCTGCCTATTATTACCACCCAGTTAATCCATATCAATAGATTAACACACTGATTAGCTAAAAGCTCTCATAACCCAATAATTTCACCTCTAAACTTCTGTATTGTTTTACATATGAGCTTTTGGGGGACATGTCATATCTAAACTGTAATATTCATCATTTTTGGAACATAATATTAGAAGCAATAAAGCTATTTTTAGCTTCTATATTCAAGGCAATTATGAATATAGAGGAAAATACCTATTTACTTCATTATGTCTTCTGGTTCAAACATAACCAAACACTTACATAATTGAATACATCATATAACATTATAAATTACATTATTATTTCTACTTTATATTATGTACAGACATCAGATGATTTGTTATATATGTAGATAGGATGTATTGCCTATCAATTTCCTTTCAGGATAATTAAGAAGACATTATAAATATTCGTTAGGATTATGAAGCACTAAATGAGTGGAATAGAGAACTAAGGGCCTGGCATAATAGATACACATCCAAGATGACTCAAGTTTCTGTAGGCAGCTCACTTAGTAAAGACCTCCAGTAGGAAAAGATAAGTGGTAATCTAAATAGCAAATGGAACAATGTTAAGTGACATAGAAAGTTTCAAGTGATTCATTTCTAGTAGTGGGTGTAGTAATTTAAAACAAGATGAGTGCATGGGTAGGGAGAAGGAAAAGGTCAGGACCAGGAAGAAGTGCTGTAGATTTCTAAAAGTAATCCCTCTTTAAAATTCCTTCATTGACGTATAAGGGAGACATCAATTTTGATGTGAAAATAGTTAAATGAGGATAAAAAGTACATGGGACATCAATTCAACCAGCTCAACAACTTCATCTTACTTGGGGTAACAGATTCTATAACATGCGGTTAGAGAGGCTGTTTTCTATCACAATGATAATAAAATAATTGTCCTCATTTTAAGTGTAAAAGCAAAAACTGACATTTGAATTTGTGGAATATCTGGTCACAGAGTTATTTTGTCCCAAGAATCTATAGATTATAATAAAATATAAATAAAATAAAATTAAAATAAAAACCCTAATAATTTAAATGAAATTCCATTTAAGAGGACTTGTTCAGGTTAGTATTCTAATTACTGTAACTGCTTGTGATAAATATTTTTGTAGTGCTTACTATGTGTCAAGGAGATAGAATAATGAGGAGCAAAATTATTTCCTGTTAATTTTCATGAGGTTGGAGAGATGAGGGTAAAGATAATCGAATGACTATGTGTGAATGTCTAGGCCAGCAAGTGCCCTGAGGATGAGGTGCTTGTTGCAATGACACTGGATTAAGAGATTTGACAAAATTTCCAAGGATATTAAGAATGAGAACTGATGGTTCTGTAGACATTTACTAGGAGAACAGAAGAAGTACACATCTGTAGAAAAAACTTTTGTCCATGTTCTTGTGGTGGGATCTGGATGGTGTGGAGAAACTGAAAGGGGCCAGGTGGCTAGTGGACAGAGATTTGCAAGTGATAAAGTAGACAGGCTATGCAAAACTTAAAATAAAAACCACAGAAGAGGAGTGCTTAGAACACCTACCTGCAAATGGTAAATAGCTATAAACTCTACAAACCAATAGTGAACATGACAATGCTCAATGCAAAGAATATAGCCAACTTTTTGGATATAAACTGATCTAACAAATTAGTCAGGCATGGTGGCATACTCCTGTAATCCCAAAACTCAGGAGACTGAGGCAGAAGAATTATAAGTTTGAGGTCAGCCTCAGTACCTTAACAAGGCTTTAAGCAACTTAGTAAGACCCTGTCTCAAAATTTTAAAAATAAATAAATGAATAAAATAGGCTGGGGATATGTCTTAGTGATAGAGTGCCCTGGTTTCCATCTCAGTAGCCCCTCACCCCAAAAAACTAAACTAATCAAACTAAAACATATAGAAACAAGAAAAAATGTCATTTATTTCCACGTATTTCCAGCACAGCAGTGGTAATCATTTTAGCTCTCATTTTCCAGGAATTCATGTAATATAGTTGGTTTTTCCAAAATAAGCATAGATATGAAAATATCAGTCAATAATTTTATGACTTGGCAGGCAATATCACATCCTAGATGAACAAGAAAGAAATATAATCTCTGGTTTTCATTAAGTCTATGTAGTCAAAGTGATTTAAGATCTAAAGCTTTTCGTTTTTAATTCTGAAATTCACCTTAAGCACGTTTATAGCTCAAAATGAGCATACTTGCAGGGAATCCATGAACCAACTCAATGAAATAATGAAATATGAGAGCATGGTTTAAAACAACTATGTGGAGAAAGTCAATACTCATCTCACTTTTGAAGAAACTGATGATTAAATGTTGCTTAAAACATGAATCAGTTAAATTCCTCTAGGAAGTTATGGGAACACAGATGGTTAATCCAATTCATTTTCATTACTATAATACGGTATACACTTTTGAGGATGCTATATCATGTGACACACACTATATCCCTCTTCCAGATTAAAGTTTTAGTATGTCAACTACTAACCTAAGTAAAGATTACTAAGACTTTAAAGCATGCCTGTGAAATCCAATCCTGAGAAGTGTAAATTTAGACTTCTAATTCTTTCTACCCTACCTGCTTTTTCTCCCTTCCTTCTTATTGGATTAGAACTGTTTAATTACAAAGGGGTATGGAATTTTTCCCCTTTCTATCTTTATTTATTTATTTTTTCTGTAACTGAACTTCTAATAAGATTCACTTCTAATGTTTGGTTTTAGAATTTGTGATGTTTGTTCCTTGAGTATGAAATAAAAATTGACCCATTTTCAGAAAAATAATTCAACTGAAATTTTTAGATGGATACTTTTATAGACACATTTTTGACATGATGTTAATCATTCACCTCAGTTAAGAAAAAAATAGGAGTGTACCTGAACTACTTCCTATTCCTCACCCCACAGTCTACCCCTTCCTACTTACTCCATAAACTCACCATGCCATATAAGGAGTTTAAGAATTAGAAGCTGCATATTTAATCAGCTTTAAATATTATATTCCGCTTATGTAAAGACTCAATTCTATGAACTTGATGATAGTCAATAACTCTAAGTAAACTATAGAAATTTTTGTTTTTAAAGACTCAATAGGATGTACTGTATTTAGTAACTATGTGGTTTCACTAGGTTTTAATTCCTCAGTAAACAGGAATTGGGCCCTCAGGATTGTGGTTTTTGAAATTACGGTGTGTTTAGATTTGGAAACTGCCCAAAATTCATTCACATCTAGAAAGGACAGCTCACTGCCAAACATATGCAATCAGGAGAGAAAAAAGATTACATTCTAAATAAGGTTTGTACAACAAATACTTCCATCTGTTTCACAGAGATCAAATAGAACTACTTTAAAACAGTCCAATGATATTTAAGCATCTGGTAAAAAGAGTGTATTTATGGGAAAGGATTCAGGTTGGTAGTATTTTTTTGCCCTAAAGGATAAGTAGTGGAATGCTAAATAAGTTTGTTGCACATATTTAATAAGAAAAATTGAATTTAAACATTAGCTTATTTTTTTCTAGATAAAATTTACAAATCTCCCTAAATGCCATTATTAAACTATTAAGGCAAAATGAAGACTCTATTGAGATACCTTTCCCACACTGTTTCAGAGCTGATATTAATAATTACAGTTTTACCAACACAATAAAGTTTGACAGATTTCCAAGAAGGATCCAAGCCAAGTCTAAGAATATGCACACCACTTTGTTTCTGGAGAGACCTTCTTCATAAGAACAAGACTCTAGTTACATGAAGTCACAAATTAAATGTGACTTACGTGCCAGATAAGATCATACCTCCCCAAATCTCAACCCCGCTTACCGTCTGTACTAGTTACTGCCTCTTATCTCCCAATTTACTTTCTGGAACTCACTCAGATAATGGACTGAGTGGCCCGGTATTTATTCCTTTACAGTGAACATGGTAATAAGTTTTGCCTGTAGGAGGTTCCAGAGGGACTGTAGGAGGAAGAGGGCTCCTTGTCTCACTCTGCTGTGCTGTGGTTTGGCTTTTCTCCTTCCTGATGTACTGTTGTCAGCAGTATGGGTGTATGAGGACACCCGAGGGTGCTCTATCCTAGCACACTCAGAGTGCAGAGCCCTCTAGCAATTTTGCAATCCTTGCCTAGGCCCAGTGATCACTTCACTCTCTAGGCAGACATCATACACTATACTATGCATCTGCACTAGCCATGGCTCACCTGTGCCCTGATGTGTATTTCCTGGGCCCTTCAACATGGGAATGGAAACTCCAGGCTTCATTCACACTGTAGCATCTGTTCCCTACAAGTCACTCTATCAGCTATAGCTTACCTGTCTCTGAGAAGTTTGTTTCCAGCTCACCCAGGAGCTGTTGACCAGCTGTGGCCCAGGCAAACCACTGGGCTATGGCCATACTTTCCCCAGTGAGATCTGCATATCAGCTCATAGGAGAGACATTTCCAAGTCTATCCTTCCTTGAGCAGGCTCAGTCAGCCCTAGAGTACCATCAGAGTTGCCTTTACATCCTGTGCTCTCCTACCACAGGGTAATTATTCACTATGATGAGTTTCCCCGTTTCCATTACTGCCTGGGTTCTGTCCCCTGATTGAACCTACACTGCTAGGACTGTATAGTACTTAGAAGCCTCCTGCTCCACTTTCTGTCTTGAGACTATTAGATTCCTATATTTGCCAATCTATTTGAGGGGTGAGCAGACATGACCACAACAGAATTCTTATTTCTCCTTCCCTCCCTCCCTTAATTCATCCTTCTTATGGCCTGGGCTGAAAATCTTGGGATCCCTCCCCATTCCCTCTCTGCTTTCTCTCTCTCACTCCTACTAAATATCCAACCTATCATCAAATTTCTTTGGCTTTTCCTTCAGAATGTTCCCAGAATCTGATCATTTCTTACCAGCTCTGTTGTTTCCTTTGAGATCCAAGTCATTATCATCTTTTAACTCCTAAAGACTTCTCACATGCACCTGCCCTTCCCATAATCTATTCTCCTGTATCACAGCACTCCTTCTAAAGCATGAATTTTGTACTCAAACCCCTATACTAACTTTCCACTTTGCTCAAAGTGAAATGAAAATTTTACAAATACCTACACAGTTTTAGAAGAGCTGAACTCCCCAGTATCTAATTATATATTCCCCTCCCTAGGACCACAGCATTCATTAGGGCCTTCCTGCTGTTCCTTGAATACACCAGGCTCTCCTGCACTTCACACATAGCAGTGTGTCCCAGATTTCCACCTGACTTCTCTTCCTCATTTCGTGCAATTCCTAGTTCAAATGTTATCTTTTAAAAAACAATAATATGTAATATTGTACCCACCATCCAGGCAATCTCCATTCCTTTCATTTTTCTCTATAGTGTAAAACATTTTAAAAACTATAAATGTATCTATTCTAGAAAACCCTAAATTTGAGAACTTGCAAATAATTATACTGATCTCTTATAATTCTGAATCATTTCCAAATACAATAATTACCCTAGACTAATATGATGACATTTTCATGTAACAGTTCTGCTGATAAGAAGTACAAAAAAATACATAAAGAAATATGTAAATACTTTCAATTATTTGGTAATAAGTAAACAAAAACATGTTAAATTAAACTGTGTAATAAATATATCCCATGGCATTATATAATAGATATGTTTCTGCAAGTCTAAATTTATTTCAATTGAACAATAGTAGCATCTTGCAAACTATATAATAATATTGTTCCCTCTGGATTAATAATTTAATTGAAGGAAGGATTCAGCTAAAGATAAATTTCACTTAAAGATTACCATTTAATTAGACATGTATTATGGCTCTAAGAAATTTCATTCTTAATTTTTTAATTTTTTTTTTTAGTTGTTGATGGATCTTTATTTTATTCATTTATTATTTATATGTGGTGCTGAGGATCAAACCCAGTGCCTCACACATGCTAGGCAAGCGCTCTACCACTGAGCCACAGCCCCAGCCCCTCATTCTTAATTTTAACAGTTTCCCCAATTTATTTGATTATATGACACAATTTTTCACTAGAGACTACAAAAGTAATAGTGATTCACTGAATCCAGTTTGGAAAACATGCTTTCAAACATGATCAAGTTCTTTTTTCAGCAAAATCTAGACTGTACATATCAAAAAGAATACTAAGCTCATTTAAATGTTTTATTCAGAATAATTAAATGCAGTTACATAAACAGAATACTTTATTGCCCTAGATACAATATAAAACCATCCAGTACACCAAAAGAACAGAAAAAAAAAGGGGCCAAGTCTCAAAGGAAAATATAATCACAGGGGTACCACAGCCCCAAGATGACAAGTATGTTCAATCAGACAAATGATTTAAAGTAATTATTTCAACTATGCACCATGATGGAAAGGAAAATAAATTAAAATGTATTTTTATGTTTAATTTTTAATTTAAAAATGTGAAGTTTTCAGGAGAGAATTCTGAGAAGATGGCAGAATTGGAAATACTAGAAATTTGTTTCCTCATCTAGACAAAAATAGCAGTAGCAGAATCAGTTTGATGTAATTATTTGGGAACTCTGTCTATTTAAGGCTTATAACTTCCAGGAAAGGCCTGCACTTGGAACTGCAGTTAATCTAGGTCAATTTCAGTTCCTAGCATATAAGCAGATCCCCAACCCCCACACTCCAGCCCTGTGGAAGGCAGCTATGTATTTGTTCCTGGAGCAACCTGCACACAGCTTGCAGGAACCAAAGTATGCATAAAAGAACTCTACCCACCAAATATCAGAGATCTGTGCTCTGATCACTAAGTATTGCTTATGATCACACAGGTGCAAAGAAGCAGGAAGCTACTGTTTATCTCCCCTTGACTGTTGCAAGTTCACTGTCTGGCTGAAATGACTGTCAAGGGTCAGAGCTATTCTTTACATCATTCTCTCTTCTCCTTTCTTGGTTTTGGCATCCAGACATTAAAGAGTAGGATATAAAAAAGCAACTGCATATATGGGAAAAATTAGAAAGTGATCATGCATTCCCAGTAGAAAGGTACAGAGTTAGAAAAAACTTTATGTTCATACCACAGGCTGATTCTTAGCACAGAGACAATCTATATCAACCAAAAGAATCAAAATAGAAAACAAAAACACAACAAACACTAGGGAAGGAGGAAGACTTCATTTCTAGAATCAGATTCAAATGTCCAGTTTTAGATTCAAATGTCAAGCTTTCAACAACAATCACAGGGCATACAAAGAAACAGAAACCTATGGGCCATTGAAAGAGAAAAGATAAGTCAATAGAAAGACACAATGGCAGATTTACTAGTCAAAGACTTTAAAACTACCACCTGAAACATGCTTAAGGGACTAGAGAAATGTGAAGAAAATTAAGAAAATAATGTATGGACAAAATTACAGCACCTATAAAGAGACAGAAAACCTAAAAAGGAAATGAAAAGAAATTTTGGAGCTAAAAGTACAACATAAATGAAAAACTCAGTAGAAAGATTCAAAGGCATATCTGAATAGGAAAAGAAAGAATTCATGAACTTGAAAATAGGACAATGGAAAGTATCAAGTCTGAAGATCAGAAAGAAAAAAAGAAAACATGAAAAGTGGTTAAGGAACCTGTGGGACACAAGTAAGCCAATCAAACATGGTTGTTGGAGACTTAGAAGAAAAAAGAAGCATAAGAGGCATTGAGAATAGTTGAAAAACAATGCCTGAAAACACTCCAGCTTTTTTTTTTTTAATATTTTTTAGTTACACATGGACACAGTGTCTTTATTTTGTTTATTTATTTTTATGTGGTGCTGAGGATCGAACCCAGTGCCTGACACATGCGAGGCAAGTGCTCTGCCACTGAGCCACAACCTCAGCCCCAACAGTCCAGCTTTGATGAAGGATATGAATATAAACATGAACACCAATATGAATCCAAAGATAACCACACCAGGACACATTATAATCAAACTTTTAAAACACAGAATCTTGACAGCAGCAAGAGAAAAGCAGCAACTTGTCACAAACAAGGGATTCTCAATAAGATTATCAGAGGATTTCTCACCAGAAACTTGGGAAGTGAGAAAGCAGTGGGTTGATGTTTTCAAAGTACTAAAAAATAAATAAATGGTCAAACAAGAATCCTATATCCAGCAAAAGTCCTCTCAGAAGTGAGAGAAATATCAAAACATACCAAAGCCACAATGCTTCATTACTAGAAGATCTGTCCTGTAACAAATGTTCAAGGGAATCCTGCAGGATAAGATGAAAAGACACTACAGCAACTTGTAACTGTATGAAGAAGTGAAGAACACAGTAAAGATTTGAGCACTTCAACCACTTCAACTCCCAGAACCAACCACTCTCAACTGATGAAACAAAGCAAATTCTCTTGTGAACATGTAACACTAAGGTCCCGAAAGATCATCTGAAGCAAGAAAACCCAGCCTTAGGACCCTTTCTAGGAATGGTAAGGGAAATACTGTTATCCCTATACTTATTTTTCTAGTTTCTGCAAGTCATAGAAAGAATAACAAAAACAAATATCTTGCCCCATATTGAAAATATTATTCTACATTGTTGTTGTATAATGGTAATACAATCCTGTTTTTATTTTTGCTGTATATTTATATTCATATATAGCAAAGGGAAGAATAAAAAAGGATCAGCAAGCCTTTGTTATGTAAAACAGATTATCCTAAACTTTAATAGTTTAAAACTATATTAAATTTCATAATTCTTCTGTTCTAGACTGATTTGTCTAATAGTTGCACTTAGATATCAGAGTCAGGGTGGACCCATGTGTTGAATCTATTAATGTGTTTGGTGGTTAGACAAATGTTCTTAAAGGAGTTTCTCTAGAATGTATGACTATGGATAGACTTTCTGGGTTCCAAGTTATATACACCCTCAATTATATTAGATCATGCCAAACCGCTTTTCATTGAGGTTGTACCAATTTAAACTGATACAGTTACATAAAAGTTACTATTTTTCTTCACATGCTTATCAATACTCTTAAACTTTTTTAAATTTAATTTAATTTATTTATGTATTTTTTGTATGTGGTGCTGAGGATCAAACCCAGTGTCTCATGCGTGTGAGGCAAGCGCTCTATCACTGAGCCATGATACCAGCCCCCTCTTAAACTTTTTGATTAGAAATGGAATTGTATCTTGATGTCTTACTTTAATTTTTTTCCTATTAAGAATACACACTTTTTCATATGTTTATTAGACAAGTATATTTTCTTTTGAATTGTCTCTTTGTACCTTTGACCCATTTTTCTTTGAAGATGTCTTTTGATAAATGAAAGAATATTTATAGATTTGGCATCTTGATTTTTTGAGGGTCCATGCATTAAAAATGTCTCGATCCAACTTCTGGATTATTTTTTAAATTTGTCTATGTGCCTTCTTTTGGCTTGAACATCAATTATTTAAATTATCAAAAAATTATCAATGTTTAAAAATATAAGAAATTTCAAAAAGTAGAACTATCAAAACATAACCAAGTAAAGATTCTAGATTAGAAAATAACATATTAGAAATAAACAGTTTTCACTGAATGAACTGCATAGAAAAATAAAGATGACAAGAAAGGGTCAGGAAAAGTATGATGAACAGAAATAAAAGAACCTGAAAATCAGGGGCTAGGGTTGTTGCTCAGCAGTAGAGCGCTTTGCCTGGCATATATGAGGCACTGGGCTCAATCCCTAGCACCACAAAAAAATAAATAAATAAAATAAAGTTATGGGCTGGGGTTGTGGCTCAGTGGTAGAGCACTTGCCTTGCATGTGTGAGGCACTGGGTTTGATTCTCAGTACCACATATAAATAGATACATATAAATAAAGCCCATTGCCAACTAAAAATATATTAAAAGACAAAACACAAAAAACAAGAACCTAAAAAATAAATGATCAGGCACCTGTGGTAAAATATCAGAAGTTTAGCATGGTGTTTAACATAGCTTAACAGAGGGCCAGAAACAGAGGATTGGAAGAATGGGGTAGAAAATAATATTTGAAGGTTGAAACATTAAAAATTGGAAAAGTTCCAAATGTGAAAACATAATTATACAACATCAGGAAGTCCATAAAATCCAATACAGAAAAAAACCCACTCATATCAAAACAAGACTGATAAAAAGCAGACAAAAAGAAAATAATAAAATCAGGCAGAATGTGGACAATGATCCTTCATATACCAAGTAACAATGATGGAAGACTTACCGTTACAAACAAGGAGGCCAAGGATACATGGAATATTTTTACTATGATGAAATAAAATATTGTCAACCCCAACCTCTATATCCAACAAACATATTCTTCATAAATTAATATGAAATAAACTATCCAAAAAAAAGAAAAAGAAAAAGAAAACTCTCCATTGAAAAGACTTTCATCCAAACAATATTTCCCTTCAGGTTGAAGGAAAATCTAAAGAACAAAGAAAGAACTTTAGAAATGGGGAAAATACAGGCAAATATAAAAGATTATATTTAAGTTGCTTAAATATGTTTGTCTATTTAAGACAAATATTATGGTGATGTCTCAATAAATACGTGCATATAGATATTCCTCATGTAACAATGAAAATGAAATATAGCAGTAGAGGCTATGCTTACTATGTGTGAGGCTTGAGTTTTCTCCCTAGCACTATTAAAAGAAAAAAAAAAGGTTGGAGGTATAGCTCAGTGATAGAGTTTGTGTTTAGCATGAGTTCAGGTTGCAGCAAGATGATTGGCTGTGAAATAGAAAGTATATCATGACCAAACACCAAATATTTCAGTGCCTAAATATCAAACTTCTGAGGTTATCAAACTGTGAAATATAAATGTCTACTGTTGGGCTGAGGCTGTGACTCAGTGTAGAGCATTTGCCTTATACATGTGAGTCACTGGGTTCGATCCTCAGCATCACACAAAAATAAATAAATAAGGCTGTTGTGTCCATCTACAACTAAAAAAAAACATTTTAAAAAATAAAAAAGTCTATTTTTTATAAATCACCTAGTTTGTGGTATTGTTATAGCAGCCCAGACAAACTAAGACAGAGTACTTGTTCTTCTTTCATGGAATATGATTATAAGAAGGTAGACAGTGGTGACAGCAAGATGGCAAAAATAGGAGGTACCTATTTTCACTAACCCCATAGCAAATTCAACAAGCAACCATATACAAACAAGAACACCTTGATAAAAACCCTCACAATTGGGAATAAGTCTGAGTCACCAGTGTGGTCCACAAAATGCATAACAATAAAATAGATAAAAAAGATAAGAAAAATGGTCTCACTTTGACTCTGTTATCTCTCCCTCTAGTAAGCATAGTATCATACAGATATTATCTCTCCTTCTAATAAGCATAGTACCATGCAGAGATGATTCCCTTGGGACCAGTTTCGACAGAGGAGATGCTTCCTAGGAATTCCACTCTGGTCTCATCACACAGGGAGTGCAAGGGGAAATAGCACAGCCAAACTAGCTGGGGTCAGGTATAAACAAAGCAAGGAGGCAGAGATCATAGCAACTAGCAGGCAGATCTTGGCAGTAACTCTGTCTACCTGACAGGGAAGCACCCAAACATAGGTATCATTTAACAATACAGACCTTCAAAGTTGTGCTGGTTGTTCCCAAAGTGGTAGAATTTCACCTGGCTTGAATCCCTACATGGTTAACCTCCAGAAGCAGCCTTGACCCCTAACTTAAGGTCTCACTAAGAGAGGAAGACAACCACTGTAGTGAATTACAGCAAAGTGCAGTGGCTAGCTCTGCCATACTTGGGATTTTAAAATGCATTCAGTCAAGCCTCAAAATGTGCACCAAGGCCCAACTGAGGCATAGAAGCAAACCTCAACTATGTATTTCTACTGAACATAGCAGCTGGTCCCACTTATCCTAATCGACCATTCCACCCAACACCCTCATATAACCCTCTCCAATTGTTAAACAAAGCTAGTAGTGTCATCTGGCCAGGGAACATACCCTGTGGCCTGGCCCTATCTGAAGTGATTGCAATGCACATCCAACAGTCCACTTTGATTGGAGATTCTAAACAGCTGCTTGAGCTGATCTGTGAACAAAGGCAACAACATAGCCATCTAGAAAGCTGAAAGTAAGCTCTGCCTGCCCAGGATCATTACCAGCTAGCCCATCTAGAGTCACAAGCTAGACTAAACAGTGAAGGTTTACCCCTGCCAAAGAACACTGTAAAAGCTGAAAAACATGGCTGTCTCCTCAAATGCACAAACACCAATGCAAGGACACATATTGCAAGGACTCAGGAAAATGTGACACCTTAAAAAAAAAAGAAACTAAGAAAAACAAACTAACAAAGTTCTAACAATGCATCCTAAAGAAAGAAAAATCTATGAAGTGCTAGGTGAAATTTTCAGAATAATTTTCTTAAAACTCAGTGAACTATAAGAATATACAGATAAAAATTTAAATAAGATTTACAAAATACAAAATAAAGACAGTTTGAAAAAGAAATAGAAATTTTAAAAGCAAATCCAAGAGGTGAACAATTCAATGACTAAACTCTAAAATGCAATAGGGAGCTATACAGCAGGTGCAACTGAACTGAAGAATCAGTGAACTTGAAGACATTTTCAATCACCCAATCATAAGAGAAAAGAAAAAGAAGGAAGAAATCCTGCAGGAGTTGTGGGATTCAATGAAGAGACTTAACCAATGAAAAACAGTAATTTAAAAACAAGATAAAAGAGGAGAGAAAGCATACTTAAAGAAATAATTGTGGGGTGGGGTTAAGATGGCAGAGTAGAGGTAGGCTTTTTTTTTTTACAGTTTCTCTGTGGGTATTGAAGTAGCTAGAAAACAGCTACTCAGAGAACAGTAGAGATTGCAGCAAATATTGTGATGTAGTCCTGGCTGACACCTTCTATGAGGCTTAGGGCAGCCCAGGTCAAATGTCACTGAAAGAGGCACAGAGAAGACTATATGGAGTGGGATTCAGGTCAGAGATGGGAGTACAACTGCTTTCTCCATGAGTCTGGTGACTTTGTGACCACCTGAAAAGGGTCAGGAAACCAAACAATACATGATTGCACATGGTGACTGAGCCTCAGAAGGTAATAGTCATATATGTGTGGTAAAGTAGATAGGCCCTGTTGTGCCCCCTCCACCCAGGGCAGTTGGTTACTCCATGCTATAAGCAGGCTTCTCTGGAGGCAACCAACATCCAGATGGGCACCAGAGATAGGCACTGGTCAGTCCCTAGAGGCCAATGTAATCTGTCCTAAGTATACTTCATGCAAGAACATTTCCATCAAACTTGGCATCAGTTGCAGGAACATCCTATTTAGAACTCCACCTTTACTCTGGGAGTGCATTGATATAATCTGTCCAAAGCAAACTCCAGTAGATGGTACATCCCATTCCAAGCTACTATGTAATGGTGAGCAAGGAATGCAGTCATTTCAACTAACTCTGATCGCAGACCACTAAAACTGGCAGCCTGGTAAGCAACATAAAAGGAAGAAGAGTTTAATAGCCCTTCCTAAGGGGTGGCATAGCCCAAGAAGAAAGGGAAAGAAATTGTTATAGTTTGGATACAAGCTGTCTCCAAAACCTCCTTTGTTAATGGAGAAATATCCAGAAGGGAAATTATTAAATTATGAAAGCTACAACCTAATTGGTTAATCCCAGCTTGACTGGACTAACTGGGTGGTAACTATAAGCAGGTGGATCATGGCTGGAGGAGGTCAGTAATTGGAGGTGGACTCTAGAAGGGTTCCTCTTCCCTGCAGCCCTTTCTCCCCTCTTGCTGCCTCTAGGCTGCCATGAGCAGAGAGATATTCTTCTAGCACACGCTTCCACCATGATGTTCTGCCTTACCTCAGGCCCAGAGCAAAGGAGTCAACCAACCCTGAACTGAACCTCTAAAATCATGAACCAAAACAAACATTTCCTCCTCTAAGTTGTTCTTGTCAGGCATTTAAGTCACAGGGATAAAAAACTAATAGAAGTCCAGAATGCCATGGGTAGTGAATATCCATTCTTGTTCATAATTTTGACCAAATCAGCAGAGATAATTCTTTCATTATTAAGAATTTTTTATTTGCTGATTGGTGCCTGCATATACATATATATACACACACATTTTTTTCTTTTCTTTTTTGGTGATTTTTATTCTTTTTATTAACCTTTTTGTTTATTTGGGGGGTTACTGTATTTTGGAGGGTTTTCCCTTTTTTTGTGGTGTTTATTTTGGTTATTCTTTCTCTGTTTTCTTCTTCTAATACACACACACATATATATATATACACACATATGAAAATTTTTCTTTTCTTTCTACTTCTCTTGTGCTTTCTCTTTTCACTTTTTGACTACTCTAACCCTTCTTTTGCCTTCCCTTCCCATTTTCTTCTCTTTTAATTAATTGGATACTTTAAACATGCTTTAAAACTGTTTAGTTTATACAATTTTGGTCCACATCATTCCTGTTGTTGTGGTTGCTAGTGTTTTGGATGTCACTATTGGAATCTGGTGTTTACTTCTGATATCTGGATTAGTGCAGTTTTTGTTATTGCTGTTGTTCATTTGCCTTCCCATGTGAGGTACTGGGAATCCAGCATGGCATTTCAAGTTTCTGGGGTTGATGTCCTGAGGCTGAACTATACACCCAACCAAGCTGAGACACATCACACAATGCACCACACAAACTAACCCCACTCAAACTTCAGCAATGCTTTAACACAAAGAATAGAGGAATTTTCCAGGTTCAGTAAGTAGCACACAACTGCAATCCTGGTGATGTGGCAGACTGAGGCAGGAGATTGTAAATTGGACTCTAAGCAACTTAAAAAAATGTGTCTCAAAATTTAAAAAACATTAAAAGAAACAGGAATGTAGATCAGTGGTAAAGTGCCCCTGGATTTAATCTCCAGTACCAAAACAAACACATCAAAACAGAATAAAGGAAATAAAAGCTCCATGCTGATGGGCAGGCCCCAAGAAGGCATGTCTATCAGGGACCTAAAGACCCACTCCTGGACAACTCCTATGGCAACACCAGAAAGAAATAACACAAAAACCATGGATATCACATGTACAAGGGGTCTCAAAATATGTCTCTTCCATATATTTGAAAAATATATTTTGACAAGATATATTTTACCATATAATCATTGCAAATTTTAAACCAATTTTTCTTTGCAAAAAAATGGGGTGCAATAATTATATGAAGCTTTTTTTTTTTAAAATTATGCCAGTATTACTCAAAACCAATTTATTTCTAAACTGGCAAAAAATCAGGATGAATAGAATACTTGTGGATATATGATAATGCAGTAGTGACAATTATGTGGTGAAATATGGCATACTATGATACCCACTAATATATTCTACAACTCACAGTAATCTGACATCCCAAGATACACTATCAAAAGAAGAGTGTGCCCTAAAAGGCCCTCCTTACTTAAAAGTGGAAGAGAAATCCAACACAATACATGCACAAATCCTAACACAGAAATAAAAGAAATATGAAAAAACAAGGCAACATGACACTTTCTAAGGTACATAATTTTCCAGCACTGATTGCAAAGATATTGAAGTTTATGAAATTTCAGATAAAGAATCAAAAGAATGATTATTTAAAAAATTTATGAATTATAAGAGTACACAAACAATTGAATGAATTAAGGAAGACAGTATAGGATATGAATAAGCAATACAACAGAGACGCTGAAAAGAACCAAATGGAAAGCTTGGGAGTGACTCAATAAGTCAAATAAAAAATAAAACATAGTGAAAAGCATAATTACAGGCTACATCAAGCAGAAAGAGGGTAAGGTCCTGAGGGCAAAATGCATGAACTAAAACTTTCAGGTATTAATAAAGAAAAAGAAAAAATAAGAAAATAGGATCCAAATATAAATATAATAGGATCCACAACATTTGAAGACCTATATTAAGATTCATAGGTCTTGAGGATGGATAGAATGGCAAATAAAACTTATTTGGTAAATATTGGGCTGGAGTTGTGGCTCAGAGGTAGAGCGCTTGCCTGGCATATGTGAGATCCTGGGTTTGATCCTTAGCACCACATATAAATAAATAAATTAAATTAAAGATCCACTGACAACTAAAAAAAAATATTTAAAAAAAACTTATTTGATAATATAACAGCAAAAAATTTCCCAAATTTTGAGAATAAGATGGATACTTAGGTACTGGAGGCATTTAGATTGCCAAGGAGACATGACCAGAAATGAACTACTCCACAAAATATTATAGTTAAAATGCCAAGAATTCAGAATACAGCAATAATATTAAGAGCTTCAGGAGAGAAGTGTCATGTCACTTGTAAAAACAAACCCATCAAAAGAACAGTAAATTTCTGAACATAAACTCTAAAGGCCAAGAAAGCATGGAATGATTTATTTCAAACAATGAAAGAAAAGACCTAACAACCTACATTACTATATCCAGTAAAACTGTCTTTCAAAATTGAAGAAAAAATGAAAATCTTCCAGGATAAACATCAACTAAAGGAATTCATAATCGCTAAGCCACCATTGCAGAAGATACTTAAGATACCCTACAAACAGAAAAGAAAAAAAGATAAAAATCAAGAGAGCATGGGAAAGAATAAATCTCATTATATAAGAGTAGATAAACAAATGAGAATAAGGAATGGATCAAGCATTAGAAATAAAACATGAAATAATATACATCACTCTACAATAATGTAAATGGTCTCAATTCTGCAATTAAAAGACAGACTTTCAATAGACTTAAAGACAAGAACCACATTATTATCTCAATAGATTCAGAAAAAGCATTTGACATAATCTAGCATCTATTCATGTTAAAAACACTAGATAAACTAGGTATAGTAGGAATATACCTCAACATTGTAAAAGCGACATATACTAAACTCAAGGCCAACATCATTTTAAATAGAGAAAAATTGAAAGCATTCCTTCTAAAAACTGGAATAAGACAGGGATGCCCTCTTTCACCACTTCTATTCAACACAGTCCTTGAAGACATGTGTTGTCCTTCAATAGCCAGAGTAATTAGACAAAAGAAAGAAATTAAAGGGATACAGATAGGCAAAGAAGAACTCGAACTATCCCTATTTACCAATGACATGATTGTATATTTTTAAAAATATTTTTAGTTGTAGATGAACACAATACCTTTATTATATTTATTTTTTTATGTGGTGCTGAAGTTGAAACCAATTGGTTCACATGTGCTAGGCAAGTGTTCTACCACTAAACTACAACTCCAGTCCAATTATTCTATATTTAGAAGACCAAAAAACTCCACCAAAAAGCTTTGTGAACTCATAAATGAATTCAGCAAAGTAGTAAGATATAAAATTAACACCTATAAATCAACTGCGTTCCTATATGCCAATGATGAACCAGCTGAAAGAGAAATCAGGAAAACCATTCCATTCACAATAGCATGAAAAAAATTAAATATTGAGAATCAATCTAACAAAAGAAGTGAAAGACTTCTACGATGAAAACTACAGAATACTAAAGAAAGAAGACCTTAGAAAATGGAAAGACCTCCCATGTTCTTGGATAGGCAGAATCAATATTGTCAAAATAGTCATACTACCAAGAGAGCTTTCAGATTTAATGCAATTCCTGTTAAAATTCCAATGGTGTTTTTCATAGAAATAGAAAAAGCTGTCATTATATTCATTTGGAAAAATAAGAGGCCCATAATAACCAAAGCAATTCTCAGTGAGAAAAGTAATGCAGGAGGCGTCACAATATCAGACCTTAAATTATACTATAGACCTCTAGTAACAAAAATGACATGGTATTGGCACAAAATAGAATTGAAGACAAATGGAACACTACAGAAGACACAGAGACATACCCATATAAATACAGTTATTTTATACTAGACAAAGGCACCATGAACATACATTGAAGAAAAGATAGCCTCTTCAACAAAAAGTGCTGGGAAAACTGGAAATCTATATAAAATTGAAATTGAACCCTTATGTCTCAGCCTGCACAAAATTCAACTCAAAGTAGATCAAGGACCTTTGTATTATACCAGAGACGCTGTGCATACTAGAAGAAAAAGTAGGCCCAACTCTACATCGTATCTGCTCAGTAACAGACTTCCTCAGTAAGACTCCTAAAGCACAAGAAGTAAACTCAAGAGTTAATAAATGAGATGGCATCAAACTCGAAAGCCTCTTCACAGCAAAGGAAACAATCAAGGGCATGAACAGACAGCCTACAGAAAGGGAGAAAATCTTTACCACCTTCACCTCAGATAGAGCATTAATCTCCAGGATATACAAAGAACTCAAAAAAAAACCAAAACCCAAAAAACAAATAATCAACAAATGAGCAAAGGAATTGAACATCACTTCACAGAAGAAGAAATACAAATGGTCAAAAAATATATGAACAAATGTTTAACACCTCCAGCCATTAGAGAAATGCAAATTAAAACTATACTGAGGGGTCTGGGGTTGTGGCTCAGTGGTAGTGTGCTTGCTTAGAACGTGTGAGGCTCTGGGTTAGATTCTCAGCACTGTATATAAATAGGTGAATAAAATAAAGGTCCATTGACAACAAAACAATTAAAAAAAAAAACTATACTGAGCTGGGGATGGTGGCGCATGCCTGTAATCCCAGCAGCTAGGGAGGCTGAAAGCTGGAAGATTTTAAGTTCAAAGCCTGCCTCAGCAACTGCATGCAAGGCACTAAGCAACTCAATGAGATCCTGTCTCTAAATAAAAATATAAAAAATGTAGAGCTGAGGATATGGCTCAGTGGTTGACTGACCCTTAGTTCAACCCCAGGTACCAAAAACACACACAAAAAAATAAAAACAACAAAACTACACTGAGATTCCATCTCACTCCAGTCAGGATGGCAATTATCAAGAATAGAAGTAATGATAAATGTTGGTGAGGATATGGGGGAAAAGGTTCACTCATATATTGCTAGTGGGACTGCAAATTAGTGAAACTACTCTGGAAAGCAGTATGGAAATATCTTAGAAAACTTGGAATGGAACCACCATTTGACCCAGTTCTCCCACTCTTTGGCTGATACCCAAAGGACTTAAAATCAGCATATTACACTGACTCAGCCACATCAATGTTTATAGCAGCTCAATTCACAATAGCCAGGCTATGGAGCCAACCTAGGTGCCCTTCAACAGATGAATGGATAAATAAAATGTGGCATATATACACCATGGAATATTACTCAGCTATAAAGAAGAATGAAATTATGGCATTTGGCAGTAAATGGGTGGAACTGGAGACTATCATGCTAAGTAAAGTAGGCCAGTCCCCGTAAACCAAAACTTGAATGCTCTCTGATATGTTGATTCCAACCCATAACAAGGGAAGGTAGGGAGGAAAAATATAGAAGTTCATTGGATTAGACAAAGGAGGATGAAGGAAAGGGAGGGGGAATGGGAATAAGAAAGATAGTAGAATGAATCAGACATAATTTTTCTATGCTCATATATAGATACACGACCAGTGTTACTCCACATCATGTTCAACCACAAGAATAGGATCAAAATTGTAATGGGTTGCACCCCATGTATAGTATGTTGACAGACTTGCAGTCTGAATTTTTTAAAAAGACTCAAGTGTATCTTTTCTGGAAGAAACTCACCAGAAACACCTCATAAGTAAATACAGGCTAAAGGTGAACAGAAGGAAAATAATACTTCATGTAAACAGACTAAGAAAGTGAACATAAATAGCTATTTTCATATTCTTCAAAGCAGACTTCAAGTCAAAATTAAGTCAGAAGAAATAAAGAGAGTCCACACATACTGGAATAGTGAGTGATCCAACAAGAAGATATAATGATTTTATGTATTTATGTCCCAAACACTGGTGCATCCAATTTTATAAACAAACATAACAACATAAAGGGACAGATAGGTACCAATGCAATAACACTGGATGACTTCAATATATCACCCTTACTAATAGAAACATCATCCAGACCAAAAAAAAAAAAAAATCAACATTATTATAAAGTTAAACAATCCTTTTAATAAAATAGACTTGACTAATATCTACAGAATATTTATCCAACCACAGCTGAATAAACTTTCTTTTCAGCCAATTATAAAACTTGTTCTAAAATAGGTCATACATTAGGTCACAAAACAAGTATTAGAAAATACAAAAATATGTGAGATAATTCCTTGCATCTTATCAGATCATAATGGAATGAAATTATAAGTCAACAGCAAGTGCAACTACAAAAACTACATAAGCACATGGAAATTGACAATATGCTACTGAATGATAAGTGGGTGATTGAATAAATCAGGGAAATTTTTTTAAAAAAAATTCTTAGAATCAAGCAAGAGTAAGAACAAATCATACCTGAATCTAGGGGATACAGCAAAGGCAGTTCTAAGAGGAATATTTATAGCTATGAATGCCCACATAAAAAAGTCAGAAAACTCTCAAAGAAACAAATTAATCATGCATTTCAAGATCTTAGAAAATCAAGAATAAACCAATTCCAAGCCATTAGAAAGAATAACAAAGAACAAAGCTGTTATTAATAAAGAATAAAAGAACAATGCAAGGATTGATGACACAAATAGTTATTTGAAAAGATAAACAAAACTGATAAGCTTACCCAAACTAACTAAAAGCAAAAGAAGACCCAAATTAATCAGAGATGAAAAAAGTAACACAATACAATACTGAAGTCCAAAGAATCGTAGGGACTATTCTGAAAACTTATATTCCAATAAATTGGAACATATAGAACAAATGAAATTTTTAGACACATAGAACTTACCAAAATTGAAACAAGAGGATGTATAAAACTTAAACAAATAACAAGCAATGAGATCAAATCAATAATAAAAGGCTTCCCAACAAACCCAACAGAGAAAAGTCCAGGGTCAGATGGATTCATGACTAAAGTTTACAAGATCCTTAGAGAAGAACTAACACCAAAGCCCCTCAAATTATTATATCAAATAGAAAAAGGACTGCTCTGAACTCATTCTGCCTGTATGATTCTGATCGTAAAACGCAGAAGTACACATCAAGGAAAGAAAATTACAGAGTAATATCCTTGATGAACATACATTTAAAAATCCTTAATAAAATATTTAAAAACCAAATTTAACAGTACATTAAAAAGATGATACATTACAATCAGGTTACTTTTATTCCAGGATGCAAGAATGGTCCAACATACAAAAATCAATAAATTTAATACACCCCATACAAAGAATCAAGAACAAAAATCACTGATCATCCCAATAGATGCAAAAAAAAAAAAAAAAAAAAAAAAGCCTTCAATGAAATTCAAAATTACTTCAGGATAAAAACCCTAAAGAAAGTAGGAATAGAAGAAACTTCCTTTAACATAGCAAAGGTTTTATGTGACAAACCCAAAGCTAACCTCTTTCTGACTGAAGGGGAGCAAAACTGAAAGAATTTCCTCTAAAATCAAAAATCAGTTCTCCTATTCAGTATAGCACTTGAAAATCTAGCTAGAGCAATTAGATAAGAGAATGAAATAAAAGGAATATAAACAGGAAAGCAAGAAAATGAACTGTCCTTATTTACCAATGATATAATACAATATTTTGAATACCCTAAAGGTTCCACCAAACAACTTCTAGATTTGATAAACACACTCAACAAAGGAGCAGGATATGAAATCAACAGATTTTCCATATACCAATTATCAACTGCTAATAAAGGAATCAGGAAAACAATTCCATTCATGAGAGCTTAAAAAGTGTCTAGGAATTAACCTAACCAAGGAGGTGAAAGACCTCTACAAAGAAAACTATAGAATGCTAGAAAAAGAAACAGAAAAAGACACTAGAAGATGAAAAGACCTCCTATATTCATGGATTGGCAAAATTAATATTATTAAAATGGCCATATTGCTGGGCACAGTGGCACAAGCCTGTAATCTCAGCACTTAGGGAGGCTGAGACAGGTGAATTCCAAGTTCAAAGCTAGCCTCAGCAATGGTGAGGTGCTAAGCAACTCAGTGAGACCTTGTCTTTACATAAAACACAAAATTGGGCTGGAGATGTGGCTTAGTGGTCGAGTGCCCCTGAGTTCAATCCTCAGTACCAAAAAAAAAAAAAAAAAAAAATTGGCCATATCACCAAAAGCAATGTATAGATTCAATGCATTCTCATCCAAATGCCAATGATATTTTTCTATAGAGTTAGAAAAATAAAACAAAACTGAAATTCATATGGAAGAATAAAAGACACATTAGACAAAACAAACTTGAGCCAAAAAAAAAAACAAAAACAAAAACAACAATGGTGGAAGCATCACAATACCTCATTCCAAATTATCATATAAAGCCATAGTAACAAAAACAACATCGTACTGGTATATAAACAGACTGTAGATCAATGTAGATTAATGCAATTGAATAGAACACAGAGCCAATACTACACAGCTACAATCATCTGATTCTTGACAGAGGTGTCAAAAACATACACTGGAGAAAAAAATACACCATATACCAAATGGTGCTGGGAAAAAATGGATATCCACAATGTAGAAGAATAAAACTAGATCCCTCTCTCTTATCCTATACAAAAGTCAACTCAAAATGGATCAAAGACCAAGATATAGCACGAGAAACTTTGCAGAAGCTAAAAGAAAACATATAGGAAACATTTCAACATATAAGCACAGGCAACTTGTTTAATAGGACTCCTATAACTCAATAAATAATGGCAAGAACTGAAGAACAAGACAGCATAAATGAAAAAGTTTCGACACAGAAAAGGAAATATAAAGTAGTAGTCTTAGTCGTCGTAGTAGTAGTAGTAGTGTGTAAAGACAGATTACACAATAAGAGAAAATCTCCGGCAGCTTCTCTTCCAAAGGAGAATTAACATCCAGAATGTATAAAGAACAAAAAATCAACACCAAACTCACAAATAACCCATTCAACACATGAGCAAATAAATTAAACAAATTTCTCAGAAGAATTAAAAATGTCCAATAATTATATGAAAAAATGTCCAATGTCTTTAGCCACCAGAAAAATGCAAATTCTGGAGAGTCCATCTCCAGTCATAATGGCAATCGTCAAGAATACAAGTAACGATAAAATGCTGGCAAGGATGCAGGGAAAATGGAACCTTTATTCAGTATTGGTGGGAATGTAAATTGGTACATCCAGTATGGAAATCAGTATGGATGTTCCTCAAAAGATCAGGAATGGAAATACCATGTTATCTAGCTATCCCCTCCCTGGCATTTATACCAGGTATATATACCTGGTATTTATACTCACAGTGCTAAAGAAAAAGTAAAAATAAAAAACTCTGCCAACCAAGAATACTTTCACTTAAAAAGCTGTCTTCACAAATGAAGAAAAAATAATTTTAATAAATCCAAGCTAAGAAGTTAATCACCACTAGACCTCCCCAGAGTAATTGTTAAAAGCATGGAATAAAATTTTGCTAATTAGTAACATAAATCATACAAAAAGCAGAAAACTCAGTGGGATAGGTAATATAGAGTCATAATCAGAATCCTCCAAGTTTTTAATGATGGTGTGCAACTGTATCCATAGAATGATCATTAAAAGCTAAAACTAATAATAACAATTGTAGTTAACATAAATTTTCAACAGATACATATTATGAAGTAACATAAATTCTGACATCAAGAACATAAAATATGGAAGAAGGAGTATTTATAAGCCAAAATATAGAAGGAACTTTATAGAAATAACAACAAAATTCAACTAAAACAATGGGCAAGGGACCTTCATCTCAAAAGAAGACATACAAAAGACCAGCAAATTTATCCAAACACCACTCATCATTAGAGAATTGCAAACTTAAACCACAATGTGTATCACTTCACAGCTGTCAGAATGGCTATGAATTTAAAAGCCCAAACCAAAAATCTGTTGGTGAGGATATAGAAAAAAGGGAACTCTTGTATACTGTTGGTGGGTATATAAATCAGCACAACCATTATGAAAAACTGGTATGGATGTTCCCCACTAAAAACAGGGCTGATGGTGTCAGTGGTGGAATGTTTGCCTAGCAAGTACTTAGGCTATAGCTTCAACTCCCAACAACACAAAACACAAAGACAAAAAAAGAACTAGAAATAGAATTACCATATGATCCAGAAATCCTACTTCTGTTTATATACCCAAAATATTTGAAATCATCATGTTGAGGAGATTATCCGTACCCATGTTCATTGCAGCAGTATTCACAATACCAAGGTAAAAGAATCAACCTAAGCACTCACCAATGAATGAGAAAAGAAAATGTGGTATATATTCTCAGTCTTCAAAGAATTTTTTCATTTAAAACAACATGGGTGGAACTGAACAACATTATGCTAAGTAAGTGGAAAAGAAAAAGAAAAAGAAAAATACTGCTGTTATTATTAATATGTGGAGCTTCTGAACTCAAAGAAGCAGAAAGTATAATGGTAGTTACCAAGACAGGGTTGTGGAGATAATGTGAAGATGATGATCAGAAAGTAGGAAGACTCAGTTAGACAGGAGGAATAACATCTTTTTAGATATATTAGAAAGTGTTAAAAGTATAGTAAATATACTGTACTTTTAAAAATTGCTAAGAAGTGACACATGCCTATAATCCCAGCAGCTCAGGAAACTGAAGTAGGAGGATCGCGAGTTCAAAGTGAGCCTCAGCAACTTAGCAAGGCCCTAAGCAACTTAGTGAGACCCTGTCTCTAAATAAAATATAAAATGGCTGGGGGATGTGGCCTAGTGGTTAAGTACCCCTGGGTTTAATCCTTGGTACCAAAAAAAATATGTATTTATGTGTATATAGATAGATATATAAACACAGAGAAAGAGAGCAAGAGCACAAAGAGACTACATTTCTAATGTTCTTACCAAAAAAAAGTATTTGAGATAATGGTTATATTAATTACCTTGATATAATTATTCCATATTATATTCACAAATCAACATTATTTTTTACCTCACAAATATATATAATTAAAAATTGCCTCTTACAATAAAACTCAAAAAAATACACTGAACAGGTTCTTTTTTTTGAAGAGCTTAGATGCATTCTAAGTAGCTACAGAGCTTGTCCTGAGTCAGAAATTTATATTTTGTGAAAGTGAGTTGCTTCAAAAAGCTAAAAACTACCAAATAAAATATTCTAAATCAGTATAAAATAAACATTTATGAATATACTTGTCCACCATAATTATATATATATATATATACACATACATACACACACACACACACACACACATAAATTCTGACATCAAGAACATAAAATATGGATATACGTGTATATCCTGAATATACACGTAATGTATATTCAGGATAGATATACACACACAACATCTTAGCTCATTATGATCTGCTATAGAAATTGCTTTCCTATCGTATTTCCTCATTTTTTTCATATGGCCCACGTGAGGGGGAAAGGGTTAAAATAAAAGACTCAAGAGAAATAGAAACTCTCTGTACCTCCAAATGGTTGTTTTAAATATTCATTTTACTGGAACACTAATATACTGAATACATGATTGATTTTTTTTTCTGTTTTTACAGGTGACAACTATTTGATAATTATCTCAGTCCTTGTTCATGACTGGTCTCACTGAACACATATGCTCACTTTGCTTTCTGTGTAACTACTCTGTGGTTGGTTGATGATGGTATGATGCATCATGAGAATTCTCTTCCAAAGATCTCAATTTCACAAGGAAAACCCTATGTACATATGTTTTTAAAAGATCAAATTCAGGAGTGGACAAGGAGGTTGAATACATAGTCCTCAAGGTAGTGGTCAGAGAAGACCTGTCCTTCCTGTGTATCTCCCAGAGCCAGGAACTTTTTTGACTTGAGAAAAGTCAAGAATGCAAAACAGCATAAAGGTTTAAATATCAAGAAGATTATAGGCAAAAGCAGAAAAAAGTTGAAAAATGAATTCATAGATAATTCAAGACAAAATAGGACCACATTGAGACATTTTCCTAAATATAATAAAAAACAATGAAAAGGGCATTGCTTTCTTGTTCCATAGAGCAATATAGTTAATGCCGTATCTCAGCTAAAACCATTTAATACATGATTGCATTAACTGTACTTCTAAAAAAGTCACTGACTACATCATGCTGTGGTTATTCTCCTCTAATACTCTATTCCTTTTCACACTTTCTTAAGGAAAAGTGCTACACACAAGAAAAGCTGAAATGTGCTGCTACTTAGTGAAGTAAATTGTGAGCACATACTAGCTGTGTGACCTTGTCAAGTCATTTAACCTGTGTCTTTTTCCTAATGTGTAAAATAGGGATAATAAAAGCAACTGCCTATAGATCATTAGAGAGATACAAATCAAAACCATAATGAGACAATGCTTCACACTGCCTAGGATGATGAAGATGTGGAAAAAAGGCAACATTTGTACACTACTGGTGGGAATAGAAACTGGTACAGTCATTAGGAAAACAACCTGAATGTTCTTCAGTAAATTAACAGAACTTACATTTTGTCCAGCAATTTCACTTCTTTGTATGTATCTAAAGGAAATGAACTAGTATATAGAATATCTGCACCCCTGTATTCACTGCAGCATTATTCACATTAGCCAAGATATGAAAACAAGCTAAGTGTCCATTGGTAAATGGATAAGAAAATTATTGTACATATATGCAATGAAATATTATTAAGCTATAAAAGAGAAAGAGATCTTGCCATTTGCAACAACACAGAAGAACCCGGAGAATATTATGCTAAGTGAAATAAGCCAAACATAAAAGAAAATTTATAAAACTTGAACGCATAGAAGCAGCAGTATAATAATAATTACACAGGAGTGGGAAGTCAGAAAAGAAGAGTAATATTGGCTAAAAGGTATGAACTTTCCATTACAAAGTGACTATGTTCTGGTGACCTAATATACAGTAAAAGATGATTCCAGTAACCATTATATAATGTATATGTATGTTTTAAATCACCATGCCCCACATGCTGAATACATTCGAATTTTACTTGTCAATTAAATAGTTTTAAATTTTAAAATTGTGTGTATAAAGGGTACAGAATAATGATTAGCTTAAATTAGCTCCCATATAAGCACTGACAATTATTTCAGAAGAGAAAATGAGTGACCTCAAAAGTAACATGTTTTGAATCACAATCTTTAAAACCATAAGATCACACATTTTCACAATATGCTCCTAGAAAATATTGTAACAAATAGCCACTTACATAAATTCACTGCTCCTGGATAAAATTTCCTTAAAGGATATTAAAACAACCAGCCCACATGTATAGACATGTATTGTATATTCATCATATACTCACACATAAAATTCCTTCTATTACTCACATTCTCATAGAGAGCTTGAAGAGTCTCCAGGTCAACCACTGAGTTGTCCAAGTTCACAACAGCTGCGGGGAGGAAAAAGATATAGGAAAAGAATATAAATTGCTATAATCCAGCTATGAAAAGATGTTTGTCCATCTCAAGCAATGATGTTCATGACCAAGCAGTCTGAGGGCTTAGGGAAGCTAACTTCCATGCTTCTACTTGCCCCACTCCAGAGACCATGTTTCAAGAATTTCAATGGTCCAGATATCAAATGTTAAAGCTTTCACTTGTTCCTCAAATACTAACTCCCATGAATATGGCCCAAAGGTTAGAGAGAAGCTCTAAGCCCATCTTTCATTACCCAAATGAATGCATTTGAAAAATCTCTGCTTACTACCAGAAATGGGCAAATCATTCCTAAAACTGCTATGCCCTAGTTTTGTACCAATCAATATTTATACCTGTCAATTTATCTAAAACCTAGCACAATGGTTAAATCTAATCACTAAACTTGCAGACATGGTATAGAAAAGATAGACGCATTTCCTGTTATAATTCCTTGAATTGTTATAATCAAAGACACTGATATTGTTATTGAAATTAGTGCAGATTCATCATTAAAAATAATTCCTTAAAATATAAACTAACCATGATTTCATCAAAATAGAAGAAAGATCAGTGAGGTAGAGAAAAGGAATTGAGGGGGAGTGAGAAGGGAAAAGATAAGGAAAGATCAATGGAATAAATTTGATCCAACTTTCCTATGTACATATGTGAATATACCATGTAGGAATTAAATTTTTTAAAAAAACTATAAGCAGCAAAAAGAAAAGTAGAGTCAAGGGAAGGAAATGGGGAGGGAGAAAGAGAGGGAAAGAGGAAATACTGGGGACTGAAGTAGAGTAAATTCTATCCCAAGCTTTTACAATTGTCAAAATGAATCCTAATGTTATGCATAAATAAAAAGGACTAATAAAAGTAAATAAAAATCTTGAAAAGCATTGAAAAAATAAACTACCCTGATTATACAAGGAAGAATCAGAATACATAACCAGAAACCAAGAATATGTTCTTTAAATGCATTTCTTGGCCTGGAAGTATTGTGCTATATTTTAGGGGTAGATATGCCCTATTAGTGGGCTTAAGCATAGATTAACCAAAATCATTCTGCATTTCTCACATACATATTAGCTAGAAGGAAGGCATATTTGCCCAGATGGTTTTGGGCCAAGTAGCAAGTAAAGCTCTTGTAGGATTAAATATTTCCAAGAGAAAAATTATAATGTGGATAATCACAAATTGGATATATTTATTTTGATAACTGAGGCATTTTAACATGTTTCTTCTCTCAAAGCTTAAAGTACACATGGACATTTCCCAGTTGACTCTGGCAAAATTCCAAAAAAGAATTAAGAAAGAAAAGTGGGAAATGGAAGCTTAGAATGGATGAGAAATCTAACCAAGGTAATTTAGCATTTCTGGGAACAGGGCCCAGATTTACCAACAATTATATGAAGTAGAATATGATATTTCCACCCTAATAATAGTCCATTATCTCAATATAAAAAATAAGTCTCTAATATGAATATAAGAATTTTATAATTTTCACATGAATCTTCTTATTCCTTAGTCTTTGTCAGGCAAACTAGCACAAACTGTTTAATGTTTCAATGCAGCAAAGATCTAGTCCAACTAAATGTGAATATATTTGAAAAATTAACTTAATGAGATTAATAATTTTTGTTGAGGATATATGTAATAAAATCCATAAAACTCAAACAAAGATAACAAATTCTTTTTTTTTTTAAATTATTTTATTTTTTCCCAAAAGTTGCATTTTAATACATGTTGGCAAACATAACAGAAAAAAACAAATTATCAGAAGCTGTACACACTATTCACTGAAAACATTTGTTGAGGCAAATAGAAAAAAATTGTTACAATCATAATTTTTCTAACTTTGCACAAAATTATAAGCAATTCATGTATGGAATTATCTCCTTTAGATTTGTGCAAGCTCTAGACCTAAAAAAAATTCTAAGTGAGTCCAAAAGTTTCTAACTTGAGAATTCATTAGCTAGGTAATAGTCTAGTAATTTTCTGCATTCCTTTAGTGACATAGTGAGAAATTGTTTGGAAAACTATGAAGGAAATGCCAATAGCCAATTTAGTTTAAGATTTCATCCTTAGAACATGGAAAAATTACACAACAAAATCATTCATATTCAAGCAAAACTCAGAAAAGATATGTTGGTCGTTTGACTATATCCATCATTTTAAAACATATTATTCTTACTACAAGTTTTCCCCACATGAAACTTGTGAAAATGCTCAGGTTTCACATCTTTTTTATTTCATGTTATGTTCCTATGAATATATTAAAAAATGTCATATGATCCTAAATGAGTTTTTAAAAGATCCTCAGTTTTCAGTTTTCTTCACACTTGAGAGAGGTTAACCCAATTCAAATGGGCAACAGCAGTGTGGAGGACACAATACAGTCATTCTTATGTAGCTAAAAAGAAAGGAAGATTAGCTTCCTAGAGATGAATGAATGTAGAGATGGGAGTTCTAGGAAGGAAACATAAAATATGGAATTTGGGAAAGATTAAGGTTATTGAAGTGCCATACTTCCTCAATTTAAAAAGCAACTGTGAACATTTCAGAATTCAGGACACATATTAAAATTAATATGTTACTAGATTTTTAGTTATGTGTCCTATTGCTCTCTCCTTTAAACCTGTGACTAGGTAGGTGGTACATTTTCAACTGATTTGGTTTTAAAGTGAAGGAAATTAGATAATGCATTCACTGAAGTATTCAACAAATGTCAAGTGTTTCTATACATCAAAGATTATACTAGGTTACTGTAAGGGTAACGGTTAATTGGAAGGGTTAACGGTTAATTTCAAAATAATAAGTTGAAATTAGAGCTATGAGGGTGGTAATATGCCTAATTATCTAGCCCTGAAAGTTTGCAGACAGCTGAGAAAACTCTAATCAGATTTCTAGTTACAATCATGCTAAAGGAGAAAATACATACACATATATGGTTGGGGGTGTAGCTTTTGCTCAGCATGTGAGAAGCTCTGGGTTCAATCCCCAGAACATCCCACCATCACCCCACACACAATAAACAAACACACACACACATAAAAAAGGTGGTAAAAGATTCAAAGAATTCTCATTTTCGGGCCCAAAATTTCACCCTTGTTTAGGGAGTTAAACACCTGAGTATTATAATTATATCAAGGAAATAGTGGCTCAAAAAGGAATACTATTTTTATGAGGCATAGTTCACTGATGTAAAAAGAATATAGAGTATGGACTAAACTGTTTAGTATGGACTAAACAGTATTGAACTAAACTGTTTTAATTAAAATTTTTATTTGCTGCTATACTACTTCAAGTAAGTTATTTAATAATTTTTAGATCCTTTATTGAGAAATGGATAACAGAAAACATTAGCAAAGTTTTGGTCTTGGGTATTCATAGCAACCAAAGGCAATAACAATAATAAAAAGTCTGGCATGTGGTTGGCTAATTTCTTTTTTCATGTCAGTGTTTCACCAAAGTTCAACGCTTAGGAGATCCTTTGGACTCTAATAGGCCTTATTACCAAATCCAAAGTTCAACAATTTTCTGTTTATTTCTAGTTGTGTTTCAGTTTCCTCATGTATCAAAGAGAAAAAATCCAACTGTTTCTATTGAGGGATGCATTTTTACCTGAATGATGAAATATAAGAACCAAATGTACAGCCTTACACATAGCTACTGGGTGTTATTCACTATACACTACCATGTAATTGTCAAGCCTTTAAACTATTAAGTGAAGACTAGACTTCAGAACATAAATAAGGCCAGAATGCAGAAGGACATTCAGTGATATTTAATTCAGATTATTTTATCCTCTAATATTCAACTAAGTGCTACTGTGATTATACATCAGATTAGAAGCCAAATATCTCACATCTGTTTCCTTCTCAGTGTTTTAAAACATTTCAGGAACAGCCTGAAATGATGGATGTTACATCATTGTCACTTGCCCCCAACCACAAACAAGTCCATAATTCACTTTTAATTATTTTCCATATATACATATATATTTGTATATATTCAGATTTAACCAGTAAGCAGGAAGCATCTGTTTTGTTTTTATGTAGAAGGGTGCAAGAATACAGGAGGCAATTAAGAGGAAACACTGGTCCTTTATGTAGATTAAGACTATGAATTTCTCAAATGTGCTAACTTTCTAGGATTAAAATTAGTTGATGTGTAACCACTTCTTTAAGCAACTTAAAAATGGCCATGTGTCAATAATCACTCCAGACTAAGATGGATAGAAACTTATTTTTAACCTAAAATTTTATAAAATGCTGATGACATGATAAATGTTGAGAAACAGAACACTACTCCTGCAGGCTCTCATACAACAGGTTGTATATCTTTCATCAAGACACTAAGCTTCTCTGATTTTCTTAGGAGGGATACAACTTTTGTTTATAGCATATGTTGATCATGTGGAGAAAATAAACACTGTTAATATGAAAAACAATTCAAAAAGCCTAAGAATAATTTGTGTAATTAATTTAAAAATGTGTAGTATTTTTGAACACATTGGTTAGAAACTAGAGGCAGAACTGGAGATGTGCTAGATTAAAATTAGGTTCAGAATTAAACATTTGCTTTTAATGATCAAAGAGCAAAAATAGTTCTTCCCTTCATGAACTCCATAGGTATGAGTTCATTAAGACTCAAAGCCATTATTGTTAAAACATAGTGGTATAAAATGAAGAATGAAAAAGTTCATTTTGGAACTTGGTTATCTTAATCTAAAATATAAAATATTCCTCAGAATAAAATATCCAAATAGAAAAAAAAATCCCTTGTTTCTTAATGTTAAGATATTATATGACATAAAATGAATTATAGAAAAAGCGATTAAAAAGCAACCAAGGACTACAGACCAAGGTAGGAAACAATCTCCCACTAGACACATGACACTAAGCAGAAGCAGATGGCAATCTGCTGTCCATTCCTTGCCACTTGGTCTTGTAATTACCATGTCCTTTTCCCTAGCTGCATCTACATGATAAAAAGAATCCTGTCTCTGTGCTTACAAAGAAGTGCACAGAAAGGAAAGAAACATATTTTAAGAACTTGCCTTAAAAAAAACTGATCTAAAACAAAACACAAATTATTAGCCAGCTGTGCAAACCTTTTACATATTTCAGTAGCCAGATGAAATAGTTCATTTTAGTTTTCAATATGATATAATATGCATTCTTGTTGAATGCAACATTTTAAACCATTGAACCTGCTAGAGCCTGACTTTCTCCAACTTTTATGTGTTCTTTTTGTTTGCTTGTTTGTTTTTACTTAGGGATCTGCTAAATAGGATGAGACTGGAGCAGTTTTCAAGTTGCATATATGGTCCTTTCCTTCTACCATCCTTTAATGCTTATCCCAGCTACTGTAGTCTTCTACCTTAATCCTTCCTTATTATTTGCTAAAGTGAAGACAAAGACCCTGTCCCTAACTAGAAAATCTCATAGCATTTACTGCCACATATATTACTTATGCATGTTTTTCAAAACAAGCTACACTAAAGCTTAAGGACTTAAAAAGAATACACTTATCATCTCACAGTTCTTTGTGGGTCAGGATTCTGATTCAGCTTAGATGGGTGTCTCTGTCTTAAGGTTTCCCATAAAAAACTGCAGTCACATTCGTGTTGGCCAGAGCCATGATCTCATCTTAAGACTCTGTAGGAGGAACAATTTCTAAGCTCAATCACTGGGGCTTGAGTTCTGCACACTGAGAGCCTCAGCATCTTACTTATACTGGTTGAAAAATCATGTGGCCCAGATGGTTTTCTCCACAGCACAGCTCAGGACAAGGTAGCTAGTCTTAAGAGTGAGAGAGAAAGGACACACAAAACAGATCCTCCTCTTTATGTAAGCTAATCTTGGTGGTTACATCCCATCGCCCGTTATATTATATTATATTATATTATATTCATTTTAAGTCATGAGGTCCAGCCAACATACAAGGGAAGGAATTACCCACAGGGATGAAGAACAAGAGATAGGGATATTTGGGGGCCAACTGAGAGGCCACCTGCCACACAATGTTGTTAACCTATGGCTCTTTGTCCCTTAGGCTTCAAGTTCCAACTTGTGATTCTTCCTTTCTCCCTAACCTGTAATAATTTTACTAATATGAATGTCTTTACTTTCCTTCAAGGCTCTAACTTGACAGAGGACACAAGAAAGCATCAGGAATCAGTGGATAGAAATGTGATAGTCAGCAAAGTGGGCTTCTCATACAGGCCTAGCCAATCAAATCAGCCAAAATTACTAATTGCTATAGAGATAAAATGAGATATAATAGATGCATAGAGATATGTAAGATAATGCAGACACATCCTTTTATTAGAATTGCACGATCATGCTTGATTTATTATCATACCCTCATTGAATATAGAAGAACCTAGTATATAAGAGGCTTGTAAAAAGATATTCCTTGATTATAGAAAGCTTGAAATAGACTGAGGTAAGTAATTCCTGAAAATTAACTTTAACCTTAATATTACTGGACAAACTGAGCATTCCTGGAGACCACTCAAATTATCCCTTCATAAACAACTAATTTTACTCTGGCAGTCATCAGAGTTCAAACACACAGAACACAAAGACAATAATATGTAATATCACGATGTTATCTGAGGGACAGAACTAAAAGGCAGTGAGACACTGGGGCCTGAAATAATTGGCTCCAGGACTTATTTCCTGCATAACCTAGAACTTCTGAATTTTCTCATCTGCTAAACAGAATTAATAAAATCATGCATTCTATAGAGTTCTGGCAGGAGATTAAATAATACAAAATAAAGCCAGACATGGTGGCATGTGCCTGTTGTCCCAGAACTCAGGAAGCTAAGGTGAAAGTTTGGCTAGGAGTATGAAGCATATCTCAAAGAAAACAAAAATAAAACCAACCAACAAACAAAAAACAAACAAACAACAACAACAAGTAAAATGTCCAAGAAACAGTGCTGCACACAAAGCAAATGCTCAGGAGATATTGACTATTGTTATTATTATGGTCCCTTTCACACTTCTATACAGAAAATGTTCTAATATCTTCCTAAATATGTATTCTGATCGAGAGGTTTTAGACAAACCAGGTTGGAAATATTCTCTGCAAAAAGAATGACAGTTTTATTTGTACTGACAGTAACATGGGAGACTAAACAAGAACCCACAGCAAAACTATCAACACTGATTTTGGCTAAGCCATGTGGGAAAAGAAGTAGCATCATCGAAAGCTAAACACACAGGAAATAATGTGTCATGTCACACACATGGAAAAGACTAGAAGGCAGTGTGACATAGTGGGGTCAGAAGTCAACTGTCTCTAAGACTGCTTCTCTGCACAACCTAGAGCTTAAATGTAAGTCAGCCTATATTTATAGTCCATGCCTTCTTCTCACTGACAAATAAAGAAAGAATATGATGGCCTAGAGAAAGCATCTTTCCCCCATTTGGAATTTGGAAGTCAAAAGGAATTTAAGATGAGTTAGACTTGCAAATTTCTGAGAAGCAAACATTTTTGTTTGAACAGAAACTCATCTTAATTAGCAGGGATCAGAAGTATTCTCTCATTTCACATGGTCCCAGGTTAGTCATCTTACCCTGCCACTAGGAACCAAAGTTGTCTGAGAAACGTTTTCAGGGAACTCTAAGAAGGCTGCCATTTAGACCTTAAAATCATGGAAAAGGAGGACATATATGTAGTTAATTTCTATTTCACTGTGTGTTTCATTGCATTAGAAACTTCCCCCTTTACGGTGGTGGGCAGGGGGAGTTGCTGCTATTTGATTTATCTGAAAATTATTATCTCTTTCCTAAATGCCTTATAAAAAACACTTTGAGGAGGTGGAGATATACATGTTCCCCATCTATAAGAACTCACAATATAGTGATGTGGAAAGATATATCAACAAATGATTACAATACAATATAAGTTGAAGGCAGAGCTTATGCAAGCAGGATGTGAAAAATGGAGTTGTCAAGTGGAAAAGATCCTGGAAATGACAATTTGGAAGAAAATGAATAGTCTAAATCTTAATAGCATCACCTAAGATCCAGAGGGCTTCATTTGATTTTAACTGAGATATGTACATATTGGTGGAAAACATCTCTGGTTAAAATAACAGAGTTAATACATGCATCTAATTTTATTCTCTCCTGCAGAGAGAATAAAAGTCATAAAACTATGACATTTGCAAAAGACAAATTCATAAAACTGAAAGAAAGAAGGGAAAAAAAAGCAAAAAAATGATGAAAGCTAGCTGTACCTGATTTAATAGATCTTAAGCTTATATATCCATACATGCCAGCGGAAAAGCTAAGAACCAAAACAAAAGGCAAAACATTGGCAGTGGCTACCTGTTCAGCTGAAGCTAAAGGAAGGAGAACCAGAGGTAAGGAGCACTGGAAGAAAATTACCAGTTGGTCAGTTACATCCCCATTCTGAAAACACATCCCACCTATCAGGTTTATTTTCTTTAGAAATTAAAACAAAGTCTTAGAACAAAGACATGGTCATTTAACAGGCTACCATTCTGAAAACACAGGGACCATATGTAGTCTTGCATGTTGAATATATAAGTCCCCACTTTCACCAGCCCCTTGACCCAATTTAGAGTTCAGAATACTGTATGACTGACCTTAACAAGCAGAAAACTGGACGTCTCCAGTGAATTTCATCAACCCAAGAGTATGGACCACAAGATAAAGACACTGGTAGTTGCCCAAGACACAAAGCACTCAGATAATGCCAAAAAGTTCTACACAGGCATTCATGGCTTCTCATCAGTTTACAGACTACTAAACAAGAAGAGACAACTGAAGATCAAATCTACATGATACCTCTGCCAGGAATGTTAGAAACCACAACCACTACCACCAACAACCAAAAGCAAAACAAAACTGCAAAAGGGCATAAAATTCCTCCCCCTTCTGCAAAATATCTTTAGTTCTTGCTGTCTTTCTACATTTCTGTCAATTACTTTTTTTCTTCCTTTTGGTTGTTTGTTTATTTATTTATTTATTTTGGTGCTGGGGATTGAACTCAGGGGTACTCGACCACTGAGTCATATCCCCAGCCCAACTTTGTTTTTCATGTAGAGACAGGGTCTTATTGAATTGCTTAGCATTTCCCCATTGCTGAAGCTGGCTTTGAACTTGCAATTCTCCTGTCTCAGCCTCCCTAAGTGCTGGGATTACAGGCATGTGCCACTACACCTGGCTATTTGTTTATTTTTGATTGGTGCTTTTTACTTATACACAAAGGTGGAATTCCCTGTGGTATACTTATGTATACACATAGCATGATTTTAAGTTCATTCAATATTTCCTCCCCTTTCCTGTCCCTCTTCTCTCCCTCATGATCTCTTTGTACTCCACTGATCTTCCCTATATCTTTACGATATTTGATCCCCTACTCTGCCCTTTTTTTCATTTATTTTGCTCTAGCTTCCTTATATTCAAGAAAACATTCAACCTCTGATTTTCTGAGTCTAGTTTATTTCACTTAGCATGATGTTCTCAATTTCCATCCACTCACTGGCAAATCCCATAATTCCATTCTTCTTTATGGCTGAGTAAAATTCCATTGTGTGTGTGTGTGTGTGTGTGTATCACATTCTTTAGAATTTATTCATTCATTTGCTGATGGGCACCTGACTTCAGCCACAACAATGTTTACAAGCAGCACAATACACAAGAGCCAAATTACTTCTTAATCCTACCCCAAACCAAGTTTTTCTCCTGCCTACTGAGTCAGCAATGATTAAGATATTGTGAAATCCAAATGCACATTTCTTTGAAGGATTTGACAAATTCCTTCTTCTTTATATTACTGCTTAATTTGGACTCCCAGATACTGTTGTCTTCCTCCTGCTAATATTGTTCCTTACTCCTCAGTCTCCTTTGCTGGCTCCTTCTCTCCCCAACTTTTTATAGTGTCCTAGGGTTTCATGCTGGCACTTCTTCTCAACTCACAATACAACACAGTGCCTTGGTGGTCTCACCTAGTCTCAAGTTGGGCTTGAAATTATCCCATACTTTGATCTCTAGCTTTTAACCTCTTACTTAACTGCTGACTTGTAGAACCAACAGTCTTCTTAGAATCCCCACTGGATGACTAACAGTTACACCTACTCTGCCAACCTCTTCCCTGGCTCTTATGATGGAGACGCCAACTGTCAAGATGAGCCATCCTTAACTCCTTTCTTTCTCTCATATTTCACACACAACACATAATGAATCCTGTTAGCTCTATGTTCCAAGCACCTCTAGAATATGACTTCACCTCAACATGCCACCACTACCACCTTGTTCCCAAACTTTCCTATTGCAGAGATTATTACAACACACTCCTTATTGGACTAAAGGGTTCCTCAAACATAAAAACATGGCACTAGAAATAGAAAACTCATTAGAATTTTTGAAAAATAAATGTGAGAGAATTTTCCAAAAGCAGATAAAAAAGGAAGAGAAAATATTAAGAAAGTGAGAACAATTCAGGAAGGTCAACATTTAAATAATAGGATCCTCTAAGTATAGAATCATGTCGTCCTCAGATAATGATAGTTTGAGTTCTTCTTTTCCAATTCATATTCCTTTAATTTCTTTCATCTGTCTAATTGCTCTGGCTAGTGTTTCAAGGACTATGTTGAATAGCAGTGGTGAGAGAGGGCATCCCTGTCTAGTTCCCGTTTTCAGGGAGAATGATTCCAATTTTTCTCCATTTAGGATGATGTTGTCCTTGGGTTTAGCATAGATAGCTTTTACAAAGTTGAGGAATGTTCCTACTATCCCAAGTTTTTCTAGTGTTTTGAGCATAAAAGGGTGTTGCATTTTGTCAAATGCCTTCTATGCATCGATTGACAAAATCATATGATTCTTATCTTTAAGTCTATTGATGTGATGTATTATGTTAATTGATTTCTATATGTTGAACCAACCTTGCATCCCTGGGATGAACCCCACTTGATCATGGTGCACTATTTTTTTGATATGTTTTTGTATGCGATTTGCCAGAATTTTATTGAGAATTTTTGCATCTATGTTCATCAGGGATATTGGTCTGAAGTTTTCTTTCTTTGATGTGTCGGCAAACTACAGTGTTGCAGCCACTTCAATGTTTTTAGCAGCTCAGTTCACAATAGCTAAACTGTGGAACCAACCTAGATGCCCTTCGATAGATGACTGGATAAAGAAACTGTGTTATATATACACAATGGAATATTACTCAGCAATAAAAGAGAATAAAATTATGGCATTTGCAGATAAATGGATGGAGTTGGAGAATATCATGCTAAGTGAGGTAAGCCAATCTCAGAAAACCAAATGCCGAAGGTACTCGTTGATAAGTAGATGCTGATCCATAATGTGGGGAAGGTCATGGGAACAATGGTGGAACGCTGTTCACAGGGGTATAAGGGGGGAGGGGGCATGGGGACAGTAAAGGTGGTGGAATATGAGGTCATCATAGCCCTAACTTTATGTATGACTGCATATATGTTGTGATTCTATACAACTTACAACTAGAGAATTGATATGATATCCTCTATCTATGCACAATGAATCAAATTGCACTCTGTTATCAGGTAGGCCTAAATAGAACAAATAAATAAATTAAATATGAAATAAATAAATAAATAAATAAATAATAGGAGCCTTAGTAAACAAAACAAACAAAAAATTTTCACCAGGTCTTAAGAGTAGATTCCAGTGAATTGAGAAAGAAAACTACAGTTGCATACTCCCCCTGACCTATTTCTGCCAAATATACAGCACCTGATTCACACTCTAGTCTAGTCAGATGTCCTGTCTTTAATGATCTCTCTGCATCCCCTCATTCCCAAAAATAAGACTCTTAAAAACTTTCAGGGTCTCTGAAGTTAGAAGACAGACCATAGCAGAAAATTTTTTTCTGCCTACCTTCTAATCTTTATCTAATAATAGAAATAGTTCTCTCTCTCTCTCTCTCTTTCTTTTTTTTTTTGGTACTGGAGATTGAACTCAGGGGCACTCAACCACTGATCCACATCCCCAGCCCTATTTTGTGTTTTATGTAGAGAGAGGGTCTCACTGAGTTGCTTAGCACCTCGCCGTTGCTGAGGCTGGCTTTGAACTCGCGATTCTCCTGTCTCAGCCTCCCTAAGTGCTGGGATTACATGTTTGTGCCGCCACACCCAGCTAGTTCTCTTTTCTTAACTAAGTTTGTGCTTATCACTGGGTTTTATAAAACCAAGTAATATAACATTGAGGAAAACTCACATAGGTAGACAAAGAAGTGCAAGAGCAATTGAAGAAAACTTAAGATAGCTAAACTGATGGAATTAATCAGAAATAAGAGATGAATTCCAATATCTTTGAGTTTATTAAAAGTATAATGATGGTCACAGGATCCAGATGAGCGGAAAAGTCATTCATTCATGCTTGTTTGTAACTTAATTCCCCCACCACCCTTTCCCAGTTTAGGAGATTGACTAAGGTTATTGTAGGGAGTGATATGAACATGTAGTTAAAGTATACTGATAAAGATATTTTAGAGCTGGATGTGGTGGCAGCTGAGATTGGAGAATCGTGAGTTCGAAGCCAGCCTTAGCAAAAGTGAGGTACTAAGCAGTTCAGTGAGACTCTGTCTCTACATAAAACACAAAATAGGGCCAGGGATGTGGCTCAGTGGTCGAGTACCCCTGAGTTCAATATCCAGTACCAAAAAAAAAAAAAAAAGATATTTTAAATCTGAATCAATTCTTGAAAATTAGCCCACTTTGCAATATCCAAAAAAGTGTTAAATGTATTTGAATCAATTAAAAATTGTTTTCATTTGTAAGTAAGAGAATGATAAAGTGATTTAAGGAAAGCTGAGATAAGTCAACTTTAATTCAGTAGCTAAAAAAGAAGTTAGGATCAAAATTTGGAGGTGTTTTTAAATATTTTCCCTCATGTAGAAAAATAGCTGTGATAGCTCTATCCATTACTTTCAGATTCTAGGAATCTGAAATGAAGGAAGAAAAGACAAACAGACAAAAATAATTACTAGTCATGAATTTTCTCCAGATTTTTACTTGTGTGTCATAAGCCAGAACAGTTTCTCATAGTCACCTGGAATGAAAGAGCAGTTGAAATGTAAAATTGCAAAACAGCAATTTCAAGTTCCAGCCCAAGTAATCTTGAAAACACTCCCCTAGCTGCAATCACTCATGACACATATATCTCTCAATTCTACTCTTTAACATAAATAAAAGTCATCTGATATACTTAAGATATTTTTTTCTTTGTATAAATGTGTTCTGTCACTCCAAGGAGATTTCAAAGAAACTGACAGCAGCGATCTTGCCTTAGATATGACTAATTCCCCATAGAGTGCCTTGCATACTTTAGACAACTAAATAAATGTAAAACATAAAAACCAAAAGTCATTACTGAGCCTTCAGACAAAAGACAAAATTAACCGTAAGGAAGAGACAGTAGGAACCAAACATTTGCCATCTTGGTCCCATAAATCCACAAAGGCAGGAATATCTGAGAAAGCAAAAGCCAGATACCAGCGTGAGCAAAAATATCTGCTGCAAACAGTGCTTTCTGCATAACATCTAACAACGGAAAAAGGAACTTCAAAGAGCAAAAGACAGGTGTTATTAGAGGAAGAAGCCTGATTTGCCTCAGGGAAGAAAATAATAGTATGTAGAAACTAGAATTATTACCCCTAAATTTTCATCTGAACTTCAATAAAATCTACAAACCTCTGGTAAGTGCACGGCACTGTGTAACTTGGTGACAATGGAGCCAAGAATTTCATCCAGCATTCCTTTGTAGGGGAACACAGCTATGGCTATGTCTATCATGACCTGAAAATCTGCATACCTGAGTAGTTCTTTAAGAAAACTGTCAAACTGTATTGCTAACAAAACCTTCCCAAAGATGCAGTCAGGCAATTGTTAAAGTTCTGTTTGGTTTTGCTTGCTTAGTTAAGTGAACACATCCAACAACTTATGAAAACTAGCATTTCTTAGAGGAAGACACTTGCTACCATATTCATCTGAACATTTTACATTGGATAATTTAATGAAAGTAAACACTGTATTTGCATTCTTTTATGCACCTTGCCACCATGCATGCTTGAGCATCTGCAAGTATGGGGTCTTTTAAGCACACAAACAGGCATGCCCACACTATGGGAATTTTGCCAAAAGGCTTGTTGGTAGGCATTCTTAAACTACATGTGAAACACACAAGCTCTTGAATATTTCAAGTAATTTCAGATTATCTAAAGACCATTTAAATTAAATGGAAAACAGCAATACCATTCTTCTTTATTATGAATTATTATAGTGGAATTCCATCATATATGTATAATATAGTGTGTATATATATATATTTATGTATGTGTGTGTATATATACACATATATATGTGTATATATACACACACACATATATATATATGGAATATATATATTTCCTTCTTTTTCCCAGTATTGGGGATTGGACCCAGGACCTCACATGCTAGGCAAGTGCTAGGCAAGTGTTCTAAATACCCAATCCTATTCCTTATATTTTTAACACTTCTAAATTATATTTAAGTGCCCAATTTATACATTACCATGTTTATTGAGAAGTTTCAATTTATCAAAATAACTCAAATGTTATGGTTTTCTCTAAAATAACTTAAGACATAAACTTGAGCTTTGGAATTCAGACAAATCTGAATTGAAATGGATCTCTGACTAACCCACTGTTCATCACTTGAAGAGACTTGGAAAGCCCTCTGAGTCTTAGTTTGTTCATAAGGGAAATTAATATATTGATGATAATGTTGTCTTCCTCAAATTATAATTATAAAGATTAAAAGTAATTCCTCTGTCATGTGTAATATGGTGTTTGCCAGAGGAAGCACTCAAAAATGAAAGGCTCTTAGTTTTCTCATATATTTGCTCTTAAAAAACTAAATATGGGGCTGGGATTGTAGCTCAGCGGTAGAGCGCTTGCCTTGCATGTGTGAGACCTGGGTTCGATCCTCAGCACCACGTACAAAGCAATAAAATAAAGACATTGTGTCCATCTACAACTAAAAAAATATTTAAAAACAAAAAACAAAAAAAAAAAAAACTAAATATATATTACAAAATAAAAATGTATGTTTCATATTATTGTTTGAATCATAAAAATTAAAGAAAGGCAACATATTGAAATCACACATCTGTATCAAATTGGGCTAATTTTCAGCTGTGATACAAGCTTAACCCAAGCACATGAAGATATGCTTAAAGATCAATGGGAAAATGGAGTATTTCAAGCCATCAGGTGATCTAGGAATTGCTCTACCATAAGAAATACACAAATATCAATAATACCTGATAGGTATTCCTTCAAAAGATAACAGTGAGAAAATGATATGTGTCCATTCCTTGTTACATATAAATAAAAATTTTGCTAATAAAACAGTAGGATGGTTTTTGTTCTGGTTTGTTTTGGATGCAGGGGATTAAACCCAAGACCTTGCACATCCTAGGCAAGGGTTCTACCTTTGAGCTATATTGATAGCTCTGAACAGTATGAAATTAAAAGAGAACCATTTCACTATGATAAAACAAATTCATTTCAGAAACCTGCTTTTAAATATCAGGAACTGAGGCAATAATCACAAAATATATATTTTAATCTGCAAAGAAAAGAATACATCTTTGAAAACATCATGCATAGGGAAACAGAACCAGGTATCTTTCCCAACCCTGAGGATACAGTGGTAATCTGATATGCATAGTTCCTTCCCTTGTACAGTTTAGACTTCTTAGCAAACAATTAAAATATTCTATGTCCTTACAAGGAGGAAAAACTGCATTGTTATAATATTCTAAAATTTAAAAAGTCACATACAGTTATATTATATTATCTTTTTCAGGAAGTTTAACATGGTGGGGTTTTGTTGTAAGATACATACAATGAAAGGCCAGAATTCTGAAAGTTTTGAGCTTAGGCTACATAAGGGAAGATTTTCCTGTTGAGAAAAAAAAAGAATCTGGTACACAGTCCAGCACTGGTGCATCTCAAGCATACTTACTTATATAAGGTTAATGACATAAGTTACTGATTAAGTCAGCAGGCTTCATACACTTATTGGCCTAGTTTATAAGAGCTGTACAAGTTAAATTGTTAGAGAACAAATGCATTTTGTTTGAGTCAGTATGTCGCCTTCTTGTCTAGGCAGGGGGAAAAGTGGATACCAAGACTGTAATCCTTTTGGAATAAAATCTTTAAATGCAAACATGATTGCCATTGTAGACTGTTTAATCTAGAGATATTGTATTTCATTTCTGTTTTTGGAGAGGTTTGTTGATTTGACTATACTGGGTACAACTCAGTGCTTATCTCAACTGTTTAGATAAGATTTACTTGACTTTGGCAGGTGACAAAATCTAGGGTGTGGAATAGAGGAGGTAGAAAAAAAGTCTGGCATATTCCCAGATAGTGTGTATTTTAAGCATAGCGTATAGATGAGCAAATAGTTTCAAACAATGCACTGTACTTCGTGTAAAACATTCACTGTCTGTTGAATGTTTTCTGTAAACCGGCACTGCAAAATGCCCTTTATTGGGCATAACACATTTCACCTTCTTGCTTAGGTAAACATTTACACTCTTGTAAAAGAGAACTTGGTAAGTTCCTCTGGAAATAGGACCCTGACTCTGGGATTCCTTTTGCCACTGTTTCCTAACACGTGCTCCAAAAGAGAAACTATTAAAGTTCTTGTTGAATGTCTGCATATATGTTCCTCCATAAGTACTGGAGCTATCAGAAAAATCTAAAATTTTTCATGCCAAAATATATTTCATGTTGGTAATAATCATATTTTTTCAATTTACTTCTAGACAATAGTGGTTCATTTTGAAAGAAAACCAAAAGAATTATGTTAATCAGAGTTTTAAAGAAAAAATCTTTTAAATATGAATCTCCTAAATATTTGCTAAAAGAAAAAAATCTTTTTAATATAAATCACCTAAATGTTTGCTAAAAGAATAAGGTTCCTCACTCTACTTAAGCATTTATATATTGTCAGACATGTTGAGGTAAAGGAAAAAACTAAACAGTTTGGTCACTGAAAGTTTAAAAGAAACATCAAAAAATAAAGAAAACTTAGTTGTAAATTTATGTGACTGAGAAGACTAGAATTTAGTACCAAAATTAGACATGTTATGGTAATGCTTTTCAGAGGTAAACTTAACTAACTTGTGATTCATGGCTACTTTTCCTAAGTTTTATGTTATAAAAACCATAACACATATATGATATTTACCATGATCTCCTTGAGAAAAATATTGCATTTACTAGATAAACATGATTAATATGTGCAAAAATATGGTATATTGGTTTGCATGTATGTTGAGTTATGTTTGGCTAATGAAGGTTTCTCTTTTTTCTCTTGATGTATATACTGGCGTGTAAGAAAGAATTAATGCTTCATTGTCTAGGGGAATGAAGAATCCGTTAAACATAGGAGGAGTATCAAATATTAGGATTTCTCTTAATGCATAAAACATTGCTTCTGGGTAAAACAGAAACTTTTGAAATACATCATGGAGTTACTACTAATTACTCTGTGTTTTTTTGAGTTTTAATTAAAATTCCATATGTGACTGGTGAAATGGAAAGATAACTGTTGGAGGAATTTCTCTTCTATCTATTCTCCTGTCCTCAGACTTTCCATTCTTCAGGTTTCAGTAAACCCACTCCCTAGTATGATACCTTGAGAAAGGAGACTATCAATTTTGCTTTACCCAACTCCCCTTCCTCCTTTCATTACCTTAAATCTCCAGTGACCTTCAGCATAGTTTAAACTGTAGCACCTCACAAATACTCATTTAGTTGAGCAAGATGCATCTATACTCTTTATGTCTTATAAGGAATTTTTTAATTAAAGAAAATTAATTTTATTTAAGTTTCCCAACATTTCTTGATTACTGGCAACATGTGCAAGTAGTAAAAATATAGGATAGGTATCACTGTTTAGAGAAGAATCAGATGGAAGGCACTGATTGAAGAAAAGGTGCAGCCTACTTCAGGCACCATGAATATTCTATATAGATCTGCTCCATCTGTTCTATACTAGGGCCAAATCTCTTCTCTTCCCCTTTCTCACTACTAGGTCAAATTAAAGTTCAAGTTCATGTTGCTCTGTGAATAGTAAATTTTTTTTCAAAATTCCATACAAAGAACTAAAATTCAAAAACGTTTTACAGAGTCGTATACATACTGGCTTAATTGACCAGGAAACTGTTTCCACCATCACAAATTTCTGCTAATGCCTTTTGTTGGCTGCTCCTGTACATAAACAATCCCACAAAGAGCAAATCATTAAAAAGCAATGTAGATTTCAACTTTCATAGTTCATACAAAGATATTTTTGTATTTTTGTTTTGTATTTTCAAAATCCATAGTCATCCCAAATGTATCTGTGTGAAGAAAATAGTTACTAGTGGCTAAAATACTTTGCCACTAAAAATTTAATCTCAGTTGAATACTCCTTATCCAAGAAGTAATTTCCTATTAGTTAATATCCTGGAGAAAATCACATCTCCTTTCATTTTCCTCTGTGCTAGCTGAGAAGGGAAGAGAGTAGCTATTTGTCCTCACCTTCTAGGCTATCACCAAAAAGAATACTCCCCTCTTCTTCCCAAATTCCTTCTGGGAACAGAATGAAAGAGTTAAAGGTTAGAACTAAAAGTTAACTTCCCAGACTTCATCATTCTTCAACAATTTAAGCCATGCACTAAGTATTCTAAAATTACTACTCAAGAATCTCACAGGCTGGGCACAGTGGTGCACGCCTGTATTCACAGTGGCTAGGGAGGCTGAGGCAGGAGGATAGCGAGTTCAAAAGCCAGCCTCAGCAACTTAGCAAGGCCCTAAGCAATTCAGTGAGACTCTGTCTCTAAATAAAATACAAAAAGGGCAGAGGATGTGGCTCAGTGCTTAGGTGCCCCTTGGTTCAATCGCCCAGGTACCAAAAAAAAAAAGTCTCATAAATGGCCAAGAGAGTGATGTCAGGTCTCCCAGTTACCTAGACCTTGTGCTAGGTGCAGCAAATGATGGGAGTCCAAGGCTCCAAAGATCACTGCCAAGATAAGGACAGCTGACCCTCCACTATTGGTTCAGACTGCTTTGTAGCAGTAAAGGTAAGGACAAGTAACTGTTTACATTGTTTTAACTTAAACTTTAAAGAATGGACACTTAACAATAAACATGAGCATATGTGTGTTGCAATAAGAATTAGGTTCATGAGACCAATGAGTAATTCCAATTAGAAATGAATAATTTGTTTTAAAAGTGCAAGCAGTGCACTTTTGGAACTATCCTAAACACTGCAAACATTTCAAAAAATAGCAGTGACTGATAGGATTTAAATGAATAATTGGTTTTATTTCAAATAAACTCAATATTCTTACATTTATCTCTTGCCAAACATCAGAATATTTCAAAAGCCTGACTCAGGTAGATAAGATAATGTTAACAGACCTAAGCAGTACAAGTTGGGTGAGACATGTCTTCATGACACATGTCCTCTCCTTTCACTTACTTAAAAGGTGGGGGCAGGGGGAGAAAAATATAATATAAGTGCATTCAAATATAGTAGTCTAAGAGCATGGGAGATAACAGGTCTAAAATAGATTTCTTTTATCAGATTTTCAAATAAAAATTTCTAAAAATAATTTGTTCCCAAAACAAATATTAACTTGGTTCCTATAGATAATCAAATTTGTATTATCTTTCAAATGACTGATATGACGAATTCTTATTATTATCCAAGAACCCACCAAAATAATCAAAATTTCTTTTTTTTTTTTGCGGGGGTGGTACCAGGATTAAACTCGGGGGCACTCACCCACTGAGCCACATTCCCGGCTCTATTTTGTATTTTATGTAGAGACAGAGTCTCACTGAGTTGCTCAGCACCTTGATTTTTGCTGAGGCTGGCTTTGAACATGCGATCCTCCTGTCTCAGCCTCCATCTGCTGGGATTATAGGCATGTGCCATCGTGCCCAGCAGTAACTAGTATTTTACCTACCAAATGTTTCAAGTATTATCTTTAATGTTTCAAGTATTATCTTTACATGAATGCTAACAAATTATTTTTGTGGGCCAAAGTTACGAGGGCCAAAATGGTAGAGCATATGCAAGACCCTGGGTTCCATCATCTGCATCAAAAAATAAAATAAAATAAAATAAAATATGTGCTACTGTTCATGTTTCTTTTTATTGAAGAAATATTTACTAGAATCAATATTTCTCTTTACCCTTGAAATTCTACTTGATCTAATTCCTAACTCACTCCAAATACTCTGTAAGCAATAACATAGTAGGTTCAAATAGTATGTATAGTCCTGCGGATGCTGTGAAAACTTACAAGCTTGCAGGAAATTGAGCAGCCCAGCACAGTATGTGCCGTAACAGCCAGATGGTAAACAATGTCACATATGGAAAATGAAGAAAAAGACTAAAGTATGCTACAGTAAATAATTGCATCTTACATTAACAATGTTAATTCTGCATTTTCTTTTTTGCTTTGGTAGAACTAGTGCTCACAGGATGATCTCAGATGACTGTCTCACCTCTAGTGCATGACCATCCTATATATAATGCTCAAGGTGAGATCAAAGCACTGTCTTGTCAACTTGACAGTCTCACCTCCTCCCATTATATCTCCCTCGCTAATGTCCTAACACTCATTCTTAATCATTCACCATTATTTATTCCCTCCCTTACACATCTTTTAATTCCTCTACGTCTCCCTTAAAGAATTATATATCATATTCAATTGTCAAAGCTCTGCTGTTGTTAAAATCACCTCTTCACCTACTGTTACACAGCTGAACATTACTACACAAACCATCCTAAAACTAATCTGAAGTGGGCCCTTCACTAATGCCTAACAATTATACTATATTTCCCTAGCTAGGAACTCTACCTCTCTGCTCAACAACTGTCTCCTCCCTCCTCAAATATCCAGCTCTTCCTTCAACTTCCTGATTCTCAGTTGATAACTTTGTTTCTTACTCACTGGGAAAGCATGCAAAAATGATTAAAAGAAAACTCCTAGATGCCTCAACACCACTTCTGCCCATTTTGCTATCTTTATGATACATCTTTATACCCTTATTATATTCCTATGGATGAAGTATTGGAGCCTGTTCAAGGCCAACCTTCCACTTGGCAAGAGTTGTTCCTTTGCCACCCTGTCCACTCTGGGGCGTCACTCTAAAAATGACTCCTCAAATACACACTCAATTTTTCCATTCCTAAGATGTCATTCGCACAGCTAACAAACATACTATACTTCTTTCCTTCTTAACACCAACCAGCTACTATGTCAGTTCCATATGCTTCTCTACAAGTATATACTTGTAGTCTCCAAATCACTCCCCCTCCTCTCTCAAGCAAAATGGTTTGGTTTCCAATTTTTCACCAAACTGCTCCTGTCAAAACTCCTAATAATTGGTAAATGCACCTACATCCTTTCATTAACATAGGACAGTAATCCTGGAATCCTCCATTTTCTTTGAGGTAGATGTTCACCCCATCAGCAAATTCTGTTGCCTACAACTTCAAAACATTAAGAATCTGGCTATCTCAACCCACATAAATACACTTACCTCATACTAAACAAAGGTACCAAAAACATACATTGGAGAAAAGATAGCCTCTTCAACAAATGGTGCTGGGAAAACTGGAAATCCATATGCAGCAAAATAAAACTAAACCTCTCGCACCATGCACAAAACTCAACTCAAAGTAGATGAAGTACCTAGGAATTAGACCAGAGACCCTGTGCTTAATTGAGGAAAAAGTAGGCCCAAATCTTAATCACATTGGATTGGGCCTCAACTTCCTCAATAAGACTCCTAAAGTGCAAGAAATAAAATCAAGAATCAATAAATGAGATGAATTCAAACTAAAAACCTTCTTCTCAGCAAAAGAAACAATCAGTGAGGTGAACAGACAGCCTACATTCTGGGAGCAAATTTTTGCCACACGCACATCCAATACAGTGCTGATCTCCAGGATATATAAAGAACTCAAAAAACTTAACACCAAACAAACAAACAACCCAATCAATAAATGGGCTAAGGAGCTGAACAGACACTTCTCAGAAGAAGATATACAATCGATCGATAAATATATGAAAAAATGTTCAATATCTCTAGCTGTTAGAGAAATGAAAATCAAAACTACTCTAAGATTTCATCTCACACCAGTCAGAATGGCAGTTATCAAGAATATAAGCAACAATAATTGTTGGCGAGGATGTGGGGGAAAAGGCACGCTCATACATTGCTAGTGAGACTGCAAACTGGTGCAACAAATCTGGAGAGCAGTATGGGGATTCCTTAGAAAACTTGCAATGGGACCACCATTTGACCCAACTATCTCACTCCTTGGTCTATACCCAAAGGACTTAAAAACAGCATACTACAGTGACGCGGCCACTTCAATGTTTATAGCAGCTCAATTCACAATAGCTAAACTAAGGAATCAACCTAGATACCCTTCAATAGATGAATAGATAAAGAAACTGTGGTGTATATACACAATGGAATATTACTCAGCAATAAAAGAGAATAAAATTATGGCATTTGCAGGTAAATGGATGGAGTTGGAGAATATCATGCTAAGTGAAATAAGCCAATCCCAAAAAACCAAATGCTGAATGTTCTCTCTGGTAAGTGGATATTGATCCATAATAGGGGAGGGGGCATGGGAAGAATAGAGAAACTGTGGTCAAAGGGGAGGGAAAAGAAGGGATGGGACACAGGGGCAGGAAAGATGGTGAAATGGGATGGACAATAATGCCTAGGTATATGTATGACTGCACATATGGTGTAACTATAATGTGTACAACCAGAGAAATGAAGAGCTGTGTTCCATTTGTGTACAATGAATCAAAATGCATTCTGCTGCCATGTATACCCAATTAGAATAAATTAATTTTAAAAAAAAAGAATCTGGCTGTCTCACACACCTATTCTGACCACTCTGGTCCTCATCTTGAGGACCTAAATTGGACTATAGCTAAATTGCAATGATATTCTCTTCTCTGGTCCTCCTGCCTCCCTCCAACTCTATTTTCTAAAAGGCAGCAGAGCAAAGACAAAAACATAAATTGGACACATTATTCCTCTCCCGAAACCCTCTAGTAATATTTCATCTTTCTTGGCACTAAAGTCAAAGTCTTTAAAAAGTTAACAGGCCCTACATGATCTAATCCCTCATTATATATCCAAACCACATCTTCAACTTACCTTCCCCATGAGTACTTTCTCCAGAAACACTCAGAAACATGGTGGTCTTAAGATAGCATGGTGGTGAATAACTATAATTCAAGCAACTGGGAGGCTGAGACAGGATGATCATTAAGATTCAGTAATTTAGTGAGCCCTTGTCTCAAAATAAAATATACAAAGGACTGGGGATATGGCTCTTTGGTAAAGTACCTCTAGGTTCAATCCCTAGTATCAAAAAGAAAGAAGATGAAGGAAGAGAGAGGAACAGTGGTCTTTTTTTTTTAAACATTTTTTTTTAGTTGTAGATGGACACATACCTTTACTTACTTATTTTTATGTGGTACTGAGGATCGAACCCACTGCCTCACACAAACAGTGGTCTTTTATTGTGCCAGGAAATCATTGCCTGAAGACATTTGCACTTGACTATTGCTTTTCTAGAGTATGTTTTGCCCTCAGATATTTACAACTTTCCTCTTTATTCCCTTCAAATGTTACCTTCTTCTTGAACTTTCCCCAGCACCTCCCTCACTTCTCACCCTGTGCTGCTTATTTCCATTCTCTTCTTCTGTTCTCCCCTACTATGGTACTTATTACCGTTTGACATACCATACATGCTCCTTTTAAAACAAACTTGTCCCTCTCCCCACTGGAATGTAAACTTACGCAGACCCAGATTTTTTTTTGCTGTGTTTTCATTTCTGTATCCCAGTGCCAGCAATAGAGCTTGGCAGAAAGATGGCACACAGTAAAATTTGAGTGAATGAACAATGAAACATCAAAAGAAATAATGAAAGGAAAGAAGGTAGTAGGAATGAATCATGGCCTCCCTGATTTAATCTCAATGCTGGCATCTTTCTTTCTAGGGAAAACAGAAGCTAGTGACTCCAACATCAAAAATAGTCACTCATATATACCCTACATTCACATGAAAATATCTGATAAAGGTGATCATAACCTTTGAATTCTTCTCCTCAACCATAATTGGAGAAGTCTCTGCTCTATGGCTTTCATATGTGGCAAAGCAAACCTGAGCATCACCAGCATCATAGAACTCAGATGGAAGATACAAAAGGAATTTTATAGCAAATCTTCCAACACATCCATTAAGTGACCTTTTTATGACCTGCACAGCAGCCCTTTTTGTCTCTGTTGGTCCATGTGACCTCCATCTTCTCCCCTGCCCTCTTCTCTCCCTCTCTCCTTCTCTTTCTTATACACAATATGTTGTGCATATTCCAGGACAACACTAGAGTGCTACATATAGCAATTATAGCCTCTAACCAGTAGGCTGGTTTTATAATTAAGATCCATGAAAGGAGGCTGGGGTTGTGGCTCAGTGGTAGAGCACTTGCCTAGCATGTGTGAGGCACTGGGTTCGATTCTCAGCACCATGTATAAATAAATACAAGTCCATCAACAACTAATAAAAAATATTAAAAAAAAAAGATCCATGAAAGGGAAAAATAATCATGCACTATTTTTCCAGCTTAAGTCACTGATACGATCGCTAAAATTGAGTCCTCGGGAAGTACAGCAGAAGTTCAGAGCATAGACTGGGATCCAGGCTGCCTTTGTTTACATCATAGCCCACTGGTTGCTAATTGAGGTTCTTTTGCTACTCTGTGACTGGTTTCTCAGCCCTAAGTCAGGGATAATAACATTACCTACCTTATAGAGTGGTTGTAGACATGCACAGTAACGACTACAGGTGTTAGCTATTATTATCAGCAATTGCATGTTTTTAAATTTGGAACCATAAAAAAAAAACAGGATTAATAGAGCTTAGCAGATAATCTATTTTAACATCCCACTCAATTCATAAATTCTCTGTAAAGTTGTAAAACTTAATTCATAAGAACTGCATACTGTCATTAACAATGATAGAGAAGCCTTTCTAAATTCCACCATTTCCTCAAATGAGACTACTGTTATTCTTGAGTGGCTCAAACACATAGGAAAAAACTATTCCTTTACAATCTAGCACAGAAATGACAAAGTTTATTCAGGTAACTGGTAGCTGTGTTTTTTTCATTTTAAGTCTTTTCAGATAATTTATTTTATTAATCATGTGTCCATAATAATCTGATTAAAACTCATTTAATTTTAAAATTTACTCATAGATATTTGACTGAAAAGTGCTATTGAGAAAATAATGATCCTGTTTGAACATAAAGGAAGATGCAAGGCAGCCATCAGCATAAAATGTCATTCCTTCAGTTCTACCCAGAGATAACATGCCATTAAGTAACCTTGGTGTTTTGTGATTTTATCTGATGTCTCAGCACACTGATCTTAGGGGAATATCTGTGATTATACTTCTAGAATGTAACTTGTAAAAATAGGGTACATGTAGCTCAATAAGGCAAAGATAGAAAGTGCCAATAATTTCTTTCTTTCCTCTAGCACTCTCAGATCCTCCCTTCATGTAGTGAATGAAGAAAGCCAGAAAGCATCTTGAGAGTGGCTACTCTGGGATGCTGGAGAAGCACTTATCAAAACATACAACTTTTAAGAAGCCAGTTTTGAAATTCAAAGTTATTGAAAGGGCTTCTTTTCCCCCTAAAACAACAGTCTAAATCTCACCCTCTCAAAAATCATGCAAAAGGTTTATTTTTGCAAAAGCCACACCTTAACACACAACACTTCAAGGGTCACAGCTAATGTGATTAATTTTGAGCTCACACTAAGTGCTCTGCACTCAGATTTGAGCTCTCCCTCTACATGTGCCCCATGTGGTCCAGGGCAAGTCCTTTAACAACCACCCAGTGATTGTAAAGAATAAATGCAGCATTATAATGCTCTGAGCTGCAGTGGACTCTGTCTCTAGGTTTCCAGAGTTCCTTCCAGAGAAGGATCCATGGGGCAGTGAAAACAAACATACAAACAAATATATGATATATATACTTTACATAGAAAGTGCAATAAAGGGGAGAATAACCATATTCACAGCTTCTAAACAGTCCCAAGTATTATGCTCCTTCTTCCCATAAAAGCATAATCAAAAAGTCCAACTGTGGAACAACAACATAAAAATATAGGCTACATTCAACCCAAGGTATTTTGCTGGGCCTATAATGAAAAGCTTATAATAATTCATTTTTTCCTTGATTTAATAATCTATGTGTGACATAATGATGTATGAGGTCTTTCTTTTTATTAAAAATACTCTAGGTAATGAACTTTTAGTTTAAATTAAAGTATATTCTGATATTAAATTTCTGAAAGTAGGTTTTAATGAAAACATACTATCTCACATGTACTTTTCTCCACTACAAGGCTACAATTGATGAAAAAGTTACATGGGCTCACTGCAGCCCACTTTCTTCTCAAATTTCTAATTCTAAGTGACTTTACATTTCAATGAAAACCATTCACTCAACCTTCCAACAGCATTTACTACATTTTTAATGTCTCAATAAATATAATAAACAGGTCTTAAAATTCTATATCCCATGTGAGGAAAACACTTAAAATAAAGATTAAAACTTGGTGGGGGGCAGTTACCATGCAGTAATTTCTAAGTGAGTCTTGTAAACTTCAGTTTCATAAAGAAACCAGACACTGGAAAATCTATTGGGAAAAAAGAACATTGCCCACACTGAACCCAATTTTTGAGAATATTACAAAAATAAACAAATGATTATGGATAAACCTTCTTATGGTAATTAATAGGCAAGTAAAAGAGCTTGTGTCTCTAAGAATGAAACCAGAAACTCTAGGAAAAGACCTGAAGTTTGTAATCTACTACTTGTTTGGTAAAAAAATTTCATATGAAAAACATTTTTTAGTGGTAGCCATGCTAGGTTTCCAAATACACATGAAAAGTCACCATAAAATAACCTTTCCACTTTCCTAGGACTCAGAAAGGCTACTCCATATTTTTAAATAAAAATACTCCATACTCATAGCTAGAAACTAGTTTAACTACCAAGAAAAATGTCAAAGGAGGGAATAGAAGCCTCTATCTTTGTCTCTACTTAGATTCTACTCATGTTCCATACAACGATTCATATCCCAGCAAAGCCAAACTCTATTACACTGCTCCCTTCATGTCCACCCAGAGACAGAAGCTATGCAGATAGACTACAGATGACTCTCATAGCACAGAGACAATGTTTAAGGAACCACACAATTATAGGAGTCCTCAGTTTTTTAAGTTTCCAAAACAATTTACTCTCCATAGATAAAATGCAGTCCAAAGATAAAGCCATGCTCAACTTCTAACAGCTAATATAAATAATTCTCATATTTATCTTCATTCAGAAAACAGAAGAGTGCAGCCAAGCACTAAACTTGGTATTTCAGCAGCACTGACTTGAAAACCTAAACTGCAGAACTCAGATACGTTCCCCTTGAACTGAAATTCTCATTTCTTCCCTCTTATCTTATTCCCAAACTCCATTGGAAGGGACAACCTTTGTATTCAACTCCCTTTGCTTTCCCATGGCAAATGATTTTAGTATGACCTATTCAGAGTAATCAAGAAGAATGAAATCTCTAAGTTCTCTCTCTTATTGGATGCCTAGGCTCTAAGTTTCAAATGTATCCAAAGGCTGGATTTCTCATTTCCTGAGAAATTTAGGAAGGAGAAGACAGCTAACCTTTATTGAGGGCTTAACACAGGGGTATGGTAGGTTTTACAGGTAAGAACTCATTTAACACCTTTTCATATTAAAGAGAAAACTAAAGAATAGAAATACAAATTTGTTCAGGTTTGCCCAGCTAGACAGCCAGCGGCTCAGGTGGACCAAATCTGTCTTAGTTGGTTTGGGTTGCCACCACTAAATACCATAGGCTGGGTGTCTTAAACTACAGGAAATTTTCTCATGGTTCTGAAGGCTATAAGTCCATCAAGGTGCTGACCAATTCAGTTCCTAGCGAGGGCTCCCTTCTGCTTTGGTAGATGGCTGACTTCTCACTCTGTCCTCACACGGCAGTAGGACAGAGAGACAGAGTTCTCTGATCTCTCTTCTTAAAAGGGCATTAATCTCATCATGGGGCCCTACTTCATGAACTCATGTAACCCTAATTACCTCCAAAGACCACTGCATTGGGAGTTGGGCTTCAACATACGAATTTGGCACAAATATTCAGTCTGTAACAAAATCTAAGCAGCTTTGTCCCAGAACCTGTTCTCTTAATTGTTGTGACAACAACTTGAAAAGAGAGGGAAAACCCAGGGAAGTAGAGGTGCTAGAGTGACACAGCAAAAAAACAAAACAAAACAAAAAAAAAACAACAAAAAAAAAACATACTGAGAGAGTAAGAACTGAAAGGCAACATCCCCAAGAACTATACTAGGCTCAGCCTTTTTACTCTTTATATTCTTTCACAGCAATGATCATGTACCTAGAAAAGAGATAGTACATGGTCATTGTACATGCTCATTTTGCTTCATTCTTTGATAAGCCTAGTCCAGACTGCTTTTTCTGTATTTCAGTTATCTTTGGTTCAATCAAGAACAAACAACTCCATTTAGAATTTTCTTGAAAGTATTTTTTCTGCATTTAATTCACAGATGAAAAAGCAATTCATAACTTCATTTCTCTAAAGAACAGTCTATAAATAAACTGGAGGCTTTATCTAAGATAACTCAAAGCAATTAATGGAACTTGCTAAATTTATATTTTCCAAAGTTTTAATAACTAAAATGTCAAATAATAGTGATCAAAGTACTATGTCCTTTTGCCAGTTTTGTTTCTGTACACTTTCATTCTATTGGGCAACAGATCCTCATTCTACAAGCTAACACACTGACCAGAGCAGAGAGCACTGAACTAGGAGTCAAAGGAGCTGGATACTCATTCTGGCCCTATTAAGGTAAATCCCTCGGCAGGTTTAATTTATAAAGCTCAATTCCTCCACTGTAAAATGGGAGATTAACTCCCCTGCTATAGGCGATTTTACACAACAATTAACAATAGAAGAAAAATTCAAAACAATAGGTAGCTTCATCTCTTTACATACTAATAAAAAGATATGATTATGAATGATCTCAATATATACGTATGTGTGTGTGTGTGTATGTGTGTGTATGGTTATGGTTTGAATGTGAGGTGTCCTCCAAAAGCTCATGTGTAAGACAATGCAGGAAGGTTTAGAGAAGAAATGATTGGGTTATGACAGGTGGGTAGGGTGTGGCTGTGGTGGGGGCATTAGGGGGATGTGCCTTTGAGGTATATGTTTTGTATCTGGCAAGCGGAGTCTCTTTCTGCTTGCTGATCATAATGTGAGCTGCTTCCCTCTGCCACACTCTTCAGCCATGATGATGCTCTACCTCACCTTCAACCTGGAGAAATGTAGCTGGCTGTCTATGGACTGAGACTTCTGAAACTGTGAGCCCCTAAATAAACTTTTTCTCCTCTCAAATTGTTCTTGTCAGGTCTTTTAGTCACAGCAGCAAAAATGCTGACTAAAATATATATACGTGACGAAAATATATACTACTAATAATGCTCCATACCTCAGGGATGGTTGCCTAGCCCTAGGTAAAAAGACCATACTCCAGAGGCAGCTAATGCACACTACCTAGTTATTCCTATCTAAATCAATAATAGACCGCTTTTAAATTAGTATACCAATGACTGCAATTGACTTTCATTAGTGAAACTAGTCATTCAAGGTGTCAGATTAGCTAAAATCTCTTAGAGATGTTCCATCCTTATTCCTTTCCATTAGAGAGTATGAGAGTCTAGTAGAGGCTAGGCATAGATTTTGGGGTTTTTTTTGTTTTTTTTTTTTTCTTTTTTGGTACTGAAGATTGAACCCAGGGGCACTTCCCTGAGCCACTGAGCCACAACCCCTAACTCCTTTTGTTTTTTTATTTTGAGATAGGATCTGACTAAGTTGCTTAGGGCCTTGCTGAGTTGCTGAGGCTGGTGATCCTCCTGTCTTAGCCTTTGGAGTTGCTGGCATTATACTTATGTGCCACTACTGTATGGATCTTTATGGAGATTGTCAGGCTTGGGATCTAAGCACTACTGGATCCAGACATTGGATTTCTTGATGCCTGGGGCAGATCATAAGAGTAACAGATTCCTACCTCCATGATGTGTTGGTATCTTTCTAGAACAAATCTTTTATATAAAATTTTTTTATTCTTTTTAATTTTGTTTATATAACATCTTAATGAGAGTACTTACAACAGCAGAGAGCTAGGCAACATCAATTTTACAAAGTAGGTTTTCAGACAAATTTGTTCCTACTGGCCAAAACGTATGTTTAGTAAATATTGTATTATAGGGAGGATTAGATCTCAAATTTGCTTCAGTTTGATCTAGTAACAGAGTGACACTAATATTGATGTACCTGTAAAATTCCATTATACTTGCTACCCAGGAAATGTTATTAAAAGCACCTTTTCCTCTCTCAAAAGTATCCCATTTTGAATGACAAACTATATGAATACTCTACTTAATAGTGACATTGGGTTGGGATAGAACCCTCATGAAATTGGAAATTTTTCTGCAGCTACTCTCATCTACCAAAATGAACCTAAGATCTGTTAATATCACATTAATCCTGAAATATGGACTGAGTGTTGTATAGAAAATTCAATCTAAGTGTTGGTGAGGATGTAAAGGAAAAGGCACACTCATGGATTGCAAAGTGGGATTGCTAGTGGGATGGCAAATTGGTGCAGCCAATCTGGAAAGCAGTATGGAGACTCCTTAGAAAACTTGGAATGGAACCACCATTTGACCCAGCTCTCCCACTCCTTGGGCTATACCCAAAGGGCTTAAGAACAGCATACTACAGTGATACAGATACATCAATGTTTAGAGCAGCACGATTCACAATAACCAAACTGTGGAATCAACATAGATGCCCTTCAGTTGATGACTAGATAAAGAAACTGTGGTATGTATACACAATGGAATATTACTCATCAATAAAACAGAATAAAATTATGGCAGGTAAATGGATGGAGTTAGAGAATATCATGCTAGGAGAAGAAAGCCAATCCTCAAAAAAACCAAAGGCCAAACATTTTCTCTGATAAATGGATCTAATCCATAAGGGGGGCAGGCATGGAATGAGTAGAGAAACTGTGGATTAGCCAAAGAGGAGGGAGAGGAAGAGAGAGGGCATGGGGAGAGGAAAGATGATGGAATGAGATGATCATCATTACCCTAGGTACATGTATGATTACATGAATGGTGTGAACCTACTTTGTGTGCAACCAGAGATGTGAAAAACTGTGCTCCATTTGTGTACCATGAATCAATAAGCATTCTGCTGCTTATTGCGATTAGAACAAATTTTTAAAATAATAAATAAATAATTAAATAAATAAATAAAATATGCCTTTAAAAATTGATCTATTTTCACAAAACTAAACTACCATTACAGAGCTGTGGGATATATTAAAAAAACCAATTTATGGAAATAACAGGCTATATTATTTGAATCAATTCTCCACATTGAGCAATTTAAAAACCTAAATCAAATAAATTTGTTTTATACACATACATACACATATGGTTGTAAAATAATCATAAAGGCACCAAAGAAGTGACAAGATAGTAAAGAATTGCCAGGTTATATGAAAAGGAAGAACAAACCTGGAGAAGTGAGCTGGCTCACAAACTGCTTTTTCCATTGAGACTTTTCCTCTATCCCAACATATCTAAACTTTCTGTTGACAACTTCATGGAACCAGAGACCAAGCATCAAAGCTCAAAACCCACACAAAGTACAGATTCTAGACCTTGACCACAATAAACCGGCAATAAAAGCCTCCAGACTCAGAGAAACCAACCCATGCGGGGGTGTGCATTTACTGCCTGAAATGACCCTCAAACTTGATTTAAAGAAATCTTAAACCTAAAGGGCCCACAAGTACTAGCACACACAAAAGAGGCAAATCCCTTGTGGAATGTACCTTCATCCCAGACTTTAAGTTACTCTACATAATCAGAGTGAAATTTTTCAGAGGTGGCATGCTACTGTTTCACCCACCCTAATGAATCGTTAAAATCTACAAGTCAGTTTAGAAGTTGCAGTATAGATTCATTCCAACAGCTTAGGCTTTCGCTTTCAATTTTAAATACACACACACACAAACACACACACGCATATAGCTCCCTTGCTTATATTTACTGCACTGATAGACATGGTTAAGAGTCCGATCCTGGGCAGAGGGAATTGAAGGGAAGGAGGGAGCATGAGGGTGGGAAAGATGATGGAATGAGATGGACATCGTTACCCTAAGTACATATATGATTGCACGAATGGTGTGACTCTACATCATGTACAACTAGAGAAATGAAAAGTTGTGCTCCATTTATGTACAACGAATCAAAATGCATTCTGTTGTCATGTATAACTAATTAGAACAAATTAAAAAAAAGAATCTAATCTCTTCTTTCCTCTGCCTTTTGACCTTATGTGACACTGAGAATTATGCAACTGCTGCTGTGAGAATAACCTGCATTCGCTTGAGCATGATGTGGAGCATGAAGGTAGTAACACTATGATTAGACCTTTGACACCTAGAATCCAAAATTACACACTCCTCACTCTAACAGAATACTTTAAAATAGAAACATTACAAAGGAAATTCAACTTTAGGTTTCTCTAGAGTTTTGATACAGAAGGAGAGAAGGGGAGAAAATAGCACCAGCAAATAAATAAAGTAGAGCAGCCACAAATAATTAATTGTGTGTATGTAAAAGTTACAATGAAAGTCCGAGCTGCTGGAATGTAGCAGTGAATTTATCTGGCAACTTCTAGACTGACCTGTGGGTTATGATAATTTTTTGATGGAGAGGGTAAAATGCCACCTCTGAAAAAAATCCACTCTGAGGGTTTAGAAAAATTTATCAGAACAATATTATGTAGTGTGTAAACATACTAATGCTGGTTGTAGAAAAAGCACAATATTGAAGAATCAGCCCATCTACTTAGAAGGAACAGTCACCATTTATGTGGGGCATCTGGTGTAAGTTCATTCTGTTCCATTAAAGAGCCACATGAACTTGAGAAAGCAACTAAGATCACTAGCAGATCTTAATTTTCTCTTTTATAAAATAACATCAGAAGACTGGATACATTCTGTGGCTGCTTCTACATCCTCAAATCAATGATATTTATGCTTCTGTGGATTTCTCAGTGGAGGCATATCTTGAGAAAAGCAAAGTTTCTTCTAGAGGCTACAAGTGATTCCTACATGGAAATCATGGCTCCAGACAGTACACTGAGGCAGAAGAGGACTTGATCCACAAAAAAAAGACATTAATTGTTTATTCAGGTTTTGAAGGTGCCTGTATTTTAGAAAATGAGTTTGCAGTGTTTCAATGGGACTCAAGCAATCACATTACATCCTAATAGGATAAAGTTTATGCATAATTCTATGTGACCCTTCAACTACTGATGTTCATGTCATGTTATTGTTAGTGTTATATGTTAAGCCAGCAAATTTTCAATGAACTCTCGCTGGCTGTACCAGAGACACAGATGTCAGGCGGACTCCTTTGTTCATAAGGTTCTCATTATTAACTCAACCCGAGCTGAATATCTGACTGAAGGAAAGGACCATATCATTATTTTCAGATTTCATTCTATGACTTAACTGGGCTACATCTGCCAGCTTTAGAAACACCAAGTACTTCTTGGCGCCAGCCTTGGCATTCTCCTCTATGACTATTACCCCAAATGGTTCAGCTTGAGGAAGTCTCCTCACCATCAAAACAATTTAATAAAAACTTAAATTGTGATTAAGAGTTATTCATCAATTGACAGGGCATACCACACTTGTGCTATTTATGAATTATTCCACACAATATTTTAGGCCTAACAAATAGAATACACATTCATAATGGGTAAGCCAGAAAGCTAGTTAAATGTTTTCATGATTTATAAGGTTTGTGTTATACTGAAAACCATATTTCTTTAATAGGTAAATTGGCATTCCATTGGATAATTCAATCTGCTTAATCTATTCTAGGACTTTAGGGCAGATTAGGGAACACTGTGAACATAAATTTAACTTCTCTATACACCTTTGGGCAATCTCTCTCAGCATAAATGTGATAGTAGGAATTTCTGTCAGTTGTAGGGTATAATTCGAGTTTTAAAATATTAATACTAAAAGCCAGGCACACTGGTTCATGCATATAATCTTAGCTACTTGGTATACTAAGACAGGAGGATCTCAAGTCGTAAGCCAGCTTGGACAACTTAGCAAGACCTTGTCTCAAAATAAAAAGTAAAATGTGGCTCAGTAGTAAAGCACCCCTGGGTTCAATCCCTAGAACCACAAAAGAAAGAAGAAAAAAAGATGCTAAAGCCATAAAGCCATTTATAAAATGTTAGAAATCACCCTTATTCCAAGTACAGAAAATATTTTATAAGCCCATTAACAATATAAATTAAGTCAGACATGATAACATATTCCTTGTAATCCCAGATGCTCAGGAGGCTAAGGCAGGAAGATTGCAAGTTCAAAGCCAGTCGGACCAAGTTAGTGAGACTCTGTTTCAAAATAAAAAATAAAAAAAAAGTGTTGGGGTGTAGCTCAGTGATACAGCACTTGCCTAGCAGGTGTGAGGACCTGGGCTCAATCTCTAGTACTACCAAAAAATTTATATATACACACATACACACATAAACACATACATGCATATATGTACATATATGTGTTTACAAATATATGTATATAGGTATATATGTGTGTATGCATATGTATATATGAATAAGTGTGTATGTTAATATACATATATTAGATAAAATAATTCAATTCTTATAAAGTAGAAAATTTTATACTATAGTTGTCCCAAATAATTGGAAGAAGGAGGACCAGTTTTCCACTCTAAAAACTTATACATAAGGAAATTGCTTTAGTGTTTCAGCATCTTATAGTATCTTTGAACTGGAGGACTAAGGTAACATATCCTATGTCCCTTCTAACACTTCAAAGACATTTGAGACAAATGGTCATTCAGCCTCATGAGAATTTCTGCTTTTAGTTTATCACTAAACATGAATATCTAGGTTAAAATTAGACATAATCATAATTTAACCATAAGACTTTTCTTAAAATAACAATTAAAACAAGCTTCCCTGTGACTCTCACATTGATTAAAGTTGGCTTGGTAGATACTTTTAGGTTTACTTCTTCTTCTTTATATTAACTCATCAAAAACCCACAACTAAGATTCAATCAATTTTTCTGCCCTGTGGATTATCTTCTCCAGGTATTTTTAATGGCTGGAGACACGAAACTATCTGGCTCACACTAGTATTTATCAATAATTCCTTGAGCATGGCATCCAGAAATAAATGCTTCAGATATGACTTAACTATTTATAGAGCACAGTGGGACTGTAATTCTTATGGTGTAAAAATATTTAATAACAGACTGTGCAATGGACTGAACATTTGTGTCCACCATAATTTATATATTGAAATGCTAACCCCCAATGTGATATTAATATGAGACATCGATTTGGGGAGGTGATTAGATTTTGAGAATAGAGTCCTCATGAATGGGATGTGTGACCCCTAAGAGATACCTATAAGAATTCTCTCAGACTCTTTCTGCCACATGAGAATATAAGGAGAAAATGACAATTTGCATCCAGAAGAGTGTCCTCATAGAACCCAACCATGATGGCAATTGATCTTGGACCTCCAAAGAAACATCATACCTTACAACCAATCCATCATATCCAAATTTTAATATTCAATAGTTGGATTTTTATTTTTTGCACTTACCATGTTGTATGTCTTTCATATCTAGATGAAGACTAGACATTAAGATTCCAACTGCTTGTGACCTTTTGTTGCTTAATAACTTGACAACCTGCTCAAGAAAGAAAGGAAAAGGAAACATTAATTTGAACTCCAATATACTTAATAACATATTTTTTAAAATCCTAAATGAAGAACAAGTTAAGAGAAAACACCTTATGTCATTCCTTAAAGTATGTAAAACTGACTTTTGGTTTTTTGTTTTAATGTTTGAAGAGAGCTTTGGGGCTTTACATAATAAATCTTAAAAATCATGTTCTTTACCAGTCTTGTAAGAGCCTGACCTGTCAACAAGTAAATTTTCTAATAGTCTAAGAAATTAGTTTGGGTTCTATTAAAGTATTCCTTTTCCCCATGATTCTGTGAAAAACTGGTCAATAAGCAAAGGGCAAAATAAAAGCACATGCACAAAGAAGCTTGTTAGATCAGTTGTACCATAAAACAGAAAATGTGCTTTTATTTGAGTGATTTAGAAGGCTCACTATTTTACTGGCAGCTCCTCTTGTTCTGCATTTGACCCACATTTTATGGATAACTTTCCAATTAATTAATAGAGTAATACAACCGTCAGACTGAAAAGGACTACATCAGCTCAATCTCAAGTCAGCTGTCCAGTGAGACCTGGAAGACAGTACACGCACCCCACTGGGAAGGTTTCCAAAAACAGAGGTGGGTAGGCTGCTACAGAACAGACATGTTTAAACTGTGTTCTCTAGAAAATAACACACCACCAATAAATTCTGCTTATGAAACTTTTATCTCAGGTCCTGATCCTTGAGGGGAAGTGAATTTCTATTTACTCTCTGTGTTTTGTTTTAAATCTTCTTAGAAAAACATTGGAGGAAAAGGAAAGAAAAGTGGTTATGGTCAAATTACCAGAAATGACAGCTGCCTTAACAGCTATTGCCTTTGTTGACCTTTTCTTCCTTTTTGGTTTTAGTAGTTGGATCAATCAAGAAACTAATAAAATAATCATACCCAGCTGTCACACAAAGTCACAGAGTAAAACAATATTCTTTTTTTTTTAAATATTTTTCAGTTGTTAATGGGCTTTTATTTTATTCATTTATTATTTATATGTGGTGCTGAGGCTTGAACCCAGTGCCTCATGCATGCTAGGCAAGTGCTCTACCACTGAGCTACAGCCCCAGCCCAACAATATTCTTAATAATAGCATTCTTGGTCCCTCAATGGGGATAGGGGTGGAAAATAAAATAAAACTTCCAGAAGAACTAACCACAAAACCTCCCGTCCTTTCTAAAAACCTCCCATAGTAAGAGGACAATATCTCACAAAGGCACTCCTTTGTGAAAAGGGGAAAAAAAAAACATATAAGTTTTGGTTCTATATTTGCTCTTTACACATTATATTTCACCTAGACAAATTACTTTAAAACTTGAATATGCATCAACTAGTTTAGCTAAGCATTTCTATCAATAGCACTGTCTTCTTTAGAGTTGAAAAATTAGAAATTTAATATCAAAAAGAAGGCATATGTTCTTTCCTAAAAAAGTATATCTTACTTCAGGTAAGTATAATCTGGGTCTCATCTGTGCTGCTTGACAAAGTGGCTTCTACTATGTTTCCTGTCATCTTCTGGCCCCTGTTTGCAGTGGGCATGTTTGAATCTATGTGTTATTTGACCTCCCCCTGGTGTTGACATGTTGATCACATCCTCATAGCAATTCCCTATTCCAGGGTTATTGCCAGTTCTCAATCCTTTTGAAGGTGAATTATTCTTATTTCACCCTAAATATTAGCATATCCCAGAGTTCTGTTCTCTGTACCACATTCTCTTTATGATAAATTCTCTTGTATGGATATACATACCTGTATCTTTAATTCTGAAGTTTCCTACTTTTCCAAACAATACCTCCATTTAAACTGGCCGCTTAAGTGGCCTAAGAACAAAGTATTATCAGACCACCCCAAAACATACAGCCAGCTTCTTCTTCTTTACTCCATATGATGAAATAAGAGTACCACCATCTATCATCTACTTGCCAAAGTTGGAAACCAGAAATCAGTGTATAGTTCTACTGAGAAAGGAATTTAGGAATAGAGAGAAAAATTAAAGAGTCTCAGAAAAAAGTGCTCATGAATCACTGAAATGCAGAAAACACCCATGAGCCACTGAAATGCCAAAAGCATTCATGAACAGTTGTACCTCCTGAGTGACATACCCTTGGCTCACATCCATGACCTTGTCTACAAAATTAACATGACAGCAGTGCATAAACACAAGAAAACTGGTGCAAAATAGTATACCATCTCTGGCTCTACCTTTAGTCCAGCCTCTAGCAACTGTCTCTCGTAAATATTAACACCCCAAACCAATGGGTTGCTATCACTCCCTGTGGAAATAGTCCACTTCTCCCTGGAATGATTGTACTCCTTGCTTTACTCTCAAAAGCATTGTTCCTGAGATTGTGCCCATTCCACCTTGAATATGTGTTCTACTTTCCTAAATAAACCTCTCACTATGCTTTTGACTGGTATGTGATTCTGTCACATATACCAAGAATTTTGCCAGTCCCAAGTCAAGTTCTCCCTTCTCAGGGAACTCCTCTGACCCTTCTTTGGAGATAACTCTTCTATGACAATACCTCCCCTTCAAAAGCATACTTCGGTCTGGTATCAAGTCTAATCTTTTATAACTCTTCTTTATCTTTGAAGGCTATCCATTCTCTATTGTTTATCATATCCTGTTTATCATATTCTTTATCATATCCTGCATTGATTGATGCAAACAATTTCTGACTGGTCTCTCAAAATCTGGTTTAATGTTTCTCAAACTATGTTCCTAAGACCAGAATATATCACTACCACCTGAGAAATTATTAAAAATCAAGTTTTAGGGCCCCACCACAAACACGCTCATTAGAAAATCTAGGAGTTGGGGCTGTGGTTGTGGCTCAGTGGTAGAGCTCTTGCCTAGCATGTGTGAAGTACGAGGTTCAATCCTCAGCACCACATAAAAATAAATAAAATAAAGGTATTGTGTCCATCAGCTGACTTGAGATTGAGCTGATGTAGTCCTTTTCAGTCTGATGGTTGTATTACTCTATTAATTAGTTGGAAAGTTATCCATAAAATGTGGGTCAAATGCAGAACAAGAGGAACTGCCAGTAAAACAGTGAGCCTTCTAAAAAAAAAAATTTAATTAAAAAAAAAAAGAAAAGAAAATCTAGGAGTGGGAAGCATTAATCTTCATTTTAAAGCCTTCAAGTGGTTCAAGAACTACTGATGTAGTCTCATCCCTTGCCTATTCCCCAAACTTATGCCCAAGGACCCTCTCTGAAAATGCTGATATTTGCATGTTACTTTTGAAATTGTAACCTTTACTTTTAAATCTGAGTGGCATATGTATAAGGGTTAATGTTTAAAAAGGTCATGTAGAATGCTTCACAATTCAGATCTAAAACTTTTTTTTCTATTATAATTCAAATGCCCTTGATTACAAACTCTATTTTACATTCGATTGTCCAAGAGAATAGGTAGGAAAATAGGTAGGAAAGTGGGGATAAAGCTAAGAGGGCGTAGAGTTTTGCCTAGCATACTTGAGGCCCTGGGTTTGATCCCTAGCAGTGTAAAACAAAATGAAAAAGAAAGATAGGAATAAAAATTATTCACCACCTTCCAGAAGGCATGCATTCAAGAAAAGATAGGGGCTGGGGTTGTAGCTCAGTGGTAGAGCGCTTGCCTCGCATGCCTGAGGCCCTGGGTTCGATCCTCAGCACCACATACAAAGCAATAAAATAAAGACATTGTGTCCATGTACAACTAAAAAAATATTTAAAAAAAAAAAGAAAAGATAGATGTCTCAAAGGATAACACTACAGTTTCCTAGAGTAATTTAATGTTTATATCAATGAAACACTGACATTACCTGTCCTTTTATTTAATACTCTGAATAAGAACCTGAAGCTATCAAACTAGAACATTTTTAAAATCCAGTGGCCACAGGTACAATGGAAAGGGAAAGTAGACTCTTCTAAGATGATCTCAAAATAGTTAGCCAGAAAGCAGAAAATGTAGAATTAACTGTTAGAATTAAATCCCACAAAATCAAGACCATAGAGGGGGGAAATTATTTTGAGTCCTCATAAAGTCATATCAGATTCAGTTAATTTTCTCAATGAAGTCATTATCTTAGTGTTCCCTAAGAGGTAGGACTGTGTAGAAATCATGAACTTAGGCTTTGTAAAATAAAAGCGTCTGTCTTTCACTCTCATTGCACCTGAAACACCTGGAATCTTTTTAAAACACAAATTCTGATTCTTCAGTCTGAATTGGGCTGAAGTTCTTCATTTCTAACAAGCTCCTAAATAGATGATGCCATGGTCCTGGTGCTCAGAATACAAAGGTCCAAAGTTCTTCTATTTGCTTCCTAAAATGTTCTGTAAAAGCTGCACTGTGCAGTACTTTAAAGCCTTCATTCCCTCCTACAATGGTGATATCAGTATCAAATTCAAAGAGCTCTAGTGGACAGGGTGGCAACACACCTGGCACTCTTAGCAATGTATCTAGCAAACAGTGTGCTTGTTACAATGCATGATGGCTATAAGAAGTTAATGCAAATAATAAAATGTTTGGCAACTTTTATCTTAAATTGGTTCTCAGTCCATTGAGCTACTAATTCATTCAACTTTGCATCTGCAGTGAACATCATTCCAGGAAAAGCCTCATATTCAACATTAATGGCATGATAAATCCCAGATAATCCTTTCAGATGAATTAGAAAAAAGAATTGGAGCAAACCAGTGTAGGTAATAGACTAATTCAACAGCTTTTTATCTCCAAGAAAAACAAAAGAAGTAGTAATTGAATTGTTTTAGGTGAACCATTCCTTTTTACCTCTGAAATTGATATAGGAAAATGAATTGAAGTATTAAAAAATACTTAAAAGAAACAATAATTGCTTACTACTTCAGAAATGTGTTAATTTTTTTCAAAGATTCAATAATTGATGAAGATCATAAGAATGAGGAATAATCTGAGTGCCATCTTAAAATAAAAGTTATTGCCAGGTGCAGTGGCTCATGCCTGTAATCCCAGCAGTTCAGGAGGCTGAGGCAGGAGGATCCCGAATTCAAAGTCAGCCTCAGGAAAAGCAATGCACTAAGCAACTCAGTGAGACCCTGTCTCTAAATAAAATACAAAATAGGCCTGGGGATGTGGCTCAGTGGTGCTCCTGAGTTCAATTCCCCATACCCAAAAATTAGAAAACTAAAAACACTAACATTAAAAACAGTTAAATAGTTTTTGTTTTGATTGTTTTTAAGGAGCATCTAAAAATCTAGTGTGCGAAAACAGTGGTAACTCCTTTTCTCTACTACAACTAGTTTTCAAGTGATAGACCAGGAAACCATCACTCCTAATATGGACAGTAAAACAAGAATCACTGGGATCATGAAAGAAAATTTAAAGAGTGAGAAAACCACTTTCAGCTTTGTACTTTGCACATCTGCCTGCAAGTAATAAATTTTTTAAATTTATTTATTTATTTACTTATTTTGGTATTGGAGTTCAAACCTATATGGCCTCAGAGAAGCTAAGCAAGTGCTTCTACAAATAAGCTCTATCCCAAGCTCAGTAATTTAAAATATAGTCAAGAAGTTTCAGGTGAAACTGAAAGCCAAGTACTACAAGAAGAAAAGAAAGGTCTCTACTTCTTACTCACTTATCACTTATTCACTTATTCACTTTATCTTCTAATGGTGCTCAAAAAAATAAACTGTGATTTTTAAAAAGTAAGCCACATACTATTAGACTATGCATGCCTATTTTGATTAGTGTCTAATGTAACTCACAAGCAAAATTAAGGAAAAATACTTAATCAAATCCTAATGCTAGACTGGCAAACAACAGACTAATGTCAATATTAAAAAAAGAACAAAACACTCCAATTCACTAGAACCCTACTGTCCAACACAGAACAACTGGCCACAAGTGGCCAAGAGGACACTTGAAATATACAGACTTTAAAGACTTATTTATTAAAGGAGAGTCCAAATATTTTATTAATTACACATTCAAATAATATTTTTAATATTTTCATCCTATATACTCTGTTAACATTAATTTTATATTTCTTCATATTTTTAAAATGGGGCACTGAAAATTTTTACTTTTTTTTTTCTTTTTTGTGGTACTGGTTATTGAACACATTGCTCATACATGCTAGGCAACTGACCATGAATGGCAGGCAAGCACTCTACCACCCAAATACATCTGTAGACCTAGAGAATTTTAATTTTCAAGAATTGACTTTATTCTATTTCAGTTGGGTAGTACTAGATTAGGAAGATCTAACAACTTCACATAAACTACTAAAGCCATTTAGCTTGGACCTAGATTTCATTTTTTTTAAGCTCAAAGTTCAATTCAAACAACTAATGATAAAGCTGGTATCTATGTCAAAAGTTTCTTGGCTATTTAGCAGCCTCACTTTTGAGTAAATGAAAGAACTACATATTAAATTTGTTTCCTATTAGTGTAAGTGTTAAGAAGTTGGAAATAGAAGGACAAATACTGATGCCAAAATTTGAGACCCTCACCTGACTTAGGAAGATTCTCCTTTCCATCACTCCACTATGCTCCAGAGAATATCAACACTACATATTCAAATCCCTTGTCTTTCAGACTGGATTTGAGCTTTCCTATTAATCAAATGTGGTTCACATTACTTGCTGATTACAAAACTAACCTAAATGAAGATATTTGTAGTAATTAAGATAATTTCTTTTACTGTTTATAGAAATCATACCCACTCATTTCCATTTCAATTTTGGCCCAGAAATAGCAGAAAGTAATCCATCATAATATCATCCCTCAGATACAATCACTACTCATAACATATTTCCATGTCTTTAATAAAATCTTTACTTAATTTTCCTTCTGTTACAAAGCACATTCCTCCAAAGACTGGCCAATTCATCTGATGATCTGAATGCAGTTCAATATTGGCATGTTACAAATCTTAGCTAAAATGTTTCATCAGGTTCAATAGCGTCCCCTCTCTTCATACTCCCTGATTCCTCCATATTTTATTTTTGACCTCCCTAACTTTTTATTCTTTGCACAATATCATTTCATCCATTTTTCTTCCTGCCTCAGTAATATTTTTTAGTACCTTTAGCTAGTTACTTCTTCAATTATTTCCTTGGACTGATTTTTTCCTCTGCAATTCCTATCATCTAACCCATGACATTCCCACCAAGGTTGTTTCCTGCTCTTTGTGTTGCTTTTCTCTACTGTCTGATGAGTACATCCAAGACCTTTTGAATGATCTCATCTATTTATACCTCATATCTACCTCACTATTCTGAGCTATCTTCCATGTCTCTACCTCATGGGCACTTCTGCTTGGAGGCCTTCCTTTCTCCTTAAGCTCAACATGACCAAGTTCTGAGCACATTCATTCTATAAAACAAAGGACCATTGTGATTAGTACCATGTTTAGGAACCTATGTCAGAAAATCTTCTTTGTCTTTTAGCAACAGAACTTTAGGATTTTAACTGAGTATTATGGCTGGTAGGCTAACGTAACACTTTCCATGGCCTATTTTAATAAGTTGTGAGTAATGGAATTCAGAGAGTATGTGTCAGTCAGCCTTGACTCACTATAACAAAATCTCAAGATAATCAACTTACAAAGAGAAAAGATTCATTTCAGCCCACTGTTTTGGAGATTTCGTTTCATGATTTAGTTGGCCCCATTGCTTTCAGCCCTATGGCAAAGCAGCATATCATGGAGCAAGCATGTGGCAGAACAAATCCACTTATCTCAAAACCAGGAAGTGAAAAAAAGAAAAGGAGGGTTTCTAGTCCCACTATCTCCTTTGAGGGCATGTCCCCAAAGACCTGAAGACTCTCACTGAGTTCCACCTCTTAAAGTTTCCACAGCCTCCCTGTGGATCAAGTCTTTAACACAAGGGCCTTTGGAGGACACTGAAGATCCAAACATGCACAGTAAAAAGAACAGTCTCTGAAGAATCTTCTTGCTCTCCACTTCTGCTTTCCTTCTTCACTTAGCAAACACCCACTCCAAAAACAATTTGAAAATGAGCCATTCTCCCTGCCATACTTCACCCTAAGAATGAAGTAAATAAAACACACACACACACACACACACACACACACACACAAAACAAAAAACCAAAAAAACAAAAACAACAACTGGGACATGAATCTATGCACAATGTGATAGAATAGAACCACTGTACCTCCCTGGACACTCACCTTCCCAGACTTTATGAAAGAAAGAAGTTCACAACAGGCAGGCAAACCAACATGTTAACTAACACATTTACTAAGCACCAGGCACTGTGCTAGACATTGGAGTAAATGCTCAGAAGGCCAACAGGAAGAAGAAACTCATCATCCTCTGTCAGACCAGATCTATTTCACAATTTCTACAGCTCAGTGATGCCATTTCCAGTCATCAGCATTGGAAACTCTGACTCATCCTTCCTCTTCATCTCTCATATCCAGTCACATATCAAGTTCCACTAAGTTCCTTATCTTTCCTTCCTTTCTTTTACTACTACCACTCTGGTGTAAGTTCTCACCACTTCCTCCCAGAGATTTAGGCAGATTGGAATTCTGCCTCAACCTCCTAATCCTGCTTTCAGGACAATGTACCATACTGCCTATATCCTGTCACTCCCCTTTAACAGACATTTTAGTAGCCCCTTATATTTCTGCTCTATTTTTCATTGTCAAAGGGACAACCTCTGACTACTCACTGCACAAGAATGTTCAAGTCTCATCCCTCTAGGAAACTTCCTGAACATCCTAATCTCTCACTCAACTTTTATAAATGCTTAGAATCCTCTTCTTTATTCTCATGAGATGGTGTATTGTTCTACTATAATATACACATGACTTAGTAACTGTTGGGGCAATTCTCTCCAAAATATATGCACATCTCATATCATATTGTATACTTCAGTACTTAGCACAATGACTGATATGTGGCAACTCTTCAATAAATGTCTGAACAAGTGAACCTTGTCTAAACTACTATGCCCATCTCTGAAGCTCCCCTATAATCTTGGAAAATAGTTCTCACTCTTGGCTACACATCATAACTACATAGGTATCTTTCTCCTTATTCTTTATAATTTGTTTGTTTGCTTTCTTTGTTTTGTTTTGTTTATTTAGTTAGTTTTGCAGTGCTGGGAATTAATGCATGCTACACAAGTATTCTACCTCTGAGCTACATCTCTGGCACCTAGGTTTCTACTTAAATAAAGGTTCCTGCTCTCCACTCTAAAATGTCTTTTTTTGTTGTTTCTCTAGAATATAGCCCTGGAGTTCAAATTTTTTTTAAATGCTACATCTAATGCTGATGAATATTTCAGAAACATTAAAAAAAATTCAATAAATGGTTAAACTGTGGTGATTCTACTCCTAAACTGAAGTCAAGAACTGCTAAATAATCTATATAACTTGCCTCAGAATCATGTCAATACATAGTTGAAAAAATAATATAAACTATATTTATTAAGTAACCAAAACCACATTTAAATAATTACTTGACCAAACAATAATGAAGTTTATTATTAATTCAGAACTTTGAAAAAAGTATGTATTTTATGTATGTTACCTGTAATACTAGATAATTAAGCTGATCTATCAAAGGGCTCCACATTAAATCTCCAATGCAGATATTTTGAAGTTTCTTACAATCTAGAAAAATCATGCACTAAATAAGGAAACTAAATAATTTGCTCCCCATCTAAATGCAGAGTCATAACAAGAGTTTTGTTTCCTAATTCCTAGTATACTGCTTTCTTCTGTCATGGTCTTACTGGAAACTGGATATTAGATTAGGGGGATAAATGTCCAGATCCAGTAAGGCAAATCCTTCTCTGAGTCGGGTAAGATAAGAACAGTCAACTATAGAGATTAGGTAAAGGTAAATTCCAGAGAAGAAATATAGAATGTAAAATAGCTGTTTCTCACACAGATATTTGAGCACAAGGCAATATATCAAGTGGTATTCAATGCTCTCAAACAGTGACAGATCACAAAGCAGCCAAGAACATTCAAATGAAAAATGAGCAAAGGAGAATATAAGCAAATATGAAACAGTTAAAAATAAACCAAGCAAGATAATTAAAAGTGAAAGAAAATGCAGACATCCCAATTCCAAGATTCAAGATATCCAATGATTTGATCTATATAAAGGCAGAGGATCTATAATTTTGGGCCATGTCTTTTCCTAAAATAGCAGCTATTTAACTCTGGATAAGGCCTATAGATCTCAATTTCCCTATGTGTAGAATATAGTTAATAATCTATATTCAACAGTCCCATAATTTGAGATAGACAAACATAAAAACACACAAAATATTTTTAAAGTATAAAACATCTTACAAAATACCAGGTGTTGTTATATTTAGTAATCCAACAAGTAGCAGTTATATTTTATAATGCTATAAAAGCATGTGAGTTTATTCTAACAAGAGGAATACCACAGATAATAGAAAGTGATAAGAGATAAACATGTAGAATTAAGAGAGAGAACAATCCACACATTGGTTAATTTCTGTCTTCAGAGATTTATAAGGCACTATGTCTCTAAGAAGACTTTAGACATACTATTGGTCATCTTATAGTTCTCATTTGAATTCAATTTTATTACTCTGAGAAGATAAATTCACCTCTAAATTTTTGACCCACTGAGATTCAGAAACAGATAAACAGTCTTCTCCAAACTGCCTGATACTATTTCATGAAACAGCAGACATCTTCAGTCTTAACTAGTCTACACTCAGAAGTGAAGAATGCTTGTATGGTTGTGCAGAGCAAAAGGTTATCAGGGTTTCTTTAGTCCACCCCCACAGCCAAGGAGGACTACAGCCTTATTTACAGGACCACCTTCTCCTGCTCAGATTAATGTTAAGCCTCAGGGCAGGGTGGCCGACCTCACATATTTTGACAGCATTCCAAGGCACTGCAGGCCACACAAGGCACTGACACTGACCATGCCCAGGAGTGATATCTCCAGACTATCTGGTTGGCACCAGACAATCCTCTCTATTCGGGCAGCATAGGCACAATCTCAGAAACAAAACAGGCACAGTTTGGTAATGGGTGGAATGGCATTTCACAACTCCTGCTGAAGAATTTAGAAGTCAACCTTGAAAATAAAATGCACATATTAGGGCACAATTTGCCTACTTCTTAACTTAGTTGTTAATGTGCCTTTTTGCATAGGCATCAAGCTATATTATAGGTAAGAGCTATATGCTTTGCCCAAACTGCCTTTGTGTCCAAGCCAGCCTTAGGAGATTGGCAGCTGTGGAATTTGCCTAATCTCCCTCTGTCTCACTTGTCTTGATACATATTTCATACTTCAGTTTAGAGAGTCATGTCTTGATTTTAATAGAATCTGGATGTTGTTCCTCAACTGAATAGGTTAATTGTTTCAACCTCTCCTGGCACCATTTTTGTGCTTTCTGCTTTTATTCTCATTTGGTTGGTCCATGACCCTAATGCCAGTTTCCTGGTTCCATATTCAAAATTTTTTCTAACTAACTGGACATAAGAACTCCAAGTATGTGCAGGTAACTCCTATCCACCTAGATCTCTGCTCTTTCTTCCTCTTTCTTTTCCCTCCATCCTTCTTTGATTGAACCCAGGGCCTCATGCATGTTGGGCAAGTGCTCTCCACCACTGAGCCACATCCCTAGCCCTTTCTTATGTTTCTTGATAACAACGACTCCCTCTACCATCTTCTGCCATTAAATATGCCAATATAAATCACTGTTAAAACATAAACCAAGTCAGCCATAAAAGACATTTAAAAATGTACACTACTTAAAGTGATTTGGAAAATTCTAAAATACAAGTGACATGCATGGTTTTGAGAAAAGTACATTTAAATAGAAAGAATGATAACTACCTACCCTACAAGTTCAGCCATACTAGCTTTGATTCTTAGAAAGCTAGCTGTTAGGGTTGGGGATGTAGCTCAGTGGTAATCTGCTTACCTACTATACAGTAGGCTCTGGGTTTGATCCCCAGTACAATCAATCAGGCAAGTTATTAAAAAGAGACAGAATCATAGGCCTGTTCTAAATAAAGTCAAGTTAAACAAACTAATCATACATCCTAACAGCTAGCATATGTAACATACTCAAAACACAACTGCCAAAATAATAACTATTATGTGTTGATTCACAGAAGAGATTGATGTTCAGTGTAGAAAATTGCAAAATACCCAAGACAATGAGAGATAGGTTAGGATTTCTACTCAGCTAAGACTGACTCCAAAATTCACTTGGCTCCCTCACCCTGGACCCCTTTAGCCACCTACATACACATATACACACTTCTTATAGCATTCTGGACATAATAAAGCACCAAATATAGCACAAGAAACCACCAGTAAAAACCAAGGAGACATCTTTGACTTCTTAATTTTCTTTAAAGGGGCGAGCTTAAAAGAATTAAAAATTTAATTCCTTGCTTATATCAATTTCTTTCTTAGCTAAAACTGGAGCATTTAGGATGACTCTGACCAGGAAAAAAAATAAATAAAATCAATTTAAAAATAAGAGCCCAAAAGCATCCCAAATAATCTGAAGAGAAAAATTTGGCAGGAGGTCTATATTTTTATAAAAATTTTATTCTAATAGGTTGTGCTTTCAAATTTCACTTTTTATTTTGAAAATCACAGTAACACACAATAAAAATTTAAATAAATTTCACAAGGCTCTTAAATAAAATGCTTTTCTAATTAAAACCAACTATAATAAATCTCCATTCCTTTTTACTTTTTAAAGCACAGAGAAAACATGCAGAAATGTTTAAACTCCTTAAATTTAAAACAATATACAATCTTCTCTTTTACATTCTTTGAACATAGCCTTTAGGCAGGCTAGCCAGTTTTGTCATGTGGAATATATGCAAGATATAATTTGGCCCCTTACCAGTTCAAATATCTTGGTAATTAGAAAACAATGTTTCATTTATCTGATGGCATACAAGTCTGCTGAACTATATTTTTCCCTTAAGCATTCCCTCAAAAAATCTGACTTCAGACATGTCCTATCTACAATTTTTATATCATGGATTTAGTATTTAAAATTCAGTGAAAACCATTACAGGCTAATATTAAAAACTAAAGTATCAGAAAAACATTGCAATGTGAATATATGGCCTTAATTTTTAACAATGTTGCCAAAAATATTTGCCTATGAGGGCTGGGGTTGTGGCTCACTGGTATAGCACATGCTTAGCATGCCCAAGATGCTGGGTTTGATCCCCAGCTTAAAAAAATAATAAATAACAAATAAAATATTTGGATGTAAAATGTGTCTACAAAATATAGATATAAGCATCTCATTTCATATTTCAGTATTCCTTCAATGGGTGCTATTAATTATCATACATAAAAGACATAATATAGGTAAAATGAAGGTTAATGACAAATACAATGGAATAAAAGACTTATTGAGACCATTTGCACACTTACTATTATTAGTATATAACAACTATGGGTTGAGATAATATTATTTGGCACATAATAAAGAACTTTCTCTTATTGATTCTTCTATTGACTACAAAAGCCAATAAAGCCAGTACTATTCTGTCCACATTTTATAGCTGAAGTGACTTGCTCAAGGTCACACATTTATTAAGTGGCAGAACCAGGACATGAACCCAGACAGTCTTACTCCAGAGTCTACCCTTCTAAGGACTACCTTGTAGTATCTCTGTGCTTTGGTATACAGGGCACATGCCTGCTGAGGAGTTTCACACATTGTGCCTCATTTTCACTATTTCCTCCATGACCCATGTTGTCATATACAACTAATATGAACAGATAAAACATAAAGAGAATAAATTATTTTTCAAATTGTTAGCTAAAAACCAAATCTTAAACAGTAATACCCATCCAAATATTCTGCCTTATGTATTACTGAGTTTCAGGGAAATCATAAAAAACAAGCAAATAAAAACCAAAACAGTTCCCTTCCTTTGTAGTTATAACAACAATATTTGAAAAGTTTTTAAAGGGAAGAAGTTTATTATTACTCAGGAAATGAATTATCTACCTGGCATCGATTTTTTTTTTTTACAATAATGTCACAGTAAACTTAATGATTTGGTAGGTTCAGTTAATAGACTATCAGGCCTTCTAAGTTTCTCTCTATATTCTAGCCATTAGCTAGCTAGCTTGCTTGCTTGCTTGCTTGCTCCCTCTCTTTGTTGTTGTTGTTATTATTATTATTACCCTTGATTTGTGGTACATCCAGAGTTTTCTTGTGTATTAGTACTGTAAAGGTATAAGACTGAGAACAGCGTTTGATCCCACACAATGGAGGATGATATTTCCAGCTTTCTTGCAAGTGTACAACCTTTATTTTTGGAAATGACACACTGACTAAGCAACTGGCTGATTTTCCAAAGACCTCCTACAGTTCGGAAAGTAAAAGAAAGATAGTGACTTATCAGCGAGCTAATTTATGGTGCTCATTTTTAGAGCATTTTAAAGTTTCAATATGTGACTAAGTCTTTACAGACTAATAGTCATCTTTCTGATGGCACCATTTTCAGAGATCATATATTTAGCATATTCCTTCCTTCAACAACTCCATTTAAAGAAACTTATCATACTGTACCAAATAACTCTAAGGCATCTTATCTGACAAAAGCTACACCAATCATTATTTCTACCCACTGAAGACCACTTCAACTTTACTGCTCAAAGACTCAAATCAGTGTTTTGTCATTCTATAAATAGTTCTTCTAAAGTAGCTATTGTTTAGAAAGTTTAGTTTCTTAAATATTGGTATTGAAGTGTAACTATAACAAGTTTTAAAGACTCAAGTTTATAGTTCATTTTAACTGTTGCTTACATGAACACCCTTTTAACTGTCAGATCACTAATAGAACATGACCTGTACCCCTTACAGCTCCATTCATATTCCTTCTAATAAATACTCCCTCCCCAAAGTCTCCTTCCAATCTCTATTGCCATAGATTACTTTTCCCTGTTCTTGAACCTTACATACACAGAAATGTACTGTTTATATTGGCTTTTGTCTATGAGATCCATCAATGCTCAACAGCAGATTGTTATGTTTGCTGTGTTTTCTTCCACTAGGTAGTTACTGCCACAATATATTCTTCCATTCGATATTGATATTTTAAGCAGTTTAGAGGTATTGCAAAGTGCTACTCTAAGCATTCTTATATTCATATTTTACATATATAAACTCTCCTTTCTCTCAGACATACACATAGAAACAAAGCAACTCAAATGACTACTAGATATGAAACATAAGTTATTTACTACCAAGTAGTTTTCCAGAGTAGTTGTACTTGTTTGGAAATTTGGTATACTACCTAATGAAATGAACACATATATCTATATCCTTTCAATAATTTTTCTTAAAAATTTACAAAAATTATGATAAAATTGATTAATATCAGAGCAAAGTGACAAGATTAAATAAGTCATCTCAGATGCTGCAAACCAGTTAAATGTTTTGGAAAACTGTTCCACATGTCAATGGTTTCCATTACTACCTCCACAGCAAAACACACACAGTGGACAAGTATACTGTTAGGCATTCATCAGTTACATTCCAGTGCCTCAATTCATGATCATTGGCTCAGCATTCAGAGAAGTGAATACAAAGATACACAGTATTAAATATATTTCAAATGTCCATAAATACAACTGTTAAAAAATAGCTAATGGGTATCTAAATCATGTCAGTTCTAACTTCTAAATGTTCAACACAGTCCTTTCTTTTCAATCTGCTTTCATGTGAGCATTATTCCCCTGGAACACTAGTAAACTGCAAAAAGGTGTTTGATTAAAATAATTTTGAATTATTTGTAAGTATACAAACACCCCTGGAAAGTGGTACTGGCAAATGTTTATTTTGGCTTTCTCCAGCTGGTTTATTCTACCCCACCCCAGAATCTGTGGATAATGTGTTAACAGAATATAAATGAAGTCAGATTAAAATGCTAAGGAGGCAAATCATCTTAAAATTCATTCACAGTTCATAAAAAAGAATTTTAGAATCGGAGGTTAATTTGGGATTATGAAATTTTGTTTTTCCGAGCTTAGTGTTATTCTCTTGAGTTCAAGCACAAGAAAATAAAGAAATTCAAGTATTCTGTGGAATGCTACATGTATAACTAAATTCGAAGTGTTATTCTGCAATTTCTCTACTTTGCCCTCCAAAGCTGAAGGACTCAGTGCTCGGCACATGGTTAGCATTCATTAGTATTCACTAAATAGTCATGGAGTAAATTAATGCCACATGGGATCTTTGGTTATTTGACTGCTCCTATGAAATTCCCTTATGTCACTACATCATGACTGAATCTGAGGGGAAGACATATGTCTCATTCTGTAAGTGATTCATTCCATCCCAAGATAAAAAGGACAGCTGGGTATTTAATTAGTCTAAAAATGCAAAGAAGGGAAAGATACTGAAAATACAAAGTGATTAACAAAATAAATGCATCATAGCAATTTCTCTGAGTAGGAAATTGATAATGGGTGAAACCAAGTTGCATAAAAAGTACTTGTTTTCTGCAAATGGCTGGGTTAAGCACACCAGCAGCTGTTACGCATAGCCGAGCCAAGATTGGCCTGAACAATAGTAAGCAGTTCATATAAAAATCCCTAAACATTTTCTAAAGTGTTGGCAAGCCATCTGACTAAATTGTCAGCTCCAGAATCAACAATAGAGATGGTCAACACTCAAATTCTTATGAAGACAGAGTAGTTAACTCAGCCTTCAAATCTTTTTTTGTTTTATTAGATAAGAAGTAAAGATATGGTCTAAGGCCACAAGATTGAAATTCTAAGCCCCTCTCATGACTATTCCTAGGTATCTAAAATAAATCACATCCCTCTTATCCTTAGAGGATAAGAATACTAATGGATACGGAATTTGCTGAAGCCTTGGAAAGGAAGGGTAACACAACTTTCTGAAGGTGGTTCCATAAAGTCAACCTCAAAGTATCAAATGAAAGGAAAATAACACTTCTAAAAGAAATGCCTGGGAGACTTTGTGTGTGACCTTTTCAAAAACTCTAACAATTCAGGAACACATCACTTTTAAGGCTAGTAATGGATACCACAGGGTATACCATTGTAGAGCCTGCAGTAAGCAGTTAAAAGCCTGGCAAGCTTCAGCAGATGAATGGATTAAAAAAATGCGGTATATATACACAATGGAAAATTACTCAGCCTTAAAGGAGAATAAAATTATGGCATTTGCCAGTAAATGGATGGAGCTGGAGAATATCATGCTAAGTGAAGTAAGCCAATCCCAAAAAACAAAGGTTAAATGTTTTCTCTGATATGTGGATGCTAACTTACAATAAGGGTAGGGGGGAGTGAGGGAAGAATAAACATACTTTGCATTAGGTGTGAATTAGGAGTGAAGGGAGGGGAGGGGGTATGGGAGTAGGAAGAACAGAAGAATGAATTCAACATTATTGCCCTATGTACACATATGATTACAAGACTGGTGTGAATCTGTATCAGGTACAACCAGTAAAAGAAGTTAGACTCCATTTATGTGTGATGTGTCAATGTACATTCTCCTGTCATGTATAACTAATGAGAACAAAAATAAATTAAAAACAAAAACAAAAAACAATGCCTGGCAAGATTTACTGAAGCTAAAAGTTTTCATCCTAAAGAAAATGGATAGTGCTACAGAGAATGAGAAAAATCTATTTTCAGGTAACCAACTGAAAACAAATCACCTTTCCATTAATGGAACATAGTAATTCAAATCTGCCTCCTGCAGATAGGAAAAGCTTGAGATTTATAACTTTCACAGACAAAAGATTACACAATTAAATGAAAAGCTGATATAAGGGAAAAAATACTTTAAAAGAGAGCCAAATGAATATCATAGCAATTTTAACTTCATCCTAGGTTGATATTTTGGCCTAGAAGTGCTCTGTTCAATCATGCAAGGATGACATCTGGGCACTGTTTCTCAACTTGTGTCTAAGATTACCCTGGCAGAGGAAAGAGTTGTTCCTGATTTGTTGTAGTACCTCAGGCTTCCTCCTTCTCCATTTCCCATTTTAGAACTGAAAGTCAAAGGCTAGTCAAATAGGGGCAAGAAAAAAATTTTGAGTCTGTATAACTGACTTGATACCAACATGAGGAAAAATAAGGTCAAAAACAAGCTTGTGCCTGGCATGTTTGTGCACACTTATAGTACCAGGGGCTTGGGATGCTGAAGCAGGAGGATCACAAGTTCAAAGGCAGATTCTGCAATTTAGTGAGTCTCTAAGCAATTTAGCAAGATCCTTCTCAAAATAAAAAAAATGAAAAGGACTGGGAATATGTCTCAGTGGTAAAGTGCCCCTGGGTTCAATCCCTGGTAGGAAAAAAAAAAAAAGCTTGTAAAGAGCAGAATAACCCCCATAAACCCCAGATTCTCCAGAAGAGTGATAGGAAACACAGAAAAAGTTGTCCTTATATGATTCAACATGCTTTTCTAATTATAACTAAACTGTGGAGAGATCAATGTACACATCTTTTTATTTTAATTTTGGGGGACTCCAGAAAAGACTTTTTTACACATCTTCTAAAGCACAAGTCATGTGATTATTTTTTAACATCATAATCATGGCAAGCATGAATATGTCCCTTTGTGGCAAAAGAGAAACAACATGAAACTCAGACTCAGGTGCACTCACCCTTCCAAAGCCAGTTTCCCTTTCATCTACAGTGGGTTTTCCTTTTGGGGGAAGATCTCTACACCCCTGATTGTCTTTTCCAAGAGAAGTTCTGCCTAGTGTGTAACTAGTACTTTCTTGTCCTTTCTCACCTTTTCTCTTCTTTTCAAGTTCATCAGGAAGAAAGTGAGGGTGCATGAGTGTCATCTGCAAAGGTCATTAATGAAAAAATATTCAATAATTTGTTTGAATATTTTTTTCCTGCCTTTCTTCCCCCTGCTTTGTCTCAACAGAAAATCCAGTTGATTTTCTTTCCAGGTTAAAGAAAAGTCTGAACAGAATGAGTCAAAAGGAATGAACTGATTGTCACTACTACCCATGAGTTAAAAGTCCTTATCAAGAAAGTAGATCCAGGGGGAACAAATGAACTTATGACCTGTAGCAACTCTATCCCTACACACTATTCTATCCCTTTCTCCATCTGAAAGTCTGACTCATAAATGTCTCATACTTAAGTAACTATGAAATGTAAAGACTGTTGTTGCCAATGGACATTGTCAACTGTTGTGATAAACCCATTTCCAAAGTCTCCAGATCACAGGTGTGGAATGATCCACTGGGCTTGTGAATATGGGGAGGAGATCAATGTGCCATGTTTGAGAAGATATACTTCTGATTCTTTTGATGAACAAATAATGTTAGTCCCTCCAATAACTTCTGTGGTGTTGTTTAAAAAAATCAATTACATGATCTTAGCAAGAGACATGATTTAACAAGTTTTGAGAATAAAACTTTAAATTAACATAGACCCATATACAGTAGTTTTCTAATAAATTGATTAAAGGCCTATCAAAGCTAATGAGTGAATTTTAAAAAGCATGAGAAATAAACTACAAATTTACGATACCTTACATTTTTAAAATATAATATTGATGTGAGTAAGCACATGAAAAATAAACTTTATGAGCAAAACAGCCAGACCACAGTAAGATGTATAAGAAAGAAAATGACAACAATGACAGAGTCAGCATAATCCTTGGTGGCCCAGTAAGGAAAAAAAAATGTATACCAGACTATTATGAGGGAAGAATGGTATGGTTATTAAAACAGGACAGTGAAATCTGTGAAACCATATTAGTAACCTCGAAAATGGCAAACATGACTCATTAAGTTGGATTAAGAAAAAAAACAGGGCAAACTAAAAACAAGCAACAAATTACTGTTTGGCATGAGTCATCTGTTATATATTCTTTCTAGAATTTTACATGCAATATTGGTAGCCTTAAATGAAATGTTAATTGCATCTCTACATGGAATATAGAAAAAATACAAATTCTTGAATAATCTGAAACTTTAAGTGTAGTTAAGAAAGCTGTGCTCATTCTTTTTAGAAACATTGGAGGCTAACATGGCCCAGATTTTTAAAATTATAAGTATATAAAAATAATCCTTTTAAATAAGTTTTTAATTCCATGTGTTTCATGATTTCAAATTAGGAAGGAGGAGGAGTGAATGAAAGAGATTCAGTAACATACATGTTAATACACGTGGTTAATACAGAATAGAGGTAATACTACTTCCTGCCAGAGTGAAGGAAGCATATGGAACGTGTTATCAGGAAGGAAACCAAGCAATGAGGATAAATGAGTTCAAGAAGTACTGAGAAGCACTTTGGAGAACGGGAACTTTTGAAAAGGGACAAACTGAAGGACAATAAAGATCTGATAATGTGACAAGAGAATATATTCCTAACTACTATTTCTGGCTTAAGAAGACATTTATTGAAACACAAAATACCAGAGAGGATCACTTTACATAAGTAGTTTGCACTGCTTAAGTAGAAAATCTCTCAATAAAGGAAATCTTAAATTTGAAAATGCCAACAGCTGAATCAGTCCAAAACCTAATTATTATTTCTGGTCATTATTGTAAGCACTCCAAGTCCCTCATATATCATTCTGGATTAAACTGCTCAAATTCTTGAACTTCTATGCCTTCAAATCTCTCCTTAGAAGCTGTTCTTTCCTCCTAAATACAAAACTTTAATTTAGCCAATAGAATAATTTCTTTTAAACACTAACACCTCCTTTATGTCACCAAAATATTCCTTATAAACTCATGCCATCTTGCCATTTGATTACTTCCTTCATCTGCATTTTATAATGATCATATTTTGAAATATAAGAAGTATTTTTTGAACTTGATAGAAAACTATAGAAATATATTTCTAATCATTTTAAAATGGAACAAAACTGTTTTGGTCTTATATTTGAAAGCACTATATTATCTACTGGAAGATTTGATACCATCGAATGACAGACTTTTTTGTTTAGTTCCTTGGTTTTAGAATATCTCCCTATCTATCTGCTTCATGTGTGGCAATATTCAAAAGGAATACTTGGTATTATTGAAACGGGAAATCTTTACTTACAAAAAACCCCAACAAAGTCAATTTGCTGTCACAAGGGGGATATTACAACCTAACTTTTAAAACAAAACAAGTTAATTTGTCTTTCCTTGCCAGTCCAAAGGAGACTAGCTCAAAGCCAATTTTTATGGAGTCTAGTGCCAATCTAGGCCATAAAAGAAAGACTGATAATTTAAAAAGCACTCAGCTTCAAGTAGATCTCAACTCAAATTCTGGCTTCTAGTGGTGCTTGAAGAACATGCTCGTTTCATTCTGGCACTAGAAGAAAGCAGGAAAAATTCCATCCTAATTATGAAAAGCTTTACTTATAATGGTAATTGATTTAAGTACATAAAACCTTAGTATAAAGGACAAGTAAAAATATCATCAACATTATATAGAAGATTATTAAAAGAAAAAATAGTGTTTTTAAAAATTACAGTATGGCTAAAACACTATGAAAATTTACCTCTATGTTTAATGAACAATTTTTATGGCATTAGAATCCACATAGAGAAACATATAAAAGTATAAACCTAAAGATTGCCATATGGATCAATAAAAGAAAAATGTTGCCTATATTTCTGCTAATCTGAAGACATGATTTTTATGGCTATCTGGAAAAAAGAAAAAGTATCTTTCTGCTCTTATTTCAACCCCATTTATACTACTCTGACTTTCTTTCCCATAAACATTTTAGTAGCCAGGTTTATATCAATAGTTACTTAAATGCATTTCCTACACTGATATTTTTAAGACAATTTTTTTCTACTCTAGTTAAAATCTGTCGATTATATAAGAATAGCAATGGCACTTCATTCACTTTAAACCTGGCACAACACCACATGAAATGACTCAATATAACCATCAAATTTAGTCATTTTTTTCTTTGTTTTGAGGCTAAACATATATAAACATGTTATAAAGCATCAAATTGAGTCCTGACTCTTCTATGGAGGCATTGTTAAACTGTGCCACCAAGAAATGAACATGTTTTGGGCTTCATGGTATGTATGTGTGTAAAGGGCGAGTTGACTCCTGAAAGAGCATCAGTCACTGAGCATACATCACTGCATGGGATACAGGTGGGGATATGAGAGAGGGAGGAGGAAGAAGAGAAAGAGGTTGGAGGGAAGGAGGAGAAAAGGAAGAAGAGATGGAGAAGAGCACGGAGAAAGAGTAGGAGGGACAGAGGAAGGGAAGGAAAGGTCTGGAGTCAGCAGGGAGAGAGGAAGGGCGTCAGAGGGATAGAAGGGGAAGAACCAGCACATGCAAATAAGCTGAAGAGTGACAGTATGGGCAATTTTAACTTATTCACTTAAATTTAGATTCCCTAGTGCAAATCTCCTTTATCATATGTTTGTTCAATATGTCAGTTAAAACACAGAGGTTTTTAGATTTGGCTTTCAATCCTCTTCCCTATGTGAGGGTTTGACAGAAGAAAGATCCTTCAAACTTTCATCAAAATAGGCAATAAAACCAGTTCATAGTCAAATGCAAAACCAGCAGTAGAGCTAACCTTCATAAATACAGCAAATCTACCCTCTGGGGGATTCTGGTGACTGTGTCCAGGAGCATTTGCTGGAAGGCCAATAAGGGTTTCCTAACGGGGTTTTAATCATATCCCAGGACCCGTATTTCTGAAAAGAAAAGTCACAGTTCATATATCTTTAGTCTCTTCATCAAAAGCAAAGAGAAAAGATATAAATTTCTCTTCTGGAGATTAAGAGACTCTTGCCTATAAAACTATATTGTTCTTTAAGTTTAAAGTAGCTTATACTTTCAACCATTTATTTTTAGAGGAAAAGTTTATCTTAAAGTCTCTTGAGCTTGAAAATACTTATCCAGAAATTAACATCTGACATCATGATCATTCTGTGGATAACTAGAGCTACCAGGAAAATATTAACTTTCTCTTATGAAAAATAGATGTTTACTCACAAATGCATGCATAAGTAGGATAAGACTTTCAACTCTTTATTGAAATCCAAATGGCTGCACCATTTTTACATTCCCAGCAGCAGTGGGTTCTGATTTCCCCACATCCTTAATCACATCAGTTACTGTCTTTTTGATTGTAGCCATTGCAGCACGTGTCAAGTAGTGCTGCACTGTAGTTTTGATTTTCATTTTCCCAGTGCTAATAATGCTTAGTATTCTTTGGTAAGCTTTATGATCAGAGGTACGTCTTCTTTGGAAAAATGTTAATTCAAATCCTTTGCTTATATTTTAATCAGATTGTTGTTCTGTTTTGGTGGTGGTGGTTGTCAGGATATAGGAGTTCATTATATATTCAGGATATAAACTAATAATCATCTATATGAGTTGCAGATATTTTCTTCCATTTTGCAAATCAGTTATCTTTTTAGTTTATTTGTAGCACAAAATCATTAATTTTCATGCAGTCCAATTTATTTTTTCTTTTGTCATATATGTAAAATTTTGGCATCATATCTAAGACACCATTATCTTAGGTAATCAGTCACTGAGCATACATCACTGCATGGGATACAGGTGGGGATATGAAAGAGGGAGGAGGAAGATAATGAAGATTTAAACTTAAGTTTTCTTCTGAGTTCTACAGTTTTAACTCTTACACTTAAGGATATATGTCTTTTTGAATTAGCTTTGTTAATGGTATAAGCTGGACATTGGTTCAATTTCATCCCTTTGCATGTGGATATCCAGTTGTCCCAATACCATTTATGAAATAAATTTACCTCTACTTACTTACTTTTATTGCTCTCTTCATTTCTTCCTGCATATTTGAGTTATGATCTGATGTCATTTTCTAACTCCAATACAGTGTTGTTTCCACCCTTGCTTTTGTATTGCTATTTCAAATATATGACACTTCTGTATGTAACAGGTTCAATAATACACACATTGTTAGTTTTTAAAACACATAGTTTTTAAAATTATCCAAGAGGAAAAAAAATTTTAACTACGGTTTATATTTTATATAGATAAAAATTATGTTCAACATAACTCTGGAATTATTTGTTCTTTGTGATGTGCATGTCTCATATTTGTTGAAGGTGAAAACTGGACACTTAAGATACATAGTATAGCAATTCCAAATGCTCATGTCCCTTTCTTTACCCTACAGCTTTTTTGTTGTTGGATGCTCATTTGTTTAATCCGTACTGCTTCAGTGAACTCCATTTCTGTCACAGTGCTTAGTCAGACGCTCCTACACAGCTTGCACTACCACAGATGTCTGTGACATTATTTAAAGCCCGGCTTCCTAGGAGCTGCTCTTGGATCTAAGTAGCTTATTTAGTTAGTGTTTGGACAGAGGTGTGTTTAAGACTTATGCCAATGAAGCTTCCACTTGGTTTTGAAGAGTCTGTGTGAAGACAGAGAATGCTTTCATATGTATACCAAGTCTTATTCTGATCTGTGCTTGAGTAAGTACAGCCCAACACAGTACAGTCACTGACTGTGACCCCTAGAAGGCCCTTCTTAGCTTTGTCTTTCCCTGGTTCTCCAGGAAGCTTGCCTACAGAAGAGCTTCTGCAACAGGGGACCGAGGAAGCTAAAAATGCCAGCAGGGCAAAGTCACAGATAAAGTTGGAAGAAAAGGAGCCCCTGTCTTCTTAGCTGCACATGCCTAAAATATGGGCATGTCATGGCCTAAATGTCAGACTCTCACTCTTATAAATTTTAGTAGACTTTCTTGAATTATTGTTTCTCCATTTCCTATACAACCTTATGGCAATTTCCAAAGACTTTAAATAAAATTTTCATACAATTTTTACCAGTCAAATTGTTGTTTCGCAGGTGAGAGGGGCCAACAAGTTTCTCACTCTACCTATAAAATACCTCTAAATAGCTCATTAAAGTAATACTTCAGATAGTTTCAAGTTATAAATTAATTTTAACAATTATTATATTAACATTTGACAAAAAATAAGCAGAAACATTAGAAATTATCCATTGCAAACATGATTTTGAGACAGAAACAAATATATGTCTCAACTAAATAGAGGTTTAGATTTTTTTAAAAAATTCAGGATATTAGTAAGAACATCAACTTTTCTAAGTCTTAAACCTGTATCCTCAAATAATCAGAACCATTTTCAGTTTAGGTCACAATAAATTACAGTGTACATAATCAGACCACTGTCACAGCCTTCTCTCCACCAGAAAACTAAAAAATAAGGTAGGAACTATCGTAATTGTAACTACATGAGTCAAACAAGAAATAAAATCCTCCTCTCTCTAGGACTATCCAAAATCCTGTTGCTGTCCATGGTAAAGAAACATACATTGTTATTAGTAACATGACACTAAAATAAACTTCAGGTCTAGTTTATCTAGATTCAATTTTCACACTTATTCCTAAAATGACAACTCTGAAGACAGTAGGAGGAAAAAAAGGAAGCAAGTTCAGGGAAAGGAAATGAACATAAATGATCCATGTCTGCATTCCTGCTGCAATGTTGACTGATTTACTGAGGTTTAAAACAACCCTCAAGGAAATCTTTACTATTTTATTCTTGAGAATCATCCCTTAATCCTCTCCCCATATCTAAACCAAATCAATTCTTAAAGGCCCACTTCAACTTGCATCCCCTCCACACAGCCTTTATCCCAAGTCAGCCTACATACTTTATCTCTCCAACTCCTGACCACCCACAGTACTTACCACCTTAAGTATATACTGTAGAATTGAAGATTAATTCAATTATAGGCATGTGAATTACAAAATAACTGTCATTCTTAGGTTCTAGTAAGTTAGTCCTCCAGAGAACCTCTGTACCCTTTCTGGTATATTTAGTTATTTTCTCTGCTATACTTGCTGCTGAAATGGATAAACCTTGCTGCCTCAGATCAAAAGAAAGATGCAACAGTCAAAGTTGTGCTTTCATCTTTTGGCTTCACCAATGAAACAAAAGAGAGCTCCCTGTCTTTACTTTGCTCCTAGGGTTCTCTGCAATAGTTCTTCCACTCTACATTAGTGGTGTTCAGAAAACACTCTCCCATCATCTGCTTCAATATTAAACCTTTCTACCCTGTTCTACACTCTTTATTCAATTCCTGTGAACCTGGATAAATAGTATATCCCAGCCATTAAAATTCAATACCCAATTCTTACATACCTAGTCTAATAGACTCTTAATAGCATTATATATATATACATATATGTATATGTATATATATATACGTAACGTTTAGAAAGCACTATATATTATAGTGATATATATATACACACACACACATATATATATATATAGAAAGTCTAAGAGAATTACTTTCAGCATTATGATTAAATTGTATACAATTCTAAGGTTCAATTAACCAAATATAACTTCCCTAATACAAAATCTCACAGGGTCAAGGACCATTAGCTTAATTACATTTCCTTTTCATTATGTTCTTGGAATTTCTTTTTTTTTTTTTAGCCATTTATTAAGAAGTATAAAAGTAATTTTTGGCTGAAACAAAATAAAAAATATAAGTTACTATTGCTGCATTCTTTGAATTGATTGGGTATGCTCTATAAATAGTTATAGGAATAGCATCTTCAAAAAATAATAAATCTTTCAACATCTAAAACAAATCCAGATTCCACAAAACCTATGTTTGTCTAATTATAGCTTCGTATTTTGATGTGGTTTTCTATGTAAATAGATTTTTAAGGATTACAATTGGAATGTTTTCTATTAAAAGCAGATGTTAAAAGTTACAAAGTACCAAATGCATCCCCCAAAACAAATCTAAATTGCCTTTTTGTAAGATATTTAGTGTTCAGACACACTTTTAGGTTTGCAGTATAAAAGACAAAGTAACTGTCCAAATCAACCTAACAAACTTTTGCCAGCTACAACTCAAAAAATGAATGCCAATACAAAAAACCCTGATACACTCATTCAGATTATCATTTAGACTATCACCTCATGAACACAGAAATCTCTATTGATTATGATAAAACATAACTAAAAATGAATACTTGCTATTAATAAATAAAATAGAGACAGAAATTCAGTTTAACACTTCTTTTTTCCTTTTCATAGCAGTCAGTATTACAGCATCACGCAATATTTGAAGTGCAGTACACACATTCTCCCAACCTCAATATAACAAGAAGTCTTTTAATAGCATTTCATGTCAAAATGAACCACAATGTATAACTATAGTGTATTAATAAAAAAAAATTTTTAAAGAATCTTGAAGGTATTATACATGCAATCCCAAATAAGAGCAGCTGAATGATGAATGCCTCTTTTCTCCTTGCTATTATAAATTTTGCAACATTAAAAAAACGCTTTTTTGGAGTATTTGGTGAAGTCATCAAGTACAATGGAAAGATTGAAAAGGATAACAAATGTCTAATTCCTTAACATTTACATCTGTATTAGATATGAATCCCTTCACTACCTCTCCTTATAATAAGCAGATTTAACTATTTTTATAACCATATTTCCAGAGGCCAAAGCCCAACAAATCTAACTATTATAAAAAGTTTTTCTCTGAAAACCTTTGGAAAGAACAATTTAATCTAAGAAATAGAAGAAATCCATCATGAGATTCATTTGTATTGCATTAAATGGTTACACAAATGTCAGTTATATATTTTAAAAATAACACAGATTCCTCTTATTCACTCTTGCTAACATCTGTATGAGAATATACATTGTGTGTCGTATGTTCCTTTACAGATCCTATAAGCATGATTAGACATTATTTACTTTAAGCATGTTTTACAGAGATGTTTCTTTTTGTGTCGTGGCGTGAAAAAAAAGTTACCATCAACTGATGGTTGGCAAAAATTAACCACAGTGCCTGCCTGCCTCTAACCACTATTTATATGCCACACAAGCAAATGGCCCTCATTTTTACTGCTTATAGAAGCCTATGTATCTAAAGCTCACATCATTTAGATAAACTTTTATTTAACTAGGCAAATGTCATGTTTGGTGGAATCATAGTTTATGTACTTATCAAAATCTGTTCGAATATGGAAAAGGTTTTCAAAGTGTACCCACATTCATCTTTTAACTATAACTATAGTTATTTAAATATTGAGCATATATGAAAACAAATACAAATTCAAATCTTTTTAAAGTACATATTCTAGTCTCTACATAAATAAAAATATATAAAAATACTTCATGTCCACATTTATGATTTAATTAGGAAAACATAGGCTCTGAAGCCAGATAGCTGGAAATAGAACCTCTTACCAATTCTGGAACATAATAGAATTCTACTAATATTTCAATTTTCTGTAGTGAAAATAGAGAACAGCAGTGTCTGTGCAACTGGAGTATGAGGACTAAATGACTTAACAGAAGTAAAGTGCTAAGAACAGTAACTGGTACATGGTAAATAATGGGTACAATATGACTATGGTTGCTGTGATTATTGTTGTTGTTGTCCCATTACTATTACTGTTAGTTCTACTACCATGTTTATCAAAATATATTTCACCATGATCTCATTTTACACAAGATTAACCATAAAATTACTTTTTTTTAGGCAGTCTTTATTACCAAAATCATTCCAAAGTAAATCCTCTCACTTTCGTGCTCATAAGCTTAGGTTAAATTTAATTTTATCTGTATGATTATGAAAGATCATGAGGTGATATAGAGTCATTATCCACACTAATGATCACTGATTTATCTGACAATAGAAAGTGAACTCGTTTGTGGGGTCTAGAACATTTCTCAAAAATGAGCAAGTACGGAAGACAAATGTTATGATTTAAACATAAGGCATCATATAAGGTCCTTTTTTTAATTTTTATTTTTATTCCTTGAGAGGTAGGGTTGTTGTTGTTTTGAGCTAGTGGGTTAATATAGTCTGATTGACTACTATATAGCTTCTTAGTTAATCTCCTTATGAGTATTACTACAAGGTAAATAACTGTAAATGAAGAAATTATCACAGAACAGACTTGAATTCATTTTTCAAGAGAAAAATATAAAATGCTTTGTCTTCAGTTGCTTGAAGGAAAGGACTTAGAAATCCAAGATATTCATCATTACTATGAATCTGGGTATCTAGAAAACAATTTTCTTTCTCCTTATGCCAAAGGGCAATGTGCCCAGCTAAGGAATCTTCTATTATCACACATAAAATGTCTGCTGTGACAGTAAAAACAGCACAGGCACCTCGTTAAATACCAGTGTATTTGAGCACAGTCTTACTTTCAAGAAGACAGATCACAGAAAAATTATTTGGCTATTTTTAAATATTTAAAGAAAAACAGAACTTCCAGTTTCCATTGTATATAAGAAGAATTGCTTAAAATACCACCATAAACATATGCCACAGCATTAAAGGCTATTAATTTTACTGGAAATGAATCATGAGGTACCAAAATGTCTACACATACAATCAGTATATATTTCCCATTAAAAGGAAAACTATTTGCACACATCCTGAAAATACACTTTCTTTAAACAAAATTCTGAATGTTTCAAGGAAATGGAATATGTAGATTTTTCTTCCAAATATAATGAAGTTAAATAAAATTATGTTTCTTTAATAATATATCACTTTTATATTATCTAATATACGGGGGGGGGAGGGGTTAGCCCTCCAAAAACAGACCTGAAATGCAGAGATTAGTACCAAGACCCAGGTCAAAGGGTTGCTGAACAAGCTTATCAGGAGTCATGATGGAGACTGTTTCATAATTCTTGTTTGAAGCTGAAGGTCAACAGTAGCATCACTAAGCAAAAATTAAGCCACTGGCAAAGTCTCTTACCCACAATTTATGAAATGTCTGGAGAGAGTCAGGTGATTTATGCTGGTATGATTCTAAATACAGATGCATTGTTAATATGCAAAGACGTCATTTGATGTCACCTAATTAATTTGAAGTATTGATGAGAAATAAATAATATTTCAGGAAGCTAAAATTGACTGCTTTAAGTGAAGTATGAAACCATATCATCTTGGGCAAAATATGAGATATCTTCCTTATCTGAATTCCCTTAGCAAAAAGAGGAGTACTGAGAGGTAGGAAGGATATCCTTTATTTTTCTGAGTATGTAGTCCCTCAACAAGAGATTGTATGTACACTTGTCAAGTGACAGTTCTGGCTGCCCGAGTCTCCTTGATATCTGTACTGTCCATCCCTACTCCTTGCCCAGACAGCTTTCCCACCTCGACACAGTCCATGAAAAGAGATATGAAGATGACTCAGCCTCGGAGCACTGTATGTAAAAATACCATGGAAAAGATTTGCAAAGCAAGTATCTCTACCAGAGAAAATGTGATTTTCCATTGACCTCTATTCCCCTTAACATTATCACCTTGGACTTATTCTTATGACATGAATAATTTTCTGGTTTTTAATCATTACTGAGCATAGTCTATGGATTTGATTTAGATTTTTCAGCTATTTTTCAGAAATGGAAATTTAGTGAAATCAAAGAGTAGACTCTCATATGGAAAATAACTGAGCTGCAAACAACTCTGCTTATCTGTCCTCTCTCATTTTATATATGAGCATTATTTCAGTTTGATTCAAGCATGAGTAGCAGTCAAATCCTGCAATTAGGAAATAGAGCACATAAGCAAAGCATAATCAATCTCTCTATCCTTATGAGACATGTCAATAACTACATTTGTAAAGTCCTCCTCCCTCAGTTGGCTAGTTCACTAATTTAACAAATGTTTATTGAATATTCACAATGTGCCAGGAACTATATCATTTACTATAGTCACTGATCTAAGGTTACTAGCAATCAGTTGTAATGCTTCTGAGAATAGTTCTGAAAATAGTTTTGAGAATTTCAGCCATATCATGTTTGGATTTGTATCCTTCTGAGATTAATGAAATGTATGGGATGAGCCCGCCCACCCAGTCAGCTATGGGCCCTAGGGACCTGGCTGTCCCATTTAAATCTATCCTTTCCTGGGTGGAATCTACCACATACAACCAGTAGAAGGTGTCTGTTCCAAAATAAATATCAACAGAAAGAACTTTGGGTCAAATGCCTAGCTTCAACTTCGAGGTCAGAGGCAAAAATTCAAGAATCACTTCATTATCTGGCACTCATGTGGGGACACTGGCCTCATTTCTCCTCATTTCCCTCCCAAGACCCAGCTACTTTCCATTTCCTTATATCCATTGTACTCTTTCCCACCTCCTGCAGTAGTTAACAAATGCAGAGGCTCCCCAATTCAGGGTGATGGATGGACAATCCTTAATATCTGGAACTCAATATTGTGGCATTTTACTATACATTCCTGAATGCCACCCTGGAGAAATTTGCAATACTCTTTCATGATCAAGTTCAAAGAATGCAGTCCTTGAAAAAGTTGTTTGGAAATGCTTTTATCCAAATGCATCATTCTTTTTTTCTGACTCATGTCATGCAATGAAGAAGTTAGAAGTGGATATAAAACTTTCTTCCATATTTCAAGTACATGCCAAACACATCATTGGTTACTACAGACTGAACATCTTACTTGCTTGTTTTTCTCTGCTCACTCTGCCTTTATTTCCATCCATACTAGCACTCCGGTGGATTTAAATCAAATAAAAATTGATTTCCAGGTAACTAATTCTGGAAAGAAGCAAAGGCTGTGATTTTGAAAATATTTCATATGAGATTACAAATGAAAGAGTCAGAACATTATTATTTAATGGAATTGATCATTTGTTGTTCCATTTGGGCTAGTCTAACTTAGCCACATGTTCTAAAATTCTAATGTTTGCTATTTACTTAAGGTCTGTGAAGGTTTTACACATTCCATAAATCATTTCAAAGTTTTTCCAATGAAAGTTTGCACTTCTATCAGAAACCTGTCCATTTTCAGAAAGCACAAGTATACTTACTTGTTTAGCCTTGGTCTTTGAGATGGTGTCAGAAATAGGTTTCTTTCTCTCCTTTACAGCAGTCTTAGAAAACAATTCCTCAAATTCATGACAATCTATAGATGGCTCTTCAATTTTTTCCCAAATAAGTGAAGGACTGGAGTCTCTATAGTTAAGCAAAAGAACAATGAAAGGGCATCAAGCAGAACTGTATCATGTTGAGCATAAACAGAAAAGAAGGGAAGGCAAAGAGGGAGGAGGCAAACAGAAAGAAGGGAGGGGTAGGGAGGAGAGATAAAGAGAAAGTAATATTTTATCAACTTGATAAGAAAGTTAAAAGACCATCCATATAGGACAAAACCTTTGCCAAGAAATAATTTCTAGGAATTCTGAGTTAGAAATCATCATAAAAAAACATAAAAGGAAACTCCTTCTCAGAATGGGCTATGAAGGCAAGAAATGCTTGATCTCTCACAATTCCAACTTGCCTCATTAGCCTGGAAGATTACTCATGGGTTAAAAATGTATATTTCCAAGAAAGCATCCTTGCTCTTCCCATTGCCTCCCATTGACCATTGTTATTTGGCTTCTCAATGAGTACAGATTCATGAAGAACTCTAAAAAGGGTTAATGATTTTTACAAAAGCAGAACAACAACAAAACAAAATAACTTCATATCATGTATCTGAAGAAAATTAGTTTGGGGCACAGTTTAAAATAATCCATCAGCACATACAAGTGATATGGCTCCTTCACAAAGAATGAACTTCAAAGTTAAAAAGTAGTCACGGTCTATAGATTTTTGCCTCCTGACAAGGTTTAGTGAAGAGAAAATTAGCAAAAGAAATAAAAATGCACCTGCTAAACACACTATTTCTAAATGCATGTCATATAACCTAAAGAAAATGCAAGGATCTGTGATAAGTTAGAATAAGGAAGGCCAGGGGCATTTTAAGAAGTATGTGGTTTTTCTTTCCTCTCCCCCACATTCCACAGACAAGTCTCTCAGACTGTGTCAATGACTGAGGAACCAGGTCATGGACTATATGCATGTATGAACAATCTGGAACCAGACTGTTGGAAAGTATTACTTTATGATGATCATTTCTAACTATGATTTTGTAACTTCACACTGTGTAGATAATCACTTGTAGAAGTGACATGAAATTCTTTAAAACTAAATTATTTCACACATGGAGTGCAGATGTATTTTTGTAATTGTTTCTTAAGAAAGACAGCTACAAACAAAACAGAATAGTAAAGCAAGGTTATGTCTTTTAAAGGGTGCAAAGGGTCAGTTTGCCTGTGGATTTGATTTACATTTTTAAGTTGTAAGAAATGGAAATTTAAATAATGAAATCAATGAGTAGAATCTTATATGGAAAATAACCAGTCTACAAATCTCTGCTTATCTGCACTCCTTCATTTTGTGCATAAGCATTGTTTCACTTGGATTCAAGCATGAGTAGCAGTCAAGTCCTGCAATTAGGAAACAGCACATATGCAAAGAAAAATGTCCTTAAAAGATACGTCAATAACTATATAGATGGACACACATACATCTCACACATCAAAACATACATGTCATTTGTTTTAGCCCTTTGATATTGTTGCAGAAAAGCCTGCAAATTTAAATAACAACCTGCTTCACCAAATACTGATAAAAAATCTACAGGTAAGTTTGAGAGTTGTACTAAAAAACACATTAAGTTGCATTTTTACCAACAGTTTAAAAGTACAATGCTCCCCTTGTATTGACAAAACTATATGAAGATGAGCTTGCTTTCATGTTACCTTTTACTATGGAGTTGAATTCTTGTCCAGTAAAGAGGCTTCATTGGCCGACAAGGCTCTACTGGTTGCTTCCTACTCCCTTTGTCCTGATTCATCCCTAATCCAAACAAGCCAGTTGGCAATGGAGGAGGAAGAAACCCACACACTTGTGGTGTTGGTAAAGTGCTACTCCCAATTTGTGGGGAGAGTGGAGGTCCTGATCCAGGGAGCAGAGGGGGTGGGGGAGGTGGGGGGATTCCTGTCCCAGGAGGTGGGGGAGGAGGGGCTGGAGCAGGTGGAATTCCAATACCTAGCAAAGAAGGAGGTTGGGGAATACCAACCCCAGGAAGAGGGGGAGGAGGAGGTATTCCCACTCCAGGGAGAGGAGGAGGAGGAGGTATTCCCACTCCAGGAAGGGGAGGAGGAGGGGGTATTCCCATTCCAGGGAGAGGAGGAGGAGGGGGTATTCCCACTCCAGGGAGGGGCGGGGGAGGGGGTATTCCCACTCCAGGGAGAGGAGGAGGAGGAGGAGGTATTCCCACTCCAGGGAGAGGAGGAGGAGGAGGTATTCCCACTCCAGGGAGGGGAGGAGGAGGAGGTATGCCAGGAAGAGGAGGGGGAGGAGGTATTGCCACTCCAGGGAGGGGAGGAGGAGGAGGTATGCCAGGAAGAGGAGGGGGAGGAGGTATTCCAACTCCAGGAAGAGGAGGAGGAGGAGGTATTCCTACTCCAGGAAGAGGAGGAGGAGGAGGTATTCCCACTTCAGGGAGAGGAGGAGGAGGAGGTATTCCCACTCCAGGAAGAGGAGGAGGAGGAGGTATTTCAGGAAGAGGAGGGGGAGGGGGTATTCCCACTCCAGGGAGAGGGGGAGGAGGAGGTATTCCCACTCCAGGAAGAGAAGGAGCAGGAGGGGTTGGCAGCATTTCAGTACCAAGCAGAGGGGGAGGTAGGGGAACTGCTACACTGGGTAGAGGAGGCACTGTCATATCAGGGAGAGAGGAAGGTGATGGAGTCGCCATGCCCAAGCTAGGCATGGAGGTAGAGGACTCTGTGCAAGGCAGAGGTGGTGAGGGTGGAATATTACAGCTGTTTCCAAAGGAGGAGAAAACAGAGTGTTCATGGCTGGTTTCAAAATCAGTATGAAGAGAAGGATGGGCCAGCTGTGACCCAGGCTGCCCCTGACCATCGGAATATGGAAGGGATGGAGGTGGTGGAAGCTGTGATACACTTAGTATGGACTGATGGGCCTCAAGTTGTACTGATATTCGCCTTGGAGACACAATCAAAGAAATCTCTGAACAAAATTTTGTCTGAGGTCCAGAAGGTGAGGCTGGAACAGTTGACTTTCCACTTTCAGCCCCAGGTGGGCCTGGAGGACATTCTGACAGTGCCTCCACAGATGGTAGTGTTAGTATCCCATCCTCCTCTGTTGGGGAAGTCTGTATTGATTTTGCCTCTAAAATCCTTTGAGGTTGCATATCTTTTCCTACTAATCTGAAAGTTTCCAGGCAGACATCTTCTGAGGATGTCACTCCATTATCAGCCCCTTGATGGCTGCTGGCCACCTCCATGTCCAGGACAGGGTACTGCTTTTCTAGTTCAGCTATTTTGGTCCTCAGATCTTCAATGGTTTGTTCCAGTTGTTGAATTACATTTGCCTGTCCCTCAGACTTCATATCCAAAATTTCCTGAGGAACAACAAGGACAGATTACAGTTAAATAGAAAATTGGGAAAAAATCTGAATACCAAAAAAAAAAAAAAAAAGAAATATAAAATCAAAGCAAAATCATATTTGTTGGTTGTAATACTTCCAAAGAGATACCTCCACAGAAACATACTACTATTATTATGGGTACCCTCTTTTCTATTCTTGGATTTTATAGTGGTTTAAACACATTACCATAGGATCCTAAGGTCCTTATCTGTCTCATCTTCTAATGTCACTGAAAACAGATGACTGGGAGTAGGGAAGAAAATGTTGAGTGACAGTTATTTCTAAGATAGGTCTTTCTCTTTCCTTCCTAAGAACATCTGCTATTAGGATAGCCCCTGAAGACAGTTTTGAAGTAATCCCAAGTTTTAAAGACAATCACTATCTTTTAAAAGTAGTTGCTGAATAAATCTCTAATAAGGGAATGTGAAGTACATTTGACATCTGTGGGAGCATGGGCACATACTTTATGAGCATGTGTCATACCACTTATATCATGTTTACTGCAATTTTAAAGTTTTACCCAAGGCATTTCAAAAAGTGATAACTGATGGTTCTCCAAAATTTATAAAGATAAACACTTTATTTTTTTCATTTGTTTTTCAGTATAAGGGATTAAATGCAGTGGTGCTTTTTGCACTGAGCTATATCCCAGCTCTTTCTATTTTGAAACAAGGTCCTCCTACTTCAGCCTTCTGAGTCTCTGGAATTACATATATGTGCCACCATGCCTAGTAAGATGGGCACTTAGGCAAAAATTTGCGTGTTCCTACACACACACAATTCAAGTAATTATTTTTCACCAATGTCTAGACAAAAGAGTAGAGTATTATAATGGAGAGTTTGGAAAATTGTGCCATATATTTTCCATGGCAAAAGAAATTACTAGAATAAACAACGTAATCCCATCCACCAATTATGATGCTGGTACATACAAGAAGTAATTAGAAGACAAAATACTAGCACTGAAATTCACCCTAATAAGAGTATGACTAGTCCTTTGTTACAATGGATTAGTTAAATGTATAGATGATCTTCATTTTCCAAGCGTACCTTAAAAGTTAGCTTCAATTACAAATAAATATTTCTTGAATTATCTTGATATATAATTATGGTTCTCTTTTTCCCATGAATTATTATTATATTAAAAAAGGCTAATTGGTGAATGGCAGACAAGAAGTAGATTCTGGAACAGTTTTCCAAAATTCTATTGTTATTTTTAAAAATTTTTATTGGTGCATATTAATTATACATAATAGTGGCATATTCATATGCATAACATGATTTGACCAATTTCATTCCCCAGTATCTCCTCTTGCCCTCTCCTCCTCCCCATGCCCATGCTTGGATGCCTTCCACTACCCTAAGTGTCTCCCTTCTACTTTTAAGAGATCTTTTTTTCTGTTGTTCCTTTTTTTTCCTCTCTAACTTCCACAAATGAAAGAAAACATATGATACTTGTCTTTTCCAAAACTCTATTTTTAAATGATATTATAGGCCAGCTCTTTTCCATCATAGATCTGAATATCATAAAAAGCATTATAAAAATTATGGGACATTTAGTAAATTCACAAAGAAGAAAGTGATCTTTGAGTCACAATGGCCTAGCATAGTAGAAATTATTACACTCTTTTCTACATGGATTTATGCTCCCACAATCACAGGCAGTTGCTTCAACACAGCATCCATGGTTAGTTACAACAGATGTCATAGTATTATTGACTGGGAAGATATTGTGGATTTTTTATTATGATTTACATAGTCAGTTGGTAAAAGATTGAGGAGAATCCTATTACATATTGTAAATGATACCAGAAAAACACCTTTATAGGGATTCATCATGATATGACTATAGACATCTTGAGTCATAATCACCATGACCACTCCTGAGTAACCCTGGTCTGTTTTCCCTATGCAGCCTCCCAGAATACTATAAATACACAAAACCATTAGAGTGGTATTTAGAGCTTTATGACCAGACCTTTGTACCAGGAACATCCCTGACTCTCTGGTATTAGAGTGAGATAAACCAGGTACATTCAGGCTTAGAGGAAGCCATTTGGGTCCCAACCAATATATACATCCTTGCTGCTGATCCAAATCAAGGAGATTCACTGGTTGTGTTGCCTCACAGGATCATGCTTCTATTAGCAAATTCCCAATAAACTACTCTGTGCAATCCTAGATCTGTCTATCTCCTTCAGTCTCATAGCACTTCGGGGCTAGTTCTCATACAATGGGACTAGGTTGTTCAGAATGACCTGCTAAGTGAAATACGCTCTAGACATTTGGCAGCTGGATTGGTTCTCCAAACCCTTATCCTTCTCCTTCTATTTATTAAATTGTGAAGAAAAACTACATATGCAGACTCTCTCACAGCCAGATTCCACCAATTAAGTGTAGTTACGCAGAGTTTTATAAAGTGGAATGAAGTGAAAACCATCCTCTTTATGTCTTGGCTACTCTGCTGACAGTAAAGACCTGAAAACTTGAAGCTTCTCTGGAACAACATTTCAATGTCCACTCTCCAATTTGCAATAGTAACCTCAAAGGTCTTAGCTTTCCTGTTAGACAATGTTTTCCATGCAAATTTTGGGACAAAACTACGCGATGTTATTGTGAAAAGATGGTCATTTTTTGGTAATATCTGAGAACTCCATCAATCTTCTTAATGGCCTTGGCAATCATGATATGTAAATTCACGTTTTAAAGAACATATTTGTTATATAATAATCCTTACTATATTTGCCAACTGTGCTAGGTGTTCATGAATCCATTATATAACATGTGATGCAAATTCTCCACCATCACCTTTCCTGATTTTAAGAAGTCCTACAGATTCTGCAAGACTAGCAATGTTTCCTTATATTGCATTTGCATCATGTAGCTACAAATACCCTATCATTGACAAATTTACCCTGACAAAACTAAAGCATGGTGGATAGTAATAGATGGCCTATGTTAAGTGGGGAGGAATTTGGAGTTGGACATAATTTTATAAGTGGTCAATTTTTTATTTTTTGTGTTTGTTGTGTTTTACTTATTTTTTTTAAACAAAGAGATGATTAAGGGCACTTAGCTAATAAAAAGTTTAGAAAATAAGAATTTTATATACTCCATCAGTTTCAAAAGTTTTCAAATGTAAGATACAATAAGAACCAGAGCTAAGAAATGGCAGAGGAAATAGTGATAAGAGAATAAAATTCCAGAACTGAATCTATAATAAATAAGGCCATGGTAGCCAGGTGGTTCCAGGAATATGGTAGAGTCAATGAATTTTTTAAGATAATAAACAGAGTACATTGATAAAAGTGGAAATTTTATAATATTTTTATACAGATTTTTTTATAGACAGAGAACATGGAAAGAAATTGGGGATAAGACACTATCTGCTTCTTACATTATTCTCATTGTAAAAACAAACAAATAGGGGCTGGGGTTGTGGCTCAGCATTAGAGCACTCAACCTAGCATGGGTGAGGCACTGGGTTTGATCCTCAACACCACATACAAATTAATAAATAAAAATAGTTATGATTAAAAAAAGTCAACCTTTAAAAAAAAAAACAATTTTCTAGACTCTTCATTCCCCTCTATGGTCAATCTTTATCCATTCCATAAAACTCTGGTCCTGATTCAATCTTATAATTCTCCCCTTTTGTTCTAGGAAACAGCAATTAAGTAATTTTCATCTCAAACCTTAACTGACTTGCCTATAAAGTAAAGCCTGCCAACCATTATTACAGAGTAGTCAAATATATATAGGGGTTTTGGTTCCTGAATTTAGCTAAGAGTCATGAAAGAATCTTATCTGGCCTTCCTGATACAGGGTATCAGTCAAGGGCTAGCTGGCTCAGAGAGTACCAATTCACAGAGTCAGGAGAGACTTTCTGTAGTGTTCTCTGGAGAAGGCTTGCCTTGCCTGTCAGCAGTTAAGAGTTGATTTCTTTATGTGTTTTGGTTTCTTTGTTTGTTTGTTTTTAGGGATTTATAAAGAAATATGCATGGTAAATATTAGCCATTATTAAGAAAAAAGGCTGTCTATTCTTTGGTCATTTAAGCAAACAACTTTCTCTCAGGATCCACAGGAAGTGAAGGGAAGATCTATCTGCAGGGCCACCCACTGACGGTGCTCTAATTTAATCTCTAAGAGATTGCCAGGCAGCCTGTGGTCCATGGAAAGCCCTCCATTTAGGAGCCTGCTCTCCTGTGTCCAGTGCCTGGATACACTTCTATCTCTTCAGGATACAAATAGAGGGATGCCTATCAGATTCTCAAAGGACTTGACATTGGAGAAACACTTATTTTCTCTAGATTTCTGTACTTTTAAAAAAGATTCAGCATTACCAGAAACTGTGCAACACTTTATCCTATGTTAATGGTTCTTACTATCAAATATTAAGTATTTTTTAAATGAAGGAAAGGAAAAGTGACATGGGCAATTTTTGTGTAGAACATATATAATGCGTACATCCTTATAAATGGAGGAAAGATAAACCTATTTTTAGTCAACACAATAAGTAATGTATTTTATGAAATGCCAATTTTAAGGTTATTTGTATTTAAAAATATTGTTTCAAAACTCTCAATCATTAAAAGTGGTAAAGTCTTCCATCTACTTTGGCCCAACAGTTATATACAATAAGTCAGCCAAAATTCTTCCATTCCTATATAATCTTACATGTCAGTGGCGATGGTGACTTCTTATAAATTGTTTGAAGACTTGCATATCGCAAAATACAAATTGCCATTGAAAAATAAAATGTTCACCAAAAGTATTTTTCCAAATGCAAGATTATCTGATTCCAAGAAAAAGAAAACATTACTGTAGCATTAAGGTTACAACTGTCAAAAAGAAAGCCAAGATACACTAAAGTTTTTGCTGAAATGTTAATGTGCTCATCTCTGAAACTTTATTATGTTTATTATGTAAGCAGGATACTTTTATAACCTAGAATATAATAATTGCTTATTGGTAAGTTACCATTGTAATAATTTCTTTAGGAATTTTATTTTTATTATGTTGGTGCTGGAGATTGAACCCATGGCCTTGTGAATGTGAGGCAAACACACTACCAACTGAGCTATATCTCCAGCACCTTTAGTAAATTTTGATAGGAGATATGTAATTCATTTTCTACCATTCTCAGATTTTTAAGTTCTGCTAAATTCTAAGGATATATTACCGGCAATCTAGGGGATTGTATAAAATAGGTAGGGGCACATCTATAAAATAGAAGTCCTAATCCTCACAGAAGCATAGAAACCCTATTTGTTATGTTCTACATTCTGAGCCATTCTAAGGTTCTGGAACAAACCAATAAACCAATACATGATAAACATGATTCTACAGGAAAAGAAATACAGATTTTTATATGTGATTATGCACAAAAATAAAAGTACAATTTCAAATTTGAAATAAAATTTTAAGAAAGATTTAAGTATTAGAATATATGGTAAATCACAAATAACTTATCTAGGGTTTCTTAAAGTGGAACATATTATAAAAAAGAAAAGCTTCACACAGAGAAGTCTCAAATGGCATCTATGAATCTTTATAATGAAACAAAAAATGAATTATTGAAAATTAAAACATTTTTGAGCTGAAATAAATAACTCTTCTAGATCCTTTAATACATAAGAGAACTGTGATGTGGAAAGGAGAGATCATAACTGGTTATATTACTTTTAGCATACTAGCTGATACATAGATTGATATAAAAGTTAAAGGAATCATCACTAGTCGATAACCTCAGTAATAAACAAAGTGTTTGGGAAAGAGGCTCAAGAAAAAGTGAAATAGGGCTGGGGCAGTAACTCAGCGGCAGAGCATTTGCCTAGCAAGTGTGAGGCACTGGGTTCGATCCTCAGCACTACATAAAAATAAATAAAATAAAGGCATTCTGTCCATCTGCAATTACAAAAGAAATTTTTTTAAAAAATAAAAGGTGAAATAAACAGAAAAGGAAAGGAACTTGGTGTTTTTGTTCCCTCTCCCATCTTCTAAATTTTCTTTCCAGTTATTTGATCTGGCATTGTGGCACAGTTCTGGATCATTCTCTAAAACAATAATACAATTGTCCCAAATAGTGCAAAGAAGAAAAGAATATTTAATAATATTCTAATAATAATAATATAATTCTAATAATAATAATATATTATTATATAATTATATAATAATAATAATAATAATATAATTATTACAGTTTCACTTTCCTCTAATGATCTATAGGTGTAAAGTGCAACGCCATTTTTCACCTCCTAATCACCTTTACTGTGTTAACACTCAATTATTCTCAAAGGTCATTAAAAAACCTTCCTAAAGAACAAAGCTTAGAGAAAATCAAATGGAAAGGATTAGGAACATTAGCCAGAGTGGGGGAGCTGCCTTTTGACCCTGCCATTTTAATAGAATTCCTCACTCAGTACCACTAACATTCTCCTTGTTGCCAAATACTATAATTTTAGCCCTGGCTAATATAAAGAATCAAAGACTATTAATCACTTCTGCCTTCTTAAAACCCTCTCTTCTCTTGGCTTCTACAATGTTACGCTTCTCTCTTCCTATTCTTCTTCTCCGTTCCCTTCTCTGGATTTTTAGGGACGAGGTCAAAGCTTTGTCCTTAGTCTCCTATCCTCTTAAAATGTACTGAAACACCTCATCAGATTCTGCATCTGTAAACTCTCATCATTGTAAGTTTTTCTTTTTTCATCAGTGAATGCTTCACTTTCATATTGTAACTTTTAGATATCACTGCTATTTGAATATCTTACTCTTTCCCTTAAATTTAAAATGCATCTTGTGTATTATTTATCACATCATATAAATTTAAAATGTGGTCTCCCTGCTTTGTTTGCTTAGGCTTGCTAATATCTTTAAACCATTTCTTTAAATCTTGGGTCTCTTAAACCAGTTTCCAGTTTATGTCAATGTTTCTGGTAGAGAGACCCTGCTTTTAGAAGGACAGGCTAATTTACACTCTACAGAGTTACCAACCCCATTAGCAGTATTTGCTTGCTATGTTTCCGATATCACATCAACACATTAGTTGAGATTCTCATCACCACACAAATAGGGTTGAAAGTTTAATAGATGGTCCCCCTAAATGGCTCTACTGTCCCTTGTCCTATCAATATTACATTTTCTTGCCAAGTAATTGTTCATTAAATATTAACCCACCATTATACTTACTTGTTCAAAAATCCATAGCTCCTGACAAGACATATTAAATTCTTTACTTGGCTTATAAGGTCTAAATATCCTACAAAATGTGGGTACCTCATACCCAGTTGGCCTATTGCAGAGGGATACTATGAGGATTAAATAAGATACAGTCAATTCATGGTATTCACATTATTATAAATAAAGTAACTGCAAATACTGAAATAATCAATACTGAACCCCTGCTCCTACAGGAAACACAGGGTTAGATTCCTACAAACCACTGGTCAAATTTTTGTTAACTAACCAGAGCATAACCTTTACTTCATGTGCACTCCTGTTGAAAGACACCTTATTTTATACCTATTTCTGATTCATTACTATTGAATCACAATAACTCATGCCAGAACACAGCTCATCTGACCTGCACTTTCTCCATAAGGCACATCATAGCCTTCTTGAACTTAGGAACACCAGATGGCTCTTTAGCATTAAGCTTGGGGACCATTTTAAACAGTTAAATCATCAGGCAAAAATATAAAAAGGTGAAAAACATGGCACTAAAATAGACCACAAGAAGACATTTATTCACAGAATAAAGCTGAAACAAGAAAACAGATCTTTCCCTTGCTCAATATACATAGTCGAGAGACTAAAAGTTTTTAATACTTTGTGTAGTTTGCAAATGACCATGAAAGCACTACATGACTATTGATCTGAGTAATACAATAAATTTTAGCAAGTAAGTATGTTTGCAAATACAGAATTCACAAGTTATGAATTAACTATGAGAGCAACTTTCAAATACACAGAATATTGCTCAGATAATGTTAAAATATAATAGCTAATATGTTGAGTGTTTACTAAGTGCCAGAAGCTCTACAAAGCACTAAATGAATGCATTTAAAACCCACCAAAACCCTACAAGATAGGAATTATTATTATGACCATTTTAATGAGGAAATTAAAGGAATTTATATATATATATATATATATATATATATATATATATATATATATATATATATATATATATATAAATATAATGAGGAAACTAAGGCACAGGGTACAAGAATTTCCCTGAAAAGCATAATAAATCTCACACCAACTTTAGTAACTAACATTTCATTAGCAGTTCAACTAAATTTCTGCTATGGTTTGAATATGTTCCCCTCAAAATCATGGTTGAAAACTTGATCTACAAGTTAAAATAATTAAATACTTTCAAAAGTGGTACTTAGGAGGGAACTAGGATTGGATGAGATCATGAGGATGGGGCCCCCATGATGGCAGTAGTGGCTTTATCAAAGGAAGACTGAGCTAGCACACTTGCTCTGTCCCTTGAAGTATTGCATTCTGCCATGCTGTGATGTAAGAAGGCCCTCACAGATGCTGGTACCACACTCTTGAACCTCCCAGCTGCCAGAACTGTGAGCCAAAAAAACCCTCTCTATTCTTTAGAAATTACCCAGTCTATAGTATTCCATTTTCTGTAGCAACAGAAAACACACTAAGATAAGTTCTAACAAAGATTATCTCCTTCATAACTCCTGCCAGACCTCTTCTTGACTAGGCCTCAACCTTGGCCTACAAAGACTTGAACAAACACTAACATAGTACCCAACAGCTCAAGACCATACCCCACTTAGAGTGCCTGCTTGAGAAAACTCAAGACTGCCAAAAAATTTGTTGTTTATTTTAGCAACACCTGAGGATAGGAACACTGTTTCCTGGTCTATGGAGAAAAAAAATCCCAACTTCAATAACTGCCAGTTAGCAGACACTGCTGGCCTAATCTATTTACACTAATTAACCCTTTGTAATTTTCATTTCCTTGACTCTCCTAAGTCTCTTCACACCCTCCTCCTTGTTTCTTCATTCTCCCTTTAAAATGCTGTTGCCTCTCTACAAACTGAAGTTGAGTTCAGCTCACGACAGACTTGTTTCCCTATTGCAATAGTTACTACTGAGTAATATCTGTCCTTACCAACTTTATTAGTGTCTGGTTCTGGTTAGCTTTGACAGTTCCTCAGTGACAAGTAGAATAACTGGGATTTACGCCCAGGCAAACGGGTCCAAAGCTCACATTCTCAACCACTGTGGTATGAATATAAGCAAGTTTTCTACCACTCCCCAAAATGCATCCTCTGCTCTCTCTCACCAGTGTGGTCTCTCACATATTTATTCTTTCATCAAACATTTTTCAGGATCCCCATAATTTCAGATCCTGTGTTACAAACAGGAGGGACAAAGAAAGTACCAACAGTCTTATCCTTAGAGTTCAATTGTCTATGCATAATAGATTTCAATGATTACTGAAAAGGGAAATAAACATAGGGCATCATAGAATGAGGACATCAGAAGAGTCTCTGGACTGAGGCTTCTCAGATAAAATGTCATAGAGGAAGTCAAGTTTGATGAGTTTAGATTAAGTAATGAAATCATGTAAATTAAAAGAGAGGGAAAGTAGGAGTGTAAAAGAAACACATACATAGAGACAAAGGATTCTAAAAGTTTCAGAAAGCTAGGGTATTTTTAAAGGCTCTAATAAGCCCAGCAAGAGGAAATAGTGAATGATCAGGCAAAGACAGTATGGCAAGAGATAGTCCTATCTATCAAACTCAAGAGTCTGAATTTTTTCTCAAAAACTATGAGTGGTCCTTGAATGAATCTAAGAAGATATCAGACATCAGTGATTTTGAATTTTTAGGAAGATAACTCTGGAGGCATCTTGGAAGAGAAATTAGACAGGATTAAGACTGAAAGTAAGAAGACCTGTCAGGAGACTGTTGCAGTAATCAGTGGGCTCTGGACTCTCCAAGGGCTGTCAGGATGCATACAGAGAAGGCCAAAAAGCTGAAAGTAAGCTGCCTGCCACATCACCTGAACTACTACCTCTCCCACCCCAATGCCATGTTCACTTCCACTTCCACTTCCCTTTATTCTCTTCTCCTTCTTGAAATATTTTTATTCCTCCACCTGTCCAAATTAAGGAGTTGATCAAAGAAACTGTCCTTCTAGTTTCTCAACAACCTTTCCATTTATTTTAAGTTCTATAATACAAATACACTAAATATTTTGTCAGAATTACCTTACATCTTGCATACCATTTCAAGCACAAAGAAGAAATATATTCCTTTAATATAACTGCCTGCTTAATAATTGGGACATTGTCTTGCAATTCCCCATATTTCACTCACTATCTACCACAAATATTTCACATACACTAAGTCAGCAAATGTTTGACAAGGGAAGCATTCTATATGCAGCTTTCCACTGCTACGACAGAATACCTGAGAAACTTAAAGGAGGAAAGATCCATTTTGGCTCATGGTTTCAAAAGTTTCAGCCCATAGTACCTTGGCCTCTTTGCTATGGGCCTCTAGTGAGGCAGAACATCATGGAGGGGAGGTGTGTTAGAGCAAATCTGCTTACCTCATGGGGGCCAGAAAGTAGAAAGAAAGAGAGGAAGAGCCAGAGACGAGATATAGTCCCTAAGAGAATATTCCAAAGAACCTACTCCCTTCAACATGGTCCCACATCCTACAGTTTCTACCACCTCACAATAGTACATTCAGCTATGAATCCATCAATGGCTTAATCCATGGATGAGGTTAGAACACTTACGAAGTACTTAGTAGGCATCTTAGAACGATCAGACATTGAGGTGGACTTTAAGAATGTCTAACCCATGGTTTCTGATATTTCTCCCTATAAGCCCTATTTTTCTTACTCTGGTTTACATTTTTGTTATTTACTTGTCTTGTGAATTTTTTTGTTGATTTGTAATCCTTGTAAGTTCATATAGTCAAATAGCCTACACTCAAAATGCTTGGGCTCAGAAGTGTGTTGGATTTCCTTTTTTTTTTTTTTTTTTTTGCATTTTGAAGTATATGCATACACATAATAAGATATCTTGGGAATGTAACCCAAATCTAAACATGAAATTCATTTGTTTCATATACAATTTATACACATAACATGAAGGAACTTTTTACAATATTTTTAATAGTTTTGCACATGACACTAAGTTTCATGGTAATGTAATTTCCTACTGTGGCATGATGCTAGAGGTCAAGCCTTTTCAGATTTTGAAGCATTTTGGATTAGAGATGGTAGGTTAACCTACATTACTTTTTCCTTTAGAGATGGGAAGGACCTTGCATTAAACAATGTTTTTTATTCCTAACTCTTCCATACATATGTCCATTACATTCCATCCTAATCCAAATGGCGTCTTGCTTTTGTAAGTATCCATCACCATTTCCTCAAAATTGCTTTCACCCTACACCTTTATTTTGATCTGACTCCTTTTACTTTTACTTTTCAAATTTTTCTATGCCAAGACACTTGTGAATGATCTTTTGGATACCATCAACTAAGTTCTCCACATCATTCTCCTCTGTTTCCTTTATTTGTTCCTAAATTAAGATACTTCTGAAACTAATAAATTATACAGAGAAGTCATTGCATAAAGAGCACTATATAGTACTTTAAGGAAATTCAATGAAAAATAATTTTTAGTTCAAGTAAATTTGTAATTGAATTGGGCAATGAGGGACCACTGTAGGGCTGATGAGAACAGAATATTGTTCTGACACTTATTAGCATATAAACTTATTAGCATATAAACTGTTCAATATATAGAAGACAGTCCTTATACTGTTTAATTTCTTTTTATTGCCTAGCACTTTGTAATAAATATTGCTATTCATAACTAATAAATATTATGATTTAACTTTTAATTATCTGATATCATCAATCACTACCTAAAGCTAGAGTCTTTAAAAATCAAACTTTTATTCTATTTACCTTTCAAGTGATCTATGCACATTAGAAAGATATCAAGAGTTTTAGGAAAATGCTTCAAAACAAAAATTTTGTGTATAATTTCAAAAACAAAAAATAAGTTAAACCTTGTGGCAACCAGTTAAAGCATGCCACATACATCAAACTTTTTAAGTTTGAAGCAAACTTCATTTAACTTGAAGCAAACATTTTTAGACAACATAATTGACACTGAACTATTTATAATGCTTTAGAGTATAAAATGATTTAGTATTTCAAATACCAAAAGATAAGAAGAAGAATATTGAAAGTCCTATTTCAGTTTATGATATAATTCTTTGGACAATATAGATTTTCAGAACATACCATTTGAACTTGAAATAATCAATAAATGCCAAGCATGGTGAAACATTCCTTAGTCCCAGCTACTGGTGAGGCTGAGGCAGGAGTACCACTTAAACCCAGAAGTTCAAGGCTAGCCTAGGCAATATTGTGAGAAGTGTGAACCAGTCTCAAAAAAAAATGAACTCTAAGAAATGTTGCTTTATTTTAAAATTTCCTAATTCCATAAAAATACTCAAAAGTAACCATGTCCTCTTGTTTTCACATGAGTTCCAGTTGTATTTGCTTTAAGCGTCAGATACTCTAGAAACCCTACAGTCTCCAATTCCTCTTAGACGGAAGAAAGCTTTAAGAGTCATTTGGGTTTTTTTCCTACAGATATTGAGCTCTCAGAATTATTAACTACAGGGAGAGAGTAAAAGTCAAAATTTGTTTAATAAATTCCAATGAGCTTCATTTGAGAGAACAGGTGCTTTGAACACACATCTGAAGAAAAACTTTAAAAATGCTTTCTAACTTTGCTTCAGGGCTGACCAAGCAGTCCTGGGGATGTCTCATTCTGACCACAGAATACTGGAGGCAGTACCAGATGGACCAGCAAACCTATAATATTTATCATTCATACAGAGCAAACAGGCTTAAATCCTCCTACTTCCTTTCGCAGTGGTAATTTACAAAGATACAGAGCTGCCATCTAGCGACTAAAAAGAAAAAAGCAAGGTGTTTAACATGAAAAATCATAAATCCTTTTTTAAAAAAGCAATAAAACACTAAAATTAGTGAAACTAACACAAAGTGTTAGTAAAACTAACATCAAACTTCCAAATATATAGGTAAACTAATATACCTGTCTCTATAATGTATTTGGACATTTAATCCTTATAAATAATATAGCTTAAAATTAATAGAAAAACTAATTTCTCATCTCCTCCATCTGATGGTTCTGGAATGAAATGATACTAAACAGTCATAGGGTGACTGCCCATGTAAAATACAAATTTTTAACATTTTTATCAAATGCGTATGCTCTAATCTTAGTTTTTCCTTTCATTAATTTTGTGGCTTTGGGCAAATTATTGTTACCTCCTACAAACATCACTTTTCTCTATCAGTGAAATGTAAATTATAGCAATTATTTTAAAGAATTATTGTAAGGATTACACAATATAATACAGTAAAACAATATACAGTAGTTTGATAATTCTAGTTCCTTGTATCCCCTTTACGGTCAGTTACTTAGGCTCTTATGAAACATACATCATCTAAGACATGAACCAGGGCTGGGTTGTGGCTCAGTGGTAGACCACTTGCCTAGCATGTGTGAGGCACTAAGTTCAATTCTCAGCACCACATATAAATAAATCAAGTCCATGACAACTAAGAAAATATCTAAAAAAAAAAAAAGAAAGAAATTAACCAGCCCATTAAAAAAAAAACTTATAACAAGGAGTCAAAGTTTCCAAAAATAAATCATGTCATTGTTGTGTTTTTAACCTCAACTGCTTCCAAATATTACTACCTCTCAATTATTTTATCATGTTTCCTGACTTCTAGACACTTCATTGTCATAAAGGAAAGAATATTAATTCAATCTATTTTACCCTAAAGTCTCTGTTTTTTAAAATCTCCCAGTCCACCAGATTTTTTGCTTATTGCAATATATTTTGCCATAGTCCCTAGCTCAAGGAAAAGAGAATATCACTAAATAATTTTTCATATAAGCCAGGTGCATCAGCACAAACCTGTAATCCCAGCAACTCAGTAGGCTGAGGCAGGAGGATCCCAGGTACAAGGCCAGTCTCAGCAACTTAGCAAGGTCTTAAGCAATCTAGTGAGAACCTGACTTAAAATAAAAATAAACAAATAAATAAAAATAAAAAGGGATGAGACAAGGTGAGGGGGTGTATGCCTGTAATCCCAGCATCTTGGGAAGCTAAGACAGGAGGATTGCGAGTCAAAGCCAGCCTCAGCAAGTTAGTGAGTCTCTACGCAACTTAGCAAGACCCGATGTCTAAATAAAATATAAAAAAGGGCTGAGACACACATCTCAGAGGTTATGTGCCCTTGGGTTCATCTCCCATACCAATAAATTAATAAATAGGAATGGGGATGTAATGGGGATGTGTATCAGGGATAAAGTGTCCTTTGAGGTACTAAAAATAAATAAATAATAATTTTGCACATAAGTGTGTATCTTAAGACATTGCACCTTTAATGTAGAGGACAGTGTTGTACCTGTTTTATCACGGTTGTTATTACAGAATACTTCTTGTCTAGGTTCTCTTTGATAGTATCATATACAACAAAGATTCAGTCATGTATGACTTGAACATAAAATTTAGAAAAATTTAACATTTTCTTTTAGGTAACAATTTAACCTTGATGACCTTAACAGCAACAACAATAAAAAGCTCAAAAAATAATGAGATGATATTTTAAGGGCATTCTTCTTCTTGTTACTGAATTTACTATTTCTCTTTTCCTTCTTTTTAGCTTTATCTAATTCACTTTTGGTTAGTCATTGTAGTTAATTAAATAACTATCAGCTGAGCCCATCATGCCTTTCCAAATGCCCCCAGATTGATGTAGATACCTTCTCTGACAAAAAAAAAATAAGCTGAGAAAACTTGCTTTTTTTTACAGTATTTTAAGAGCAGATTTTTTTTAATGATAATAGCCCATGTAGTGTATTTTGTGCAGCATCCATGAACTCTTTTCTCAGCTGATGTTATGCCCCATTTCTCCTCCAGGGGGAGCACGACTTTCATGTATGATGCAAGGCTTCTTTTTTCAAATGGGAAGTTAATTTATGCTCTTTACAATTTTTTTCTTCATTTTTAATTGGTTCACATTAGTTACACATAACACTATGATTCATTCTGGCAAAATTATAAATACATGGAATATCATATTCATAATTATAAATACATGAATATTGGTCTCCAGTACTTGCCCTTAGCCTTACCCTTCTCTTTCCTCCATTCTACTGATCTTTCTGTTATTTACTTACGTCTATTTTATTTTTAAATTAGTGTATTGTGGATATAAATAATGTTAAGATTCACAGGAGCATGTTCATGTATGTATATAGTTAGAAAGTTAGATTGGATTATTCCACTGTTTTTTCCTTATCCCATCCTTCCTCCCTACCCCTCAATCCCCTTCTTCTACTCTCCTGATCCTTCTTTTATTTTGATGGAATCCCCCATCCTTGTTTTTCTCTCTTTCTCTTTCTCTTCTCTCTCTTTCATTTTAGACTACCTTCCACATATCAAAGAAAACATTCAACCTTTGGTTTTCTGGATTTGACTTATTTCACTTAACACCATAGACTCCAAATTTAGGTTTTTGGAAGTTTTCAGGGATGACCAATTCTTTAATTTTAGAGAATAGTACTATGTCTCATATCCTGTACATACCATTACATACTAACCTGAAACAGGTCTGGTTGTAGAACCCAGGTATGAATCCTCTTTTTTTTCTGATAGATCACACTCAACAGAACAGAACACATATCCCCTATACTGTTGATTTCTAATAGCACTGTTGTTTTCAGAAGCATACTTGGACATATAAATTAAATAAAAAATTTCATATCCAAAAAATCAATTGCTATCCACAATTATTGTTCCACAAAAACATTACCTTCCTTTGCCATTTTTTTTAATAATAAGTCCATTTGAGCACAAGAAAAAGAAAAGACAGAACTTTTAGCTTCTTCTGTAACAGTAAAAAGTCTCCATGGATTTAAACAGACACTAAATAATGTTTTATCCTCCAAAGCAATTTAAAAATCTTAGAGGCTGGGATGTAGCTTGTGGCAGATTGCCTGCCTAGCATATACAAGGCCCCAAGTCCCACTCCCAGCACCAGTGGGGGAAAAAGTCTTATTTGATTTTAGAAAAACTCTGAAAGACTTTTTTAAAGAAAGTATCCATGGTACTACTCAGCCAGACCCATCTCAGAACAGAAGTCTCCTATAGTGGCCAGATTTTCCTGCTGGAGACAGCTGTTTTGGGGCCCAGCTCTTTGGCTGGATATAGAATGATGTAGCTTCTGAAAACCTTGTACTCAGTTCCACTTCAAGGCCAATTTTCCTTGAAAAATACAAATGAAAGAAAATATCCCCTTCTGCCTGACCAGTTCCCTTAAAGGCTTAGGGAAACAAGGGCAACCCAGCCAGCAGGGCAGATTGGAAAATAAATCACAGAGCCTGTCACAATTTTAAGATAAATAAGAGATGAAGATTTTATAAGATCTCCTTACCTGCTGGGCAGCATCTGAACTTTTTTTCGGAGTTTCCAAAATAGCAGATTGAGATTCTGGATTGGAAAGGAAGCAAGCAGTCAATATCTTAAAAAAAATCCACAGTCAAAAATTAAAATTTTCACTAAAATATATCTCTAGCCATGAATACCAAAAATATTGAGTCTCTCTTCCAAATATATTAATGGACTATGAGAATATGACTATATTAGGCATATAACATACAGATAATGACACTCATGTCATTTATTATTTTTTAAAAACTGGAATGGTGCTTCTCTGCACATCAACCGTAACTATTTTTCTCAGTGCTAATCTCCATATTGTTGTGCTAGGAGTACTAAGACTTTTATTTATATTAGTCACTTAGTTAAAATTCATACATGAGGGAAGCCACCTCAATCTTGAAGGATGAGATCTCAAAAGACTTATCTGTTGACATATTACCTTCTGACTTCAAAGAGAGATGATTAATACTGTCATAGAGGCACTGAGTAATAATGGATTCTGAAGAAATATTGTCATTTGAAATTGTTTGAGACTACAAATTCATCACACTGGAAAACAAATGAGATAAACACACTGGGAATTTTGTTTAAGCTAAGGGGTACTGTCTTCTAAGTGAAGCCTTAATACAAATTTAAAAACTTAAAAATAAAAATAAAGCTGAGCATGGTGGTGCATGCTTGTAATATCAGTGATTTTTGAAGCTGAAGCAGGAGGATTCCAAGTTTGAGGCCAGCCTCAGCAACTTAGGTTCTGTCTCCAAATAAAAAATAAAAAAACTGGGAGTGCAGCTCAGTGGTAAAGTGACCCTGGGTTCAATCTCTAGTACCAAAAATAAATAAGTAAATAATTTGAAAAATTAAAAGGGCCTTTAGGAGTTGTCAATGCTGTATGGATCAGAGCCTGAAAACCACTGATCTCATCCATCCTCTGCATTTTAGAGATGAGAAGCCCCAGGTCCTTAACACATGCAGTTGGTGGCAGAATGAAGACTAAAGGTTATGTCTCTTACCTATCACATTGCTCCCCCTGACTGACAGGCAGACCAAATACAGAATACAAAGTACAGCAGGCACTTTTCACAATCATTTTGACATTCCCAATTTAACAGCATTGTAACTGATGCATGTGACAATACTACAGAAAAATAAAAAGTACTTAGTATTTAAAACAGATAATATACCGTTAAGCTACACTGGGAGTTTTCATTGTGCTTGGATGAACATCACCATTTCAACAGACCCATAGGCCTTGTTTGATCTGCCCATGCTACATAACAGATTTAATTGCCTTTGCTCACTATGCTCCAGCCACCTGGGCTATTTACCATCCTCTAATATACCAGTGATTGCTCCCTCCACCAGGCCTCCAAAGTCATAGCAGCTATTCTCTACAGCCCAGAGTGGTCATTCTTCTTCAAGACATCTGCATGCTCTGCTTTCTTGACCTCATCCCTCAGGACTTTGCTCCAGCTCTATTTAAAGTAGCAACACCCTACCTCCCAGCATTACTTACTTTCTCCATAACATTGACTCACTTGGTGTGCCTACTTATTATCTCTTGTGTTCTACTACAACATAAGTTCCATGAAAGCAGAGACTTCTGTCAAAATTGTTCCTCTGTCATATTCTTAAACATCTAGAATAGTACATGGCACATAGCAGGTGCTTAAAATATTTACTGGGTAATTATAGGAATGATTAAAAAAATAAGTGAAAGAGCAAAAGACTGATTAAAAAGTGAAAGAGCTGGGCATGGTGGTGCACACCTGTAATCCCAGCACTTTGGGAGGCAGAGACAGGAGAATGGAAAGTTCAAAGCCAGGCTCAGCAAGGGCAAGGCACTAAGCAACTCAGTGAGACCCTCTCTCTACATAAAACACAAAATAGGGCTGAGAGTGTGGCTTAGTGGTGGAGTGCCCCTGAGTTTAATCCTTGGTACCAAAAAAAAAAAAAAAAAAGGATGTGAAACTGGGTGCCACCATGAAAAGTGGGGTGAGCTGAGTAAGGATTTCATAAGAGGTAGCCTTTGGTTATTTCCTGAACTTTAGCTAAGAGTAGTCTTTCAAAACAAAATCATTGAGAATAGCATTAAGTAGTCACCAATAGATGTTATGGTGACAGTAGAACAAAAACAAATGGACTTAAAATATAACCATTTTTCCAGACAACACTGTTTCACTGAGCCAATCAAAACCAGATTCTTTTCTACTCAGAATTTAATACCAGAGTTAACCAAATCTGAATAAAGATCTTTAACATTAAAGCTAGTCAACAGAGCCAGGCATTGTGGTACATGCCTGTAATCCCAGCACTTTGGGAGACTGAGACAGGAGAATTGCGAGTTCAGAACCAGCCTCAGCAATAGCAAGGCACTAAGCAACTCAGTGAGACTCTGTCTCTACATAAAACACAAAATAGGGCTGGGGATGTGGCTCACTGGTCAAGAACTCCTGAGTTCAATCCCCGGTACAAAAAAAAAAAGCTACTCAACAGTTAAATCCCAAATCTGGAAGACTATTGTTTTCTACTATGTTTATTACTTCCAAATCCTCCCAAATAATAAACTGAAGACAAATCCTGGCTTTGTACACATGAAAGAATGTTGCCTTTCTTCTTGTTTCTATTGTGATAGAATTAGAACAGTCAAGTGATCTCCTGGTAGTTCTTTACATTAGAAATACATACAGTGGGCCAGGCACAATGGCACACACCTATAATCCCAGCTGCTCTGGAGCCTGAGGCAGGTGGATCGCGAGTTCAAAGTCAGCCTCAGCAAAAAGCAAGGCACTAAACAACTCAGCGAGACCCCATCTCTAAATAAAATACAAAATAGGGCTGGGGCTCAGTGGTCAAGTACCCCTGAGTTCAACCCCTGGTACCCCCATGCCCCCCAAAAAAAGGAGAGAAAAAGAAATGCATACAGTGCTTCATAGCTTTTTTCTGTAGTCTCTGATCTGGTAATCTACCCCCAAAAACAAACTTTGGAGCTCTGGTGGTCAATAAGAACAAGTGCAGTTTATCAGAATGATGTATTTAGAAAACAATGCTTATTATAAAGGTCATCAAACATTGTGAATACCTACGCTCAAATTCCCAGTTCTCCTCCAGTCCAACAGCTACTTGAATAGAATCCATTCTAAACTGTATCCCTTTCACTATTCTCTTCATTTCCTTAAAGCCATGTGTTCACACACTTAAGAGAATTTTATATCTCAAAATGCTCTCTTCAAAATCAGAAGCTGGAATGTAGAGCATCAGGATTTATTTATTTATTTATTTATCTGTCTATCTATTTATTTATTTATTTATGCATGCCAGGGATTGAACTCAGAGGTTCTCGACCACGGAACCACATCCCCAACCCTATTTTTGTGTTTTATTTAGAGACAAAGTCTCACTCAGTTGTTTAGCACCTCGCCGTTGCTAAGGCTGGCTTTGAACTCGTGATTCTGCTGTCTCAGCCTCCCAAAGTGCTGAGATTACAGGTGTGTGCCACCATGCCTGGCTACAGCATCAGGATTTTAAGATGAAAAAGATTCATGAACTAACTCTACTGCAAAATAAAGGGTAAGTGAATGAACACAACTAAGAATAAAACTATGAAAGAGAAGAAAAATAACAGAGAATAAGAGAGATAAAACAGAGTAAAGAAGGTACAGGAAGAAAAAATAATAAAGACCCAACAAATGGTAAAAGCAGCCTACAAAAGTAGGCATAGTAGGAACAAATAAGTGAACTGGCTCCTGAGTAAGGGCTCAACACTAGAATCACCATGCAGGTAGATTTGAGAACTCAGTTTTATCCTAACACTCATGGGGGTCCCTAAATGAAAATAACCATCCCTCATACAAACCAATGTACTTGTTATCAACACTCTACTCCTCCCAGGATCCAGGGCACTTTCCAGAATTGACTTAAACCCAGCTCTGGGACTGATAGGCCATCTCCACTAAATATTTATCAAGCAGAGTGGTTCTTTTTGGAGAATAACTCAGTGAAAGGGCTATAAGCTGTGCAACAAAAACTGCCACCTCCTTCACTCACCCTTTTGAAAATTCAAGAAACTAAACTGCTTTGTTTTTTTAAATCACTATGAAGCAAAAAGGAGAGAGAAAAATTTCTGACAGAACTTTAAATATTCCATTTTTTAAAAAGTTCCTGCAATTCTAAGAATAATCTGAAAATCTGAGATACATACAATTCCAATAGTTTCAGAAGTGATTTCTTTATCATAAAATAAGGACATCACTCACAAAACAAAACACATGCGTTTCATATTTGTAGAGAGAAATAAGATAATGAACAAGATATGCATCTTTGATAAAAAAAGGAAAATAAAAATTTCCTCTTTCAACTATATCAACTATGCCTTCTAAAAATAAGTGGTCTTAAGCAACTTTACAGTTTAAGTGAAAATACATTTTACTTAAATTTACTTAATGTAAAATTTACTTAAGTGTAAATTTTAAAATACTTGTAAAATTATTAAATTCAGCTTCCTTAATGGTATACATCAATTTGGCTCAAATCTAGTAAATTTAATTGAAATAAAATTCATTAAACTTCATTTAAACAGCATGCCTTATGATTGGTTCACCTAATAAATGGTATGTGTTTTTAATTGATTAAAATAAATATTAATTAAATATGATTGCCTTATGATTGGTTCACCTTATAAATGGTATATGTTTTTAATCTGATATACTACATTCTCAAGAAATAAAAATGAGCTTAAATATTTAAATTTTCCTAAATGCGACCAACCCTATGTTCTGCTTGCTTATTTATTTAATAGCATGGATCTGTGCCTCACTGTTAACAAAAGATATCCACACCCAGAATTCAGCTAGCTAAAGAGAAATTTGTTCAGTTTTACTGGCCCCTAAATACACACACACATACATGCATGTGCAAACACGTGTGCATTCTCTGCTGGAAACAGTCCATCTATTCTAGTGCATTTTATCTTTTGATTAACTGAGAAGCTCAGAGGGATAGAACACTATCAATTCACCCTCCATTCTTTACAGAATTCCTGCAAATATGTGTTAAAACATTTAGACAAACCATGTAAATGAGTTGATGATACTACAATTGCATTACATTACACAAAATCTCTTTTCTTAGGGACCATAATAAGCATTTTTTTTGGCTATTAGAGGCCTTCAAAGTTGTGTTTCTCTGAGAAACTGTCGTTTTCAATCTCATGAACACTGAGGATCATGCAAAATTATTCATATTTCCTTTTCTTCTTTGAACCTAAATGAAATTTCCAATCACCTTTAAAATAAACTGCAGGAATTTCTGAGATACATTTCAGTGTTCTAGCTTAACTCCACTTCATTTTATTGTTCTATCCTAAATTCCTGTTAGTTGATCCATTTAGACATAGATATTTATAAGCTGCTCAAATCCTTTATAGAGCAAAGGTGAGTTACAATTCATCCAGCCAGCACGGAAACAGATTTTTTTTTCCAGTACATCTGCAGAAAAATTTTCTGTCTTGTTTCTACCAGATCACCTTCTATATAATTACTTTCTTTCTCTCTTTGCAGAGCTGGGTATCCAACCCAGGGCCTTGTGCATGCTAGGCAGGTGTTCTACCACTGAGCTACACTCAAGTCATGTATACATACATATATACATACATACATATATATACAGTTTTTCATTCTAAAATTTTCTGTACCTGGATTACCTTTCTAAAATAAGCCTTCCATTTTCTCTCTGAGCACTGACATTTTCAAAGAAAGGTAAGGGATTTGATTTTCCACTGATGAAATAAGATTGACCACATTCCTATTCACATCTACACAGTTTGATTTTTGTCTTCCATTAATTTGAAAATTCAAGTTAATTATCTCTTTGATTTTGTATATATCCATCAAATGACCTTTAAAACTTGGTACTTGAGCCTCTAAAATGGTCCAGGAACTGTTTCAGCACATACATAAGACTTCCCCTCTAATCTTGCACTCATGTGCTTAGTAGATATTTTCTTTATTTAGATCTTTTCCAACATAAAAATCTTCATTCATTCAAATATTTAAGTATATACTATGTGCCAAAAGGTCTTGAAATGATGGGATTCTATAGGAAGGTATGTATGTAAAAAGAAATAAATTATAATCCATAAATACTGCAAATGATGGAAATTATTTATAAATAAAATATCACAGGGCTCCAGAAAAGAAAACAACCAGGGGTGGGGTGGTGTAGTCGCATCTTATATGTAAGGAGACATGAAGAGAGAAAAGGCACTTCAAACTCACATGAAAAAGTGTTTTTCTTTCATTAATATATGAGGGTAAAGAAAAAACTCTTTTATATATGGTATCATGAAAAAATTAAAGTGAGATGTGAAAAAATAGAAGAGGCACTTAATCTGAATTAGCTGGACATGTGAATTAGTGGCCAATTTTTAAAAAAGAAAAATAAAGGTGAAAAACGTTCTTGATTTTCCAAGATGGACCTGCAAATCTTTCTTCTTCAAAAAGAAATAAAGTTACTAGGCATAGTGGTACACATCTGTAATCCCATCTACCAGGGAGGCTAAGGCAGGAGAACAGCAAATTTGAGGCTAGCCTTAGCAACTTAGTGAGATCTGGTCTCAAAATAAAATAAAAAAGGGATGGGAAGTAGCTCAGTGGCATAAAACTTGCCTAGGATGTGTGAGGCCCTGGGTTCTATCCCCAGTACTACAAAAGAAAAAGAAAAAAGTCATTGAACTATTTTACTTTAAATTCAAATTGAAAGGGAACACATGTTGTACTGAGTGATTTTAATCATGACAAACAATTATGTTAATCAGTTAAGTATAAGGCAAATAATCTGTTAAGTATATGGCAAATAGTTTACTACATTAATAACTACATTACCAAAATTCAAAGTTGATATACAACAACAGTGGACCCTATGCGGGGGTTTTCTATAATACTGAAATTCTCACTCATAATTGATTGTCCAACTAGAGGAGGCAGGTAATATGGCTTCTTGGGAATATAGAATGAAGTATCTTTCTAAATGAATGCCATAGAGTTAACAGCAGGAAAAGTCCAGAAAACACCATGGGATCACTTTGGGAAAAGAATGCTTTATGGCTATTGGGAGAGATAACAGATCAATTGAAGAAAAACAAGTCATTATGTTAAATTACTTTCTACTTACCTCCATCATCCTCTTCAAGAATGCATATTTTGAAAGGAGACAAGTTACTGTATTAAAAATTATTTGCTCTGGTATTTCTCAAGATACATCAAATAATGAAAAAAAGAATCTAGGTTATAAACTCCCTGGTATCAATTCCAACTATCATCTTCACCCAACTAAAATTCAGATTATCACTGTCAATCAACTCTCCTTCAGTTACTTAGTAGTAACTTAAAATTTTCATGACTTTTTAAAGCACTTCAAAGTATAGAGGATAATATAGATGTTTCAGTTAGAAAGGCTGAAAAAAACACAGTAGAGAAGAAAAAAAAACATCAAAGTAACACCCTAATCAATGATACAAACACAGGTTACTAACAAATATTAAAAGGGCTCTACAAGAAACTGGCTGATTCTACTACATCTATACCTCTAAATTTCTTAACAATAAACTTTTGACATAAATACAATAGTGTATATAATGAGACTGATAAATTTAGTTGTGTGATTTTCTTTTTAAAACTTGTATTTACTTGCTTTATTTTCAGGTGTTATCAAGTTAGAGCTCTTTTATCTCTGAAGTTCTTTGCTTTAAGGAAATCTACCTCAGCCCTGATCAACTGTTCTCTGTGAGTGTTTTGATAAACACAGTCCCACATAGAACAGATTTTCTACATTCTCTCTCTTATTTGTTGTTAATTCCAGGGAGTACAGTCCATCTAGTGAATACTAAGCAGTGTTAAAAGCACTGGACATTTAAAAAGGGACATACAGTGTTAAGTATGGGCTCCCATTGAGGGCACTGGTGGAAAGAAGTAAGGAACAAACACATTCCCCAGAAATTGAGAAAAAAAGAGGTAGCTGGGTTCCCTTTGCAAAACTTTGGGCAGGGGCCTAGAATACCTTTGACGTTGGGGGTTACTATTTATTAATTGTAAAGGGAACTCAATGACAAAGGTAATAACATGAAATAACTATTATTATTATTATTATTATTATAGCAAATACACTGAATCAGGCAGTGCATTCTACATTCTAATGCTTTATATGAACTTGCACAATCTTCAAAATAGCCCTATACAGTAGATGCTATTCTCATTACCATTTTATAGATGGTAGTTATTAGGAAATTTGCCTAATATACAAAGCTGTTAAGTGGCAGAGCATAAGTTCCATGCCCTTGTGTTTTAACTGTTTCACTACAATTCCAAATTGAGTTTCTAACAACTATCTTTCAATAAAGAAAGTGGAGAGTGTCAAAATTCTTAATTCTTAATATCCATGCTACCATTTAGGAAAATTTGGTGTGGAAAGATCTATAAATAGCAATAATACCCTTCTATTTACTCTTCACTCATACATTAGAAGTCAATATTTATTTCTGATCAGTCCACCAAGAGGAAGTTGGGCATTCAATATGACAAAAAAAAAGAAAAACAAGGAATAAAGTAAACAAATTGCATAAAGCATTGCTGCACAAATATGATTCTAAATTCTACAGAACAATACAAAATGCCTTCCTATATTCTGGCTTAGAGATAATTAGTTTACTGAATTCCTCCAAATAGCATTGATGCCAATCTCACACTATCTTCCCAGCCAATAACAGAAAAATAGTTTAAGACAGTAACAGTAGCAGAGAAATAAAAGAACAAGAATAAAAATTTTAAAGAAAAAAAGGACTATATCTGAATGCTATACAATTTAAGAATTATTTAAAATTGAGAGTTAATAAAATTATATCTCTATTTTCCCTCTCCCAGTTATCTCTGCAGGGAAGGAAAAGAACTAAGTAAAAAGGAAGCAGTAAATGAAGAGATTCAGAGGGAAGAGGTAAGGGGCCAGCTATCTTTTGAAGACAGTAGATAGAAATGTCCCTTCAGGGCCATCTTAGCCCAAACAAGATGTAGAACTACAACTTCTAGTGGTGGTTCCAGATGAGATGCATGGAGGCAGTGGTTCCCAAACTTCAGTATACACAGCAATTAATGAAGAATTACAGTATCCTATTCCCTGAAATTCTAACTCAACAGTCTTGAGCATGAGGCATAAGAAGTTTCAACTGGGGGCTGGGATTGTAGCTCAGCGGTAGAACGCTTGCCTCGCATACGTGAGGCCCTGGGTTCGATCCTCAGCACCACATACAAAGCAATAAAATAAAGACATTGTGTCCATAAACAACTAAAAAAAAAATTAAAAAAAAAAAAGAAGTTTCAACTGCACGACCCTCCCAGTGATTTTAATTGGATTACCTACAGATTACATTCTAAAAAATACCTAGAAGAGAAGCACAGACTCACTACCCAGTAAGCACTGCAATGACTCATTATGATGCACACTTTCAGAACACTCACTGTCCCATATCCTACCTGTTTCAGCATCCTTGGGCCTGTGTTCTTCATCAGGAGGTCTCGATGGTGGCCACATAGATGGGACTCGCCTGGGAAACTGCCCTTCTGTGTAATCCAGTGAGTGCGTGGGTTGACTGACTGCAGCCCAGGTGTAAAGTTGATCTTGCTATATTTAAAAATAAAATAATTATAAATGCTATCAATCCAATCATGAAAAATGAGTCTTAAACCATTTCTATGTAAAGAACATAAATAAGGTATATGTTAATTAATTAGAAAATTCTCTCAATTAGCATTGTAACTCACTTCAACACAATGTCCTTTTATCTGTGGTTTTTGTTTGCTTTTATAAGTTTCATTCTTTTTTCTTTTTATTTGTTTATTTCCTTATTGGTCTTTTAATTCAAGTTTTTACTATGTTGCCCAGGCTGGTGCCAAACTCCTAGGCTCATGTGATCCTCCCACCTTGGCCTCTCAACTAGCTGGAACTACAGGTGTGAGCCACCACACTGAACTAATGTCCCTTTAAAAACTGTTTATACACTGTGGGAAACTCAGAGAATAGGCTGTACTTCGTGCCACCGAGACAATAATAGCCTCTTTGCCTTCAACAACATAAGACTCAGAAAATTGCCTTATTTGGGATCCAGATTGGAAACTATTTGGGAGAGAAACCATAAAAAAGTAAACGAACCTGCCAAGAGTAAAAGAATTAGACAGGGATCTTCTGGCAAAAAAGGCTTTGCCAGCTGCCAGCCAACAGAATCTGGACAGAATAAGAAGGCTCTTAACTATACTTAGCACCATAAGACAAACTGGACAACTCACAAACGAAGTCACTTGAAGGCCCATAAACACCCTGGAAAACTCTGCACTAGGTCTTCAAAATAACTTGTTTGACCATTTTAGAATATATCTGCTTAATATGTGCGTCCTATATTCTCTGTGTGACATTTTTCTTATTCAGGTAGATTTCCCTAACACCTTTTGACTGACACCAAATAGAGTGAAAACAATGGTATTTTAAATTTGTTTTTTAGTTTATAGAGACAATGTGAATTGGGTTGATAAGATATGCTTTTCATTTTGGCTATCAGAAATAAGTACATGGCCTCTCTGTCACAATTTTGGGGGTTCCAGAATGTTTTATTTTGTGGTGCTGGGACCAAACTCAGGACATTACACATGTTAGGCAAGCACTCTACCACGGAGTTATACCCCCAGCCCTTCAGAATATTTTTTGATTAGTCTTATTCCTTTATGTTCCACCTCATTAATTTTTTTTTACTTTTGTCTTTTCTTCTTTAAACTTTTCAATAATAGCACATTTTCATTTTCTTTTCATATCTTTTCTTACTAAATTTTTATACTAAATTCATACCTTTCTCTACACTTTTTGGACTAGGTGGCAATAAAGATATTATTACTATTAGAGAAATGATAGCGTCTATCCATTTTCAACTCTTCTAAATCACTTATGACTGGATGAAAAGTAGATCTACTGACAGTATACTGAATTGAACTCATAATAGTTTTTTTTCTATTTATTATGTAATTATTTAAAAATTAGAGTATAACCCTTAAAATTGTGCTGAAGTGAGGGAGGTAAGAAAAACAATACTAAAAAGTACCGTAATATAATACAATCCACTTTTAATCACTACTTAATTTTCTGTAATATTTTCACACACTTTTATAAACAACATATTTTTTTAAATAACTGCATTGTCTTTACCCTTATAATATATATTTCTGTGTTGATCTTCAAATACTTAATACTAAAATATTATCTTTAAATGGTTTTAGATAAAAACATATAATCACAGGCCAGTGAATGACTTTAGTGAGTATCTGGACCCATCTTGGCCCCAGGATCAGTGCTTGCACATAGAGATAGACTATACTTTTTTTAGATTTTTCCATGTCATGCTGAATAAAGCACCAAAGGTGGATTTGGGACAAACAAGTTTTTGGAATTCCCTGTAGTGCTGAAACTGCAAACACATCTATAACTGACTTGTGAGAAACGTGGACTTAGGGTGACATCTGGGGCTAAAACAATGGAAGTGATAACAAGTTCAAAGAAAATAAGAAACCTAGACTTTCTAGAAAGATAAGCACAAACAAAGCAAAATTATAAATGCTGGAATAAATACCTAACCCTTCAATGAACAGATCATGCCAGACACAGACAAGCATCAAGAGTTTTCAGGGAAGAAGAAAGGACTAGTGAAGGGGAAGGGAGTTGGGGAGAGGGTAAGTGGGGAGGGGAAAGGAGGGTGGAAGGGATGGAAAAATAAGTAAACAATTTTAAAACAAAACAAAACAAACTTCTGGGAACCATGAGCTAAAGTATAAGTGAAAATACAGAGCCAGAGAGTAACTAATAGCAGTGAGCTTTCAGATGAAGAATGTTAAAACTGTTATTTGAAGGAAATTCAACAAGCTTCAAGAAAACAGAAATGTTTCAATACTCTTAACAGAGAATCCTTGCAGAGAGGTAGAAGCATTTAAAAAATATCCTTAAACTGAAAAATATACTAAGTAAAATCGAAAACATTATAGAAGGCATCAATAGTAGAATAAATCAAACAGAAGAATCAATGCAAAAAAAAGGCTATTTGAAAAACCATAGGAGAAAAAAAGAATAAAGAATGAAGAAAACTCATAGGAAATTTGAGACATCATTAAAACAAATATTCAATTTACAGGAGTTCAAAAGGGACTTGACATGACAAGGGGGTATAAAGCTTATTCAAAGAGAAAATAATGGAAAACATCCCAAACTTAGAAAATAATACAAATATCCAGAAGCATACGGAAAGGTCAAAAGTCACCAGTAAAGTTTATATCAACCAAGTCTATCTCAAGACATTTCATGATCTCAAAGGTGAAAGATTAGGAGAAAATTCTCAAGTGAGCAAGAAAAATAAAATTAAAACCAGAACATATTTCTGAAATTAATTATAATGAAAATATTATATGCCATAAGTTTAGGGTACAGTTAGTCAGGTTGAAAGAGAAATGTTTAGGTTTAAATATATACTAAAGGGATAAAAAGCTTTAAAATATATGCATCTCAAGAATTAAAACAAAACCCTTGTAATTTAGTTCAAAGGAGGAAATAGATAAAAGTACTAATAAAGTAGCCTTGAACGAAGTCCTGTGAAAAAGAAAATAAAACTGAAGCCTCTGACAGGTATAATCAAGTAGAAGTTCAAATAACCAATTTCAGAAATGAAAATAGAGGGTGGGTGCAATGGCGTATGCCTATAATCTCACCCACTCAGGGGATTCAAGAGGACTCAGCAACTTAGGCCCTAAACAACTAAGTTAGACCCTGTGTAAAAATAAAAAGAGCGAGAGATATAACTCATTGGTAAAGTGGCCCTGAGTTCGAGCCCCAGTACCAAAAAGAAAGGGAAAGGGAAAGGGAAAGGAAGGAAAAAGAAAAGAAAAGAGAGAAAATAAAATAAAATGGAAGGCTGAGATTATAACTCAGTGATATAGAGCTTGCCTCGCATGCAGGAGGCTCTAGGTTTGATCCCCAGAACTGCAAAAAACAGAAATGAGAAAGGAAACATACAGACCCAAGTGATTAAGAAGAAATAGTCATGTATAACTAAAAAGAAAAATAAAATTTTTTTTAAAAAAAGAAAAGAAGATAGTGGAATAACTACAACAAAGTTTTTAATTAGAGAAAATGGAAAACTTCTCACAAAAAAATGTAAATTACCAAAACTAACATGCAAAATAGAAACTGTAAAGGGTCCCACAAATGATTCTGCTTTCATGATTATATTTTAGTAATTACTTCTAAGGAAGTCCAAATCATCAGTCCCTTTCTCTATAGCTAGTGTGATGTTCAGGATATTTTTGCCTGTTCCACAAGCATCAAGATACCCTCTCAGCCAGGCGTGGTGGCGCAAGCCTGTAATCCCAGCACTTAGGGAGGCTGAGACAGGAGAATCGCGAGTTCAAAGCCAGCCTCAGCAATGGTGAGGCGCTAAGCAATTCAGTGAGACCCTGTCTCTACATAAAACACAAAATAGGGCTGGGGATGTGGCTCAGTGGTCGAGTGCCCCTGAGTTCAATCCCTAGTAGCCCCCCCCAAAAAAAAGATACTCTCTCATGTTATCTTTCAAGAAGCTTTATTATTTTGTCTTTCACATTTAGATCTATTATCATACTAGAAAGAAGTTTTATGCTTGTAAGATGAAGATCATATGTCTTTGATAGAAACACTTGTTAAATAGAAGACAGGATGGTGATATGATGGTATTGTGCTCTCATTCCTAAACTTAAAAGGACACATCCATAGAATTATGTTTACTGGTTTTTTTGTCATTGCCTATATTAGGGTAAGCAAGTGTTCTTCTATTCATATTTCCTAGAAGTTTCAGTCATGAATATGTGATATATTTTAGCAAATACTTTTCTGATTATCTCTGTTTGCCTTCATTTTCTTAACACAATTATATAGACTTAATTTTAAATATTAAGCCTCCTTTACTTATTTGGAATTAAACCAACTTGATTGTGAAATATAATTTGATTGATTTTCAAATGGAAAACCAGCACTGCATTCCTTTTTATGCACTGCTGGATTAAACTTGCAAATGTTTTGTTAAAGAATATTTTATTAGAGATCTATACTTTTCTAATAATTGTATCTGGTTCTGGTACCAGGGAAATATGGCCTCATGGCCTCATAAAATAAATTGAGCAACATCTGTTCCTCCTGTATTTTCTGAAAGAGCATATATATGACTAGTATTATTCATTCTTTAAATATTTGGTAGAATTCACAAATGAAGCCATCTGGGCACACAGTTTTGTTTGGCTAATAATCTTTTTTACTGATGACTAATAAAAATATTATTTTTTGAGGAGGGGTAAACTGAAGACTAGAAGAGAATGTTTGTGTATATGTATTCAAATAATTTTGTGCTCCAAGTGGGCTCAAAAAAAAAAAAAAATCACAGCCTGGCGCAGTGGCGCACACATGTAATCCCAGCACTTTGGGAGGCTAAGACAGGAGAATCGTGAGTTCAAAGCCAGCCTCAGCAAAGGTGAGGTGCTAAGCAACTCAGTGAGACCCTGTCTCTAAATAAAAACACAAAATAGGGCTGGGGATGTGGCTCAGTGGTTGAGTATTCTTGAGTTCAATCCCTGGTACCAAAAAAAAAAATCACAAGAGCTCCAGAATGAACAAAAACATCCATACTGCCATGACTTGGGCTTTTATAAATTTTAATACCTTCTCAGTGAATATATATTATTTATAATTAGAGCTGAAAGCAATAAATGGTCACCAGGGCTGTCCACACATGGACTAGGATCTCCCCAGACTCTGTTCTATAATGATGATGTAATAGGTTTTCTGATATGGCTATGAGTTTGGAATGAAGTACCACTTTACTCTGAATATCATATTAGTTTATCTGTCTAACCTTCCATGTCTCATGCAGTCAGAAAAACTGAGTGAGTAAGAAATATCACTTTGAACTCCATGACCAAACAAGAAAGTCGTAAAGGCTTATGTGGGTTGAGGGTAGAGCTATTATTGTTTGACAAAGATTAAAAAAAAAAAAAAGGTAGAAATAAAAGCAGAAACAAAAAATAGAATGTGGAGCCTGGAAAAATGGAGAATATTAATTTACTAACATGAATACCATATTAATAAAAGTCATTTGTAAGACACTAACACCTTGTCTTTCTAATGAGGCTAAAGCAACTCATTTTAAACCCTAGTGTATCTGACGGAAGACAGACATTAAAAGTTTCACAAGGTAAATTTTATAAACCACACAAAAAGGCAGTCTTTATAATTTTGTATTAACTGAACAAACAGGCCAATTTCTAAATTTCTTATCTTCGATTTTGTAGTATCAAAAGAATATTCTATCATCAACTAAATAATGCAAATACCATAAAATACCAGAATTAAAGAAAACAAAAGAAAGCATTCTTGATGGAAGGGAAATAAATTTTGTAATGACTTATCAAGTTGTATTTATTTATTTTGATGTACTAGAGGTTAAATTTAGGAGCACATTACCCCTGAGGTATACCACTAGTATGGTTTTTGTATTTTTAATTTTAAAATAGTCTCACTAAGTTGTTCAGGCTAGCCTTGGACTTCTGATCCTCCTGCCTCAGCCTCCCAAGTAATTGATATTATAGGCATGCTCCAATGCACCCGGCTTAATTGTGTGTGTGTGTGTGTGTGTGTGTGTGTGTGTGTGTGTATGCGTGCGCGCGCACGCACAAGCACAGGGGATAGAGCCCCAGGCTTCACACGTGCTAAATACACACTCTACCACTAAACTTTACACTTCTAGCCTCATCTCTTTCTGATGGTTCCAGATAAAAGAGTATGTATAAGTGTTATGACTACTTGAAGTACTCCCATGACAACTGAATATAGGGAGCTGGAAATAGTGTAATTCTGGCTTCTGATGATGTTTACAGAGGATGTAATTGGTCAAACTATGAGTACTGATGACCTAAGTACTTGAGAAATCAGTGGGAAAGAAAAGATCACGTGAGTTATTTTGCAGCCACCACCACACAGTGTTTGGCTGGGAAATGAAGACATTCATGACAAGAGTTAAGATATGATAGAAGGAATAACAGACATAGCATTAGGCATACAAACATGATTTTAATTAGTTCAATTCTTAAGAGATGTCATATATGAACTTAAATACTTAGGTTAACAATATTCAGCCTGTCATTTTATCACTTAGAGACTTTATAAGAATGTGGAAAAAATAGGGAAGATATTAGGGGTCCAGAAGAAAGTTAATTATTAATCAATCAGGTACCGAATATAGGAAGAGCACACTAGATCAATAATGCACTCACAAGAGTGATCAAATTTGGGCATGGGGAAAAGTATTTGACCTATATTTAAAAGCTCATTTCTTTTAACTTGACATCTGAATTGTTGGTTGACCTTTAAGGAGAAGGAAAAAAAAAATCACTCAAGTCTAAATGTTTCTTTCCTAATCAGACATTAGAGAGGAAATATGTGTAACCAACCTTGTGGCATTGATAATAAATTATATAACATCAGTAATGCTCTGAACATCCTCCAGGGAAGTCAGCTGACTTACTCAAGGTTATATCAAGTCCAGAAAAACAAAGCAAGATTTTCCTCTACCCAACCAAGAATTTAGGCCTTCTTGTAATACACAGGGCTTATACTTTAAAGTCTTGAAAAATAATGTTTCTTTAAAAGCCCAAGCTGATTTAACTTAGATCTTGGCTGGATTAAATATTTAACATATCTTCTAGCATTACCCAGCAGAAAGAAATTTTAAAAATATATAAGAACAGCAGGATCTTGTAGCAATTAGGAAGATATTTTGCAGTGGTGCCTCAATATATATAGTATGCATTCAATGAATATGATCAACTGCAGTGATTAATAATAGTTATTAGAATCATGCACTAATTTCACCTTCAGATAACCCAGACATGAAATTTGGGATTTTTCTATTATATTTCTGAAAGAAGTGAAAATGGCAACACGTATTTATAAGAAAATCTATTTATCTCAGTGGCTGACATTTCAAGGAAAGCATTAAACTAATATGACAATGTCTAAGAAAGTGCCATTTTAATGCAGCCACGTACTCCCAAAAATTTCTTACTTCATGTAAACTTTGGTTCTTAAGAGGAAATTAATTGTGAGCAATTTCTCTATTCCAGATTAACTGGGAAATGCTAGTTAGTTATAAACATTTCTGTAGCTTCAGAAGATAGTCATATGAATTATTAGTCATTAACAGAGCACTGTAAAAGAACAATTTATCAAATTAAATAATGTAAACTGTTGGGTAGAACTATCATTTTATAAGAACAATAATTAAATGATTTTTATCACACACACAGAGTTTTTCTTAACTTTCATTTTCTTGATTTCACCGAGTATAATTAAAAGTAAGCACACTTAAAACTGAATAACTATTGTTCTGCCACTCTTTCTAAAGATTTCAAAAGCCTGCTCAAGTTAGCAAAGTAAATCTATTTTGTTTTTAGATCTTAGTTTTCATCTTATCTTATGTATTATTTTTCAGGCAATAAATAATTGCATCTGTTAATTTAATACATATCTTACTGCATCAGTGATTTCTACTAACCTGCAGATGTTCAAATTCCATTTTCTTGGTCAAAATATTTCACTTTATCTTGTCTGGAGAAAGGTCCTGACAGATCTTTTCTATTTTGCGCGAGGCCTTCCCACCACAAAAGTAGACTGTCTCTCCTACCATTCCAAGGCCAACCAGGATCACTACTCTGACACCTTTAGTCTATCTAAAAAAGCTGCCCAAAATTATTTATCAAAAAAAACTTAAGATCCATCTTATGAAGTAAGTTCACAGTCTCTAATTCAAAGTCTGAAACCTTCCACTTCTGCCTCCCACACCATTACTAAAACCAGTTTTCTGAGTCAGCATTATTTCCCTTACACTTCCTTTGGAAATGCAGCCTGAGCAACATAGATGAATTAGAAGGGAAACTCCTCTGCAGGTGCTTGAGTTTTTTGAGCAAGTAATCAATAACTTTTAAGTACACTAAAATAAATATTTTGTAAGTCAAGAATGGTTTGGAATTTAAACAAAGGGTTTTTGATCTGCCTTAACATTTCCGTCTGTAATACACATTTATAAAAATCTCAGGTTTTAGTCACTGTTTTTAAAATATTAAGGCATATAGTTGGGTTTGATATTCTAGTATCCAGATAGTAGCTCTCTGATATAGCTAATGATTTATTTAATGAGTAATAAATTATAAATTGTTCATCAAAAATTTTGAGTGTATAATTAAAAATTGCTATTTAATAAAGTATTACCCATCCAATCTCCCCAAATAGAAACTTTGATCTTTGACAATCCTACATCTCCTAATCCAGAAAGTCACCAAAACAATCTTTTCCATGTCAATTACACCTATAGAATTCACTTCTCATTCATCTCAATAGCATTAGACTCTTGGACCTAGTTTAATGACTTATAGTCATCACATCCCCTTCTACCATGTAGTAAGGAATTGTCATCAAAAACAAAGATGAGTATGTTCATTTCTTGCTACTGAAAGTCTTTGAGGTTTCTAATGATTCTGAGATAGAATTGGGACTGTTGATGTGTATGTGAAGACAGTGTTAATGATGGCCATCTGCCTTTCCTCTTCCCATTGAGACAAACTCCCTAGAAAATTAAAAATGACTTATACTGAGATTGAAGGGCTGCATCTCTGGTCTGAAAAACACAAAGGAAGTTGAGAATAGAAATTACCCCCTGCTTTGGCCTGGTATCAAGCCAGAACAGGGAGGAATTTCTGTCTCACAGGCCAGAACACGGAGGAATTTCTATCTCACAGATTAACTGAATCCACATATGTGCATGTCCTGCCTTTTGTCCTACTTTGCTGCCTCTTCTCTTCATAGAAGTTTTTCTGGTCCTTAAGTCTTCTAAAGAGGGAAAACTGAAATATAAACATTTCTTCTATCGTCCTTCAGAGCTGGCTTGAAATAAAACCTATTTTCCTGTCAAATTTGACTCCAGGTATCTATAGAGCCCAACAAGCAGAGAGTTAGCCTCTAGCCCTCATGCTGTAACAGTTCTGCACAGTGACTCCATCCTTCACAACTACTCTGTTTCTGCCATGAGGATAAATTAGAAGGGAAACTCACCATTTTCTTAATGTGCCATGATCTTTCAGTACCCCATGCTCAAGACAGAAATTAGTTTTTCTCTTCAAAATAACTAACTTTTTCCACTTTTCAAACTCTTACTTAACTTTTAAGAGCACATTCAAAATGCCATCCTTCCAAAGTAGGGGCCTTCTTCCACTTTCCCAGGCAAAAGTAACTGCTACATCTCCCATATTCCATAGCACATTATAATATTTGTGCCTGCATCTCCTGTTGGAACTGTGATTTCTCTCTCCCACATTTTGTCTGTCTCCTCTCTACCATGACTGAAATATATGATCTCCTAAGACCCGGACTATGTATTATTCTTAAATGGGGAGACTGTGTGGATATGTGTACTTATTGAACTCCCCAACTCTATGATGACTTTATCATTATCTATCAAAAAGTACATGAAATTTAAACCAGGCAACTTATGGATGTCCATCTTCTTCTAGAGACTTAGCTGCAGAAACCTAGCTTACTTACCTATAAAACAGTAATGAGTATAAAGAGCTCAAGGAGTATATTTTGAGAACTGAGTATGATCAAATGAGATGATAGATGAACTTTTGCCTGGTAAAGTCCTGATATGAATATGAAAATAAAAATAATGATAAAATGGCTGTGGACATTTTGTGCTAGGCATTGCACCACCCCCTTTATATCCTATCTAGAAAACATCATTAACTACCTATCCTACCAACTAGGCTCCAAGGCCTAGGAATAAGACTAGTAAGCTGACCAATGAATATTACATGATAAGTACATAGTGAAGCCAAGACTTAAATCCAGTTGGGAATTTTACCATATACTGTAACATTTTCTTATACGGGTTCCTAATATTTTATCTGATCCTCATCATGTTACAAGGCTGGGGCCTTCTGAGAAATGGAGGCAGCATGAACATTCCCCCTCAAACCTTGATTCTTGCAATCAAATGAGAAAGATTCCAGGCATGTATCTCTGAGTAACAGGAATGTGTTTATTGAAAGGATAGGAAAGGGAAAGGGGACACCCTCAAGTGACAGAGTGGGTCCTTTTGCAGAGGAGAGGGACAATGTGCCTCCCCAACATTCCAGTTTTATTGGGGATCCCAGAGAAGTTCCCAGAGAGTTCCATCCAGGTCTATCTCTTGACTTTTGATTGATGGCAAGATGACATCAGACTTTTAAGCCCCCACTGCCACATCAATTGTAGGTCACCTTGACCCATGCTGACCAGTTTCTAATTGGACTCTTATCCATATATTCTTACAGATTTTATGGTTAGGAATAATTATCTTTGTCTCCCTGAGTTTCAGAATCTGGTCATAAAAGTCTCTCCTTCAGGGTAACTTAGGTTCCTATTATCAACATTATTTTAGGCCTGCATTTCTCCTGCAGACAACAAAAGAGGTAGTTTGATAAGGAATGCGACATATCCTGTCCACTTAGGCTGGGAAGGGCTACAGGTAAACTGCTTTTTAGAAAAGAAAACATGTGGGGGTCAGCACAGTGGGTCCATTTTATGGAATTATTCTTTTAACCTCATGTTCCCACCATCCCCATTTGTCTGTCCCCTAACAATCAGAAGCCCTTCTATTTTCCTCATTTTAAACATAGAGGAGGAAATTTAGAAAAACTAGCTTGCCCCAAACCATATAGCTATAAGGCAAGTAAGCGAAAATTCAAATCTAAGTATGTCTAAAATAAAAACCCGACCGATTCCAAGATGGCGGCCTAGACAGACTCCTCCATGCTAGTCTCTCCAGGACCAGAGCTTGAAGTAGTGGAAATATCATCTCCCAGCCAGTTTCTTGACATCATCCTATGGCTCATCATCCCCTGCAGGAATTTCACTCACCTGTGTGTATGCAGGGCCACCAGGCAGCAGTGATTGCCACAAACAGCATGACTTCAGCAGCGAGCGGTAGAACACAGTGCAGAGCAGGGGCCCAGCCTAGGGCTGGAGCCCAGGATTCATCCCGGGCGGTGGGGGGCTTCTTCTACACACAGTACCTGGCTCCAACGCCCATCCAACTATGCAGGACCCCTAGCAGTTGCTCCTGTGGACAAACATCTCCCGTGCGGGACCCTCGGCTACTGTTCTTTGTGGATCCCCATCTAACATGACAGAACTTCCTGCACCAGGAAACGCCACACAGCATCTCGGGACAAACTTTGACTTCAACACAGCACACCACCAAACACCATCTCCACCAGCGGCCCAGACCTTCACCCTGCTGCTGAAGCAGACGGCTTCCTGGTAAGACCCACAACCAGGACATTTTTTACCCAGCGGGGAAGTCCAGTAAGCAACGGACAATGCTACCTACTGGAGGTGAAAGGAAGCAGACCTGTTTATTTACATTGAGACTTTTTTAAAATTTATTTTATTTTTTATTCTTATTTTTTATTTTATCCTTTATCTTTTTCTCCTAAGATTCCTCTTGTTTAATCTTTGTTTTATTTCTCTTCTCTTTTCTTCTTTCTTTTCTTTTTCCTTTCCTCTTTTCTCTCTCACTCTTTTCCTAACCTCTAATCCCCAACAGTTGTGAAACCAAGTATTTGTTATACAGTAGGATATGGTAGATTGGGATTTCTGAACTGTATACTAGAGTGGTATTATATAGTCTTATAACTCCTACTTGCACATGTTTTATTTTTCTTAATATCATGTCTCCTCACTAGCTGTACTCTCTTTTCTTCCTCCTTACTGGTCTTCCCCAACTCTCTGTTGCTCTTTCTAGTAATAGCCAACTTCTCTTGGATTCCTTTTTCATGCTTTCTAAGATCTAATAACCATATTCTCACTTCCTACTACCCCAACATTCTATCCTACACCCCAGTCTCAAGTTTCCCTAGCCCACCAACAGAAACTATAGACCCTTGTGCAAACCTATTGTTTACATATTAGATGTAAAAGGAACTCATAATTGTTGTATATTGTGACTAAACTGTAAATGTATTTGGCAGCTATTAGGAACTACTTGGTTTGAAACTATATATTGCCGGGTGTGGTGGCTCACTCTTGTAATCCCAGCACTTTAGGAGGCTGAGACAGGAGAATCACGAGTTCAAACCCAGCCTCAGCAATGGCAAGGTACTAAGCAACTCAGTGAGATCCTGTCTCTACACAAAACACAAAATAGGGGTGGGGATGTGGCTCAGTGGTTAAGTTCCCTGAGTTCAATCCCTGGTACCAAAAAAAAAAAAAATTAAAAATGAAACTATATATTGTTTGTATTGAGATCAATCAATATTGGTCTCCCCTTTAAAGGAGAGGTATTGAAACCCTGCAGGGAAACTATAGCCATATAGGAGTAAAAACTGTAACACTTTGGATCAGCAGAGCTAGAAGGAAAGACACACAAACACAATGAAAAAACAAGGGAAGAAAGTGCCTCAAACAAGCCAAGATACTACACTATTAGAATCCATGGTCAGTACAGCAGAAGAAATGACAAAACAGAAGTTTAGGATGTACATAATTAAAATGTTCTGTGATTTAAAAAATGATAAGAGAGCAAGCACAGTCAGCAAAAGATCATTTCGATAAAGAGATACGTAGGCAAATACAGGAAGTAAAAGATCACTTCAATAAGTAGATAGAGATTCTGAAAAGGAACCAAACAAATCATTGAAATGAAAGAAACAATAAACCAAATTAAAAACTCAATAGAAAGCATCACCAACAGATTAGACCATTTGGAAGACAGAACCTCAGATACTGAAGACAAAATATTTAACCTGGAGAATACAATTGACCACACAGTGAAGATGGTAAGAAATCATGAACAGAACATCCAAGAACAATGGAATAACATTAAAAGACCAAACTTAAGAATTATTGGGATAGAGGAAGGCATACAATTCCAAACCAAAGGAATGAACAACCTATTCAATGAAATAATATCAGAAAACTTTCCAAATATGAAGAATGAATTGGATAATCAAATTCAAGAGGCTTACAGGACACCAAATGTACAAAATCACAACAGACCTACACCAAGGCACATCATAATGAAAATGCCTAGCATTCAGAATAAGGAGAGAATCTTAAAAGCCACAAGAGAAAGGAATCAGATTACATATAGGGGGAAGCCAATTAGGATCTCTGCAGACTTCTCAACCCAGACCCTGAGAGCAAGAAGATCATGGCAAAGCATATACCAAGCGCTAAAATACAGCAGATGCCAACCAAGAATCTTATATCCAGCAAAATTAAGTTCTAGGCTTGATGATGAAATAAAAACATTCCAAGATAAATAAAAGAATTCACAGCAAGGAAGCCGGCACTACAGAACATTCTTGATAAAATATTCCATGAGGAGGAAATGAAAAACAACAATGAAAACCTGAATAGGGAGGAGCTACACTAAAGGCCAATCAAAGGAGAACCCAGTCAAGTTAAAAACAAAGGATAAACCAAAATGTCTAGAAATACAAACCATGTCTCTATAATAACACTGAATATCAATGGCCTAAACTCAGCAATTAAAAGACACAGACTGGCAGATTGGATTAAAAAAAAAGACCCAACAATATGCTGCCTCCAAGAGACTCATCTCAGAAAGAAACACTCACAGATTGAAGGTGAAAGGATGGAAAAAAATTTATCACTCACATGGACTGCATAAACAAGCAGGAGTTTCCATCCTCACTTCAGATAAAGTGGACTTCAAACCAAAGTTAGTGAAAAGGGATAAAGAAGGTCATTTCATACTGCTTAAGGGAATCATACATCAACAAGACATAACAATCTTAAATATCTATGCCCTAAACAATAGGGCAGCCATGTTCATCAAACAAACTCTTCTCAAATTCAAGAACAAAGTAGACCCCAACACAATAGTATTGGGTGACTTTAACACAACTCTCTCACCACTGGACCGATCTTCCAAACAAAAACTAAACAAAGAATCTATAAGACTTAATAGAACAATCAATGCTCTAGACTTAATGGATATATATAGAATATTCCATCCTTCAACAAGCAAATACACATTTTTCTCAGCAGCACATGGATCCTTCTCCAAAATAGATCATATGCTATGCCACAAAGCAAGTCTTGGTAAATACAAAAAAATAGAGACACTACCCTGCATTCTATCTGACCATAATGGACCGAAACTAGAAATTAATGATAGTTTTTTAAAAAGAAGCCACTACAACACCTGGAGACTCAATAATTTGCTATTGAGCAACTCATGGGTAACAGAAGACATCAGGGAAGAGATAAAAAAAATTCTTGGAAGTAAATGAGAACTCTGATACAACATACCAAAATCTCTGGGAAACTATGAAGGCAGTGCTAATAGGAAAGTTCATTGCATTAAGCTCATATATTCAAAGATGTAAAAGTCAACAAATCAATGACTTCACACTACAACTCAAAGCCCTAGAAAAAGAAGAACAAAGTAACAACAAAAGAAGTAGAATACAGGAAATAATTAGAATCAGGGCTGAAATCAATGAAATTGAAACACAAGAAACAATTCAAAAAATTGATAAAACAAAAAGCTGGTTCTTTGAAAAAATACACAAAATTGACAAACCCTTAGCCACCCTAACAAAAAGAAGAAGAGAGAAAACCCAAATTACCAAAATTTGTGATGAAAAAGGAAATATCACAACAGACCATGCTGAAATATAGAGGATAATCAGAAACTATTTTGAAAACTTATATTCCAGTAAAATAGAAAACCCTGAA
>CM053410.1:35961871-36083147 GCA_028644305.1 Xerus rutilus | reverse complement strand
ATGGAGATTTCTTTAAAAACTTGGAATGGAACCACCATTTGATCCAGTTATTCCACTCCTTGGCCTATACCCTAAAGATTCAAAAACAGCATACCACAGTAACGCAGCCAACTCAATGTTTATAGCAGCACAATTCACAATTGCTAAACTGTGGAAGCAACCCAGATGCCCTTCAATAGCTGAACGGATTAAGAAACTGTGGTACATATACACAATGGAATATTATTCAGCAATAAAAGAGAATAAAATTATGGCATTTGCAGGTAAATGGATGGAATTGGAGAACATTATGCTAAGTGAAGTAAGCCAATCCCAAAAAACCAAATGCCGAATGTTCTCTCTGATTAGTGGATGCTGATACATAAGGGGGGTGGGAATGAGGAACATAGGAGAAATGGAGGAACTCTGGATGGGGCAAGGGGGAAGTGAGGGCAGGGAAAGGGGAATGGGTATAGTAAAGATGGTTGATTGAGATGGTCATCACTACCCTTGGTGCATGTATGAAGACAAAAATGGTGTGTCTCTATCTGTTTGGCAACCAGAGAAATGGAAAAATTGAGCTCTATATATGTACTATGACTTGAAATGCATTTAAATAAATTAACAAAAAAAATACTGAAAAGAAAAATAAATAAATAAAATAAAAACCCAACTAGCCCTTTGGTCAAAATTCCATGAACTATTATAAAGGTACAAACATACAGAGACATAAGATGGAAAAATCATATATACCCTCAGGAAATGTACCTGTGTCATGGTGTCATGGTAGATGAAAATAAAGTAAGATTTTCTCTGGTTAAAGTCATCATGAAAATCTTCCAGGAAGAATAGAGGTGTTTAACCTATTTGAAAAGTAAAATTTGAAATTAAAAATATTTGAAAATTTATTACTTTAAAAGTCAAAACCAATGGAGAAAGAACTTTTAGAAAAGGGAGAAATCAGCAAATCAGAGACAGAAAATTGTGGGGTATGTGAGGACAGTGAACCTCTCCAACCAGGGAAGAAGGGAAAGTAAAACAAGACAAGCAGGATCAAAAAAGGGTCTTGAATATAGTTAGGGCATTTACTAAGTTAGGTAGGAGCTAGGCATTATGAAACATATGTACCTGTAGTAGCAAGCTCCTCAGGAGGCTGAGCAAGAGGGTCATTTGAGCTCAGGAGTTTGGGACCATCCTGAGCAATGTAGTAACACATCATCTCTTTTTTAGGTGGGAAGAGGGTAATTACCAAGGATTGAACTCAGGGGCACTCAACCCCTGAACCACAACCCCATCCCTATTTAGTACAAGGTCTCACTGAGTTACTTAATGCCTCACTCTTGCTGAGGCTGGCTTTGAACTTGCCTCAGCCTCCAGGGATGCTGGGATTACAGGCGTGTGCCACTGTGCCAGGCAAGACACCATCTCTTTAAAACAAAACTAAAAGGGTAGGAATGGAAAACCACTAGTGAGGCTTGAGAAGTAAACAATGAAGTAAATGAGACTTGGTCACTGAGTAGGAAGGTGAGGAGGAATCTAGGCAAGAGGCAGAAAGCTGAGCCAGGTGGTAATCCAGAGACTGAAGAGTCAGTTCTTCTAAACAGCTGAGGACACAGTGAAAGGCCAAGGTGCTATCAGAGCAGATGGCAACCTTTTGAGCATGGGAGACAGCAGAATAGTAATGCCATTCCAAGACATCATTTTCCAAAGGAAAGCATCAAATGTGTTGGAATCTAAGAAGCCAATGAAACACCTAGGTGGAGACTGTCAGTAGGCAGATAGAGATGCATAGAGCTTGCAGAAGAGCCTAGAGGTGAGAATCTGCATACAAGTTGGTATACATGCACATATACATGTGGGGATAAAAGGACAGCAGAGGGAAGAAGGAGAAATCAGAAAGGACTTTACCTTGGGCAACCTTTACATTTAAGCAGCAGGAAAAAGAAGGGAGAAAAATAATACTGTTTTGTAGCAAGTCAAGTTAAGGAGAGCTTTCTGGACACATTGGTTAATTGATTCAAATCCTACCAGAAGTAAAGGAAAGTTAATTCTCTTTACTAGGGGAACATACATATTTTGTTTTAAGTACACTAAATGTTATTTTAAATATATTAATGGGACTATCAGTTATATAATAAGGGACCAAAAAGTGGTTGAAACCATAAGTAACAAGGAAATCTTCCAAGAAGAGGAAGTTCACATAAGATTAAGTAGAAAAAACACATATAAAACTACAAAGGTCCCAGTAACATTAGAGAAATCACCCCAGCTCAGAGGGGTGGGCTGAGTGGTTGCTGAGAGGAAAGCATTGGAAATAGGCAGCATTGGCAGGGAATGAAAAGTTTGCCAAACAAAAAGGAATGAGCATACAGCTCAGACTGGGCCTCTGGAAAGTTGAGTGTATTTCACTGTCACCATTTTGTGGCTTCTTCCAATAATAGATGTGATAGCTCTGAGTAAGAGAGCAGGAGGTGGTGAAATGCAAAGTAGACACTCCAGAAGGTCAGAATGCTGAGAAATGCCAAGAGAATAGCAGGCTTCTCTCTGCATGGATCTGCTTAGTAGAGCTGCAAAGGTTCCAAAAATGGAATATCCTAAATTGATATTCTAGCAAGACATTAGTTTCTAAGGATGTTGTCTGTGCTGAATCCTCCAGTTCAAACTAGAAGTAGGCACAAGCAATGGGGCCACTGTGCTGAGGTTCCTCAGCAATATGGGATTGACACAGGAAGAGTCTGGCATGAACCTATCGTAGGAACTGCCCCACCATTAACACACATACTCTCTTGGCAATACTGAACAGACTCCCTTCAAAATTAAAAGCAACATCCTGATAACTGCTTTCCTAGATAAATTTACATAAGTCTGTCACCTGGCTTTTGCTTCTGTAAACTGTAACTGCTTCTGTGGGACCAGCAGAGAAGCAATCTAGCTGCTTCTTCCCAGTTTCATTACACTGCACAAAACACATTTTATTATCTTCTTCCATCGTTTGCTTACTTCTTATGTGAGTAGGTCGCAGAATGTGTCCAGCTGGGTTCCAGGGAGGTTCCCTGGCTAGGCTGCTGGTAACACTTTGATAGCAGAAGACCCAAAAAAATAAAAAGTCCTGGAGAGAGTGGCTTTCAAAAAAAAATATGGTATTACTAAAGGAAATCTATAGGTAACTATGGTGCACACCTGTAATTCTAGTTACTTGGGAGGATGAGGCAAGAGGATCCCAAATTCAAGGCCAGTCTGGGCAACTTAGCAAGACCTTGTCTTAAAAAATTTTAAAAAGGCTGAGGATATAGCTCAGTTGTACAGCATCCCTGGGTATGATCCCCTCCCCCAAAAAATAAATAAATAAAAAGCAATTTTGAGTAAAAATTTTTAGAAGTGATTCACTTTTTAAAAATGAGCTCATAGTATCAAAAGGCTGGATAAGAGCATGTTGCATCCAGAGAGAAGCAAAGATCAAGATTGAATTTGGTATTAGAGTTATGTGCAAACTGTAAATGACAGATTCATGGTTGGTACCCACTTGTAAGAAGGAATAAGAAAAGTACTGCTAGCAGGGGTTAATTCAAAACGATGACCCTTATTAAAAAGCCGTGGGTCCATCTGCTCGTGCTGCACACAGTTCTACCTATGCTCTTCAGTAATTAAATAATTCAGTCTAGTAATTAAACATCAACAAGTCTCAACCTGGGGTACGGAAGAGGATATCCAAATGCTTATAATGAATATATTCTTAAGCGAAATGAAAAACTGTAAGAAATTGAATTTATAATTTTGTAAGACTCAGAATCTAGACTTCACGCACTACAGCTAACATTTCTGAAAGGTGTTAGCTGAAGGCGAGATCTAACAATTTGCTCCAGGAAAATACATGTTCAGTAGAAGTAGCACATGTATTAAAAATGCCTGTTTGGTCTCTTTTCACAGATGAAGCAGCTAAAATAAAAACCCAGCCTTAAAATTTGTCACCAACCACTTAGAGCACAGGAAACAGGGTGGGACTATGATTAAGATCTGTCATAAACTCTTGCTACTTATGGACCAGAGTGCCAAGTTGGTGCTTAGATCAGGAATTGACTGGCATTATGGTTACATAATTGTTTTAAAAAGATCTGTTTTCATATGCAATGCTTTCATCTACAAAGTTCAAATATAGCCAATCAGACTAAATTAAAAACTTTGAACCATGATTTCTAAAGACCCAGTACTTAACCCAACATTACAATTGGAACTTAGGAACATGCAAAAGTATTCGTATTAACCATGTAGAGTCCTACTGGGAAGAGAGTTGATTGGCCACATATTATTTATTTTTTAAAGCTATAAACAAAAGAAAGGCTGCTTTTAGAACTTGTCCCTTAGTCTTTGAATATACTTGTGAAGTACTAACACATTTGTATTCACAGCCTATAATGGTTATTCTAAAATAGATTCAAAGACTTCTGAATAATAGGCACAGTAATTAAGAGCTAGCATTTCAGAAATTAACAGACTTTGATTTAAACCATTTCTCTGTCAGTCTCTTTCTCTCTAAAACGAGTGTAACAAGCTGAGTGTGGTGGTGCACATCTATAATCCCAGTGACTCAAGAGACTAAGGCAGGAGGACCTCAAGTTCAAATCCAGGCTTGACAATTTAGAAAGACCTTGTCTCAAAATTTTAAAAATTAAAAATTTTAAAAATTAAAAAGGGCTGGGGATATAGTTCAATGATAGAATGCCCCTAAGTTCAATTTCCAGTATCACAAATAATAATAATGATAATAATAAATTTTTCAAAAGCTAAAATGAGCATACCAATACCTCTAAGGGGACGTTATAAGGATCAAATGATACAGATAAAATTCCTAGCAATGTAAGAGCTCAAAAATGGCATCTACTAATAAAAGGATAATTATAATATCTTCATTTTATTATTTTTATGTGATGCTGAGCATCGAATCCAGTGCCTCATGCATGCGAGGCAAGTGCTCTACCACTGAGCCATAATGCCAGCCCTAGGGATCATTTAGATTGACTTGTACCAGTAAGATCACATCATTAGTAATACTGTTTAGAACCAAAACTAATTATCATTATTCAACACAGTACTATTTCTCTGTATTTTAGTTTCAAATTATTACCAAATGTTAGTGTGATCATAATTAAAACCCCAATCCAAAAAAGTTGTGAGTGAGATATGCCTTGTGTTTTGCTTAGTCTTACCTTGTAAAAGTTTTCCTCATGCCTACAGATATTATTTCTTATAAAAAGCTAAGAAGCACATGGTATAAAATGAAATCCTGTTTCATTAATAATCATTTTACATCCGGTTACAAAAGAGACTAACCAGTTTCCATCAATGCTACTTTTGACTGTTTTATGGATTGTTGATCTTAAATTTTCATTCCTAATCCAATATATTTATAAGTATTCATTATCTTTACATCTCAATAAAAGCTCCTACATAGTTTTGTGAAAACTTCCAAGGTGAAAAAATATTTCAGTAAGAGTTAATTCTTTAGCAAATTAAACTTAATTAAAAGTATTTTTGTTTAAAAAGGAAAGTGTATTATTTCAACCTATCAAGGGACTTTAATGGAGTGCCATGTCCATAAATGACAGGAAAAAACAACTTTTATCAACATCAGCATTTACACATGCCAGATTATTTTCTATAATATTATTATAATTTGAACTATATCCATATTTGTTTTCTTCTGTACTTTGGAAGAGAAAAACCACAAATGTTATTCTCTTGAGCAATATATAAAGCTTCTATTCTCTTCAATTTAAAAAATTTACCTAAATTAAAGCATTTGTATTTTTAAAATAAAAACAACACTTACTTTTCCTGTAAATATATTTTACAGTGCAGAAATTGAAAAGTGTCTTCAACAATTTAAATAAGTAATATTGAGAATGCTCCCTTGAAGAATTTGAAATGAACAGCAGAGGGCAGAGGTAATGATTTGATAACATGAATCCCTGTGCATGAATGAGAAGAATCATCCAAAATGAGGCTGAGTTCTATTTTTGACTGAAATTTAGCACCTCAGTTACTATATTGGTGAGCTTAAAGAGAGGCCAAGAATAAATGCAAACCTAACATTTTCTTTAGCACAAATTGGGGGAAATAAAAAATGAACATTGTAATAAAATAACATGTAGTAGAAATGTTGAATTAACAGAATGAAGAAATTAACATTAATAGTTTCTTTCTCATTTTATGCATATACATGAGGTGTAATTAAATAACTTACAAATTAAATCAAAAATACTTGGCATATGGGATTTTTTAAATCTGCAAAAATTAATTTTTTTCTATACCTATATAAGCATTACATACCTAATAATACTTAATCTAGAATATTTATTCCACAGACAAGATTATTACAAAATTTTAAATTTTTTTCCGGGATTGTTTGATACTCTGAATGACATAAATGAATATTTTATTCTCAGTCTTGATATTCTATGACTTCAATGTTTCACAACCTTTTCTATTTCAAAAGTACCTTTAAAAAGAAGATGCTAATAAATATATAAAGGAAGTAAAAGTAGGAAAAATCCCCAGTGTTAGGCCTATATAGGCATAGTAAATACTAAATAAGTTTAATATGCTTCTTTTAAAAAATAGAATTTTTATTCAGTTATATGTCCAAATGTGAATATTTGCATTTTATATCTCAAGTTTTTTTTTCAAATGAGAAAAATGAAAGAGGTAAGCAAAGAAAATTCTCGTAAGAAATTTAAAAGTGGCATTAATTTTACTGACGATTCTTTTAACCACCCAATAACCAACTCAATCTCTCTCACCTGAGCAGTTTCTCAATGACACACAAGAAGTTAGCCAAAGCCTTAATGAGCAATCTGAGGAAAATATTTCATCATTAAGTTTAGTCCTAGCACAACATCTCTCATCAGCGGAATTACAACTCTTGAGAATTTGAAGGTAGGACCTCCTCTAAGTTAACGGAAAAAAGACAAAAAAAGCTTCTACATCTAAGTGGCAACTAATATTCACAAGACAAATTTTCTAGAGCAAGGCTTTCCCTAGCCCATATAATCCAAAACAATATTCCCGGAACTGCCCTCACTGAGATCTAGTCAATCATTGTTATGGTTTAGATATGAAGTGTCCCCACAAGCTCATTTGTGAGACAATGTAAGAAAGTTTAGAGGTGAAATGTTTGTGTTGTGAGAGCCTTAACTTAATCAGTGCAGTAATCCTCACATAAACTGTGTGATAACTGTAGATAGGTAGGGCGTGACTGGAGCTGGATCTTGAGGAGACATTACTTTGGGGTATATATATTTTATTATTGATGATTAGAGCTCTCCCTCTCCCTCTCTCTCCTTCCTGCTATAATGTCCTGAGGCACTTTCCTCCACCTCACTCTTCTGCCATGATGTTCTGCCTCACCTAAAGCCCGAAGAAATGGATCTAGCCTTCTATGGACAGAGACCTCAAACCATGAGCTCAAAAATAAACTTTTCCTTCTCTTAAATTGTTCGTGTGAGGTCTTTTGGTCACAGCAGCATAAAATCTGACAAAAACAATCATGACAAAGTGGAGCCCAAGAATCTACATTTTACACAGCTCCTGGGATAGCATGTGATGTGGGAGAGTAGAATAAGACAAAGCAGAAGCCCAAACCAGAAGGTACCTAAGGGAGAACCCAGCAGGCATAAACAAACACTCTGGTATTAACCAAGGGGAAAGCATCACCAGCAAATGTAACAAGATCTGATTCAGTTTTTTTAACTTATTCTTTTGAAGTTGGAGTTATAGCTCAGTGGCAGAGCACTTGCCTAAAATATGTAAAACCCTGGGTTTCATTCCTAGCATCACAGAGAGAGAGAGAGAGAGAGAGAGAGAGAGATTATTCTTTTGTGAAGAAGGAATCAGAGGGAGTAGATTGGCTGTGGAGGGTGAAGAAAAGGCATGGGATGTGGACTCAGCTTTCTTGTGTTGGAATTTCACCCTTGTCACTCACAAAACTGTGATTCTGGGTAAGTTACTCACCCTCTCTGAGTTTTCACATCAGAAGGTGAGGTTGGATTTTTTAAAAATATTTAAATTACAGTCAGTCAAAGGGATCATGTCAAATATTAACACAATGCTTGGCTCTTGGTAAGCACTACTATCATAGCATAAATAAATAAGAAATATAAGAAGATAAAAGTCCCAATTTTCTATTTCTCTTCCATATTCTTTTATTTTCTGTTTTTATTTTTATTTATTTTTTGGTACCAAAGAATGAACCCAGGGGTGCTTAACCACTGAGCTACATTCCCCCTACCTTTTTTTTTTTTTTTAATTTTGAGACAGGGTCTCACTAATTTGTTGAGGCTGGCTTTAAACTTGTGATCCTCCTGCTTCAGCTCCCCAAGGCACTGGGATTACAGGCATGCATCACCTCTGGGTCTCTCCCATATTACTGCCACCTTGACTGGGAGAACAAAATAGACACACTTGGTTTCACTAATCTGCACTCTCCATGGGATTAAACTGCCCACCTTCTGTCTACCCTGAGGATACACCATCTATCTCCAGATCTTCATAACTTTTTTTTCCAAAATGAGCTCAAAATTGCCACTCTAGAAGGTCACACTTTAAAGGACACACCCAATAGCATTTGTCAACTAAAACAGCATAATAGAGATATCAGATTGGTGTCCACTAATTCAGTAGGAAGTTCTTAAGTGTGAAGTCACAATAGCCTAATCTAAGAATAAAATTTTCTTACTAAACAGCTAATCAGGCACTTGATCCCTCAGTATATACTTTAATATGCACATACACACATACACACAGTCAGGAGCAGTGGCACACATCTGTAACCCCAGCGAGGAAGGAGGACTGCAAGTTTAAGGTCAGCCTCAGCACTTTACACACTGTCTCAAAATAAAAAACAAAAAGGGCTGGGGATGTAGCTCAGTGGTAGAGTGCCCCTGAGTTCAATCCCCAGTACTGCAGCAAAACAAAACAACACAAAACACATTTTGAAAAACTGTATATATAGATCACTAACTTTCAATTTTACAATTTGCACTTAGGAAGAATGGCTATAAGCACCAACAGATGGCACCATCAAAAAAACTGCTACTTGGAGCTGGGTGTGGTGGCTCACGCCTATAATCCTAGTGGTTTATGAGGCTGAGACAGGAGGATCATGAGTTCAAAGCCAGCCTCAACAATGGCAAGGTGCTAAGCAACTCAGTGAGACCCTGTCTCTAAATAAAAAAATACAAAATAGGGCTGGGATGTGGCTCAGTGATTGAGTGCCCCAGTTCAATCCCCAGTACGCCTCCCCACTACCAAAAAAACAACAGCCAAAAATATCTGCTACTTGGTGTGTCTATGTAAACAGAACCTGTATCCTGAGTGCCTGCCTCAGCCTTTGAATCTGAAACTAACCTCACATTGTAGTAAATACTGATTGCATTTTGTTTTTTTTTTTAAATTTGTTCTAATTAGTTATACATGACAATAGAATGCATTTTGACACACATAAATGGAGTATAACCTCTCATTCATCTGGTTGTACATGATGTACAGTTACACAAGTCATGTAATTATATATGCACACAGGATAGTAATGTCTGATTCATCCTACTATCATTCCTATATTGGGTATATTTTAAACATAATATTAAAAGAAATGGTTTCCTTCATTCCATCCTGAACTGTGGCTCTTCTCCACTTGCTCAAAAGTCTGCTTCTGCAGTCACCTTCAGTAAATATTATCAAAATACAAACAGTATTTACCAAAACACAAAGTAATTTTCAGATTCAAAATTGTTCAGTGAACTATTGTCTCTAATCTCAGTTATATTTTAGCTTTGCATTACAGACTTTTTCTCAAGGGTATCTTATTTTCTTGTCCCTGACTGGGTCAGTAGGCCCTGTAATACAGTCACACTGGTAGGTACCTTGAGAAGCTCAACATTGACTAAGCCACTATGCTTCTACTTTCAGGCTTAAATTCAGGTTCTTGTCCAAAATCAAAGATATCAGGAAATACATTTCCGATCTGTATGAAAAGTCTATCCATTCAACCTCTGATCAAAACTGTCTTCTTAGGTAGCTGCTCCCACATCAACCATAGAATCCAGGGTTTTCACATAAAATATCATGGAAAATGAAGTCTAAATTAACTTCAAAACTGTGGCTTAATTTTGGTTTCGGTTTTTAGAACCTGGTTTCCAAGGGTTGAAAGTCCCAACTCTACCCAAATTCTAAGGACTTCTTTCAGAAGCCCCACATGTCACCCTGACATAGAAGTATAAAACTGAAATCAAGTCTCAAAAACTTCATTTGAGAAGTTAATTTCCTGTTACACAAAATTTTATAAAAAGAAATTTAAAATTCTTTTTGCAATTCTCATTTCATCATAGTATTTAAAGTATAGTTGCCTGCTGTTGTATTTTATGTTCGTTCATTCTCAGGCTTCTAACAACATAATACTAATCTCCACTTTCTTAGTTGGTCTCCATCTTTGAATCCTTAGTATTCCTCTAAAAGTCTCATTTCAAAGACCTCCAAAAACATCCAGAATTTCTCATAACATTCATCTGGTCAGCGCCAGAGTCCCTGCCGACCCAGGGAGCACAAGCCAAGGCCCAGAACCACCTTCAGGGAGCACTGCAGGAACCCATTCAAGGTTAGACCCAAGACTGCTAGCTGCCAATCACAGGGAAACCCAGATGGAGGAGAAGGACAACCCCTGAGAACCCCTGTGGGAGACTGGGCCTAAGTTAGGCCCAGGGCCACCCTCAGTTTCCTGCTGATGGGGGAGCACAGACCAAGGCCCAGGACCACCTTCAGGGACTACTGCAGAAGCCCAGCCAAGGTCAGGCCTGAGATTGCTACCCATCAATCTGCCGACCCACAGGGGAACCCAGACCCAGGTGAAGGATTGCCTCTGGGGACCCCAAAGGCTGAGGCCCAGGACACTGCCCCCAGTTCAGCACCAGAGGCCCTGCTGCTCTGCAGGAGCCCAGGACCAGATGGTTTCTCATCCTAGTTCTACAATGCATACAAGGAAGAATTAACTTCAATACTCCTCAAATTATTTCATGAAATAGAAAAGGAGGGAACACTTCCAGACTCATTCTTTGAGGCAAGTATCACCCTGATACCAAAACCAGACAGAGACACATCAAAGAAAGAAAATTTCAGACCAATATCCCTGATATACATTGATGGAAAAATTCTCAATAAAATTTTAGCAAACCACATACAAAAACATATTAAAAAAATTGTGCACCATGATCAAATGGGGTTCATTCAAGGGATGCAAGGTTGGTTCAACATACGGAAACCGGTTAACATAATCCATCACATCACTAGACTTAAAGATAAGAATCATATGATTTTATCAATTGATGCAGAGAAAGCATTTGACAAAATACAGCACCCTTGCTGTGCTCTATCTGTGTATAATGAATCAAAATGCATTCTGCTATCATGTATACCTAAGTAGAATAAATACATTTTTTAAAAAAGGAAATGGGAAAAGAAAAAAAAGAAATAATATCCTCATTTTGTTAAATAGAAATCTGAGGCTTAGAAGAAAATGATTGGATCAACAGCGTTGTAACTCCTAAATAGAAACCAGGATTAAAATTCAGTTCTACTGAATTAAAAAGAAAGTCTACACATTTGATAAATAACACTCTCCTTTTCAAAGTGCATATGTATTACATGAGTTGCTCTTTAAGGTTGTAAAAACAGGATCATTTTGTGCATAATAAAAAGAATTTCTCTGGCTCTGATCCAAGCCACTGTTGTGCAATCTTGAGTCCCTCAGAGTCTCTTCCAGGTACTTCTGATAGTTGTCCAGGAAGGGTGCACTACACTCACCTACTAGCCTTCTCTGCAGAGTTTGAAACCTCAGCAAACTGAAGTTCCCCCTCAGAGACAATGAAGGGGAGCTCCTATGGGACATTATGCACATAAGGTGGAAAGCTAGCTTTTAGGTAGATAAGAGCTGAGGCCTAAGGGTGGAGGGCCAGTTTGGAAACTCTACAGTGAACCCCACTGGTGATAAGTTTTACAGCTAAATGCCATTTTTAGTATATCAGAGAAGACACTCTGTGTCTATATAGCTGTGGTTTATTTGCCAACTCTTTTTAAAGTATATACTTTGAGATTTCCTACAGTTATAAAAAAATAAAAATAACAGCAGTTTCGGGGAAAAAAAAAACATTCACCTGACCCAGAAGTCACACAATTAGTTCATAAAAGAAATATTCATTACTCAACTACACCTAATAATGCACAGGGAACATGAGCCAACAGTAACATCAGGACAGTTAATACCTATTCTAAATAGAAGAACTTTTCCTTTTCAAATGGAAGGCAGTATAGCATGAAGAAAAAGTGAATTGACTGGAGTATAGGAGACTAAGATTCTAGCTTTCTATAAAAGCTGTTTCTGTCACAGATAAGTCATTTCACCTCTCTGAATGTGAGTGTCCTCACTTGTCAATTTAAGAAAATTAGGCTAAGTAAAGTGTTTATGAAATTCTATTCCAGTTTTGATATTGTTTTTACTCTATAAAAAATAGAAAATTAGCTGGGTGTGGTGGAACACACCTGTCATTCAAGCTACTTGGGAGACTGAGGCAAGAGGATCACAAGTTCAAGGCCAGCTTCGGCAACTTATCAGGACCCTGTCTTAGAGCAATTTTAAAAAGGGCTAGTGATAATGTCCCTTAGTGGTAAAGAGCTCATAGGTTCAATTCTCAATACTGTAAAAAAAAAAAAAAAAAAAAAAAAAAAAAAAGAAAGAAAATTAATCATATGCACACTGTATAGACACATGACTTGAAATAGTTAAAACAGTAAAATCTTTCCCATAGCCTGGGAGCATGTCTGATAGTGTTAATCAGGGACTTTTCCCCAAAGCATTTAGTTACACTGTTCTACATGGGGGTGTAGCTCAGTGGTAAAGTTCAATCCCCAGCACCTCCCAAATAAAGAAAAGCAAAAAGCACAAAATAACAGACCCCAGCAGTTGTTTTATAGAATATGCACCCAAAAGAGGAAACAGCTGCATTTCAGCACTGCATAGATCTGTGCAATGGTATGTTAGGGTCAGAGATGGCCAGAACTACAAAAATGAAATTGAAGGTTTTGTGCTAATAATAACTTCAAGCAAGAGAGAACATAATTTTCCTATGCTTCAGCTTCTTTTGCAAAGTAGGAAAAACTTTATCTAATTGGGCTTGCTACAAAGATTAAATGAGCTAATATTTATAAAGTGATTAAAACAGAGCCTGGTTCATAAGTAAACTTAGTGTGTTTTTATATATTGAAGAGTTAAAAAAAAATCAGGGACTGAGGATAGAGTTCAGTGGTAGATCCTGTGCTTAACACACGTGAGGCCCTAGTTTAATCCCTATCAAAAACATAAGTGAAAAAGCAAAGCACCAACACAAGGAACTGAAGATGTCCTCCAATTTGGTTACAGATTAGAATGGAAACCAGGAGTAGCAAATAATTCACATCCAGAGGAAGAAAGAAAAGGTGAGAGTAAGTGTATAAAGCATGATAAGAACAGGACTATGTTTCCCAGGCACACTTGCCCAAGAATTTTACCATAGGTTCCTGCTAAGGAAGGACTAAGATTAAAAAGAACCTGTTTTCCTTCCTTTCTTCCTTCCTTCTTCCCTCTCTCCCTTCCTTCCTTCCTTCCATTCTTCCTTTCCCTGAGGATTGAATACAGGGACACTTTGCCACTGAGCTACATTCCCAGCCCTTTTAACTTTTAATTGGGGACAGAATCTCATGAAGTTCTGAGGCTAACGTCCAAATTGCTATGTCACTTCCTCAGCCTCTCTTCAGCTGGAATTACAGGCATGCACACAGTGCCCAGCTCAGAACCACCTGTATTCTAATTGTAGTTATTATAATTGCAATTTACCTTTTCTTTGTAAATATAGTTCATTCCATATATGAATTGTCATTCTAAATCTTTAAGTCAGTCCGTTTGTTATCAAAGGAATCCTTCTAATACCGATTCTGAGATAAAGTTTGCAATGTTGTATGATGCCATTGCCATGTGAATGAACCAGCCTATACATCAATCTCACCTTCACCCTGCCTCAGCCTGTGGTCCACTCACCTGGCCATACCCTCAACCACTTCATCAACAAAGAACATTTTATCTGAAAATAATACCTGTAGACATCTTATCTGAGCCTCCTTATCCTTCAGGTCTTGAGAATTCTGGCTTCCCCTCTTTGACCATTCACTCTGTCTGGTCTTGTCTTCTGACTTCATAGAACCACTCCCATACCATTGTTCTCAACCACTACTTTCACTAACCTTTAAAGTATCCATCTGGGTGAAAAGCCAACCTGTGTTCAGTTCAGTGTTTAGTTTCTGCCATACCCAACTCTGAGGCAAAGCCAATATTTATTCATTATCTGCCACTTCAGCTGGCTTTCCACAAACACCCGTTGTTAATATATTCAGTACTCACTCCAGTACTTTTGGTGTTCCAATGAAAATGTTTCACATTGTAACCTCTAAGTGTTCCCCTCTCTTCACCTTTTGCAAATAAAGACACCCATTTCAGAGATGAAACAGGACAAGCAACACTCAAAAGGCCAAGTGCGTCTGTACCCTTCTCTGCCTCCCACCTTTATTTCTACACACAGGTGTTCTCATCCCTGGCCTAATCCAATCCTCCACCTGTACCTCATTCCCATCCCTTTTGGTCTCTCAGGACTATGTGTTATCAATTATCCTTCCTCTCCTCAGTCTTCCATATTCCCTCTCTACGCCCTTTGGTATCTAAACATGCTAGAAACACTCATGGGCTTTGAAGGAAAAAAGCCTTTTCTCCTTTCACCCTTCCTCACTTCTACACTACTCTAATTTTCTTTACCCTGACATAAAAGTTCCTGGGCTAATCACATACCTTTGCTGATTCCACCTTCTATCACCTCACCACACCTTGCTCTTTCTATTCAGCCTGAAACCCAGATAGTGCTCTGGGTACTCAGATTCCTCTCTGTGAGGATATTCAATGCAGCTTTTGGTAAATTCAATGACTACTTTTCACATTTAATCTTATTTAATCTCTTTGCAACATTTCTTACCACTTAGTATTTCCATTTTTTTTTCTTTTTTTTGTACCAGGGCTTGAACTCAGGGGTACTGAACCACTGAGACACATTCCCAGCCCTATTTTGTGTTTTATTTAGAGGAAGGGTCTCACTTAGTTGTTTAGTGTCTCGCTGTTGCTGAGGCTGGCTTTGAACTCGCGATTCTCCAGTCTCAGCCTCCCAAAGTGCTGGGATTATAGGTGTGGGACACTGTGCCTGGCTTTTCCCATATTTTTTAACATCCTTTTTGGTCTCCTTGCAGTTTGTTTTCTCCTGCTCATTGCATAGATGCTCACTTACATATCAGGCCTTTCTCACTTTATGGGAATAACTGAAGATGCCTCAGTGTCTTTCCCCCAGAATCACTCTCCTGAACCCTAGATACAAATAACTAATTGCTTTTTTTTTTTTTTTTTTTTGTACCAAGGATTAAATCCAGGGGCACTTAACCACTGAGCCACATCCCTAGCCCTTTTTATTTTTTTTTATTTTGAGACAGAGTCTTGAAAATTTTCTCAGGGCCTAAGTTGCTGAGGCTGGTTTTCAATTTATAATCCTCCTGCCTCAGCCTCCTGAGCCGCTGGGATTACAGGCATGCACCACCACACCTGGCTATCAAATTGCTTTTTGCATGTTTAAGTAGATGCTCTAAAATTTGATATAACCTAAGTCAAACTAATTGTCCCCACCATCTGTTTATTCTCCTGCTTTGTTTTTGCAGTCCAGGACCTGTTGCATGCTAGGCAAGTGTTCTACCACTGAACTGCACCTCCTGTATTTGTGCACAGTAAATAGCATCACACTGTACCTTAATGCTCAAGTCAGAAACTTGGGCATATGCTCCTCATCTCTGCCCTGTCCTTCACCTTCATACAAACAATCAAATCCCCAAGGCTTTTTATTTCTACTTTCTGAAGCAGTCCTTCTCAGTGTGGTCCCTGGACCAGCAGAATCAGCATCACCTGGGAACTTGTTAGAAATGTAAATACTCCAGCCCCATCTCCAACCTCTTGAGTTAGCAATTTGTGTTTTAACAAGCCCACCAGGGGATTCTGACTCAACCTAAATGTTGAGATTGGCATTAGTAACTATACTAATCTAAATATCATTAGAATCCACTCTTTTCTCACCCCAATTTTCTTTCCCAAATATAAGATTATTTTATAATTAACTATTGTGGTAATAAGGTTGGACAGAAAAGAAATAAAAGATATGTATAAAGGAGACAAAAGAGAAGGGAAAAGACACTACATCTTTAAATCTAAAAGCCCTATGATCTGAGTATTCACACCTTTACTCCCCAGGCTTGTCCTTCATCTTGGCCTGTTACCCCAAATTCTTGAGAAATCTATAACCTTAGTTACTGTAAGTTCACCCATATATAAAAATTGCTTTGTTTTAATGCTTATGAGCACTGTTAGCTTACACAAGGTATTTTTAGATTAGAGAGCACAAAGGGAGAAGTATTTTAAGAAACCTATAATATGAGCACATTCCAAACATTATATAATAATCAGAGGAGAAAATGTCAACCTAAAGATTCTAAAAATAAGCCAGGCGCAGTGGCTCAAGCCTGTAATCCCAGCACTTAGGGAGGTGAGACAGGAGAATTGCGAGTTCAAAGCCAGCTTCAGCAATGGCGAGGTGCTAAGCAACTCAGTGAGACCCTGTCTCTACATAAAACACAAAATAGGGGCTGAGATTGTAGCTCAGCGGTAGAGCGTTTGCCTTGCATGTGTGAGGCCCTGGGTTCGATCCTCAGCACCACGTACAAAGCAATAAAATAAAGACATTGTGTCCATCTACAACTAAAAAAAATATTAAAAAAAAAAAACACACAAAATAGGGCTGGGGATGTGGCTCAGTGGTCGAGTACCCCTGAGTTCAATCTCTAGTACCAAAAAAAAAAAAGATTCTAAAAATAATAATAAGAAGAAGAAGAAGAAGAATAGACCAGATCATCATAAATGTCTTGTGATTACCAGGTTGATGCCATTCCCACATGCCTCCTCATGCCTATACTCCACAAAGAAAAGCCTATACCTGAAAAAGCTCATCTCATCCTCAATGCAACTGCATTCTATCTGAAAATACATACCCTCACTTTCTGTAATAAACTTCTGTCTTTGCTACTGAAACCTGACTTGTCACTAACCGCCCCATGCCCTTATTGGGGATTGAATCTATGGGTGCTTTACCACTGAGCTACACCCACAGTCAAGAAGCACCACAGGTCAAGAACATGGAAGATCCCATTAAAGATCTTGCCTATTGATGGAGAGACCTCCTCAAATCTCTTACATGGTGACAGTAATATGTTGAAAAATAAGATGTGTAATTTATTAAAGAAAAAGACAAATTCCTTGTAGTAGTCAACTCCCTGAATATTTTGAAGTCTTTTCAAAGGAGAGTGGCCCCTTTAGGTAAAGGGGCCAAAATGTGGTTCCAGATTCTTCCAGGACTTGACATCATGAGTGTGTGCTTGCTTGAATCCCCTAAGTGGCCACTTCATACATCCACAAATACAGAAAAAAAGGTTGCCCACTTTCCCTACCAGTGGAGTAAGATGGAAACAGGCACATCTCTGGAGTTAACTGTTATTGTGTGTCGAAGGGTTTGGAGAACAGTGATTAAGGAAGCAGTTTTCTGATTGATGGGAAAAAAAACTCCTCAGTTATGGTTATTTATTCTTGCTTAAAAGTTATGCAATATATTATGTAGCACACAGTGTGTTACATAATGAATAATCAAAATAAAATGAAAAAGAGAGGGACTTAGAATGTGGCTCAGTGACAGAGCACTTGCCTAGAATGTGTAAGGCCCTGGGTTCAATCCCCAATACCATAAATAAGAAGGACTGGGGAGCATGGTGCAGTCGTGCCTGCCTGCAATCCAAGCAACTTGGGAGGATAAGGCAGGAGGATTGCAAGTTTGAAACAAGTCTCAGCAACTTAGTGAGGACATAAGCAACTTAGTGAGAACTTATCTCAAAATAAAAAGGGCTGGGGATGTGGTTCAGTGGTTAAATGTCCCTGGGTTCAATACCTAGTACCAAAAAAAAAAAAAAAAAAAGGACTGGGGAAATTGGAAGCACATATAAATGTTCTTAAAAATGAATTTTAAAAAAAAGTCCAGCTAACATTAAAAAAAAATGGAAATAATCTACTACCCACATCTCGTTCACAGTTGAAGTCAATATCTCTCTCTCCTGCTTTAATTATAACAACACCCTCTGCCAGTCTCCAAACCATACCCAGAGCATACCTCAGTCACTACACCACAGAATGCCTCTGATACATAAATCTGATCATCCCACACTCCTCCATCCAACACCCTCCAATGGTCTCAAAGCTTTCTACCACCTCCCACTAAACATCGTGTCATTGTGTTTTTTCACTTGAAGTCTCTTTTGCAGTGAGCCACATAAGAATGGAAAGAGGATATACATTTTTCATAGAAATTTTAGTAAATTTTGTGTGACTGGCTGATGATCACACATAATTGAAGACAGAAAAGTCAAATTCACCAAATAAATTCACTTTCTAAATATTGCCTGAGTATAGACCAGAGGTCAGTCAACTCATAGCCTACAAGACAAATACGATCAGCCCACTGTTTTGCAAGTAAAAGCTTTATTAGGACACATAGCTGTGTTTACTCATTGTGTATTGTTTTTGGGGTTTTGGTTTTTGGTTTGATACCAGGGATTGAGCCCAGGGGTATTTAACCACTGAGCCACATTCCCAGCCCTATTTTATATTTCATTTAGAGATAGGGTCTCACAGAGTAGCTTAGCAGCTCACTTTTGCAGAGGCTAGCTTTAAACTCTTGATCCTCCTGCCTCAGCCTCCAGAGCCACAGGGCCTGTAGGCGCGCACCAGCATGCCCAGCTCATTGTGTATTGTTTGTAGCTGATTTCATAGTATGAGAGCAGAGGTGAGTAGTTTGCATCTCTAAGATAGACACTAAAGCTTAAAATGTTTTCTATCTGGTTACTTAAGAAAAGCTTTGCCAGCTCCTGATCTAGACATAAAAAGAAAATAAATAAATAAATCTCCTTTCAAGTTTCCAAAGTCTAGCAAATATTAGGAGGAGGAGGGGAAATTCTGAGAGCTCCTAGCTGAGGTGATGTTCTCTTAGTGCAAGGTAACTTCACTGTCATAGTTTCCCAATGCTGCATTTCTCCTAGCTCTTGAGATAAGAAAGAAGGCCACAAGAAATGCAAGTCCCATCAACAGAACTGATTGACATTCAGTGCATATCCAGCAAAAGAATAAGAAAAGAAAATAATGACCGAAAAGCTGTGCTGATTCACCCATTTTAATAAAAGTCCATCATAGAAATTCAAAATGAATTGAGTTACCAAACACTATTTGCCAAATGGATGATAAAAAGTACCAGTTCTGAAAGCCAAAATGGATATCTGAAACAGCATAGTCTTCTTATATGAGAAAAAACAAAGTACATCTTAAAAAAGTATGACTGCCACAAATGTGTCTTTAAAAATTCATTTTTCTAAACTTCAATGAACTTCATGGTTGGGTAACATTTTAAAATCCACACCAATACTGAATGGCTGCATTTCCTGAGCTCAGAAAACATTGTGGTGATGGAAATAAAAATAATTACCATTACTACTTCTGCAACTATACTTTTTTGTTGTTCTGAGATTGAACACAGGACCTCACACATACTAAGCACATGTGACACTTAGCTATACTCCCAACACTGCAATAAGACTTCGGAACTGAACATGATGCAGGAGATCACCTATTTTCCCTTCTGAAATAAAATACACAAAAGTAGCATGTATTAGAAATTCATTAAATCACATAACAGATCAGAAAAATAATCTCCAAATATGCTTAAACATAGTAATCTCAAAGCATACTTAAAACACATATGCTCAAACACATACATAGAAAAACTTGGGGCTAGAGTTATAGCTCAGTGGTAGAGCGCTTGCCTAGCATGTGTGAGGCACTAGGTTTAATTCTCAGTGCCACATAAAATAAATAAATAAAATAAAGATACTGTGTCCATCTAAAACTAAATATATATATAAGAAAAGAAAAACTTGGATACTAATTGCTACAGGATTCAGTTATATAAACATTCACTGACTGGTAAAAGGACAAATTATAGAGATAGAAAGAAACATGAGGGCTAGGATTGTAGCTCAGTGGTAGCACGCTTGCCTTGCATGCGTCAGGCACTGGGTTCAATTCTCAGCACCACATAAAAATAAATAAATAAAGATATTGTGTCCATCTACAACTAAAAAAAATTTTAAAAAAAGAAAAAGAAATATGACAATAATTTTCAAAATCAAAATCCAGAAAAATATTAATTTTTAAAATATATAATAAAAACCTGCTACTTCACATTGAACAATCTAACTACAAACACAGAAGACATAGTTTAGCACCATACAATCAATCCTGTGGTTAAAAGCAATTACTAGCCAGGCACCATGACACACACCTACAATCTCAGCTACTCAGGAGGCTAAGGCAGGAGGTCTGCAAGTTTAAGGTCAGCCTCAGTATAATTTTTGAAACCCTGTCTCAAAAATAGAGAAAAATGGCTGGAATGTAGTTCAGTGATAGAGTGACCCTGAGTTCAATCCCCAGTACTGTGAGAAAAAAAAGAAAAGAAAGATTGATTACAATAAATTACTTTGCTTGACTATCTTTATTTTTTAAAAAACTATTAATGCAGAAAAATTTTTCCAAAACCATGTAAGTGGCAATATATACAGCCCTCAAAGAATGAAATCAAGTTGACATGCTTTAATACATATCTACTTATATTCTTTATGAAATAAATCCATTTTATAACTAAACATAAAACTAGATGAAAAATGGATCTTGGTTAAATTTCTTTCTAGTGATATTTTTTAATTGTTCCCATCATAATTTCACTCCACGAGAATTATTCAAGTAAGAATATCAAACTTATTCCATGTAGAAGAGTTCTTTGAAAGAGAAGAGCAATGCTACATAGCAAATCAATCTCCAGATCTTTCCAGTTCCTGTCTCTGTCTTAAGAATTCCAGATGAAACAGATGTCTTTATTTTTTGGTGAGGTGTTATAGAAAGCAGTATCTTTCATTCCTTCATGCCATGTTATCTATAAAGTATGCCCTACACACACACATACACAAAATTAAATAAGTTAGTCACATGCCAACATTTGAGTGGTCACAATTCTATGAACAATACTAGGGAAGTTAATCACTATGCAATGGTCATGAAAATGACTTCAGGTAAGCAGGCATGACAGGTACACCTACACAATTTGCAGTTACTTCCCTATAGCTTTTCTTATTCTTTCCATTTCCATTCCACTCTGTCCAGAAAGATGTAGGGGAGCAAGGGTTGGGGCAAGAATGTGGCAATTAGAACAGTAAAATGAAGAATAATAAATAGAGTAAAAAAACAGGATGGCAATGAGCCCAGAAGCAGAGATCCAACACACAGTCAATTCCTAAGCCAACTAATTCCTGAGCAAATCCATATTTCATCACATCTTCCTTCCCTCTCTCCAAGTGTTTTCATGATTATTAAATATAGGTAACCCTTAGACATTCAAGACAATTCACTTGATAGATCTCCAGTTTCTCCTCTTTATGGTCACTCTGGATTCCTGAAAGCCCTCTTCTTCACAAAACCAAGACATCTGTTGAATGGCTATACCAGATTCTGTGATAGAAACTTCAAAGACAATAATTAAAAGTAATAATTGTTAATACTTGCATGGCACTTATGTGACAGGCATTGTGCTAAATCCTTGATAAATTAATTTCATTTAATCTTCAAGATACTCCCAGAAGTAGACATTATTATTACACATAAAAATTTTAATGTGACCTTGGATAAATGTTCTAACAGCTTACCTAAGAGTAATGAGATTAGACCTAGCCTAGGACTAGAGTCTCTTCTTAACCACTCTGAAGAGACCTGTCAGTTAAACATAGGAACACAGCATTGCACTGTTCAAGGGGACACCTTCACACATAATTTAATTTGTATTTGGATAAACAGTCAACTGGAATATGTGTAATATTCTTTCTCTTTGAGAGAGAAAATGTAAACTTAGATGGCTAAAGAAGTTGTCTGAGACGGAGGGCATCTAACTCTGAACAGCATCCTTGGAAAAAGAATATAACTTAACTGAGAAACTTAACAGAAGCAGAGAAACCCACAGAGCCCCAAGATGTGAGAAACCTGGACAGTCAATAAAGCTGACAGCATTTCAGCATGGTGAAGTACAGAATCTGTCGGAGCAGAAAGGAGAGCAGGTCAGCAGCTGAAGAAGTAGGAAGTGTTGAAGGAAGGAGAAAGAGCATGAAATCCAAGGAATTTGGACTTTATTTAAACAAAGAACCATTAAAGGCTTTATGAATAAAAACTGATATGAGCAGATGCAAATCACAGAGTTTCTCAGCCTCAGTGCTATCACCATTTATACTAGATAAATTGTTGTTGGGGGATGGATGATATATCCTGTGCATTGTAGAATACTTGGCAGCATCTCTGGCCTCTGCCCATTAGATGCCAGTTGTAGCCCTCCCCACATTGTGACAATTGAAAATGTCTTCAGACATTGTCAAATATCCCCTGAAGGACAATGTGGCCATGGATTGAGAACCACAGGAGTAGATTAAAGAAACTGAACTGAAGACTAGACAAACCCAAGAAGGTAATGAAAAGGCCAATACAATAATCCAAACAAATGATAACTGATGTGACAGCTGATTTTCTCCATTCTCAGGCAACATGGCCATATAATTTGGTCCTCTATTATCATCTGGAAAACATTCCAAGTCCTCCCTGTGTAAAACCCTTTTCACCTTTAAGGTCCACTCATCCAATTATGTTGCATTTATCCCTTCTTATCACAGACATTTACTAACTTCTGCAGTATAGCCTTACACTTACCAAGGACTTTATCATATGGTCCTGTGTGTGCTCCACAAGCTGACTCTTCTACAATTCAAGAGAGTTTTAAGTTCCAGCCAACACTCCTGAGTGTCCTAATGGCAGTGAGTATTCTCTCTACCATGAACTGGACTTCAGGGTCAGTGGAATATCTCCATCTCTGAAATCCTTAACAACAATACCCTCCCCTCTGGCCATAACCTTCAGTGAATCCATTTGCTGTACATTCTCACTATACCTATTCTGCATTGTCCTCAAAAACTTTAGTCATGGAGATGAGGAAGCGGCTCAGTGGTAGAGCACTTGCCTAGCATGTATGAGGTCCAGACACACACTCCTCAAAGAAAAGAAAAGAAAAACCTAAGGGAAAAAGTACTTAAATATTTTGGTTTATTAACTTTCTCTTAATTACTGATTTGCTTATCTTTCTAGCACATAACCTATGGTATATGCCAGCAATATCAATTCCTTTGCCCTTCATCAACTGTCACAATGATATCCCAAAGAATAAATTCGACATGTCCAGAAAAGAATTATCATCTTGCCTAAAACTGTTCCCTCTTTAGCATTTTGGCTCTTAGTAGATTATCTCAGAAATGCAAATCAGAAACCCAAAGAAATCATGTATTCTACTTCCCCACATCCAATCAAATGGTAATTCCAATCAATCCTAAATCCTACATATTCCTCATATCTATCTTTTTCCAGCCCCACTGCTTGTTTCAGTTTAAATTCTTTTATGATCACCTGGATGCTAATTTAAACTTTATTCAATCTTTTTTCTACTCTGCCACCAACAAAGTGATATTTTATAAATACCAATTTGTTTATGGCTTAACAACTCAGTTACTCAAAAGCATCCCCAAGGTGACATAAATGTTCCTGTTTTCATGTCCGACCTTCTTTCTACCCATCATTCTCTCAACTTAAACTTGAGAAATACTATGAACTATGATCACATAAATTTCCATGACTTCACATGTGCTTCCTAGTGTACACACCTCTTTGATAGCTACTTCCTGCAGTAAATTCCTACATCATTCAAGTCTTATCCCAAGAATTTTCTCCTGAGCTACCAAAGAAACCCAGTTAATGTTTCCCCTTTGCTTCCACTAGTGTACATATCTCCAGTGGGACTCCAAACATGAGTATGATCTCTGGTAATGGCAAATATACATTGAACACTTTCTATATGCCCTCTAGTATGCAAAATGCTTTACTTGTATCATGTTCCTTCTTACTCAGAAACTATTATATTATTCTTTACTTTACAGAGAAGAAATAACTTTGAGAAACTAGGCCACTAAGTTTGCACAGTAAATGGGATATCCAGGATAGTCTATGAAACCCACTTCAATTATTTTGCATGCTTTATTCTTTAAAGTATACTAAGCCAGTGGAGAATCGAATCTTTCTTTTCATCTGTGTCCCTAGTAACTGGAAAGGTGGGGATGGGGAGGGCATGGAGAGAAGGAAAGAGATAAAAAAAGCAAACTGCTCTAAATAGCTCAGTGATAGAGTGCCACCCACTACTCATCTAGCATATTAGAGACCCTGGACTGGTTGGGGGTGGTGGAAGGGGCAGTAAGGAATCCCATTAAATGGTAACTCGAAGACATTGAGCATATGGGAGGAGGTGGGTCACATTTCTTTTCTGGAAAAAGAAAATAAGAGGCAGTCAAAAACTCTGTTGTGCTAGGTGCAGTGACCCATGCCTGTGATCCTAGCTAGAAGGAAGTAATTTATCAAGACCCTATCTCAAGAAAGGAAGGAAGGAAGAAAGGAATGATGGATGGAAGGAAGGAAGGAAGAAATAGAAAGAGCTGAAGGTGTAGCTCAGTGGTAGAGCATCCCGGGTTCAATTCCCAGTACAATAACAACAACAAAAAAGCAACAACAGACTCTTATGCCAGGTGCTTTGCAGGTGCTTCCTGCAAAAGAAAGGGACAAACTAAATATAAACTTATAAACTAAACTGAACACAGAATACCTGGAACACTTTTGAGCAAGTGATTGTTAAAATCACAAAATCCATTTGAATTTGACCTGAAGAATAACTCTTTTGGGTGGCATCTATGATATTGGGATAGTGAGATATGGAGAAGGAAATAAAATCAGAACACACTATCTGCCTCTGCAAAGCAATATTTAAAGGGGGTCCATATGTTTCCCAACTTTTAGAATAAGTGTACTGATAAAAAATCAACCTTAAAGTATACCCTAGGGCTGGAAATGCTTATCATATGTGAGGTCCTGGGATCCATCCTTAGCACTGCACCCTCCATTTCTGCTCCCCCGCAACCACTGCCAGAAAAAAAAAACAACAAAGAGCATGTGGTAGAAACTGGGAGCCAGATGTGGCTTAGATTCTCAGGAGCAAAAGATGAGCATTATATTGCCTAATTTCATAAGGTAAGTGAGGCAGCAAGAGATATTATCCAAAGTCAATGGAACAACAGAAAAAAACTATTGGAACAGCAGCAAAAAAAAAAATATATATATATATATATATATATATATATATATACACACATACACACACACACACACACACACATATAAGCATGTATTTAAAATTCAAAGAAAGATTACTAAAGAAAAAGCTAAAAAAAAAAGCAATATTAACTATATTATAAAGAACAGGGAGGGACAGGACATGGGTATAAGTGAGCTAAATCCTCATCTGTGACAGCCAGAAGGCAATGTTAAGAATGGTGGCTGAGATAGGAGAATCGCAAGTTCAAAGCCATCCTCAGCAATGGTGAGGCGCTAAGCAACTCAGTGAGATCCTGTCTCTACATAAAACACAAAATCGGGCTGGGGATATGGCTCAGTGGTCTAGTGCCCCTGAGTTCAATCTCCAGTACAAAAAAAAAAAAAAAAAAAAGAATGGTATCAGCAAATATAAATACCCCAAGTCCACAAGAGCAGGGAGTACCACCAGGCTGGGATGGGGAGCAGGGAGTCAGACTAAAAGTGGGAAGGCAAGGGCAAGGAGCAGGGCCTGCTGCTTGTCATGCAGCTCACTTGCTATTTTACTACATGGATACAGAAATTAGGAATTTTTCTAAATTCTTAAAACATAAAATCAAATGAGTCAAATTGAATGAAAGGATTTCAAATTAAATCTACTTTTGTCACCTCATTAACATAGATCTTTGCAACCTACCTGATAGAATAGGTTTAACACATGGTTATAAAATGAATTACAATAAATAAAATCTTTTAACATTTTATCAGTGACTTCTATGCTGAGATTAGAGGTATCTGTAAGGAAAAGAAATGTCAGCCAAAATAAATAAATAAATTAAGGCTGGTCTAAAAAGTATTGTTTAATATCACCTTTAAAATAAAAACAACTTGCTGAGAGTCAATACTATACACAAAAATGTTTCAAAAATATACAGCAAAATGTGTGTGTATATATACCATCAGCCCTCCATCTCTGTGGGTTCTCCATCTGTAGATTCAACAAATCTTGAATTAAAAATATTCAAAACAAAACAAAAAAACATCTGTACTGAACATGTACAAACTTTTTTATCATTCTTCCCTAAACAATTCACTACATTAACTATTTACATAGCATTTATATTCTATTAAATGTTATAAGCAATCCAAAGATGATTTTAAGTATACAGGAAGATGTGCATAGGTTAGATGCAAAAACTTTATATAAGACAATTTAGCATCTGCAGAATTTGGTTTCATGAAAGGTCCTGAAACAAATCTCCAGCAGATAATAAGAAACAATTGTAGGTATGTATATATGTACATTCTCTCAAAGCTGAAAGATGTGTCATAGTTTTTATTATTTCTCAGGAAAAAATGTGTGCATGGGCTTAGATAAATAGCTTCTAAATACTCTTCTTGCTCTGAAAAAAACAATGAATTCAAGCAAAAATAATCATTTTGTTTATTCATTTTTGTCCTGGCTATTGGTGACAATGAGAAGCGTGCATTTCATTAGTTTTCTTATCGGAGTTGCTCTTGGTTTTGATCAACAATGTCTTTCACCAAGTTCAAGATCTTATTTTAGTCTTTCATGGCTTGAATTTTCATGTCTTCCATGTCCTAAAATCTAGCTTTATTCACACACTCATCCAAACCTATGCACTTTTACATACATACCAAGGAGTTCTTGCCCATCTGGAAAACGTGGAAATCACCTCATATTTACTAAAATCAGCAGATCTGGCTGGGTGCAGGGTGCATAACTGTTCTCTTGGCAATTTGAGAGGCTACGGCAGTAGGATTACAAATTTGAGGCCAACCTCAGCAATTTAGCAAAGCCCTATATCAAAATACAATAAAAAGGGTTGGGGCTATGGCTAAGAGGTAGAGTATTCCCGGGTACAATCCCTGGGCCCTACGTATAAAAAAAGACCAGTCTAAGCAACTTAGCGAGAACTTGTCTCAAAAAGAATGGTGGAATGCTGGGGATATATAGTTCAGGGGTGGAGCACCATTGGTTTTAATCACTAGTATTGCAAAACAAAAACAAAAATAACAGATCAGCTTATCTACCCAAATCAAGTGAGTCCAGGACCCAAAAACATGAATCCAAATATATTCCACTAGTCAGGAATTTGAGATCAGTACATGAAGGATTAAGTAGCTACAAACATATACTCCTACAAAAATGGCTCAGGTCAAATAAACTTACCTAATTTTTTGATATAAATAGATAGTATGATATTTAACATAGTTATGAGTAAAGAAATCCTAGAAAGCCGTGTCAATAGATAATCATCAAGGCCGGGCGTGGTGGCTCACACTTGTAATCCCAGCACTTAGGGAGGCTGAGACAGGAGAATCGCGAGTTCAAAGCCAGCCTCAGCAATGGCGAGGCGCTAAGCAACTCAGTGAGACCCTGTCTCTACATAAAAAAAAAAATTTAAAATAGGGCTGGGGGTGTGGCTCAGTGGTTGAACGCCCCTGAGTTCAATACCTGGTACCAAAAAAAAAAAAATAGATAATCATCAATTATATAAGATAAGCATGGTTGGCTTGAAAACAGCTGCTGAACAAAACAGAAAAAGGGACCTCACTATAAATACATTCAGAAGAAAAGCAATATTAAGGAAACCATAATGGACTTGTTCTTGCAATATAACCTCCACTCGCATTTAGGATGTAATGACCTTGGACCCTTGCTCAGTGATAGGCTGAAGATAGGCATGCTTCTCCATAGGTGGCATAGCAATGGCCTAAAACTGCAAATGATAAGGAATTTGTTTTCTCTAGATAACTATGGGATAGCTTTAGCTTAGAATTCTATTGGAAATACAAAGTGGGGGCGGGGGGGGGGCAAAAGTAAAAGGCAAATGTGAGTACACCAGCAAAGAAAAGTAAGGTCATAGTTTCTGGATTCCCAGACCACTCAGAAATAGAATGAAGTATTGGGACATTTATTAGGCTCTTCTTCTTCTTCTTTTTTTTTTTGGTAATGGGGATTGAACTCAGGGGCATTCAACCACTGAGCCACATCCCCAGACCTTTTTCTGTATTTTATTTAGATAAGGTCTCACAGAGTTGCTTAGTGCCTTCCTAAGTTGCTGAGGCTGGCTTTGAACTCATGATCTTCCTGCCTCAGTCTCCTGAACCACTGGGATTACAGGTGTGTGCCACATTGACCTGATATTAGGCTCTTAAAGGATGAAAACGTTTATTTCTACCAGTCCTTTTGATGACTGAAACCATTTTAAGTATTCTGCCCCTTATTTTGATCAGCTGAGAAAACTAGCATCATTCTACTCAGCAAGAAGAAAAGCTCATGTTTGTCATGAAATAAACTAGGTATTAGAAAAAAAATTAAAAGAATTGAATTCAAGAAAAGTGTATAACAAACACAAGTTCTGTCCTCATATTTTCCTCCTAAAATGGACCAGTCTTCTCCATCTCCACCAAATGGCACAACCAACCATTCATTTGCCTGGTTATTTCAAACCCAAAACTATGAAGTCATCTTGATTTCTCCTTTTTCCTTGGTCCTCACATCTGACCCACCAGAAGTCTGACCCACCAGAAGTCCCATCAAATCCACCTCCATAATTCATCCTGAAATGTAACTCTCTCTCTGGCCACCATTCTACCCCAAGCTACTGCCACTACCTTCAACTCAAGTACTGCAACAGTCCACTTGGTATTCCTGCTTCTACTTCAGTCCCTACACTTTAGTATCCAAAGACTAGGCAGAATGATCTACATGAAACATAAAGCAAATTATTTTTATTTTTTCTTTCCCTGTACAAAGCCTCCCAGAAGCTCCCACTTTCACATTAAAAAAAAAAAATCCAAGCCGGGCACAGTGGCTCAAGCCTGTAATCCCAGCACTTAGGGAGGCTGAGACAGGAGAATCGCGAGTTCAAAGCCAGCCTCAGCAATGGTGAGGCGCTAAGCAACTCAGTGAGACCCTGTCTCTACATAAAAAAAAAAAAACCCATAAAATAGGGCTGGGGATGTGGCTCAGTGGTTGAGTACCCCTGAGTTCAATCTCTGCTCCCCCCCCAAAAAAAAAATCCATGGAAGGAATATATATCTCCATGGAAGGAATATATATGCAAGTATGTATTAGGGATTTAACCCAGGGGTACTTAACCACTGAGCCACATCCCATCCCTTTTTATTTTTCATTTTGAGAAGGGACTAACTAAGTTGCCTCAGCTTTTTCAGTATCTGAGAGGTTGGGGGGTTGGCTCCCACACGCAGTTCTTTTGTTGCTTCTTTCCTTCTTTTTTTCCTTTCTTCTTTTTTTTAATTTAAATAAGCCCTCCCATTTTTCTTGTTATTTTACAGTGATTTTTGTTATACCTGTCACATAGAATACATTTAATAAACATTTGTAAATAAATTAATGATTACCCAAATCTATTTGTCTTAAAGATCTTAAAAAACTTACGTTAAAATGTCAGTGGAAAAGAGAATTCCATTCATATTTTCTATATTTAATAACCCAAATGGTAGGGCCTAAAAATGTATATGAAAGCATTGCACTAAAATCAAAAGGTTTAATTGAAACAGGGCAGTCCACCAACTGCACCTGTAATATCTCCATGTCAAAATTCTTTTTTGCTAGCCATGAGTGGTAGAGCATGTCTGTAATACCAGCAATTTGGGAAGGTGAGGCAGGAGCATAGCAAGTTTGAGGGCAACCTCGGCAATTTAAGGAGACCCTGTCTCAAAATAAAAAAATGAAAAGGGCTAGGAACATGGCTCAGTGATAAAGTGCCCCTGTGCTCAATCCTCAGTACCAAAATCAAAAATCAAAACAAAAACAAAAACAAAATTATTTGCTTTAATTACAGAGGAGAGAGAGGCAGGAAACTGTTACAAAGGAAAACAAAGTTACAAAGCTAGGGGGTGGGAAAGTGCTAATTGCCAGCTTATTCCCATGGGCACTCCTTCTTGAAGGGTACCTGACTACAAGAGAATTGTTGGTGAGAAATGCTCCCAAAAGGTACTTTCTATAATCAGCAGGGAGACTAATTATCACAAGTTTCTCTCCCTGAAGATAAGCGCATTCCTTCTATCCACCACCTATACCTCATAGCCCCCTGTATTGTTACTTCTCTAAGTTTTAAAGAGAATCTTTGTGTCTAATAAATGTATGGTTCTGTTGCTGAACTGCTACTTAACTGTATTAGAAAGACTCTAATAGTACCTTTAATTTCTTAGTTTGTGTTCAGTTTGGTGGGGAGAGGAGAGAATAAATGAATACAGTAAGGAGAAAATTAAATTACATCAAACTCAAGAAACTCCATCTTGAGGAGTTCATTGCCTAGGATATTAAGGGATTTTATGTGTGTTTTTCAATCATTATGCCACACCCAGTTGTCCCCCAAAATAACAGTTCAAAAAATTAATTAATAATCTCTAAAATAAGGGTGGAATAAGGTGAGATTTAAGAAGTAAGCAGGATAGAATAGTTGATTTTAAGAAAGACAAAGTCTGGGGTATTATTAGCACAGTGGTTGAGCACTTGCCTAGCATATGGGAGGACTAGGATTCACCCCAAGCACCACAAAAACAAACACATAATTAAAAAAAAAATTAAAGTGAGAGCAAAAAGGGTTATATCCTATTTACTGTAATCGCACATTTATTGACTGTTCAGCCTCTGTTCATTTCCCCTATCCTTTAAAACTCTCTATTATTTCACTTTCTGAATCACAGCATGTTGAAGAAGGCTCATAAGAGGGAGTAGTTGGCAACAATGGAACAAATGTATCCCTTATGGATAAGAACTCTTTGCTCTCAAATACTCAAATCCCATGCTCTGCACAAGTGAAACAACCAGACTTTCCATTTCTTATAAGAAATTCACAAGTATCTTATGTATCACAACCCATGTAACACATGCACCACATACCTGAGAAATATCAGCAGTACTCTGGCTTGACAATGATAATCCAGCTGTGCTGATGTTTATTATGAATTATGGATATACCTTTCAAATTACTGTTCTGCAGTATTAATTCTTGGTGAATGTGAGCTGGAGGAGAGAGCAGACAATGCTGCTTTATGAAAATATTTACTCAAAAAATGAGTTGGGAATGCATTGAAACAGCATTCTAGGGCCCATGGAAACCTGCAGCCCACTGGGAACAATACTTTGTCCTATGGAGTTGCTTCTGAAGGCATGCCTATGACCAGCAAAGTCAGAAATACTGACTTATAGCCACTTGTAAATCCTCCTAATGGGCTGAGGGTGGAGCTCAGTGGTAGAACACTTGCCCAGTATCTGGGTTTGAGCCCCAGCCTCACAAAAAAAAATTAAAATGTAATCTTAAAATCAATGCTGATTAGAGCAGGCTAGAAAACTATTGAGTGGCCACCTGTTAAGAAAAGGAGGTTTGGCAAATGTACTTAATACTCTAATCAAAAAGAAAAGCATAGAAACAGACAAACTGTGCTACTGAATGGACAAAGGGAAGAAGACTTGTGTCACATGTGTTCATAAATTATAGGGTGAGCTGGCAGACACACATCACAGTTGCTATTCCCATTGCAATCCACCTCACAAACAGAAGTGAATTCTCCTACTTACATCAAATGGAGCAGAACTTGACTGAGCATTCTGATTACATGGTTCCCTGAAGCAGTCACTAAAAGGAAGTAGAAGACCCATGGCAATGATCCGTGAGCAAAATTTCTCTGCTTCTTCTGGAGGCCCGTTCTCTTGCTGGCTGAACAGCTTCTCCAGCAGAGTTCGCCCTGCAGATGAAACACGGTCATTAGTCAGGAACACTGGTAGATCACCTGGCTAGTAGCTCTCCAGGGAAGAAAGAAGGTAAACACAGGCAGGAAGCAACACCGTTTCCAAGACTACTGACATGCTCAGAAAGGAGCTTATCAAACCCAGTGTTAACTGCAGTCTGAGGCCTGAGACACCACATAGGAAAGGGCAGCAGGGGTTTCCTCTCCCATCCCAGCAAACAACTCTTGCCTGGAAAAAGAATGCCCCAAGTTACCAGCTATACATCCTCCCTAGAAATGAGCACCCTCCCCTTTTAGATTTAATTAGCAAAGCTCCTTTCTTTTTTGTTGACTCTGAAGGTGGTTCTCTAAGCAAGCCCTTAGTAACCCGAGGAACCACCATTTGGGCCTCAAAATGTCAGTAACTGACATTCATGGCCTCAGACCTGGCAATGGGGAAGGATGTGGAATGAGGAGACAAGGAGATAGGCAAAGACACCTATCCATGAAAAAAGAAAGATAGTTTTCTAAGGAAAATGCTTTCAGGTGCTCCTCAGAAGCATCATTCTACAATGAGTCTAAATTTAAGGGCTTTTTTTTATTATTATTTCCCTAAAAGAGGAGAAGAGAGATACAGTGAGGCAACACTGGCCAAGGACCCTAAAGGACATGGTCAATCTTGGCTGTGTTACTGAAAGAGGACACAATTTTGAGAAAAAGAAAAAAGGTTTATTACTTTGCTACCAAAAGAGAAACACAGGAGACTCTTGTCCCAGACGGGAGAACACAAGGTATTTAAAGGAGAGATTTAATCCCGGTGTTCCGTGTGGGGGATTGTGATTCACTTGTTAATTTGGGAGACAGTCATTTCTTAGATCTTCTGGCTCTATACCAGAAGTCTGAATTACTTTGTTCCTATGGTGGATGTGTGCACAAAAGTAGATAATTTGGCCTAGGATGGGAAAAAAGGTGATCGAGTTCCCTGCCCCCAGTTTATGGAAGGGGAGAGGGAGAAGAGGAAAAGAAAACATGTCCATTTTAAAATAAGCTTCACTGGCAGACCAGCAAGGATTATATTTGAAGTATGAGCTGGGCCACCATTACAGCTGTGCCTTAGATCACCTGCAGAGAAGTGTTGAAAGCCTCGGTGGGCATCAGTATTTTATTGGTCACCAGTTGATTTTGTTAGCCAGATGGGAGAACCATAGATGCAATTCCTAATCTATTTTCGACATTACTGGCTCTCTATTCTTCAGAAATGTATGTAGCTTGTGTCTGCATTCATAAACTATAGCAAAGGAAACACAAAATCTCAGGGAGGTTTCCCTTCCAGAGTCACAACTGTTCCTTGGTTCTTGCACTAATGCTACCCCTTCCTCTAATCACTAATTAGTGTATTATTTTTCAACTTTAGATAAAATCACTGATTCAGAAAAGCCTTCAATGACCTCCTTCCACACCCTTTTGTAACCCTTAATAAAAGCTCTTTTAGGTAATTAATCATTTTAATTGATAAAGTGGTTGTGAAACCTTTTATTTTTTAAATAATTAGGTGTAACAGTAGTCCACTTCATGCTTTGAATATAGCCCTTGTTGCTCTGCCACTGTGACTTATTTTTAAAAAGGACATATTTCTTTCTCTTCTTTTTTTTTTTTTTTTTTTTTTTTTTTTGGTACCAAGGATTGAACTCAGGGGCACTCCACCACTGAGCCACATCCTCAGCCCTATTTTGTGTTTTATGTAGAGACAGGGTCTCACTGAGTTGCTTAGTGCCTCGCCATTGCTGAGGCTGGCTTTGAACTCGCGATTCTCCTGTCTCAGCCTCCCTAAGTGCTGGGATTACAAGCATGAGCCACCGCGCCCGGCTTCTTTCTCTTCTTTTCTCCCAGCTTCTCCCTAATCTCCCCACCCCCCGTCACCCCCAATCTCAAGGGAAACAGGATTACCTTTCTTCCCTATCCTCCTTAGAGTTATCTGTCCTTGAGCACACACCCGCCACAGGAATGATGTAATTCAGATTTTGGGGATGGCACCAGAAAATCACAGAAAAGACTTATCTTGGCCAGGTGTGATGGCACACACCTATAAAACCAGTGACTCAGAAGGCTATTTCAAAGCCAGCCTCAGCAACCCTAAGCAACTTAGCAAAACCCTGTTTCTAAACATAATATAAAAAATGTGGCTCAGTGGTTAAGTGCGCCTGGGTTCAATTCCTAGTACCCAAAACAAAAAAAGACTATCTCTCAAATTAACAAGTAAATTATAACTCTGGACAGAATATATGCAATGTAGCCTTCAAATCATTTCGTCAAAAGCCCCCTGCTCCCCTGGATGGGCAGAATCACAGCCTCTGGGACAAGAGTTCCATGTGCTTCTTTGTGAGCTAAGCAATAAACCTTTTTCCTTTTTCTCAAAACCGTGTCCTCGTTATTGTATTGGCATCGGAGACAAGGACTAACCTTTCAGTAACATAATGTCTTACTTAAATTGTGAACTGAGAGTCAGTATATATCCTGCAAACTTGCATATAAAAAGAATTGATAAATATTGAGAGAAATTCTGGATGTATACAATGCTCTGATTTTGTGACACAGACTCATTCACATCATGGTCAGAATGTAACAGAGGAATTATCCTCCATTTCCCCCTTACCTTTTCTCCTTCTGTCCCCATCCCCCATTCCTTTTACCTTGTATTCTAAATTCTAAAAAGTGGCCTCACCTAAATAGTTCAGGTATTAACTGCTAAATGAGCTTTCTTTAGAACCCAGAACATCTGGTAACTGCTTAAAAACCCTCTCTTTTCTTTAATTCTATAGTAAATTACATTTATTTTGTTATCAACTAATGCAAAGCACATAAATTAACTTGGGGAAGAGTAAGAAGAGTAAGAAGAGAAAAGATCCAGGAGGTGACCTCAGTGGGTGGAGGTCCATTGGCAGACTCTGGAGAAGACACATGCCCTACCTGACAAAGCCTTCACCCAGCCTTATAGCCTCACTATACCTCTACTTTCCCTCCCCATAAAACCCCTTTTGTGGGGCTGGGGTTGTGGCTCAGTGGTAGAGCACTTGTCTTGCGTGTGTGAGACCCTGGGTTCGATTCTCAGCACCACATATAAATATATGAATCAAATAAAGGTCCATCAACAACTAGAAAAATACTTAAAAAAAAAAAAAAAAAGCCCTTTTGTGTCCCTGACCTGCTTTCCCACAAGATGGGCTTTGTGACAGAGAAGTACTCTTCTCCTCCTTAAGCTTTACCAATAAAATCTATTACCTTGCCTCAGTACCTTTTCTCTCGATTTAATTGGCTGGTTGTGGGTCAAGCAATCAGAGCTTAATTCCTGTAATAAGAACTAGAAATGAAATGTGAATCTATATCATCAAATTATCTGAGTAAATGGCCAAATAATAATACATATTTTTGGCTTTGAGAGAAACATAAGATTGCTGTTGCATTCTTCCAAATTCTTCTCTGGTTTGGGTTTTTTGTTCTTTTGTTTTTGTTTTGATACTAGGGATTAAACCTAGGAGTGCCCTACCGCTCAGTTAAATCTCCAGGTTTTTTTTTGTTTGTTTGTTTGTTTTTTAAATTTTGAGACAGGGTCTCACTAAGTTGCCCAGGCTGACCACAAACTTGCAGTCTTCCTACCTCAGGCTCCAAGTAATTGGTATTATAGGAGAGTGCCACCAATCCCAGCCCCTTTTGGTTTGGTTATTTGAAAACAGCTTTGCAAATGTAACAACCATTCTTGCTTAGGGCTGTACAAAAAACCAGGCCAGAATTTATGCTTCAATTATAACTAAATTTCAAACATAAATGTATAATTCTGTCAACACAATAATCATGCAATTTTATACTTCTCTCTATTTCCATCTGTAAAACAAAACTAATCTCAAAAGCTGCCTTTAATACTAGAAAGACTCAAATAACTGGGAACCTTATCAAAACCATACCTCTCTCAGTCATAGTTAATTACAATCCTTTAAAGGGGCTATTATTTTAAAATCATGTCATACCCACTCCCCTAACCAGGTCTTCAACACCCTCCCCTTGGGACTAGGTCATCAAGACCCTCACAAAGAAGATTCCCTGAAGGCTGTATAAAGGGCTGCAAACCACTTAAGTGGGGGAAGTGAAACTAGGACAAAAACAAAGGAACCCAAAACCCTTAAATACCCTAGGCTCTGTAAGAGACACAGTTTTCTCTGAAAGCAATCTTTGTAGTCCCTATACCATAAATTATTCTCACTTCTCATTTTTATTTCTAATAAACTCCTGCTTGTTACTCTGGGCAACGTGCATGAAATTTTTCCTGTGAATCACAAGAACTGGTGGCTATAGATATCACAGTCACTTGGGTGCCATGGTTGGGTCTCCTCTGCAACATACTGTACACACATTACAGAATGACTGAAAACAGCCCTAAGACTACCATAGTTCTTTCCTACAAACTCAGACACTGTATGAGATAAAAATAATAAGGGCAACATGATCTTGCATATGTGTGAGTGCATGTGTATGTACATGTCAAAGGGTCATGGAACAACGGGAGGGAAATATGAACTACTGAAACCGCAGTGCTATGATAAGAAAATACCCCTAAATCCTTTATCAAGGGATTTCCCACCAGGACACTCGACACCTTGAACCAGATAATTCTGTGCTGTGGATGAGTGGGCCTATCCTGTGCATGTAGCACCACCTCTGGTCATTACCACAAGATGCTAGTAAGCACAACCACCCAACTCTGTTGCAACAGCTCAAAATGTCTCCAGAAAAAAATCCCCTGGAAAAGCAACGACCTTGCTCCAACCTCTTTTAAAAAGAACTTCATGGTCTTGCATTAACATTAACCTGGCTGCACCTTGAGGATTTCTGGGTCCTGCAGTCCTGCAGTCCTCTCTGATGGAAGCACTCTACTTCAAATTCCACATACTTAAGGGGCAAGAAGTAGGAAGGTAAATTTCTTGATTCTCATACTTTCTGATAATTTATTCTTTTTCAAAACTATCAGTTCCTTTGAAAACTCCTGCCACTGGCTAACCCCTGCTGTCCTTATCTTCCTGCCATTCACCAACTTGTTATAATTTCCTTCCACATCATTGATTAAATACTACACTTTATCTCCTAATTCACTGTCCTGCTTTCCAGCTCTGTCTCTGTCTTCATTACCAGTAGTTTTGACATCCACATGGAAAGCATACCAATGGATAGATCAACATTTCATCCGAAACCTTGATTCCCTGCCTCCAGCCAGCATTTCTTCTACCCCTGAATAGTGAACCATTCTCATATCACCCTCAAATTGATCATCATCAGGAACTCTATCACTTCCAGATCAATTTCAAAAATCACTGCAAATCCTCCAGTGGCTTCCCATTGCCCTCAGAATGAAGGCTAACTTCTCTCCAAGCCTCTGCCCACCTCTCACCTTTCCCTAGTCTCTCCCTTTGCTCTTGCCCACTGGCCTTTTTCCCTCTTCCTTGGGCACACAGAGCTTACTCCCATCTTGCAGGCAGAAAACTCTTCCCTCAGGTATTCAAAGGACTCACTCACTCCATCTCATGCAATTGTCTCTTCTCAATTGTCACTTCCACTGGAGAGAACTTCCTGACCATCCTTTCTAAAAGCACATTCTGCCACTCTTTTCCCCACTATTCACCTTACTATTCCTCAGAGTTTAGCCCTTGAATTTAGGTAAGTGTGTGTGTAACAGTGGTCCCTTCACCAAATGTTTTTTCTTTCTTCTCTCCTATCCTCTTCCCTAACAAGATTAGGATGGCAGTGTTATCTTTTCTTTCCCTAGTTAACGCCCTTGATATACAACCACTACAGGAAGGAGATGCCTGCTGAGGATCTGGGAAGCAAATATCTGCCAAATTAACAAGTGAATCCATAAGGGCAACCTGGGACCCCCTACCAGAACACACCTGAAATGTAATCCTTTAAAACTCACCTGTCCCTGTTGATCCAAGGAGTCACAGCCTTTGGGACTGGAGTTCCCTGTGTTTCTCCTTTGCTAGCAAAGCAATAAACTTTCTTTTTCCTTTTTCTCAAAACCGTGTCCTCATTATTAAATTGGCATTGATTGGCATTGGGGACAAAGACCAGGCTTTCGGTTACATGTGGTCTATCTTCTAGTGAAAGGTAAGCTGCATTTCACCAGACTTTACTATTTGTTTACCACCTTTTACCCAGGACCTCAGGGGTTGTTTGGCAAAGAGGGGATAACCAATTACATTTTTAAAAATATTTTTTTTAGTTGTAGATGGACACAATATCTTTCTTTATTTTATGTGGTGCTGAGGATCGAACACAGTACCTCACACGTGTGAGGCAAGCGTTTTACCACTGAGCCACAACCCCAGCCTACCAATTACATGTTATCATCAACAAATCAATATATGTAAAAATGCAGGATAGAACCTCTAATTTTTGATCACTACCTTCTTAAACTCATAATCTAGAATCCCTTTGAGAGCTCCATCTTCCCCATGGACCTTCAACTAGTCATCCCTACCACTGCTACCCTGAAGGAGTTGTCCCTACTATTGTCACATGATAAATTGCTTATGTTCTGCCTTTACTTCTTACCGCCTTAAATTCCATACTACATTACTATAATTAAATCCTGCAAACACTTAAGCTTCCTCATTCTTTATTTCCATCACACTTGCCTTGTAAAACCACAATTTGTTTCACTCTGGCCATCCACTTTCTCTTTACCTGCCTTGAGCAACAAAACATTGTAAAAGACATGTCTTGACTGTATTTGATGGAGAAACCAGACTTAATTATAAAATGAAATTATAAGAACATTGTGATAAAGAACCAGTGCCTGGGGAAAGGGTTAATTATCCTCCCCTTTCTCCAGGGAATCTAATTAACCATGGGTCCCTACCTATTGGATTGTAAATAACTCTCTCTAGGAGTAGGAATACTCCATCTTAAAATGTAAACACCCACCTGCCAGCCTTTCAAGGCCAGAAACACAACAGATGTCTGTGAAGAGTTCTTTCTTATTATACTTTGTAACTTTCTAAACTCCTTAGGAATGTAGCTATATCACTTAACTGCTAGGCCAATTAACTGCTATCTAAATTATAACCTCATAGGCTTAGTTATTAAAAATACAGCTTTTAGGGAGGTAAACTCAATTTATCTTGAGTTACTGCTACCTGTCGTGAAGGCCACTAGCCTGCAAAGATAGTGTTTTACTGTCTTTGTTCTACACCTATGCACTATTTATTCTATATTCTGTGCTTGGTCTTTGGTCACATAGGCCAAGAATTCAAACCTACCAATGTTGCTTAAATTTCCTATAAAAGTCCCATGTAATCTCAGTCCTGGGCCCAGAACTTCAGAATACTAGTTCATCTGGGTTCGCAGATGTAAATAAACCTGAGTTCTCCAACCCTCCCAAGTGGTGCTTGGTCTCTTGCTGAGCATAATTTCCATAACACATTTAGTTTTAAGTCCTCAATTAATTCTGGACTGGGTGGTGCATGCCTATAACCCCAGTGACTGGAGAGACTGAGGAAAGAGGATTGCAAATTCTAGACCTGCCTCAGCAAATTAATAAAGCCCTTAGCAATTTAGTAAGATCCTGTCTCAAAATAAAAAATAAAAAGAACTGCCAATGTAGCTCAGTGGTAAAGCAATTCTTGATTTAATTCCCAGTACAAAAACCAAACAAAAAACCTCAATTAAGTACAATACTCTTCTACATTCTCATCTAAGCTTCTACCTTCCAATACAATTGCATACTTTCTCATCCCTGCCAACTCACTCTTTCCTAAGATTAGATCATCTTCTCAAATAATTGGAGAAAAATGGAAGAACTTGAGACAAACTACAAGTATGTGAAAGCGCCTGCACTCATCCTCTTTTCTTCCTCACTGTGCAAACAGACCCAGGAGAACAAAAGCAAGTTCTTCCCCTTTCGTTCTTGATGTAGCTCCTTGTTGCATGCTAAGAACTGTACTTCTTTATCTATTCCTACTCTATTCTGTAACTTGGAGACCTCCCTCTTTTAGTGAACATTCTGAGTATCCCATAAACATGCATTAAAACAAATCTCAGACGAGGCATGTAGCTCAGTCATAGAGTGCTTTCCTAGTATGTGTTTGGCCCTGAGTTTGATACCCAGCATGTACGTGCATGCACACACATGCAAATTCCTTGGGCCTGCATCACTCCCCACTATAAGCCAATGTCCTATTTTTTGGCTTGCTTCATATAATTATCTACACTTATTACCTTCACTCCTCATTCCTGGTCAGCCAGTGTGTATGTTTAAATTTTCATAATAAATATCCTAAATCTTAAGATTAAAAATATTTAACAGACCAGAAAGCAGTTGTACATGCTTATAATCCCAGCTACTCAGAGGGCTGAGGTAGGAAGGTCAAAGTTTAAGTCCAGCCTGATCAATTTAGGAAAACCTTAACCCTATTTCAAAGTTTAAAGAAAAAATAAAAAGGTGGAGATGTAGCTCAGTAGTAAAATGTCCCCCTTGAGTTCAATCTCCAGTATCACAAAAAGGAAAAAAAAAGAAAGAAAGAATCAAAAGAATACAATGTTTGTTGTAAGAACATGAAGTTTTTTTTCTAGGATTTGTACTTCAGCTGTATGACACTGAACTCCCTTCCTGTCCAGGAAATATAATTTGAACAGTGGAGAAGAATAAAGAGACACACAAACTTCTGTTTCTTTTCAAGAAATTGATGATTGAGGATTTATTGGAGACACAATCTCCTACTAAGTAGGATTCATTGAATCTAAACTGTGGATAACAAACTGGTTTTCTAAACCAAATCTTACTTCTTAACTGTACAAACTAGGCTGGCTGAGGGCAGGAAGCAGAAGGCCCCAAAGACCCTGTGACTTCTGCAACCACGGACACATAGTTCAAAGTATCCCCTTGAACTCTTGGTCCCTTCACTCTATTCCTTGGTCAAAATACCAGGTCCTGGATAAAGACACGTTAATCTTATTAACAAAAATAATTGCCCCTGAATATAAGTGAGTATTCAGCTATTCAAACATTCATTTTACTTCATATTTCCATTCATTTATTGAATAAACCATGTCGATGGAGCTCTTAATCTCTGAAAAACAACTCTAAGTCAATTTTCCAAAACCTGTCTATTGAATGAACAATTCACAACACAGCACTCATGTCTCAGAAGGGCTTGTATGGTGCCATCTGCTATGTTAGTCCTGAAGGCCAAGGCTACAGGGGCAGCCCAAGAGGTCCCTCAGGAGAACACAATGGTCTAGTCTTATTTATTAAGGAAAAAAATAGGATCACGCATACAGGAAGAACCAGGCCCTACCACTTCCTAGGGAGTATTCCCTTGGTAGTCACGGTAACACTAAAACTTAAGAAAATTCTCAAAGGGCAATAACACCATCTTCTATTGCTAGATTGCTGTAAACTTTGTAAGTTTACAAAAACTAGTTTCTGGTGAATGTAAAACTATATAAAGACAAAGGCAGGAAAGGGTCAGTTTGCCAGGCTGTCATTTTTTCCTCCCCTCTTTTTTCTACCTTAATAAGTGACCCAGGGGGAAGGGCACTTTTCCTGTCCAGCCTCTATCATTTTATAAATCAAGAAATGCAGGCCCACGATATTAGGTGACTTATCCAAGGTCATGTTGTCTCTAGGAAAGGTCCATACTATTTATTATGCACATTACATAGTATGTATACAATGAGTAACCTGATGAAATCCAGAAAAGTATACCTATGGATAATTCTTTTATTTTATTTCAATTTAATTTAATTTAATTTTATACTGGGTATTGAACCCAGGGATACTTTTCCCCTGAGCTACATCTATAGCCCTTCTTATTTTTTATTTTGAGATAGAATCTCCCTACGTTGTTTAGGACCTTACTAAGTTGCTGAGGCTGTCCTTGAACTTGCCATACTTCTGTCTCAGTATCCTGAATTGCTGGGATTACAGTTGTGGGCCATTACACCTGGTTTGTTTGTTTATGTGTTTGTTTTAATAGAAAACAATTTTTTCTCTATTTTCTGCTCCATTTTTCCACTAAAAATTCATGGACTCTATCACCGGACTTCAAGAAGACTTCAAAAAATATGTCCAGGAGAGGAAGCAGCTATGAGCTTAAGCTGTGGAAGCCATGCCTGGTTTTCAATCACCATGCTACCATGGACACCATGCTACCTTGGACAACTCACCCCACCTCCCTTAAATCAGTTTCCTTATCCTCCACCCACCCACCCATCTTTATATATATTTTTTTCCTTCTGCTGGGAATGAACCCAGCACTTCAAGCACAGGTAGGCAGGCACTCTACCAATTAGCTACATCCTCAACCCTGTTTCTTCATCTGTAAACAGAAAATAACCATTTTCATTACCTCTTAAGAGAGGTTCTGAAAATTATCCCATGAAGTCACAAGTTTTCAATTTGGTGAACAATTAAAAAAATTGACACAGATGCACTAAAATAGGTTGGAAACTATAATCTAGAGATATATGTATTATTATATTCATAGATAATATTACACTTTGTGAGATATTTTGTAATTACACATTAGACGCTATAAGCTTTTATAGGTGTTCCACATCTGAAACAATGACACAAAATAGCTAAAACAATTTTTGTTAATGAGCATCACATAAAGGCCATAAAAGGCCATCATTATTATTGTTGTCAGGATACACTTCAAATGCTCTGTACTTATAAATGTGGTAAATAAATTTTGCTTCAACTTGAAGGAAATCGTAAGTTGAGTCTAAAAGAATTTGAAAAAGTTTGATCGTAAGTAATCACAGACTAAGCTGTCTTCATCTACCAAGATTTTTTGTTTTTGTTTTACATTCAGTAGACTTTTCCGTTTTTACAGGTTTTTTTAAATTAATTAATTTATTTAAATGCATTTCAAGTCATAGTACATATATAGAGCTCAATTTTTCCATTTCTCTGGTTGCCAACCAGATAGAGTCACACCATTTGTGTCTTCATACATGCACCTAAGGTAGTGATAACCATCTCATTCAACCATCTTTACTACACGCATTCCCCTTTCCCTCCCCCCACTTCCCTCCAACCATATCCAGAGTTCCTCCATTTCTCCTATGTTCCCCATTCCCACCCCCCTTATGTATCAGCATCCACTAATCAGAGAGAACATTCAGCATTTGGTTTTTTGGGATTGGCTTACTTCACTAAGCATAATGTTCTCCAATTCCATCCATTTACCTGCAAATGCCATAATTTTATTCTCTTTTATTGCTGAATAATATTCCATTGTGTATATGTACCACAGTTTCTTAATACGTTCATCTATTGAAGGACATCTGGGTTGCTTCCACAGTTTAGCAATTGTGAATTGTGCTGCTATAAACATTGAGTTGGCTGCGCCACTGTGGTATGCTGTTTTTGAATCTTTAGGGTATAGGCCAAGGAGTGGAATAGCTGGATCAAATGGTGGTTCCATTCCAAGTTTTTAAAGAAATCTCCATACTGCTTTCCAGATTGGTTGCACCAGTTTGCAGTCTCAGCAGCAATGTTTGAGTGCACCTTTTCACCACATCCTTGCCAGCACTTATTGTTGCTTGTATTTTGGATAGCTGCCGTTCTGACTGGGGTGAGATGAAATCTGAGACTAGTTTTGATTTGCATTTCTCTAATGGCTAGAGACATTGAACATTTCTTCATATATTTGTTTATTGATTGTATATCTTCTGAGAGGTTTCTATTCAGCTCCTTAGCCCATTTATTGATTGGGTTGTTTGATTTTTTGGTATTAAGTTTTTTGAGTTCTTTATATATTGTGGAGATCAGTACTCTATCTGATGTTAGTGTGGCAAAAATTTGCTCCCAGAATGTAGGCTCTCTGTTCACCTGCTGAGAAGAAGCTTTTTAGTTTAAATTCATCCCATTTATTGATTCTTTTTATTTCTTGTGCTTTTGGAGTCTTGTTAAGGAATTCAGGGCCTAATCTGACATGATGAAGATTTGGGCCTACTTTCTGCTCAATTAGACACAGGGTCTCTGGTCTAATTCCTAGGTTGGGTGAGTTTTGTGCATGGTGAAAGATAGGGGTTTAGTTTCATTTTGCTGTGTATGGATTTCCAGTTTTCCCAGCACCATTTGTTGAAAAGGCTATCTTTTCTCCAATGTATGTTTTTGGCACCTTTGTCTAGTATGAGATAGCTGTATTTATGTGAATTACTCTCTGTGTCTTCTATTCTGTACCATTGGTCTACACGTCTATTTTGGTGCCAATACCATTCCGTTTTGTTACTATAGCTTTGTAGTAAAGTTTAAGGTCTGGTATTGTGATGACTCCTGTTTCACTCTTCTTGCTCAGGATTGCTTTGGCTATTCTGAGTCTTTTATTCTTCCAAATGAATTTCATGATTGCCTTTTCTATTTCTATAAGAAAGCTATAGACTATCTTCATCTACCAAGATTTTTTGTTTCTGTTTTACATTCAGAAGACTTTTCTTTTTTTATAGGTTTTTTAAAAAAGTTTAATAGACTGTTAACAAGGCAATATTTAAGATCCTGCTTTCTAGAATTCCTAATTTTGGTTAAGAAAAAGTTTGTATTATTTGTTTTACTATATTTATTAAATTCATGTTAAAAATAATATTCATTCAACAACAGTCAGGGAATTTATTAAAGCTCACCAGTTACTTCAGCACTAATCCTTTCTAACTCTTTCCACATATATTTTCACATCATAGTTAATAAAAAGTAAAGTATATAATTAAGCTTTGCAATCATATACTAGCTCTAAGTACTCCTCTTATCTGGATAAACAAAAATCACTGAGTTAGATAAGTATGAAAATAGTAGCTACAGCAAAAGAAGAAAGAACTACACATCATGAGAACATATTCAGCAATCCTTCTGTGCAAAGACATAAATTCATTCCCCCCTGCACTCGAACTCTACTGGGCCTATACCTATTGACACTATAAAACATAGAAAATCTTTTTTAATGTTGTTGTTTAGGTGGGGTCTTGAACTTATATACTCAATTGAACCTTTCACCACACCCTCCTGAGAAACTGGAACTGTAGGTGTGTGCTACCACATCCTGCTTAGAAAATATTTCACATGAATAGAACTATACAAAGTGAAAGAAATTTCTAAATCTAGTTTTGGCTTTTTTATGCAGACCAAGAATGTTTTTACTTTTTTAATTTCAATTTTTTGGTGCTGGGGATGGAACTCAGGCCTCAGCCATGCTAAGCACGCACTCTACCACTAAGTCACACTCCCAGACCCTGTACAATAAGAATTTATCTTCACAATTTCAATGAAAGTAACTGAGCAATGAGAAGGTTCCAGAATCTGCCCAGAGTCATAAGACTGTTAAGTGCCAGAGCCAAAACTGGACACACATTCTGCTCTCCTCATTTTTATTCTAGAGACTTTCTACTTCTGAGTCAGCCAGCAACTCTGGGCAAAGCTTCTGACCAACAGTCATCACTAAGATATAAAAGAAATGACCATGTGGTCTGCACCCTGCAGGGGCTAACAACCTAGCTACGATGACCAAAGCCCAAGAAAGAACATATTTAAAGCAGTTTAGAATACACTACCTTAATTATACATCTTTAGTAGAATTAGGGAGCCAAAGTAGAGAAGACAAGATAAAATCAACTATTCAGGAATCCACCATATGTCAAAGAATGTTGCAGGCCCACCAGAGGATACGATCATGAAGAAATCTTCCTTGCTATCTTCCCTTAACCAACAATAATAACACAGCAAGCAAACGTAGGAGGCACACTCTTGTGCAAGAGAAACAGCACAGGCTGCTAACTGGTGACTACACAGAGCAGGGACAGTCTTTAGCTCTGTCCCTATTTACCTGGGATAGTAGTATCTAAATAACAGAAACTTTCCCATAGACACACACAAAAGTTTTGTTTGTTTGTTTATTAGCCTTGATAGTATATATAACTTTTCTGTTTTTATTGATCCCCTAAATGAATAACTTCTTTGTCAGTTTTAATATCAAATTACTCATTGATGACCTAGGGTGGGGATGACTCATGATTGTAATGCCAGATACTCAGGAAGCTGAGTCAAGAGGATCATAAATTTGAAACCAGACTGGGCAACTTGGTGAGACTCCATCTTAAAACAATAAAAAAAAAAGAAAGTCTAGCTCAACAATAGATTGCTTGCTTAGCATATGCAAGATCCTGGATTCAGTCTTCAGTGCTGCTAAATAAATAAAAGAATTCAGTAACATTATACTACTGTATTTTTTGTTTGTTTTGTTTTTCCAGTACTGGAGATTAAAGAGGTTTGTGCAAACTAGGCAAGCGCTCTACCACTGGGCTACATCCCCGGCCCTCCACTTTTAATCTTCAATGTATAAGAGCCCAGACAAATACTAGAGATCATTTAACTCAGACCTCTAATTTTACCTGTAAAGAAATCAAGACCCAAATATTTCAGTAATATGACTAAGTTTATACAAGGCAATGGCTAAGGGTAAATTTTATGCTATGTTCTATGACCTAAACTTCTTTTCCCCTTTTTTCTTCAATCCTGGGGCTCAAACCCTAGAACTAGCACTTTTTCTTGCTTTCCTTTTTTTTTCCCCCCTTTTTTGGTGCTGGAAATCAAACCCAAGGCCTTGCACATACTATGCAAGTGCAATACCACATGCCAATTCCAGCCCTAGCATTCACTTAATTATCTATTTTAATCTTATATGTTAACAGCCTACAAATATCATGGATATGCTTTTCTTTTGTGTATTTTTTAATGATTAAAACATGAACACGATCATTGCTATATTTTAAAAGATGCCAACATGTTTCCTCCAGGCCAATGTTAACTTATACAAAATGAGAATTAAAACAAATGTTTCACAATTTGAAACTTTTCTATGATCTGTACTTCTGCTGAAATCCCATGTTATCTAACAATTGAAATAATGGGAGATGAGATTGACAAGCATATGTATAATTAGTCATTGGTGATAATTGTTTATGATGTCAGTAAATACAGAGATATTATATATCTCTCATCTTCATGGCCCATGCTGGCTAAATAACAAAACATAGATAAAAAAGGGCCAATTACGATCTCAACATGCCTCATGTCATGTCTAAAATACTGCAAATTTTATAGTAAAAGGAAGACCAGTATAAATATTTAGGGTTGTCTTGAGGAAAAACAAGACAAACAGTTCAGTGATTGGACAAATCATAGGAAAACAAATGACAGGACACAGGAAGACAATAAATGCCCTGCCCATACACCGTGGGGAAGACGACCATGGTTCATATGATTCAGGCACAAAGCAGGATAAAACTACTTCCCTGGAGCAATCCATGCCCACTGAACCCATGTATACTTCTAATGTATAGTCTTTCATTAGATCCCTTCCTGTCTGAGTCCTAATTCATAAGTGCTAATAACATGTCTTTGTTAAGTATGTTGAAGACATTGCTCTCTGTGGTAAACAGAGACACACAGTTGATATGTCTGTTTCTTGACATGGAGAATACTGAGAAATGTGGTGAAAACATGTGTCCCACCTCAGTTATAGCAAATACGTCACACTGAAACAAAGCATCAAAAAAGTGATTTTAGTATACAGAGCTCTAATTATAATCACTACATCGTCTATTAAAATTTATATAAAGTTCAATTTAGTTCAATTCCATCAAGAGATATTTTCCTGGGGAAGATAAAAAAGAAACAAACAAATTACCCAAGTGCTAAAAATGACAATAGAAAAATGTAATAAATCTAATAAAATTGGGTATAGCTCAGTGGTACAATTTACACTTAGCATGTACAAGGCCCTGGGTTTGACTCCCTATACCAAAGCACATGTGCGCGAGCGCACAGACATACACAAAACAATTGGTTAAAGAATATCATAAAACATATATGACAAAGACTATAGAATTTTCTTTGTGTTTTGTTTGTTTGTCTTAATTGTGGAGATAGGGTCTTACTGTGTTGCTTGGGCTGGTCTCAACTCCTACGCTCAAGTGACATCCCTACCTCAGCCTCCTGAGGAGCTGAGGCTACAGATACTACCATGTATGGCTTTGGTACGTTTTTTAAAAAATCATGAAAAAAATTAATATTTGAGGGGGAAAAATACAAATTTCTGAAAGAAAATGCTTTCGGAGAAAAAAAAACCCTTAATGTTCATTAATGAAAATGAACCTGGCTGCAAAGAGTTTTATATATTTAAAAATAAAAGGAATAAATCACACAGACCATATTTGCTGCTCTTATTTTTCAAGTAAAAAGCATCACTGACTTCCAGTTGAAAGACACATTAATGGTCATCGATTTCAGCCTCTCCAGGGCTGTGGTCACCCCACTGATGTTCATCCAGTCTGTTTTACTTCTCCAGCAGTGATGGAATTACTTCTCTCAAGATCACCTGCTGTAAGACTGGACATTCTTTTTGTTGTTGTGGTTGTTGTTTGTTTGTTTTTGTCATGCCAGGGATTGAACCCATGGCCTTGTGCATGCAAGGCAAGCACTCTATCAATTGAGCTATATCCCCAGCCTCAAGACTGTACATTCTTTAAGGGACAGCCTTCCATATGTTGAGTGGAATCATAAATCCTATCAAAACAAGCTTCTCCATCCTGAACACATTTAACTTTCCATTTAAATATAAATTACAGGCTTGAAATTTGTTCCTATAGTAGAAGCAGGGATAGTGGTGCATGCCTGTTATCACAGGTCCTTAGGAAAGTGAGGCAGAAGAATCTCAAGTTCAAGAATTTCATAAATTTACTAGCAAGACCCAGTCTAAAAAAAAATTCTGGATATATATTACAGTGGTAGAGTACCACTTTCATAGCCTTTGCAAGGCTCTGGGTTCAATCCCCAGTAAAGGAGAAAAAAAATCCTGTAGGGAAAAAGGGGGATATTTAAAAAACTATTTCGGAATGTATTTTAGCTGGGTTTTGTGACTGACTCAATATAGAAAGAAGGAAGAGTGAGGTATGTTGGTGAACTTGTACAATTCTCAAGTTTCTGGCTTAAGAAATAGGGTAAAGTATTACATCACATGGTATTATCATGCACCAAGAATCCACCAATAAGTGTGAGAACAGATTAGGCTTGGAGAAAGAAAAGTTCAGGTTGGACTATGCCCATATCCATATATATATGTGTGTGTGTATATATATGTGTGTGTGTGTGTGTGTATATATATATATATATTTAAAGATAATATGAAATTCATATCTGGCATTCCTAAGAGTGAAATGAGCTAGAAATTTGAATTTGGAATTATCAACATGCATGGAAAGGATTCCTTAGAGTGGATGTTAAGATGGACTGCATATGAAAAGCAATGTATACTTAGTAAAAGTTAGGTAGAAAATCACCACGTGAAAGTATTACAAACGCAGTCCAAGCTAGGAATATATAACTCAGTGTTAGAGTATATGCATGAAGCCCTGTGCTCATTTCTCAGCCCCACAAAAAATAAAAAGGCAGCTCAAAAGGTAAAAGGCAGAGCTAAAAGTGTAGCTTAGGAGTAGTTTGCTTGCTTAGTAAGCATGAGGCCCTGCATTTGATCCCAGCACCACATTCCTCTTCCCCCCCAAAAAAGAAAGGTAAAAGGAGGAAGTATGTAATATATACTCATGGATGGTTATTTTTCTGACTGCATAAAATATTAAACAGTGCTTTTGAAATATTTTAAGTAATTAGAAAGATTTTCATTAATGGTGAATATAAAATGCAAGCTACTAAATGAATATGTTAATAATATATTATTATTATTTCTGGATTTTAGGATTGTGTCTCCCCAAAGAGAGACATGGAACATCACAAGAAATTATTACATACAATGTGAAAAAAGAAAACCACGATAATTTCAAAAGAATCTGTACAACACATACTATGTTCTATGATTACGTTTCAGTTATTGTGCTGTAAAAATATAAAAGGATTGTTTTTTAAATCCTATAATTATAGCCGGACATGGTGGTGCACTTTTGTAATCCCAGCACTTTGGCAGGCTGAGACAGGAAGATCGTGAGTTCAAAGCCACAAAGTGAGTGAGGCACTAAGCAACTCAGTGAGACCCTATCTCTAAATAAAACACAAAATAGGGCTGAGGATGTGGCTCAGTGGTCGAGTGCCCCTGAGTTCAATCCCAGGTACCAAAAAAAAAAAAAAGAAAAAGAAAAATCCTATGACTATAAACTATAGCTATTTCTGAATAAACTTTAGTTTAAAAATAATCATAAAGGACATAACATGTACAACAGAAAGACACTGAAAATATTGCTTCATCTCAACAATAACCAACCAGAAATAATATAAAATGTAATATAAAAAATATAAAAGATACCATTCCCATTAGTGATAAATCATCTAGAAACTGGTTCAGCAAAGAAAACACAAACCTTCTGTAGAGAAAAGCATAAACTCTATTAAAAAGACAAAAAAGATGATCTGAATAAACAAAGAAGTTCTTCACATTCTTGGATGATATTATAAAAGCAAAAATAGTCCTAATCTACAAAATTTAATAAAATTCCAACCAAATTCCTTTAGAATTTTTTTAAAGAAACTCGAAAACCTATTCTAAATTTATTTTTTTCTTTATTGGTTCTTTTTAATTATACATGACAATGGAATTCATTTTGACATAATTATAAGAGCATGGAATATAATTTGTTATAATTCAGTTCCCAGTGCTTCCCCTTCCCCTCCCTCTGTCCCCTTCCCTCTACTCTACTGAACTTTCTGATAGTTTTTTTTTTTTTTTAATTAGTATCTTGTGTATGTACATGATGGTGAAATTCACTGTGGTATATTCATATTGTACATAGGGAAATTAGGTCAGATTCATTCCACTGTCTTTCCCTAACCCACCTTTTCTCCCTCCCCTTCATTCCACTTTGTCTACTCTACTAATCTTTCTTTATTCTTTTTTTTACCCTCCTACCTACCCATTACTTTGGATTAGCTTCTGTGTAACAGAGAAAACATTTGATCTTTGACTTTTTGAGACTAGCTTATTTCACTTAGCATGATACTCTCCAGTTCCATCCATTTATCAACAAAGGCCATCAAGTCATTCTTCTTTATGGCTGAGTAATACTACATTGTGTATATATGCCACATTCCATTCATCTGTTGAAGGACACCTAGGTTGGTTCCATAGCTTGGCTATTGTGAATTGTGCTGCTATATACATTGATGTGACTGCATTTCTGTAGTATGCTGATTTTAAATCCTTTGAGTATTTAATGAGGAGTTGGATAGCTGGAATAGCTGGGTTATACAGTGGTTCCATTTCCAGTTTTTTGAGGACTCTCCATACTGATTTCCAGAGTGATTGCACCAATTTGCAGTCCCACCAAGAAGGTATTAGTGTACTCTTTTCCCCACACCCTCACCAACATTTATTGTTACTTGTATTCTTGATAATTGCTGTTAAGACTGGAGTGAAATGAAATCTCAGTGTAGTTTTAATTTGCATTACTCTAATTGCTAGAGATGTTAAATGTTTTTTCATATATTTGTTGACTGCTCATATTTCCTCTTTTGAGAAGTGTCTGTTAAATTCCTTTTCCCATTTATTGATTGGGTTATTTTGTGTGTGTGTGTGTGTGTGTGTGTGTGTGTTAAACTTTTTTACTTCTTGGTATATCCGGAAATTAACACCCTGAGCTACAGGTGGCAAAGATTTACTCCCATTGTAGACTCTCTCTTCACACTATTGATTGTTTCCTTGGCTGTAGAGAAGCTTTTTAATTTGGTGGTATCTCATTTATTGATTTTTTATTTTATATCTTATGCTTTAGAGGCCTTGTTAAGGAAGTTAGTTCCTGAACTGACATCTTGGAGTGTTGGGTCTATATTTTCTTCTAGCAGGTACAGAGTTTCTGAAATAGTTCCTACATCTTTGATCTACTTTGAGTTGAATTTTCTGCAGGGTGAAAGATGGAGGTTAAATTTAATTCTACTATATATGGATTCCCAGTTTTCCCAGCATCACTTTTTTTAAAGGCTGTCTTTTCTCCAACATATGTTTTTGGTACCTTTTTCGGGTATCCGATAACTCTATTACTGTGGGTTTGTCTCTGTGTCTTCTATTCTACCCCATTGGTTTTCATGCCTGTTTTGATGCCAGTACCATGCTGTTTTATTACTACAGCTCTAAAGTATAATTTGAGGACTGGTATTGTGATGCCTCCAGCTTTGCTTTTCTCACTAAGGATTGCTTTGGCTATTGTGGGCCTCTTATTTTTCAAAATGACTTTCATGATTGCTTTTTTGATTTCTGTGAAGAATGAAATTGGAATTTTGAGGAGAATTGCATTGAATCTGTATAGCACTTTTGGTCATGTGGCATTTTGACAATATTAATTCTGCCTATCTGAGATGAGATTGTTTCCCAAATTTTTATTGTTTTTGTTTTTTGAGGCTATTGCAAATGGGATATTTTCTCTAATTTCTTCTTCAGCAGATTCATCATTGGAGTACAGGAATGCAATTGATTTATGGGCATTGATCTTGTATCCTTCTACTTTGCTGAATTCATTTGTGAGCTCTAGAAGTCTCTGGTGGAGTTTTTGGGTCGTTAAATATAGGATCATGTCAACAACAAACAAATACTTTGAGCTCTTCCATCATATTCATATCCCTGTAATTTTGTTTTCTTGCCTAATGCTCTGACTAGTTTCAAGGAATAAGTTAAATAGGAGTGGTGAAAGTAGGCATCCTTGTCTTGCTCCTTATTTTAGGAAAAAAATGCTTTCAGTTTTTCTCCATTCAGAATAATGTTGGCTTTCAGTCTGTCATATATAGTCTTTACAAACTGGAGATAAGTTCCTTCTATCCCTAGTTTTTCTAGTGTTTTAAACGTGAATTGATGCTGTTTTGTCAAATGCTTTTTCTTTATCTACTGATATAATCATGTTATTTTTGTCTTTAGGTCTATTTATGTGTTGAATTACATTTATTGACTTCCATATGTTGAAACATCCTTGCATCCCTGAGATAAAACCCACTTGATTGTGGTACACTATCTTTTTAGTGTGTTTTTGTATGTGATTTGCCAATATTTTAACTGATATTTATTAAGAATATTTATTAAGAATTGTTATATCTTGGGCTTGGGTTGTAACTCAGTGGTAGAGCACTTGCCTAGCATGTGTGAGGCACTAAGTTCGATCCTCAGCATCACATAAAAATAAATAATGGGCTGAGGTTGTGGCTCAGTGGCACAGCATTTGCCTTGCATGTGTGAGACATTCATTGAGTTCGGTCCTCAAAACCACATAAAAACAAAACAAAATAAAGGTATTGTGTCTATGTACAACTAAAAATTTTTTTAAAAAAATAAAATAAATAAAATAAAGGTATTGTGTCCATCTATAACTAAAAAAAATTTTTTTTAAAAATTTTGCATCTATTTTCTTCAAGAATATTGGTCTGAAGTTTTCTTTCCTTGATGTGTCTTTTGGGTTTTTGTATCAGGATGATACTGGCTGCATAGAATAAGTTTGGCAGAATTCCTTCCTTTTCTATTTCATGGAATAATTTGAGGAGGATTGGTATTAGTTCTTCCTTATAGGTCTGGCATAACTTGGTAGAGAATCCATCTGGTCCCAGGCTTTTTTTGTTCGAAGGCTTTTGATGGCTACTTCAATTTCATTACTTGAAATTTATGTTTTAAAGTTTTCTATACCCTCCTGGTTCAATTTAGTTTGTCCATTGTTTCAAGAGTTTCTAGTTTCTTGTAGTATAACTTTTCAAAATAATTTCGGATGATCCTCTGGATTTCAGTAGTGTCATGGGTGATATTTTCTTTTTCATCTTGGATTTTGGTAATTTGAGTGTTTCCCTCTTTTAGTTAGTTGGGTTAGTTGGTTTATCAACCATGTCTATCCTTTCCAAAAACCAAACTTTTGTTTCATCAATCTTCTGCATTTTTTAGAAATATCAAATGCATTGATTTCAGCTCTGATTTTAATTATTTCCTGTCTTCTACTAATTTTATTGTTGGTTTGTTCTTCTTTTTCTAGGCTCTTGATACATAATGTTAGATTATTTATTTCCTATCTTTCTATTCTTTTAATGTACGAGTTCAATCCTATGAACTTTCCTGTTAGAGCAACCTTCATACTGTTCTAGAAATTTTGATGTGTTGTATCGCTGTTCTTGTTTACTTTTAAGAATTTTTTCAATTGCTCTCCTGATTTCTTCTGCTATCCAGTCATCATTCAAAAGTGTAGTATTTAATTTCTAGATGTTAGAGTGATTCTGTTTTGTATCTTATTATTGATTTCTAATTTAATTCCATTATGATTTGATAGAAAGCAAGGTATTATGTCCATTTTTGTATTTGCTAATATTTGCTTTGTAACATAAATATGGTCTATTTTAGAAAAATGTTCCATGTGCTGTTGAGAACAAAGTAAATTCAGTCATCAATGGATGGGATAATCTATAGATATCTACTAGGTTCATATAATTGTTTGTATTTTTTTGTTCTGTGGACTCTACTTAAGTCTTGTATGGATGATCTATCCAATGATAAGAAAGGTGTGTTAAAATCATCCAGCATTATTATATTGTGGTTTTTTTGATTCTTAATATTGAGAAGGGTTTGTTTGATATATGTAGATGCTCCATAGCATAAATATTTATGGTCATTATATCTTGTTGATGTATGATTCCCTTAAGCAGTATGAAATGATATTCTTTGTGTCTTCTGATTAATTTTGGCTTAAAGTTCACTTTATCTGATATGAGAATGATAACTCCCACTTATTTACAAGATCCATGTGAGTGGTATGTTTTCTCCCATCCTTTTGCATTTGGTGTATGAATGTCTTTGTGAGGTGAGTCTCTGCAGACAGTATGTTGTTGGGTCTTATTTTTTAATCTAATCTGCAAACCTATGTCTTTTGATGGAAGAGTTTAGGCCATTTATATTCAATGTTATTATTGAGAGATGATTTTTATTCCCTGCCATTTTATTTCTAGTAGTTATGTCAGACTTGCTTGATTCTCCTTTGACAATTCTTCTAGTATAATTCCTCCCTATGCTGATTTTCATTTTTATTTTTCATTTCTTCATCATGAAATATTTTATTGAGTATGTTTTATAGTGTAAGCTTTCTAGTCATTAATTAATTTAGCATTTGTTTATCATGGAAGATTTTTATTTCATCTTCAATTCTGAAGCCTTATTTTGCTGGGTCTAGTATTCTTGGTTTCTTTCAGAGCTTGATATATAATATTCCAAGCCCTCCTGGCTTTTAGGTTCTGTGTTGAGAAATCAGTTGAAATCCAGATTGGTTTACTTCAAAATATGAACAATCATTTTTCTTTTTCAGCTTTATAATTCTGTCCTTATTCCATATCCTAAGCATTTTCATAATGTTTCTTGGAGTGAATCTATTGTGATTTTGTATATTTAGAGTCCTATATGCCTTTTGTATTTGAACTTCCATTTCATTTTTAAGATTTGGAAATTTTTCTGATATTATTTCATTGAAAAGATTCCACATTCCTTCAATTTATATTACAGAGTCTTCATCTATCACATTGAATCTTAAATTTGGTCTTTTAATGTTATCCCAGATTTCTTTTCTTTTTTTCTTCTTATTTGGCATCAGAGATTGAACTCAGGGGTACTTAACCACTGAGCCACATCCCCAGCCCTATTTTATGTTTTTTTTTTTTTTTTTTTTTTTTATGTAGAGACAGGGTCTCACTGAGTTGCTTAGTGCCTCATCATTGCTGAGGCTGGCTTTGAACTCGCAATTCTCCTGTCTCAGCCTTCCAAAGTGCTGGGATTACAGGCGTGAGCCACCATGCCCGGCTCCAGATTTCTTGAATATTCTTCTGTTCATAGTCTCTTAACATCTTATCTCTATGTTCAACTTTATTTTTAAGATTATATATCTTATCTTCCAGGCCTGAAAAATCTATTTTCAAATTGGTCTAATCTATTGGTGATGCCTTATATTTAATTTTTAATTTGGTGTATTGATTTTTTTCATTTCAAGGATTTTTGTTGGCTCTTTTTCAGAATCTCTTTATTAAAGTGATCATTCACTTCCTGTATTTTCTGATTTTACTCTTTACATCTTTTAGCTCATAGAACAGTTTAACTATGAACTTTCTAAATTCCATCCCTGACCTTTCCTCCACTGTGGTGTCAATGAAGTCTATTGTTGAAGCATTATGGGCTGTTTGGGATGATTTCTTCCCTTGCTTTTTCATTGATTTTTCACCTCTCGGTATAGTTTTGACTTCTTTTAAGTAAAGGACTATTTGGTGAGCTTCCATTTTTTAAGAGCCCTGGGTTGGGTGAATATCCTGATAATGATATTTTGTCAGTTTGTGACCTCTGTTGATTCCAATATCAGCACCACTTTAAGAGATGCCACTGTGCCCGGCATAATCACTTCTGAGCCAAGACTCATTCTATTCAACTTTATACAAAACAAAACCTTAATGCAATTATTCTCTGTGGTTCTTCAAATTCAGGTGTAAATCTATAACAAAGTTCTAGAATAGGTCAAAATATCAGTTGTTAAATTTAGGAAACTTACTGTAAAGTGAGTGCTAAAAAGGGGCAGGAAGAAAGATTGGGCAAATAGGAGAGGGAAAAAAGAGACAGATATTAAAGAGAAAAAAATCTATACAAGGAAGAATAATTTACATCAAGTTAAGGAGTTATTTATATGTTCAAAGTTGACAATGCAATTGTTTACAGTATACCACGTCAAGGTGAGGAAAATTCTTGTTGAAGCTTGGTCTGGACTTCCTTAGGGTTGGGACATTAAGCAGATGTTCTAGGCTGTGGCTCTCTCCTGAGTTGCAGGGCCACTGAAGCCAATTCTCTAGCTATTCTGAATCCCTTACTAGCAATTTCTGGTTTTTCATCTCAGGGCCTGCAGTTGATTCCTTGTAGTGTGCATTATTGTGGTCTTGCTGTTTCCATTGTGTACAGTAATTCAGAATGTAGGTTCTGGAATGTTCCTGTGATTGCTATGGGTCACTGTGTACCTGCTCCCCTCTTTGGGATCTTTTTCACAGCAGTGAAGATCCTAGCAGCTGTCTGTGAGCACAGGAACTCTTGTTGTGGGTTTTCCATGGGCATTTTGTGTTGCAGAAGTATTCCCCAAGCTGATACCACTCTCTGACATATTGCAGTAAAGGGTCTCAGGTGATTCACTTGGACTCTAGTTTCCACTGCCCTGGGTTGTAAATGACAGGTGTTGATTCCCTCTGTTAATTAAATTTGATGCGAGGTCCCACAAGTATCCAATGTCCTGTCACTTTCCAGTTTTGATCATTGTTCATGTTGTGCACCTGTTAACATTGGGATTAGCCTTTTCGTGTTGCACAAACTCTGGTAGTTTCGCACTGGGTTTCTGTCACTGGATATTCTGGGCACTTCCCTTTGGTATGGCCCTATAATCCTAGGGGCTGTCCCTAGGCTTCAAACTGTGCCTCTCCACAGTGTCAATGGTTGGGCCTAGTAAATCTGCTTTCCTTTGGGGCCAAAGCTGCTTCATTGTTGTCTCTGTCTGAGTCCAGCAAGCAAGAGGAGGCTGCAGAGAACTTCCCACCCTTGCCTGGATCGCAAAGCCTGAGGAAGGTTAGATGCGCTTCCTGGCCCAGGTCCCCACCAGCCCGTTTGTTCCCTGTAATTGCAGTGAGGGGAAGGGGGAGGGCTTTCAGCAATTTTTTGGCTAGTAGTGATCCTTCTAGAAGTTCCTTCTGGCCAGATTATTAAGAGGTGCCACTGCAGGGGACTTTCCTCTGGTTTAATTTGCAGCTTTCTGGGCATGGAAAGATGCCATGCTGATTTAAGTGGATGATTGGTCAGCTGGGCGCTTCACAAGATGGCTGTAGACTCACAGCTCAGTTTTCTTTTCATGATTTGATTTTTAGCTGTTAGTGCTCTTCTGAGGGCCTTTCTATTACCATCAAGCTTTAAGTTTTGTCTGCCGGTACAACTGTTTTTAAGTGGGTAAACTTAAAAGAATACCCCCGGTTGCCCCTTTCCCATTCTCATCCACAAGTTTGAGTTTGGGATTAGGGAACTTTTGAGATTTTCTTCTTCTCTGGTAACCTATCTTCCAGTCAGAACTCACTGCTCAGCTTGCTTCCACCATCTTACAAACTCCTCCCTCTTCTAAATTTACAGGGAAGACTACATACAAAGTATATAATGATGAATTAAGTCAATTTTGAAAAAAGCAGTACCTCTCTGGGAGTAGTAATCGAATGTTTTGCAAAGTTATATTTATAAGACTCATATGGTACCGACTTAAAACATAAAGATACATATAAAAGGAAAACAGAAACCTCAGAAACAGATTAATCTATATTCAGGAATGATATAAAGGTGGTAACAGAAATCATTGAAGAAAAGACTATTTAGGCTGGGCATGGTAGTGCATACCTATAATCCTAGCAACTCTGAAGGCTAAGGCAGGAGGATCATATGTTTGAGACCAACCTCAGCAACTTAGGGAGACCCTCAGCAATTTAGATAGAACCTGTCTCAAAATAAAAAATAAAAAGGATTGGAGATGCAGCACAGTGGCAAAGGGCCCTTGGGTTCAATCCCTTGTATTAAAAATAAATTAATGGATGATCTTATAAAAATTGGTTTTCCATATGGAGAAAAATAAAACTAGATTTCTATATTACAATCAGACACTAGAGAGGATTCTAGATCAAAAGCTTAAATGTAAAAGGAAAAGTGATAAAGTAAATAGAAAATTATAGAAGGAAGACTTTTTGTGATTTAGGAGTGACAATCTTTTAAATGAGAGAAAAACACTACAAACTATACCTTAGATATAAATTTAATAATATAAAATTTGAATCTAGAATTCAGGTATTAAGATGGAATATATATGAAGTCTAGGGGAAAAGCAACATCTAATTAGTAAGTATTAAGTAAAAGAATAGCAAATGAAGGTATATAAATAAAATCTTAGAGATAGATTTGATTATATGAAAATATTTCTGTGCAACCAACCATACTACAAAATTTAAAAAGGATAAATATCAGAGGAAACTATTTGCTATTTAAAAACAATTCTGTATGTTGAGATTACATAGAAGTGAATCTACTCCAAATTCTTTTAATAGGAAGAGATTTACTATAGGGTATAATTTGGTTTATAGAATCTCGGAAAACTTGAATAAAAAGTTTATAGAATCTTTTTAGACGTTATTCAAAAAGCCATAAGATAGGACCAGGATATCAAAGAAGCAGCTGCTATCTTTCTGATCAAAAGTCCCAGACTCTAAAAGCACACTTTTGCTGCCAGGATCAGGAAGCCTCATTGTTACCTCTGGATGCTACCTCTGGATGCAGCTGGCTTCAGACCCATACTGTGCCTGCATCAGTCACACCAGAAAGATTGGCACACCATACCTACCCTGAATCTTCATAAAGTTAGTACCTGGACACTAGAGCCCTGCTAACACTGCCCCAGAAGAATTAGAGAGGTCCTCCACTGTACTTGCAAGTAAAAGAAATGGATATCAGTCTTAAGTCTGAGACCTTCCAAATGTGTCACAAAATCAAATCTAAATTGTATCTGAAACACAACCTGCAAGGAACTCAGAAAAGCTACTTTTAGATTCCTAGCCTCTAACAAAAGTAAAGATGAGAAGGAGGCTTTGTGACAATCTATCATATCCTCAACATTAGTAACAGAAAAATATCCAGAATATACTAGGAAACCATGTAAATAACAAGAAAAATGGGAAAACACTACATAAAAATGTAAAATGATATGAACAGGCAATTCATAGAAGGTTAAACCCAAATGACTAAAAATATGTAAAGATTTTCTCAAAGGTATCAGTCATCAGATAAATACATAGTGAAAAGTAAAACAACAAGTGATTACTTTTCCCCATTAGACTAGTGGAAATTAAATAAGGACATTTACTGTGCCAGTGGATTATAAACTGGAGAAGGCAATCTGAAAGTAATCCAACAGTACTTAGACAAATTAAGTAAATCTTTATTGTATGGCTAAGTAATCTTACTTCTTAATACATCATCAGAGAAATTCCCATGTAGAACTTTATATGGGAATATTCATCAGAGTATTTTCTGTGGTGGCATGAGAAATAAGGAAATATAGAAGGTTATCAATGTGCAAACATTTGAATAAAATCTAGGGAATGTGCCCAGGGCTACCACATTGCAAAACTGCAGGGGAATGTTAAGCACATGCAATAAAAGGCAAATAGTGCCCCCTGGTGCTGTACAAATCAGCAGACCTTTCACCCTTTGGAATAATACATAGCACTAAGAAGCAAAAAACTAGACAAATTCACCAAGAAAAAAATGAGAAGTATTTTTTCCAAAGCCAGCTGCGTTTAAAAAATAATGAGGCCTACTACTCAAGAGTATTTGTATAAACTAAACACACATAGAAATATTATATACATTACAAAAATACATATACTTTCAAGAACACCAAACACATAAAAGCATGTATCCACAAGGCATGTCAGAATGGGAAATAAATACAACAAGAACAAAATGAAGAATTCTGTAAGAACTGATGATGTGAATTTGTCATGAAATGCAGAGTTGACAAATAGATTTTTTTGACTGAGAATAATGTCAATACCTCAAAGTACTAGAAAGATTATAACTGAAGAATGACTAATGAATTCATTTAGCACAGGATGAGAGGTCTACAGAGCATTAAATATAACTGTACATTCATCTATATATAATATTTTATAACATAAACATACTATGCAATATAATTATTTACATATTATTAAATTAATCCTGATTCTGAGTCCATTCTTTTTTTTTTTTTTTTTTGGTACCAGGGATTGAACTCAGGGGCACTCGACCACTGAGCCACATCCCCAGCCCCATTTTGTGTTTTATGTAGAGACAGGGTCTCACTGAGCTGCTTAGCGCCTCGCCGTTGCTGAGGCTGGCTTTGAATTCGCGATTCTCCTGTCTCAGCCTCCCTAAGTGCTGGGATTACAAGCGTGAGCCACCGCGCCCGGCTCTGAGTCCATTCTTAGGGAACTATAAACTCAATTGAATATGTAAACAAATTGCAATCTAACTCAAAAGTTTATTTGTGTCCCTAAGTTTTGGCCAATCACAGAAAAGTCTTAGCCAGTCATAGCAGCTGAACATTCAGCCAAATGCAGGCTAAAAACTGCCAAAAATATGTCCAAATAAGACAAGAACAGAATTATAATCAATCAGGTTATTTATGTATGTCATTTCCAGTTTCTGGCTATAAATACGCCCTGTCCATAGCTTTTGAAACAGAATTCTCTGAACTGCTTTTTGTCTTCAGTGCTACTCAGCTCATGAGTCTTTTTTTTTTCCTATTCCCAGTCTGTTAAATATTTTAAGATTTTTCTTTTTAACAATATGACATAGAACATACTGCATATATTAAAATATTTAATATGTACATATATATTAAGAATAGTTTAATGAGTGAGGCCACAGGTTCGATTTCCAGTACTAAACACCACACACACACACACACACACACAGAATTTAGGGCCAGTGCTAAGCTTAGCAATAGAGCGCTTGGATTCAATTCCCAGTATCAGAAAGAAAAAAAAAAAAAGATTTTAAACTCTAGCCTTCAGGCAAAATAGGAGCACTGAAATATTTCTAAACTAGGACCAGACTATTTGAATATGTGTTTTTATTTTATTTTTATTTTTTGATGCTGCATATTGAACCCAGGGCCTTATACATGCTAAACACATGTTCTACCACTGAGCTGAACCCCAGTCTCAACTGTGTATTTTACTCATTTATTTTACTTTTTGTATTTATGATTAAACCCAGGGGCATTTTATCATCAAGCTACGTCCCAGTTCATTTTATTTTTTATTTTAATACAGGGTCTCACTAAGTTGCTTAGGCTGTCCTCAAACTTGTAATTCTCTTGCCACAGCCTCCTAAGTTGGCTGGAATTAGAGATGTGCACCGCATACCTGGCTTCAACTGTGTATTTTACATACTTTACTCTCTTGCCTTGTGGAGAATGAACTGGAGAAGAGTCGGACTGTGGGCAGGAGAATGAGGAGGAGGCTGGTGAGAGTTATCAGTTGTCACTGATCAACTGAACAATTGCAGCAAGAAACGATGCAAATAAGATATAATACAACAAAAATTAGAAGATGTTTTGAAGAGATATTTAAAGTAGAAAGATTAATTGAGTATGAAGTATGAGGAGAATGAAGGAATCAGGAAATATGGCAAGACGGCAACAACACCTTCACTGAGAGACACAGGAGGAGGGTATTTAGAAGATGGGGAAAATAAGTGTGGTTTTAGACAAAGTGAATCCCCTAGATCTACAACATATAAGTGAGATGTGCCTGATGCCCAGATAAAAGTTATCAAGTAGGGATACAGATCTAGCAGTCTACTGGTAATTAACAATGGTGAGGAAGACCAGAGACTTAACAAAAGGAAATTGGGGACTGAAACTTAGGGGTGTACCCTAAAGCTAAATCCAAAGCTACACAACCAGACTTTATTATCTCAAAGCAGATGATAGCAAAAATGATCTGTGAATTTAGAGTCAAATTAGGTACCTCAGAGAAATAATCCAAGTCATAAATTAAAGGCTTCTGGGCTCACTAGTTCATTTTATCACAATTTCAGCCCAGTCACATGTTTCTGTGCCTAAATCATGGAATTCTTACTCTACTTTCTTTGCCTTCATTGCCCAAATATTAGGTACAACATAGTCAACACACTTCAGGACTTTTCTAAAAAACAGAATAGAAGTAGATCCAAAATCCTACATCCTCATATAAACTGCCAGGATACTCACCAAACACTTTTTATCCTCAAAGCCATTTAACCAAAATAGCACTACAAGGATGGTATGATATAACTGGCTTGTAGAACATCTTGGTAGCTGTAAAAATGGAACACCATTCAGAGAGCTGATATAACTTACCTTCTCCAAACAGACAAGCATTGGTCTCCAGGGAAAAAAAGGAGCCAATTATCTACAAGTACATAGGTTTAAAAACGGGTTACAGAAGATTATTCCTACTATTATCACATTTCTTCGATTGTTCTTTTAAAAGAGAAAACTTGTGCCTTTTTAAAATGATTCAATTACTATTATTGCATTAATAAAATCATCATTTGGAGGAACTCTGGAAATGACAGACTAAGGCATCTCCTGCATACTAGCTCTCTCCAAGACAAAATCAAACAACAGCTCTGTGGCTGCATGATAAGGTAAGAAGATCATGGGAAAGTGCTAGAGTGCAACTCAGAAAATTAGCAACCAAATGAAACCCCAAAATACTGGTGTTTAGAATAGTAAGAGATTTAGTGAAAGAAATAGACTACATCAGCATTGGGCCCAGGATAGCTTGGTGGAATTGGGGGAGCTCCCTTCTAATGAGCTGAAAGTAAGTTTCCTATTAACTTTGAGAAAGGCAGACTCCACTTCCAAGCCTAACAGATCTAAGCAGAAAAGGTATTCAAATACTAATTAATGAGTTGGTATAGGAGGAGATGGTCTCCACATTTCCCGGTAGATTCAGTTAAAGCGGTGAAGTCGAGCCAGTTTTGAAAGTGCCTCATTGTTTAAGCTTCTATGCAAAAGATCAGAAACCCTGTAGTTTTCTTTCCTTTTTTAAAACTTTATTTATTTATTATCTATCTATCTATCTATCTATCTATCTATCTATCTATCTATCTATTTATCTATCTATCTATCCAAGATTCAACATTCACTTGTGCTTTAATTCTATGTCCATTAGTCAATCTGGGCTTTGAAGTGAGACTGTGGCACAGACCTACTGGAAGCTCTAGGTGGCCATAGGAGGTATAGCTGCCAGCTAGTCTGTGGATCTGCACAGCAGACAAAGGGAGAAGCCTCTTTGTTTAGAAATTGACAGTCTGAATTCTAATAAGAAGCAATGCCAGTAGGGTGTAGAAATAGGACAGGTCTGACTTATGTGGAAACCTGCTACCTGCAGCATTTATTTTTTCTATTAATTGGATTTTTTCTTGATATATATACACACACATATATATATATGTATTTTTTAATTTTTATTTATTTTTATTTTTGGTGGTGCTGGAGATTGAACCCAGGGCCTTGTGAAGGCGAGGTAAGCACTCTACCAAATGAGCTATATCACCAGCCCTCTTGATATCTTTTCATGTCTTTCTCATTTGTACTCCCTTCTCTTTTTTTTATTTCCTCCTCTTTTCCTCTCCACATTTCTTCTTTCCCCTTCTCTCACTCTCTTCTTTGCTTTTTTCCTTTTGATCTACATATTTTAACAGTAAGTATTGTTTGCTCTTAAAATACTATTGTTACTGGTAATTACTCTTTCCTCTCAAAGTAGAAAAATGAAATTAAACCCCTATCTCTCACCATGCACAAAAGTCAACTCAAAGTGGATCAAAGACCTAGGAATTAGACCAGAGACCCTAAGCTTAATAGAAGAAAAAGTAGACCCAAATCTTCATCATGTTGTATTAGGCCCCAACTTCCTTAACAAGACTCCTAAAGCACAAGAAATAAAATAAAGAATCAATAAAAGGGATGGTTTCAAACTAAAAAGCTTCTTCTCAGCAAAAGAAACAATCAATGAGGTGAAGACAGAGCCTACCAGATGGGAGCAAATATTTACCACATGCACATCAGATAGAGCACTCATCTCCAGGATATATAAAGAACTCAAAAAACACACAAAAAACAAGTAATCCAATCAATGAATGGGTTAAGGAACTGAACAGACACTTCACAGAAGAAGATATACAATACATCAACAAATATATGAAAAAATATTCAACATCTCTAGCTATTAAAGAAATGCAAATCAAAACTACTCTAAGATTTCATCTCACTCCAGTCAAAATGGCAGTTATCAAGAACACAAGTAACAATAAGTGTTGGTGAGGATGTGGGGGAAAAGGTACAATCATACATTGCTGGTTGCATTGCAAAGTGGTGCAACCAATCTGGAAATCAGTATGGAGATTCCTTACTTGGAATAGAACCACCACTTGACCCAGCTATCCCACTCCTCAGTCTATACCCAAAGGACTTAAAAATACCATACTACAGTAACACTGCCACATCAATGTTTATAGCAGCACAATTTACAATAGCTAAACTGTGGAACCAACCTAAATGCCCTTCAATAGATGAATGGATAAAGAAACTGTGATATATATACACAATGGAATATTACTCAGCAATAAAAGAGAATAAAATCATGGCACTTGCAGGTAAATGGATGGAGTTGGAGAATATCATGCAAAGTGAAGTAAGCCAATCCCAAAAAACCAAAAGCCAAATGTTTTCTCTGATAAGTGGATGCTGATCCATAATGGGGAGGGCAGCATGGGATGAATGGAGGAACTTTGGATTGGGCAAAGGGGAGGGATGACAGAGGAGGGGGTATGGAGGTAGGAAAGATAGTGGAATGAGGCAGGCATCATCAGCCTAGGTACATGTATGATTACACGAATGGTGTGACTCTACTTGATGTACAAGTGAAAAACTGTGCTCCATTTGTGTACAATGAATCAAAGAGCATTCTGCTGCCGTGTATAACTAATTAGAACAAATTTTTTAAAAAAGTAGTTCTGATGATTTCACCTACCACCAAGGTTATACCAAGAAGGTGTTTTCATGCTGAGATATACCCCCAGTCTAGGGTACATGGTGAAAAGATAACTGCTTACTTAAAAAGACACTCACAAAATAGTGAAAGATAAATGAATCTCAACAGATGTGCAAATCTCAACATAGAATAACTGGAAAATGAGGAAACAGGCCAACAACATAACCCCAAAAGTTCTTAGTTCCCTACATAGGAATCAAAGTAGACAAAATCTCAGGCAAAGAATTCAAAATATTGTTAAAATGACTAATAAACTCAAAGAAGATACAAATCAACGTGAATAAATTAGACAATACAGAATACAAATTGGAAATCTGAGAGATTCTGAAAAAGAACTAAACAGAACTCTTGGTAATGAATAACACAATAAATGAAGCAAAAAACTCAGCTCAATCTCACCAATAGAATAGATCAAGCAGAAGATAGAATAGCAGGACTTGAAGACAAGGTGTTTGACAGTAATCAAGAAAACAAAAACAAAAATCAGAGTATACAAGAAGTCTAGAACAACATTAAGAGACCTAACTTAAGACTCACAGGTTTGGAGGAGGAAGAAGAGATACAAACTATCGGAAAAGATAACCTATTCAGTAAAATAATAGAAGAGAACTTCAACTTCCTAAACTTTAGGAACAATTAGTCATTAAGATACTGGAGCATTTAGAACTTCAAGTAGACAAAATGAGAAAAGACTGTCTCCATGATGCATTATAGTTAAAAATACCAAAACTCCAGAACAAAGAATTTCTAAATCTGTAAGAAAGAAGTTTCAAGTCACTTTTAACAGCAAAACAATTAGAATAACAGATTTCTCAGCTGAAAATCTAAGAGTAGGAGAATTTGGAAAGATGCATTTTGAACCTTGAAAGAAATTAATTACCAACTTCAGTTGCTACATCCAGCAAAGCTATCCTTCCCAATTGAAGTGAAAGAAAAACCTGCTGAAATAAGCATAAACTAAAGGAATTCATGATCATTAAGGCAGCATTTCAAAAGATACTCAAACAAATAAAACATTGAAAATAAAACAAAAAGACAGAAATATATACCAGTGTACAATAACACTGAATGTAAATGTTTGCAATTCTTCAATTAAAATACACAAACTGGCAGACTGGACTGAAAAATAAAACCTGACTGTTGTCCTCAAGAAATAAACATCATTGACAAAGACATTCACAGACTGGAAACAACAGGATAGAGAACAACATTCCATGCCAATTGAATCTGAAAACAAACAGGAGGAGCTACTTTGTATCTGACAAAGATGTCTTCAAACCAAAATTAATCAGAAGAGACAAAAAGGTCACTTCATATTGGTAAAGGGAACAATACAACAAGAGGATGTAACAACTGTAAATATTTATGCCCCAATATTTGGTACACCCAAATTCATAAACAAACATTAAAGCTGGCTATTGTGGCACACACCTGTAATCCTAGCTACCTGGGAGGCTGAGGCAAGAAGATTGCAAATTCGAGGTCAACTTGGGCAACTTAGTAAGACCCTGTCTCAAAACAAATTCTTATAAAGGGGAACTGGGGATGTAGCTCAGTGTTTGCTTAGCCCATGTGAGGTATTTAATCTCTCATACTGCCAAAAATAACAACAGAAAAATTACTGGACATAAAGGGATAGCTAGTGCCCAATAAAATAATAGTGGGTGATTTCAAAACACCACTATTACTAATAGTTATCCAGACAAAAAAAATAAAGATATTACGGAGTTAAGCAATTCCTTAGATCTAATAGACAATTTATTCAACAATAGCTAAATATGTATTCTTCTCAGCTGTTCAAGGAACTCTCCCCAAATTCATCATATATTGCAGTACAAAGCAAGGGGTTTTTTTGGTACTGGAGATGGAACTCAGGGGCACTCGACCACGGAGCCACATCTCTAGCCCTATTTTGTGTATTATGTAGAGACAGAGTCTCACTGAGTTGCTTAGTGTCTCGCCGTTGCTGAGACTGGCTTTGAACTCGCGATTCTCCCGTCTCAGCCTCCCTAAGTACTGGGATTACAGGCTTGCTCCACTGTACCTGGCTACAAAGCAAGTTTTAACAAATACCAAAAAATGAAGTAATGTCTTGCATCTTATTAGATCATAAATGAAATTAGAAATCAATATCAAAAAACTACAGATACTATACAAACACATGGAGATTGAATACACTATTGAATGATGAGTCATAAGAGAAAGTTAAAAATTATTTGATTCAAATGAGAAGAGAAACACAACATACAAGAATCTATGGGATACAATGAAGACAGTTATAAGAGGGAAGTTTCTACAATGTCTACATAAGAAGCAGAACAGTCCCAAATAAATAACCTATTGAGGCACCTTAAGATCTTAATAAAATAAGAAAAAGTCAATCCCAAAATCAGTAGAAGGAAAGAAACAATAAAGATCAGAGCTGAAATTAATTAGAGAATAGAAGAGCAATACACAGGATTGAAGAAACAAAGAATTGGTTCATTGTCACAATACTGGGGAGAGGGACCCAGGGCATGCTAGGTAAGTCCTCTACCACTGAGCTATATATCTCCAGCCCTAAAAGTTCATTCTTTGAAAAGATAAACAAGACTGATAAACCCCAAGCCGAACTAAGCAAAAGAAATAGAAAGATGAAAAAAACAAATATTGCAATACACATTACTGAATCCAGAGAATCATCAGGGATTATTTTGTAAGTACATATTCCAATAACTTGGAAAATCCAGAAGAAATGAATTAATATCTAGATGCAGATGATTTACCAAAATTGAACTAAAATAGAAAACCTAAAAGATCAATAGCAAGCAATGAGATTGAAGTAATAATAATAAGTCTACCAACAAAGAAAAGCCCAGGAGCAAATGGGTTGACAGCTGAATTTTACCAAATTTTTAAAGAAGAACTAAAAAGAATTCTCCTCAAATTATTCTGTGAAATAGAAAGAGAGCAAGTATTTCCAAAGTCATTCTTTGAAATGAGAATCACCCTGATACTAAAACCAGATAAGGACACATCAAGAAAATAAAATTACAGATCAATTTCCTTAATAAACATAGATACCAAAATCCTAAATAAAAGACTTGCAAACCAAATTTCAAAACATATAAAGATCATACACTTCAGTTAAGTTGGTTTCATCTCATGGATGTGTGTTTCAATATTGGCAAACCAATATATGTAATAAAGACAAAAATTACATGATCATCTCAGCAGATACAGAAAAACCTTCTACAAAACTTGACACCACTTCATGAAAAAAAACCCTCAAGAAACTAGGAATAAAAGGAAATTACTTCAACATAATAAGTGTTATATATGACAAACCCAAATCTAGCATCATAGTGAATAGGGAAAAACTGAAAACATTTCTTCTAGAATCGGGGACAAGACAAGAATGTCTGTTCTCATCATCCTATTCAATAGTGTAATTGAAATTTTAGCTAGAGAAATTAGGAAGAGAAATACAAGGGAAATATAAAAATAAATAAAAGAGATACAAATAAGAAAAAAGAAGTCAAATTATTCCTATTTGAAGAAGACATGATCATATATTTAGAAGACCTTAAAGTTTTAACAAAAGACTTATAACTTGGGGCTGGGATGTGGCTCAGTGGTAGAGCGCTTGCCTAGCATGCGTGAGGCACTGGGTTCAATTCTCAGCACCACATATAAATAAATGAATAAAATAAAGGTCCATTGACAACTAAAAAAAATAAAAAAGACTTATAACTAATAATATTTACTTACTTTGAATAATGTTATCCAATTGCTTTAAAAGTTTGAAGGGACAGATTCCTGTAAAACTCTTAATAAAAATACAGTTTCATAGGAAGAAAATGTTATTCAGTGTAAAACTTGTATCTTAATAATGAAGAGACTCACTGCCTATAAAATGCTCCACAGAGTATTCAAATACATTCATATGGGATCCTGAAATATTTCCATTCACTACTTTATTTTTATTATTTGTAGTATTAGTGATTGAACCCAGAGCGCCATGCATGCTAGGTAAGTGCTCTGCCCCTGAGCTACATCCCCAACCCTTTTTTTTTGAGACAGAGTCTCACTAAATCTTCCAAGGTAGCCTGTAATTCACAATTCTCCTTTCTCAGCCTCCTGAGTAGCTGGGATTACAGGTATTACAGGTGTGCTCCACCTCACCCAGCTTCCACTTGCTTTTTTTCCCCCCTATTTGCTTTTTAACAGGCTCAAATGAGCTGCATTAATTTACAGCCAGTAAAACTTTTTAAAAAGCTTTTTAAAAAATGAAAACCTAGAAGTTTTTCCCTTTTATCTTTCTAGTCTCTAAAAAATACTTAATGTCAATGCAAACTTCCAAATGGAATATAACAGACTCATAAAAATTATTTCAGTAGTCATATAAAATAGTAGGGGGAACTGAAAACACAACAAAAACCAGTATATTAAGGTATGTTGAAGTAAAAGGCTTAATAGCACTCTTTATTGAGCAGTTTAAATTGTAAGGGAAAATGCAAAGCCTATAATCCATCCAAGAATAGATGACTTACATTGCTAATAATGAATCTAAAAGGATTTGCACAGTATATCTTGTGTCCATATTAGAACAACTCCATGTAGTCTAAGTCTTTGGGTCATATGTTACATAAACCAGATTTCTCTTTCATGTATTTTCACAAAACAGGCTTACACACCACACACAATTACTTCCTCAGTGTTCAAAAACACAAGGTCTACATTCATATGACACTCCAACCATTTCAAATCTTCTTCAACCTGAATCAAAACCCATTAAAATTGCCAAGGTCAAAACATCACTGTTCTTACCCTTACTGATACCCAAAGCATTGTTACCCCATGATATAAATAATGGATCCTACAGCATAAAGATTTTCTTTAGCTTTAACAGTAAAGCAAAGCTCTATATTTGTATAGTACCACTATTAGGTAGAAAAAGTAGCTGCTAGACCATCACTTCTACAGAATCACAGAGTTAAAAGGGATTGAAAGAGGCAGCTTTCCAGCAAGATTGCCTTCACTCCCCCTAAACTCCTGTGCTGGTGATCCAAACCAAGTGCATGTTAGGCTAGTGCACTGCCACATCTTGAGCCCCTGCCTACACTTTTGTAACCTGAGAAACCAGAGTATTAAGAGGTGAAAAGAGCTGGAGGTATAGCTTAGTGGTTTAGCTTCTGCTTTGTGTGTGTGTGTGTGTGAATCCCTGTGTTCAATCCCCAGCACAAAAAGGAAGAGAAGGAAGGAAGGCAGGAAAGAAAGGCCCTATGCCTTATAGGAAACTAATGGTAAAATTAAAAGGGGAAGTAGATTGGACGACTTCTCAGTCTGCCCTCTTGACATAGAACTGTACCTGCTAATTCATAAATTTTCTTTTCTCTCCTGAGTGCCTAAAGCAACCATTTAAATTATACAGAATCCCTTTTCATACACGTGCACTGTTACATCAAATACTACAACAAGGAACATTTCTGTCTGATTTGCCAAAAAAGACCCAACTGGATAGTCTAAACATTTTTAAGCATAATTTTACAGCACAATAAAGATTTGATTTTCTCAAAAATATTATTTCATTCCTCCAGAAAATGACTATTTTCAGCACATTACAACTCTGGCATAATTGGTTTTAAAACCTCCAGTGGGTCTGTGGTATGCTGGGTTCTGACTAGACCACAGAATATCAGAAAATTTCCTACCTAATCAACACTTTGAAGCACATCTTTGTAAAGGAGGAAGAATCAATTTTTCCCTCTTGTGGAGCAGGTTTCAAAAAGATAACTTTCTAGTGTGGTTAGTATCTTCGTATAGCATCCAGTAACTGTTTGTTTTCTTATAATTTTGATGTTATAACTACTTTGTATTACTACCATTCCAAGTTGATTTGCAGTCATATTTTCCATATATTTATATTTTGAATAAAAAGAAGCCTTATAAAATTTTTCAGTCATTAAATTTATATCCAACAATATTAAGTCACAGGCAATTCTTATAAATTTCTCCCTAATGGTCCCTTAATGCTAAATTTCATTATTGCTAATAATATAAAAGCAAGAACAGAGAGAGGAATAACATTTTTGTATTCCCTTTACCTTTTCTTTCATTACTGATAAAATTTAAATATGGAGCTAGAGATGTAGCTCTATAGGAACTCTCTCCCTGCCTTCAGCGCCTCCTATGCTGATTGGTTGCCTTCAATGCCTCCCCTCCCCTTTCCTTACCTCATGCTGATTGGATGCCTTCAGCGCCCCCTATGCTGATTGGTTACTTTGAATACTTCCCCTCCCCTTTATCCTATTATTGGTTAATTTGAATGTTTCCCCTCCCCTTTATCCTATGCTTATTGGTTAATTTGAATGTTTCCCCTCTCCTTTACCTTCTGATGATTGGCTACTTTGAATGGTTCCCCCTCTTTACCCCATGTTAATTGGCTGCCTTCAGTGCCTCTCCTTTTCTCATCCCATGCTGATTGGCTGTGCACCTGACATGGATCAATACCCTATTGGCTGTAACCTAACCTCAGGGCCATGATTGATCTGAGGACCCTATATAAACTGTTGCACTAACTGAAATAAAGGGGTCTGCCTCTCCCTCTGGCACAGCAGTTTTACCTACCCCTGGTGTCTGGGTGAATGACTCCGCCAGGGTCCACCCCATAAACCCTTGTTCACCTCATAAACCCTCCTTCTCCGGGACCCCAGATCTCATCCTGTGGGACCCCATTCCTCAGTCCCCTCCTCCTGTGGGACCCCAACTCATCCAGTGAACCCATGCAAGGCACAACATAAACAACATAGCTTGGTGGTAGAATGCCTGCTTAACATACACGAGCCCCTGGTTTCAGTCCTCAGCACAAAAATAACACATATGCATACATAGATATGCATATATATGTATAGATGCATATATATAAATATGTATGTGTAATATACATATATATAAAGAAGCACTATTATTGTAATGTCATTACTATTTTAAAATTAAGTTCTAGACGCAGGAATAGATGATGTTCCCTGAACACAAGTTCTACCAAAGTGCCATTCTACTTTCAATTGATTCAACCTCATGCCAATGAAAATAATTTCAACTGCACAAGAGTTAGCAATTTTCAATCTTACATTTTACTAGTTTTGGTTGCCAATTTAGGAAGCCTGAGTACCCAATGTACCTATATTAATCACCACTCAAAAAAACTTTATGAACAAGTATTCATAAAGACCTCAGTATATTCACACTATCACAGTAACTGGCACAGCAAGATATTTGTGGATGGATTGATGGAAGAGCAGATGCTGCATGGATGGAATCTGGCAAGTAGGCAAGGCAAAAAAAGAAGAGTGAAAGAATCCTAAATCCGGAGGTACATACAAGAGGATGTAGACAATATGCACAGAATCAGTGAGGTGAGGACCAATTAGGACCAACATGAAAAAAATACAAAAAAAAAGAGGCGGGGGTCGGGGGGTGGAATTCAATCAGCCCTTTTCAGATGCTAAATCAAGAGCACAAATTATGTGCTCAAAGAGGGTAAACTGCAAGACAAAGGCAAAAAGTCAGGAAAAAGAAATGAAATGCATGTTCATAGTACAGTAAACAGATTAGTTTGTATAAAGCAGAGTTTATGAAGGAAATCTTGGGAGGGAAGGCTGCAAAGTCAGGCAGTGATAGCCAGATGCTATGCAGAACATAAACACTAAGGGTGTCAGCTGCCATCTCTTCTTCCCTACACCTCCTTTAGAAAGCAGTATCCTCCCCCAGTCTCACAGCCACACCCCCATATATGGGGTTGTTTCCTTGTCCAAAATCCCAGAAAAACAAAATTTACAATAAAGTGACAATAATGCTTAAAATCACAGAAAATGCAAGAGAGAAAGAGAGAGAGAGAGAGAGGGAGAGAAAGGAAAACATGAAGCATAAGCAATTGGAAACAACACCACAAAAATTAATAGCTATAAATATTAATTTGCAATTCATAACTGGTCAATTTATATCCTGTCAAGTTTTTGGATACAATTTTAGAGTTGTTTGGTTCAGGTTTAGCAAATTTGACTCTGACCATTTTGAACAATGAAGTTTGTTAAGAAAACAAATCAGGTTATGAAAGGAATCAGTACCAATTAAGTGCTCCTTTTGCACCAAGCAAAGTCATAAGGGCTTTATATACACTGTTTCATTTAATCTTAATATTATCCATGTGTAATTGCTCCTCTATCTTCACACATCTGAGGAAGAACTACCTGAGTCAAATGGCAAAGCTAGGATGCAAAAACACCTAGAATAACCATGATTAGAATAACTACCACTATGATCATCCAACATACTTTCAGCAACTTTTTACTAGAATCAGGAGGAAAAGCACTAAAAACACCAGTTTTATTTCAAATAAGCATGGCTTATATCCAAATACTTAAACATATTTAAAATTAGGCCAGTCCTCAGTTCATAAAGCAGTTATTAAAACTCATCACTGAAGCTATTGGGATACTTGACATTAATCCAAGCCACAGTGCTGAAAGAACCATGAGAAAGGATATAACAGACTAAACTAAAATAACTTAAAAATAATGCTCTCAAGCTCAGCTTATACTGTCAAATTCTATTCTGATATATGGAATCCAGCAAGGCAATATTTAAGAAAAAGGATACAATTCCTATAATCAATCCCCTTTCTATTTACAGTTAGATTTTCTGGCCTTTAAAAATTCCATGTGATGATATAACAAGTCATTGTACTCCTAGGGTACTTTCTGCTAATACTAAAATCAAGATAACCGTTAGAAAAGCAAACATGAGCATCACAAAATCAAAATTCTAAAATAGAAACTTTCAATTAATTAGTCCTACAAAAGCTCAATAACCCATTTGGTTTTATTTTATGCACATTGACAACAGATTTGGTTTTTAAGGAACATATCCTAGGTGGGCCACATACTAGATTAATGCCCTTAGGCAAGTTACTTTACTTGTCTGAGCCTTGGTTTACTCAGAAGAAAATGAGGATAAGCAGCTATACTTCAAGACTGTTGAAAGGATTAGAGATAATTATGTAACACACCAACACAGACCCCTGGCATTCAAAAGTGCAATAAATTTAGCTAACATCATAATTCTAGACTTTACAATTGATGAGAAATTGATGAGAAAAAACAAATTACAAAGAATTGGGGGTGCTGGGGAAGAAACTAAAGATATCTCTAAAAATAAATAGCTGACAACAAGGAAAGAGTCAAGAAAACTACATAGAAACAAAAACTGAGGCCACAGTCCTACACATTTAAAAAGCTATTGAGAGCTTCACTAATGTTTTTACAAGATGTTAACAATGATGCGCCTGAAGATGACATTAAGTCCTTTTAAAAAGATTAATTTTTTTAATTCCATGTGTTTAAAAAAATATACAAGCATATAATTGACTTGGAAAGATTCTTATCAAAAGTGATTTAACAGGTTGGGGATACAGATCAGTATTAGAACACTTGCCTAGTATGATACTCAGCACCAAAAAAAAAAAAAAAGCAGCAAAACAAACGAAAATTGATTTAGCATCACACATTTTACATATTAGATACCCAAACTTTAATTAACTGCAAAACTGTATTACTGGGCTAGGACTATATGTCAGACATAGAGTAAATGCTTAGCAGGTGTGAGGCCCTGGGTTCAATCTCCAGCACCACAGAAAAAGAAGGAAAACAAAATCCTCTGCTACCAAGCTTTTGTAATAATGTGTAAATAAAATTACCTTTTTTAAAATAATCATTGTAAAACATGCATTTTTGAACAAATTAACCAAAATTTAAATACAATGGCCTATAACATCATCAAGTTCTTTCTTTTTTTCTCAGTACTGGAGATTGTGTCCAGGGACACTCTACTACTAAGAGACACCCTAGCCATGTATTATCATCATCATCATCATCATCATCATCATCATCATCTTTATTTTTGAGATATATTCTCACTAAATTGCCAAGACTGGGCTTAATCCTTTTGTTTCAGCTTCAGCCTCCCAAATAACTGGGATTGCAGTTATAAGCTACCTTGCCTGGCCATTGGTTTCTTAATAGCTAAAACAAGATAATGTTTTGGTCTCCCACATTGCTGAAGGTTTTTATATCTACCAAAGAGAAACAAACACATGACATGGAAATCCCTTTTCACTTGAATTTTCTCCCTATATTTGGAAGTAAAAAGTGAGAAACATCTTGTTCCTTCCTGCAGAGCTGACTCTCATCCTATGGTTTAAAAATAAAAGATCTTTATGGAAGGCCACAGATAAAATGATCACCTGCTTCAAAGGCAGCTGGCAATTAAATGATCCAAATTTATGCACAAAGTCAGAGAACTCTTTCTCTAAGGAAAACTCGAGCTGTCCAAACCCCTGGTAATTTCCAAGACACATATAAAATAGCAGAGCATGGTAAAGAAGCAAATGTAGTGGCAGATAACAAGAGTCAACAACTGAGAAACAGGGACCTGTATCAATCTGGAGTCCCTCTACCACCAGAAGAATAGTTTCCAGGAGAGCTACCTCAAAAAATCTGACTCACTTTGGCCAACTCTCACCTTTCACCCAGGCTGAGGAAGAACAGATGTTCGACCATTAAAGGGGTATACCTTATTATCAACGGAAACCAGAAAACCTCATTAGTGAAGGCCTTAGAGTGTACAACAATTTTTTAACAGTTTTTACTCTATTGTCTTACAGTGCTAAATGTCCAAACGCAAGTAATAAGAAAGCACACCCACACACAAATCAGTAGACCCAGCTTCTATCTCTAGCTATGCTTCTAATGCATCAGAGTGTGACCTTGACAAAGTTATTTCACTCTTTTTTCTACCCTATTTCCTACCAATCGTAAGGTTAGGTTAAACTCACAAATTATTTTTTCCCCTGAACAAGGCTGAGCAAAGATTAGTACACAGAAGCTGCTATATAAAAATATATCTGAGCCGGGCGCGGTGGCTCAAGCCTGTAATCCCAGCACTTAGGGAGGCTGAGACAGGAGAATCGCGAGTTCAAAGCCAGCCTCAGCAACGGCGAGGCGCTAAGCAACTCAGTGAGACCCTGTCTCTACATAAAACACAAAATAGGGCTGGGGATGTGGCTCAGTGGTCGAACACCCCTGAGTTCAATCCCCAGTACCAAAAAAAATATACATATATATATATCTGCTGGTCACTGCAGCTATATCTAATCATCAAATATTAAGTAGGCAGTGTCCACATAAAAACAACTAACTCTTGTTTGTTATGTTTTTGGTAGTGGGGATTGAACCCAGAAGGCTTCTACTACAGTGCACATCTCCAGCCCTTTTCGTTTATTTTTATTTTAATACAGGGCCCCACTAAATGCAGAGGCTGGTCTTGAACTTGTGATTCTCCTGCCTCAGTCTCCCCAGTAGCTGGGATTATAGGCTAGGCCATCACACTCAGCACAAATGACTCTTTACTTTTACTCCACACAGTTAAAAAAAAAAGAAAAGAAAAAGCCTACCTGGAGACATCAAAAAGATCCAGGTGCTACCTAAACAAGGCTCTTTTTATAATTTTTAAAATTTTTAAATTCTAATTAGTTATACATGACAGTAGAATGCATTTTGACACATTGTACACATAACCTCTCATTCCTCTGGTTATACTGGTGCTGAGTCACACCAGTAGTATAATCATACATGTATATAGGGTAATAATGTATGTCTCATTCTACTGTTTTTCCCATCCCCACTATCCCGCCCCACCCCTCACTCCCCTGTGCACAACCCAAAGTTCCTTCATTTTCCCCTCCCCATACCCCCGACTATGGATCAGCATCTGCTCATCAGAGAAAACATTCGGCCTTTGCTTTTTTGGGATTGGCTTATTTCACTCAGCATGATATTCTCTAGTTCCATCCATTTATCTACAAGTGAACACAACTCTTTTAAGAGTCCCAAATTTCAAATCTGAAAATACTAGCTTAGCAAATTAAAATGATACACAAGTTCCAAGAATATACTTCTTTTTTAAGAAAAATAAAAACTTCAAACTATTTCAGGTCCTTTGATGTTTCAGAACTCTGTTCAATACTCCTCTGACAATACCTTTTCTTATACTTTACCAAGGAGATAAGCCATTGTATCCATGATGTTTCCAGGATAGTATCTTGCATATAGATAGGTAGGTAGGTAGGTAGGTAGGTAGGTAGATGATAGACACATTTCTGTGTACTGTATTTTTTTTTCAATACTGGAGATGGAACACAAGGCCTTCCCTATGCTACACAAGAACTCTAGCAATGAGCTTCTCCCCCAAGGCCTCAGCATTTAAAATGCTTTCTCTTCACTCAGTGAAACTTGGAAAGGCAGAATCATGATTTAACAGTCCATGTATTGGGCAGGGGATGCAAGGCAGTGTTAAAACTCTTGGCTAGCATACGTGAGGTACTGGATTGGATACTAAAACAAAAACAAAAACAAAAGTCTATGTATAGTTTAGTATATTGCCTGTCACAATGTGGCTGCCCAGTATGTATGTATGTATGTGTGTGTATGTGTGATATGTATATGTGTGTATAATCACACATACATACACATACATATACAGGTGTGTACATATGTACATATATGCTAAATGAATGAAACAAATTCTTATGCTATTAAGAATAGCAACACTAATATTAATTATTGATAAGCCTTTTTAAGTGAAAATATTTTTATTGGTTCTTTTTAGTTATACATGACAGTAGAATCCATTTTGACATAATTATACAAGCATGGAGTATATCTTAATTATGGTGAATAATTATTGTTTTTAGAAAACTATATAAATGAATAGTATTTAAAGAGAAGATACATGATTTCTCATCAATATTAAATCCAAAAAATTGGGCTGGGAATGTAGCTCAAATGGTAAAATATTTGCATAGCATGTACAAGGCCTTGGGTATTACCCCAGCACTGGGAAAATTAAATAAATGAATTCATAAAAAGTAACTCAAGAACTTTCCAATCCTTTTCCATCAAAAGTGCTTTTTTGTACGTGTGTGTGTGTGTGTTTTGCTTTTTGTTTTGTTTCATTTTGTTTTTTACAATTAACCCAGTGGGTTTAAGACTACAGACATTCCTTTTCACTGAATCTACAATAAAGAGAGGAAAGGAAAAAACAAAGAGCATGTAAAGTGAACAAAAGAAACTATTTTTGAGTTCTGTAAATGCCCATAGATGAAAATGAAAGTGTAGTCAATAAAAATAGCTACCACAAAAATAGCAGTACTAAGCAACTAAGTGTAGGCTGTCCTCATTGAGAAATTTCACCAAAGTAATGTGAAATTAAAACATAAAATTTTAAAACGCCTTTGAAATTTTTAGTCATTCAAATATTTATCACACATAAATTTTTATATTTTCCCCTATGCTTTAAATTCTAATACTATTTCATTCAAAAACTAAGAGTAGACGTTAAGTAAACAGGAAACAAACTGGCACTGCCAGTGAATTCTTAAGGTAAGGCTTTGGGACCTATAAGCCTATAGAAAAAGATAAACTAATTCTGCTATTTGATTGGGTCTTTTTCCACAATAAACTGATCGTTCCACTGTGCATTCTATGTGTGAGTCTATAACAAATGGCAAAGGAAGAGAGCTATCACCTAAACTAGTATGTTTGGTCTTCTGATCTTCACTATTTCCAAGTTACAGCCTGTTCTGGCTGGATCACGGAAAAGAAAGAAGTCACTCCTAATGCTCTACTGTATATTCATTTTCTAATAGCATGTATCAGATTTTCTTGTCTTTGCAAGCAGTAGTGACTGTTTCACTTCACAAAATAGTCCTACCTAGATTGCTGCAGGATAGAAACTACACATTCCATAAGTATGTAAACTCAGGTGTGTGGGTATGTGTATATACTAGTGCAGTCAGAGATCACCTTTGGAAAGTACTGGAATAAATGTTTTGTGCCTCCAACACTGATCCTTGAGAAGGACCATGAAAAGGTTGTTCTTTTAATGCTATGGGAATGGAGAAGAAAAAGAATGATGGTTTAGCTAACAAGGCACAAAAGGAATTTATCTGCCTAGTGGGGTTCTGAACGTTAGGAAACAGCAGATAATTGGGAGAAATGAGCAGAACAGACGTTTCCTGAGATGATTTAGGACAGACACAACTAAATTGTTCCCTTCATCACCCTGAAAGAAATTAAAACCCAACAAGTATATCCAACGTAATCAATGAGGGATGAGCTGGGTTGAAAAGGATTCACTAGCAAGAGACTCGCCACAAGCAGGCCAGGGCCTTTCAGAGCAGGGGAGGGCGGGTGATAGGATAAGGCCCTGATTGGCAGGCGACCTGCCACCTGGAGACTAGCAGCAAGGCGCGCTCACCTGTGAACACGTTCTGGAAGCCATCCGCAGTCCCCGGCGCTCCAGACGCCTTGGCTGCCAGCGCCGGGGACAGGCCACCGCTACCGTTTGCAGCTGCACGGTGCTCCAGCAGGTGCGCGGAGCCTCCCACCTCCGGGACACAGGCACCCAGCTCCTGGGTCCAGTCCGCTGAGCGGCTGAGGCCGCCTGCGAGGCTGCCTTCGGTCCGGTGCTTCTTGGCTGTGGCGACTGCTGAGACCAGGGCGGTCCTGGGGCCCCGGCTCAAGGAGGACTCCAGTCGCCTCTTAATCCTGGGGCTCTGGCTGGGGGACTGAGACGGGGAGTGATTGGGTGAGCTGAGCTGCCGGGTGGTGGTCTTTATGTAGCATGGGGTAATGAGTGGGTAGGGCTTGAAGCAGCGCGGGCTGGGCGCTGGGCTGCCCGGCAGGGAGGTGGCTGCTACGGGGGCACTTGGCCCTTGCGTCTGCTCCTCCAGCTCTTCACCCAGACTCTGAGTGACCTCTCCCGCCTCTGGGCCCCATTCTTCCCCTGGAGAGCCTCGAGGAGCATCCTCAAAAGCATCCTCTTCTGCTTCCTCATCTGTGTCCTCAGCTTCTCTCACCCGGGCTGAGACTGCGCCCTCCTCCGGCCCGGCCTCGGGAAATGGGAAGGCGGTGGAGGAAGGCGAGTCTGCGGTTGCCGACTGGGCCAGCGGTAAACTGGGCACCTCTGAGGCGAGGAGGCCCTTGGGGGATGGCGGCTGCTCCGGCACCCGGGACTTGGTGGTCTGGCTTTCAGGAAGGTCGGAGAGCGCGGACCGTTCCTGCTCTGTGTCTGGACTGCCCGGGGCCTCCTCAGCCCCTCTGCTCGGTCCTAGCAGAAATTCGTGGAAGCCCAGGAAGGCCTCGGGCTGAGGGAAGGCGGCGGCGGGGGGCGCTGCAGGCTCCTCGGAGTTCTGGAGCTGCTGCTGCTGTTGCTGCTGCAGGCGAATCGCCTGCTGGATGTCTGAGAGCAAATCCTCTTGCTCCGCAGCCGAATGGAAGCTATAGATGTCCGTGTCTGAGCCCGAACTGGTCCTTTGTCCATCCTGCGCCCCTGCCACTGTTTCCAAATCCTCGGCGACCGCCTGGACCCCTAAGCCAGCCTCTGCAGGCCTAGGACCACCTGGGCGGGTTATCTCAAAAGGGTCCGCACATTCGGTATCCGACAGGCCGGTTTCATCAGCAGACAAGCTGAGGTCCGGGGTCTTGGTGACCAGGGAATGAGCGCTGTCCAGCTCCCCGGTCTGCAGGGCCTGAGTGTCCAGCACATCCTCGCGGGAGCCGCCAGAACCTTTCCCCTTGGAGAGGTTCTTCCTAATCCGCAGGTTGGAAAACACCGAGGCTCTGGAGTCCGACTTGCTCTTCTTTTTGCCGGGTTCCCCGCCGCTACCCCCTCCCCCCTTGCTGTGCTTGCCCAGAGCCTTCTTGCTCCCGCTCCCCTTCTTTGTAGCTTCCACATCCCTGGGCCCTACAGCATCCTCGGCACTGCAGCCACTGCCTTCGTGTAACGCATCACCTGCGCTCCTCTTCAGCTTCCCATCCTGGTTCCCCATGTTGCAATCCCGCTGCTGCGCCGCTGCACCTCGCGTACTCAGGCCATCTCGGACCTTCTCAGCCCTGGCCGGGGCCAGGGGAGTCTTCAGGGCACGTCAGGCAGCTAGGCGAGCCGCTGGGAGAAAAGGCCAACAAGCAGCGGGCTGGCCCAGCTGACATCTGCTGCGGCTTTGCATAATGCGCGGCAGCTCGGGTGGCTGCCTTAGCTGCGGTTGCGGCCCGGGGCCCGCTGGGCGCGAACATGCTCAGTACAGCGCTCGGCGCCCGCCAATGGCTGTGCGGGACGCAGGTTGGGCCCGGCTCCCCGCCCGCTGCTGCTGCCGCCTTGGCCCCCTCTCGGCTTTTCGCTGAACCCGAGCGCGAAAAACGTTTCCTCTATCCTGGGGACTTTAATTTCCACTGTGCAAATAGAATGCATGGCCTCCCTTCGAATAGTTTGTCGGTTGGAAGATGCAAACGAACTTCAAAGCTCCCCGACCTGCAATGAAAAAAGTTAAATAGAAAAGAAGAAAATTTCACACAGGAAAAAAACTGAAGCCCAGTTCCAATTTAAAGGTGCCATAATATCTCTGTAACTTACAAAACCCTTAACCTCAATCTGCCTGCTTCTACATGGCTCTTCAATAAATATTTGCTGAATGAATGGATTGCTGTTTTTTGAATAATTGATTATCTCCTTGAACACTTTAATGTACTTGAGCATATGGCTTAGGAAAGGTTACTACACATGGTGCTGCACATGTTTTACACAGACCTTGCTTCTCCGGAACAGGACATTAGCTGTCATTCCAAAGTTGGCATTTTGAACTTCTTTAGACGAAGAAGAGGTGGGAGAAGCAGGAAATACTGAGAACAGAGTTGATTAAAATGCTAATCTCCAAAATTCTGTGTTTACCATATAAATTAAACAGCATTTGTATTCCAAAAGAGTACATATACTATAACTCCCAGGAGGTCAAGCTCATCAATATTAAACATGTCACTATTGTGGTCGCCTACCAAAAGGAAAAAGACAAAAAGGAAACACCCTTGGCACAAATATGTAAAATCAGATATTACACTATAAACCATCACTTTCCCAAGCAAATCATTCCAGGCACACTTTGTTCTGTACCAGGACTTCTTAACATTCTGGCCTCAATATTAGCATAAACACTTTTCCTCATTGTAAATTTGTCATTACTTTAATTACTAATTTGGTTAACTTTGTTTTTGAATACTTTAAAACACCATTGATATTGAAAGAAGTTCCAAACAGTAAACTGAGATTAAAGTGTCATTAATTAATCATGTTACAAGTATTTAAGTTAGAAGTTCTGTGTTAACTAGTTTGAAAATATGGAATAGTAAATACAGAGGAGGGAAAAGTAGAACATGTTATATGATGCATTTTAAATGCAGCAAGCAAATGTGTAGTCTTCTCTTGCATACCATGAACCAACATTTTTAAAGTCTCTCCTTTAACATCTTTATAAAGAAAAAGAAAGGTGGTCCTATAAGTCTTTGATGAAAAGACATATGCATCAATTAGTACTATCCGTTTTCAAATTATAATCTTAAAAACAAATGTAACTTCAGGGCAGGTAGCCAGTTGTCCTTAGGTGGCCCTTTTGAGCAAATGGTTTGGAGAATCAACTTCAATAACTTTGCCAGGGTAATATCCCAGTCTCCAAGCGATTCCAGAATGCTTGAAAAGCCTTTGTTTCACCTCTTTCACAAGACTGCTCTTTTATTTTTCTAGAATCCAGGCTTTTCAGAGGGCACAATTTGCCTGTAGTTTCTGCTTCTTTGCTGAGGTACTTAGAATCTATATTTTTGCTCTTTCTTTAATGGATCATCTTTGATTCTAAATTATTTGTTCCCTTACTATTTTCTTCTGTGATATATTCTAGAAGTTCAGAAGACAAAAGGCAGGGAAGAATGGAGATCAGGAGGAAGGCAGGGAGTGAGAAGGCTGTTGATTATTATTTTTTTCACTGCAGGAGTGGTGCAGCAGGTCACAATTGACAAAGTTTTATTACATGCAAAGACTCATTTGAAACTCACAACTGTGGGTAGCAAATGTAGATAGGTATTCTTAACCCAGTAATAATTAATGCATTAAGATTAGAAAAGCTAAGAGATTTTTCAAAGTTCTCAACAGGAGAGGCAATATTTGAGCCTACAAATTTTTTTTTTTTTTTTTTTTTTTTGGTACTGGGGATTGAACTCAGGGGCACTCGACCACTGAGCCACATCCCCAGCCCTATTTTGTGTTTTTTTATGTAGAGACAGGGTCTCACTGAGTTGCTTAGCGCCTCGCCATTGCTGAGGCTGGCTTTGAACTAGCGATTCTCCTGTCTCAGCCTCCCTAAGTGCTGGGATTACAGGCTTGAGCCACCGTGCCCGGCTGAGCCTACAAATTTAAGTCTCAATTTCTTTATAACAAAAAATACCACACTGTTTACTTTTTGGAGCAATAGTAAAAGTATCACAAAGGAAAACTTTGATGGTTTTCCAAAGCATTCCTTTATATTTTGTAGCTATGTAGTAATCTCAAAGATGCCCAAATTTAAGTTCATTTAACCTCCAGGGCTGATGACATATCTAAGCACTAGAGTGCATGCCTGGGTTCTATCCCCAGTACCACCAAAAAGAAAGGGAAAAAAAGGGCAGGGGTGGAGAGGGAGAGAAAGAGAGGAAGAATATCATATCTGTGGTTGTAAAATTACATTTAACAGAAAATTAGAGATCCCACTTTATGCCAGCCACATCCTAGGTGATAAGGATACAGAAGAGTAAGACAAATATGACTAACTCCTACATTCAAAGATAATAGCATTTTGTAATTGTTGGTAAAAAGTAAACTATTAACATCCCCCAAAAGGTCACAAAAAATGCACATAAAAGAAGAAGCAGTGCTATGTGTTTTTCAACAGAGGGAATTAAATATAGATCTTATTATTATTATTTTATTGATTGATTTTTGTTGTACTGGAGATTGAACCCAGAAACACTCTACCCCTGAGGTAAATCCCCAGCCCTTTTATAAAAATTTTTATTTGAAACGTGGTCTTGCTAAGTTGTCCAGGCTTTCCTCATGCTTGCAATCTTCCTGACTCTGCCTTTAGAGTCTGTGGGATTACAGGCATGTGCACCACACTGGGTAAGGATTTTAAACAACAGCAACAACAACAACAAAAAAATTGTGAACTGATGTGTAGCTCAGTGGTCGAGATTATGCCTAGCATGCATAAGGCCCTGGTTTAGATCCCCAACACACAAAAATGAATGAATGAATATATAAATAAATAAAATTAGCAGAAGTAGGTTGATGAACTTTAAACAAATATTGAAATCTGGTTCATAATATGTATGCTGCATAGTTGGGTTAAGTATCCTAACCTCTGCAATTTACTCTAAAATGCATCAAAAAATAAAATGCTTTAATGGATGCATTAATGGGTATATTATAAGGCATATATATATTAGTGTTAAGAGTATATGGTAGATATATGATGCTTACTTGGAAATTCCTTAAACTTTTCTGTATGTTTGAAAACTTTCATACAAATCATTTGGAGAAAAAAGCAAGTTTTAAAAGGCTTTCCTAGTTTTTCTTAACGATACTTCATCTTACTTAACTTACTTCACCTTAGTTAACCTTGGTGGAATGTAGAAGAATTAGGCTGCATTTTAATTACCCAATTCATCCTTTTCTCCAGCAAATGAATGATCTCTCCTTTAAAAAGACATATTTTCTCTTCTGTTGTCAAATATTAAGCTGCTGCCACCCAAATCCACCTCTCAGTTCTGACCTTGCTCAGGGACAACAGGTCCCTGAATCTGCTTCTTAGAGAATGCCCTGCCCCAAGTCGAATCTGAAAATACAGGTCTAAAATTTAACTCTTCTTCTCTTGCACATTTATTCCTCCTTTCTTTATTTTTTCAATGAAGTGTCACAATCATTCCAGTTGCCCAAACCAGAGTACTTGCTGAATCCTTCCTTTCCCGCAGTCCTCACAATTTCCCTGTCTCAGAGATTTCTCTATTCTTCCTCCTTAGGGTCTCAGATCCATTCCTGTCTCCCATTCCAAATGTCACTTATTTTACTTCTCTCCCACTCCCATCTCCAAATCCCATATGTTCTGTCCAATTATCCCCAATGTCTCTCAACAAAACTGAGGTTTTGCTCCCCAGGAGATATTTGGCATTTTCTGGATATATTTTTAGTTGTCACAATGGAGGGACAATACTGCTAGACATAATTCATAGATTAGCCCCTACCCCCATACAAAAATGATCCAGCCCAAAATGTCAATAATCTATTGTTGAGATAGATTATCATAAAGTCACTCATAGTCGGCAATCAATAATTGTTTATCTCAAATGAGTGAAAGGATGAAGCAATCAAAACTCTATCTTCCAGTTGATTAAACTAATTCAGAAACTTGAAGGCAGAACATAACAAATAAGATTGTAAATGCTATATCTACAGTGCCAAATATCTTATACAAGGAATTAGCTCTTCTCTAAGACTTTTGAAGTTCCATGAAACTGAGACAGGAAATATAAATAGGGGCTTCATAGAATGAGATCCCACCACCCCAGATTAAAACTCTAGGTTAAAGCTGAATTTTTGTTTTTGGTTGCCTGACCAGAAGGCTTCACTCAGGCTTGGATGTCTACACATTCAAGCCTGTTGCTGCCCAGGCTTCATTGATTACCCTAACATTAGTCAACCCCAAAGAATTGTTTTGAACCTAAGCAATTCTTTTGTTTTAAGGAACAAGTAAAGGACAAACTCAGGTTAACAAACACATTAAACCATTCCATTATGGGAATAAGTAATTAAAATTGTACACCTTCAACCAAGTCAGAAAAAGAGAACAATGAAGAGATACTGTCCAATGAAAGATTAATTCCTCATCAAAGCAGTGTAAAAACCACTAGACAGCCACCAAGGGTACCCTCCTATGCTGTGGGAGCTTTCCTTGCTTGCTTCTATTAAATCTGCTGTCATCTGTGTACTTCATTCTTCAAGTGCATGAGAAAAGAACCCTCCAGCACTCACATGACCTTGTGTTATAAACCTGTACAATCTGTATAAATATTCCCAATCCTCCTCGCATACTCGACACCATTTTTAAAATTCCTTGGGATTACCAAAAAAATATTCAGGAATAAACAGAATTCCTAAATTCCCAGAGCTCTTTTGTTTAGTTTCATGTTGTTTGTTGTTTTCGTGCTGGAGATTAACCCCAGGGCTTGTGCATGCTAAGCAGGTACTCTACCACTGAGCTACAGGTCCAGCCTCCCAGAGCTCTTTTCAGAGAGGTGATTATGTGTACCACCAACAAGTAATTATGTTGCTTTCAATATTTACCACTATCATTCATTTTATTGCCAGTGTAGCATTTGGAAATAAAATGTTTATGAAACAGAGAAAAAGTCAATTTCCCAAGCAATATGGAATGCACTAAAAATTTGTTTCTATATTAGAAAAGGGTTAAATGAAAAGAATTCTAGTTTACTTAAGTACCTCTGCTACAAATGAAACACTTATCTTCTAACCTTGGCTAGCTTCCTCTGAAAGTTTCTCTTTTCAGGCAGGCATGTATCTTAAATCTCTTCCACAGGTCGTGTGTTAAATGCTTAGTCCTGGCCTGTGGCACTAGTGGGAAGTGGTGGAACCTTTAAGACATAAGGTATTGTGTGAGGAAGTTAGATCATTTAGTGTGTGATCTCAAAGGGGATATTGGGAGTTTAGTCCTTTTATCTCTCCTTTTTAAATCCAGACTATGTGGTGTACAATTTTGCCATGTGCTCCCACCTTGATGTACTGCATTACCATAGGCCCAAAAGCAAGTGGGCCAAGCCACCATAAACTGCAACCTCCAAAATCATGAATCCAAACTTTCCTTTTTAAGTTTATTATCTCAGATTTTTTGATACAATCACAGAAAAGCAGCATAGCATGTTTTTTAACCTTGAACACATATTAACCATTTTCAAAAATTATTTGCAACTGAGAAACAAAGGAAAAAATGAAACATTCAATTTATTCTTATGTCACAGAGAAATTCTTACAAAACTAGAGCTCTGGTATTGAGTCTCTAGATATATCTTTGGTAAGTGAAGACATAGCTTTTCTACCTAAAAAGGACCAATCAGGCTCTTTTAAGCGAGTTGTCAAAAACAATCAGAACTATGAATAGAAAGCCCACTGAAAGAAACTTAGTCCATGCACCTTGTTCAGTGGCAAGAAGCAACAAAAAACATTCTAAAGACAGAGACAAAAATAAATTAAGTTTGAGGAAGGCAATTCTTGACCTTAGAGCAGTGCTCTTCAGTAGAATTGTAGTGTGAGCCTCATGCATAATTTAAAATTGTACAGTAGCCACATTAAAAAGGAAAAAAAGAGCTGGGTGCAGTGGCACTTGCCTGTAACCCCAGCACTTTGGGAGGCTGAGACAGGAGAATCATGAGTTCAAATCCAGCCTCAGCAATAGCGAGGCAATAAGCAACTCAGTGAGACCCTGTCTCTACATAAAACAAAATAGGGCTGGGGATGTGGCTCAGTGGTTGAGTACACCCGAGTTCAATCCCCAGTACCAGAAAAAGAAAAAAAAAAAAGAAAGAAAAGAAAAGAAAAAAGAAACAGTAAAATTAATTTAAAATTATTCAGCTGGGCACTATAATATGAAAATTTAACCCCAAATATGCAAAACATTTCAATTAGAAAAATTATTCAAAATTATTGATGAGATATTCTACATGCTCTTTTTCACCCTGTCTTCATGATAAATGCATATATTATACTAAAAGTTACATCTCAATTCAGATGGGCCACACTTCAGTTGTTCAATAGTGACATGTGACTAATGGCTACTGTTTTGGATAGTAGCCTTATATTTTTCAGAGCTCCTAGAGAAACTTTTAGAAGTTTCAGTAATAATCTAAGCTCTATTGAGTTTTAAAACAGCATTTGGTAGACTTAACAGCGTTAGAGTACTATATGCTTTCAAATGCAAGCAAAAAAATTTCTCACTAATATATTAGGGAAAAAAAAAACAATCCCTTTTGTTGGGGCAAACCCTGCTGAGTGCGTAGGAAATCCTCTTGTTCATGACAGTGAGATAAGAGGGACTTCAAAGGCTTTTCAAGATGACAGAATAGAAGACGTTGCTTTCCTGTCTGCTCCTTGGAGTGAAACCAAGAAAGCAGACAGGCAGCTTTTCAGCAATGTGGGTGAACAAAATAAATGGGGGTACCTTACTAGAATATAAAATTGGACATTCAAAGCAGATCAGAGACTCAGGAGGTTGGATATAATAAAATAAGGAAGAAATCCCCAGTGGCACAGCCACTGCCACTGCTGGGCTGGAAGCACCAGCCAGAGAAGTCCCTCCATGAGCATAGTGGAAGGATAAGGGAATTAAAGCAAGCCATATTTGGGGAGGCCTGAGGCTGTTTAGAGATCAAGGACATGACCTGGCAAACCCGAAGTACACGCTGCACAATATCTGTGTGTGGGGAAAGAAGCTGCCATCTCTCTAGGCATTGCATGAAGGAATGATTTTGCAGTCATGGCATGGGGGTTCAGGAGCCTGCAGCTGAAGGGCCTGATTGCTGGCAAACCTGAGTTTGGCTGGAAATATAGGCCCAGTAAACACACACTGCATGCCATAGAGTATGCTTAAGTGACCAGGAGAAAATAAAACATGAAGAGATGTTTACACAGGGGACAATGGTCATATAAACCCACTGGCTCTATGCCTCCCCCTCCAATCCAACTGCTTGCAGGACCAGCTGAGAGAGTGCATCTGGTTGGGAACTCAGAAGGGTAGGAGTGAGAGAGATTGTTTGGAGACTGACCCCAAGACCAGGAAAGGTGAGGTTTGAAGGTAACATAGGGGACTAAGAATTGGGTCTCCCACCACATGAGTAGAACCCAAGGGAGATCCCTGGGGTAGTCTTCCAGCATGGGCCAGCAAATATTGGGCACTGAAGGTGCACTGATTGGTATTGATCTCCAGACCAATTGGTATTTAGCAAAAAAATAGGAGCCCATCTAAGCCTAAATAAACCCTGGCTCTAGGAATTCTGCCTATAGGATTACCTTTCTCACTGAGGAATCTGGAAAGTAGAGCTTCATGCTCCTGATAACCACACCTAAATCTACTGAGAAGAGAAGCTGAGAATCTTTCGAACTCCAATAGAAAGAATTCTTTAACTTTTCATCTTTTTTTTTTTAATTCTTTTTCTCTGTTTAATTGTGACCTTAAAGGTACATGGACATTTGTACTTACTCATATTTATTTTTTCTCATTTCTAGCATTTTGAAGTCAATTATTTTTCATGGATTAATTTTTTGTGAACTAGGATGTTTGATTAGTATATTATAGCTTTGTTTTGTATTCCTTTATTTTTACTTTTATTTTTCATTTTTACTTTGTATATATTTACATATATATTTATATATGTGTGTGTATGTGTGCGTGTGTGTGTATATATATCCTGTTCCCCTTGATTCTCTTTTTTTCTGCTAACAGCCAATCTCTATTGTTCTCTTTCACTCTTCCTTTAATCATTCACTTCTTCTGTCCTCCTCCCTCATAATCATTATATCCTGTATCACTTCTGTTCCCTACCTGTCCACCATTTGAAATTATAAACCTTTTTGCAAACTTGCTGTTTTTATTGTAGGCAATAACTGATCATATCATTTCTATTGTGATAATTTTGTAAGTGTCATAGTAGGAAATATTTGGTTTAATGCTGCATACTGTTTGTATTTGTTGTTGTTATTTGTCTCCCTCTAAAGTGAGATACTGGAAACCTTCAGAGATAGTATCAGTCCACAGGGTAGAAACTCTACTGCCTCAGAACCATACTATTAGATAGGTAGACACACAACATGAAAAAGTGAGAGAACAAATTGCCCCGGACAAAACAAGATGCTCCAGTAACAAAATCCATTAACACCACAGTGAAAGTAATGTCAGAGAAAGAGTTTAGAATGTACATAAACTGATCTGTGAAGTAAAGAATGGTATAAGAAATGAAATCAGAGAGAAAATACAGAAAGTGAAAGATCACTTCAATAAAGAGGCAGAGATTCTAGGAGAAAAAAAAACAAGTAGAAATCCTCAAAATGAAGGAAACAATAAACCAAATTAAAAATTTAATAGGAAAATCACCCACAGACTAGACCACGTGGAAAACAGAAACTCAGGCAATAAGGACAAAATATATAATCTTGAGGGCCCAAAACTGTCCTCAGGGAAATCCACACGAGCCTAGCCAAGAACAGACCAGAGTCTGGCGGCCTCCAGCTGCAGGGGAGCTCAAACCCATGGTAAGGATCATACATAGAGACTCCTGTGGGAGACCCTGCCCAAGTGAGGCCTGGGCCCTTCATCAAGTTCTGCTGCAGGGTTCCTGTGGACCCAGTGGGAGTGCAAGAAATGGCCCAAATCCACCCTCAGGGATCACCATGGGAGCCCAGCCAAGGCCACTCCCACTGCCCTGTTGAAGTACATACACTACCGCTGCCACCAAATTTAGTGGCACTAGTGTCCATCTGGGGACACCCACTGGGGACCAGAAGTAACTCCAAGGTGAGACACAGGTAATCTGTAGTGTCAATACAAGATCATAGGATAGAAACTGCAATACCTCAGATCAGCATTGCAAGAAAGGAAGATACATAATAAACATGAAAAAACAAGGGAAGAAAGTACCCCAAATAAACCATGATACCACAGTAATAGAATCCATTGACAGCACAGTTGATAAAATGTTAAAGAATTCAGAATGTACATAATTAAAATAATCTGTGAATTAAAGAATGACATAAGAGAACAAATACAGGCAAAAATTGATCAACCCAACAAAGAAATAGAAGAGCAAATAAAGGCAACCACTGATTACTCTAACAAAGAGATAAGAAAGCAAATACAAAGAGATAAGAAAGCAAAAGATTACTTTAAAAAAGAACTAGAGATTGTGGAAGAAAATAACCAATCAGAAATTCTTGAAATGAAAGGAAACAATAAACCAAATAAAAAACTCAATAGAAAGCATCATCATCAGACTAGAACAACTTCATTATCTGAGAGAACCTCAGATAATGAAGACAAAATATACAATATTGAAAATAAACTTGACCATACAGTGAAGATGCTAAGAAATAATAAACAGAACATACAAGAATTATAGGACTGTATCAAAAGACCAAATCTAAGATTTACTGGGATAGAAGGTGCAGGATTTCAAACAAAAGGAATGCACGATCTCTTCAATGAATATCAATTTCCCAAACATGAAAAATAAATTGGGAAATCAAATACAAGAGGCTTACAGGACACCAAATGTACAAAATTTCAACAGCTCTACACCAAGGCACATTATAATGAAAATGCCCAACATACAGAATAAGTATAGAATTTTAAAGGCTGCAAAGGAGAGGAATCAGATTACATATAAGGGGAGACCAATTCAGATCTCAGCAGATTTTTCAACCCAGACCCTAAAAGCCAGGAGATCATGAAACAACATATACCAAGCTCACGCTTGTAATCCCAGCACTTAGGGAGGCTGAGACAGGAGAATCGCGAGTTCAAAGCCAGCTCAGCAATGGCGAGGCACTAAGCAACTCAGTGAGACCCTGTCTCTACATAAAAAAAAAAACACAAAATAGGGCTGGGGATGTGGCTCAGGGGTCTAGTGCCCGTGAGTTCAATCCCAGGTACCAAAAAAAAAAAAAAAAAAGAAACAACATATACCAAGCTCTGAAAGAAAATGGATTTGATGATGAAATAAAAACATTCCATGACAAAAGTTAAAAGAATTTTCAGCAAGAAAGCCTGCACTTCACAATACTTGGCAAAATATTCCAGAAAGAGGAAATGACAAACAACAATGAAAATACACAAAGAGAGGAACTACACTTAAAAAGGGGGGGGCAATCAAAGGAGAAAACAAGTCAAGGCAGAACCAAAAATAAACAAAAATGACCAGGACTACAAATCATATTTCAATAACCCAGAATGTGAATGGCCTACATGCACCAATTAAAAGACATAGACTGACAGACTGGATTTTAAAAAAAAGACCCAACAATATGCTGTCTTCAAGAGACACATCTCACAGGAAAAGACATCCACACACTGAAAGTGAAAGGGTAGGAAAAAAGTATAACTCACATGGACCCCGTAAAAAAGCAGGAGTTTTCATCCTCATATCAAATAAAGTGGACTTCAAACCAAAGATGGTGAAAAGAGATAAAGAAGGTCATTTCATACTTCTTAAGGGAATCATACATCAAACAAGACATAAGAATCATAAATACCTATGCCCCAAATAACGGGGCTTCTACATATATCAAACAAACCCTTCTCAAATACAAGAATCAAATAGACCACAACACAATAATACTTGGTGACTTTAACACAGCTCTCTCACCACTGGATAGATCTTCAAACAAAAACGAAATACAGAAACCATAGAACTCAACAAAACTATAAATAATTTAGACATAACAGACATATATAGAGTGTTCCATTCATTGATGAGTGAATACACTTTTTTCTCAGCAGCATATGGATCTTTTTTCAAAATAGATTATATGTTATGTCACAAAGCCGGTCTTAGCAAATATGAACAAATAGAGATATCACCCTGCATCCTATCTTACCACAATGGAATAAAATTAGAAATCAATGACAGATTAAAAAATAGAAACTACTCCATCACCTGGAAACTAAATAATATGCTATTGAATGATGCATGGATAACAGAAGACATCAGGGAAGAGATAAAAAATTCTTAGAGGTAAATGAAAACTCTGATGCAAGATATCAAAATCTCTGGGACACCATGAAGGCAGTGCTAAGAGGAAAGTTCATTGCATTAAGCTTATGTATTAAAAGAAGTAAAAGTCAACAAATAAGTGACTTGACTCTTCATCTCAAAGCCTTATTAAAAGAAGAACAAACCAATGCCAAAAGAAGTAGAAGACAGGAAATAATTAAAATCAGGACTGAAATCCATGAAATTGAAACAAAAGAAACAATTTAAAACATTGACAAAACAAAAAGCTGGTTCTTTGAAAAAATACACAAAATTGACAAACCCTTAGCCACCCTAATAAAAAAAAGGAGAGAGAAAACCCAAATTACTAAAATTCGTGATGAAAGAGGAAACATCACAACAGACACTACTGAAATACAGAGGATAATTAGAAACTATTTTGAAAATTTATACTCCAGTAAAAGAGAAAACCCTGAACACACCGACAAATTTCTAGAGGCATATGACGTACCCAAACTGAACCAAGAGGTCATACATAACTTAAACAGATCAATTTCAAGTAAGGAAATAGAAGATGCCATCAAGAGCCTGCCAACCAAGAAAAGCCCAGGTCCAGATGGATTCTCAGCCGAGTTCTACAAGGCCTTCAAAGAAGAATTAATACCAATACTCCTCAAACTATTTCATGATATAGAAAAGGAGGGAACCCTTCCAAACTCATTCTATGAGGCAAGTATCACCCTAATAACAAAACCAGACAGAGACACATCCAAGAAAGAAAATTTCAGACCAATATCCTTGATGTATATTGATGCAAAAATTCTCAGTAAAAATTTAGCAAACTTCATACAAAAACATATTAAAAAAATGATCAAATGGGGTTCATTCCAGGAATGCAAGGTTGGTTCAACATACGGAAAACAGTAAACATAACACATCACATCACTAGACTTAAAGATAAAAGTCATATGATTTTACCAATTGATGCAGCAAAAGCTTTTGACAAAATACAGCACCCTTTTATGTTCAAAACGCTACACAAACTAGGGATAGTAGAAACATATCTCAACTTTGTAAAAGCTATCTATGCTAACCTCCTGTACCCTAAGATTTCATCTCACACCAGTCATAATGGCAATTATCAAGAATACAAACAGTAATAAGTGTTGGCAAGGTTGTGGGAGAAAAGGCACACTCATACATAGCTGGTGGGACTGCAAATTATACAACCAATCTGGAAGGCAGTATGAGCTTCCTTAGAAAACTTGGAATGAAACCACCATTTGACCCAACTATTCCACTCCTGGGGCTATACCCAGAAGACTTAAAAACAGCATATTACAGTGACACAGCCACTTCAATTTTTATAGCAGCTCAATTCACAATAGCTAAACTGTGGAACCAACCTAGATGCCTTTCGATAGATGAATGGATAAAGAAACTGGTATATATACACAAAGAAATATTACTCAGCAATAAAAGAGAATAAAATTATGGCATTTGCAGATAAATGGAAGGAGTTGGAGAACATCATGCTAAGTGAAGTAAGCCAATGTCATAAAACCAAATGCTGAATGTTCTCTTTGATAAGTGAATGCTGATTCATTATGTGGGGGAGGACACGGGAAGAATGGAGGAACTTTGGTCACAGGGGTGGGAGTGGTAAGGGTGCAGGGGGACAGTAAAGATGGTGAAATATGATGGATATCACAGCCCTGTTTTTATGTTTGACCGCATGTATGTTGTGATTCTACATCACATACAACCAGAGAAATTAAAAGTTGTGCTCCCTCTGTGTACAATGAATCAAAATGCACTCTATCATGTATACCTAAATAGAAAAAACAAATTTTTTAAAAAATCAAAAGAACAATATATTAAAAATAATTTCTCAAAAATGTAAGACTGAGAACAATCAAGCTCTATTGAAAGAAATTAAAAAGGACCTAAATAAATGGAAACATACCCCCCCCCACCAAAAAAAAGAAAAAGAAAAAAATAGAGTTGGCCACTGAGAGAAGTTGTTAAGAAACCATGCACAGAACTCTCAAGATCTATGGGATAAAATAAGATTTATTGGGATAGATGAAGGCTTGGAGATACAAACCAAAGGAATGCACAATCTTTTCAATGAAATAACATCAGAAAATTTCCCAAACCTAAAGAATAAAATGGAAAGTCAAATACAAGAGGCTTGCAGGACCCCAAATGTACAATATTACAACAGACATACACCAAGGCACATTATAATGAAAATGCATAACATACAGAATGAGGGTAGAATTTTAAAGGCTGTGAGAAAAAAATATCTGATTACATATAGGGGGAAACCAATTTGGATCTCAAATGATTTCTCTACCCAGACCCTGAAAGCTAGGAGGTCCTGGAATAACATATACCAAGCTCTGAAAGAATATGGATGCAAACAACCAAGAATCCTATATCCCACAAAACTAAGCTTTAGATTCGAAGATGAAATAAAAAACTTCCATGATAAACAAAATTTTTTTTAAAAAAATTGCAACAAGAAGGGCTGCACTACAGAATACTCTCAAAATATTCCATGAAGATGAAATTAAAAAAAAAAAAAGTGAAAACCAGCAAAGAGAGGAACTACACCAAAGGAATAGTCAATTACAGGAGAAACAATTGAAATTAAAAACTAGAATAACCCCAAATGATCAGGAATACAAATCATATCTCAATAATAATCTTGAATATTATTGGCCTAAACTCATCGATCAAAAGATTGGATTGAAAAACAAGACTCAACAATATGTTGTCTCCAAGAGACTCACCTCATAGGCAAAACATCCACAGACTGAAGGTAAAAGGATGAGAAAAAACATATCACTCAGATGGATCATGTAAACAAGCAGAGATTTCTATCCTCATATCAGATAAAGTGGACTTTAAGCCAAAGATAATCAGCAGGGACAACGAAGGCCATTTCATGTGGCTTAAGAGAATTATACATCAACAAGACATAACAATTGTGAATATTTATTAGTCAAAAAATGGAGTATCTATGTACATCAAACAACTCTTTCTCAATTTCAAGAATCGAATAGACCACAATAAAATAATACTGGGTAATTTTAACATGCCTCTGTTACCAACTGGATTAATCCTCCAAACAAAAACTAAATAAAAAAGTTCTAGAAGTAAAAAAAATATAATTGATAATTTAGACTTAACAGACATATATAGAATATTTCATCCATCAATGACTGAATACACTTTCTTCTCAGTAGCACACAGATCCTTCTCTAATATAGACCATATTATGTAAGTTATCACATATGTTGAAACACAATTATAATATTGCCTTAATATATTTTTAGTATCTGTAGGGTTACTTTGCTAGCTCCCTTTCCATCGATATTACTTTTTGTGTTCTTGCTTTTTTCTTGATTAGGCTTCTTTGATTTCTATAAAATTTTAGCTGTATTATTTTTTCTCTACTTCATATATCTCTCGTCTTATTCTTATATTCCTTCCTACTACATAATTTGAAAATAATTTGATTGTTATTCTAGCTTCTTTCTACAAGTACTTTAAGTTTAAATGTTCATCTGAGTATTGTTTTACCCCAGAGATCCTGACATCTTAAGTTTTTATTATTACTTAGTTCAAAGCACTTTTTATTTACTTTTATGTACTTTCTTCCTTGACTTCTGAGATATTTATAAGTGTGCCATTTAATTTTGAAATAGTTCACATGTGGGGGTGGGATTCTATATATCTTAAGATGATTGATTTCTAATGTAATAAATCATGTAGGAAAAACAGACTGCATGATTTCAAAATTTGAAAAAGTAATGGAAATGATTTTTATATTGATTGTATTTGTTACATATATTATTAAAACTGATTAGATTGCATACTTCAAATATGTGCATTTTATTGTACTTCAATTTTGCCTTAATAAAGCTAAGGGGAAAAAAGGGCTTCAAAGAATATGATAATGTAGGCATAAAGAAGGGACACTGTCAATTTTCCCTGTCTTCATTCTTTAGGTGGGGATCAAAGCAGAGTGACTTTGGTTGCAAAGTAAAGGAATGTACTCATAAATCATCTGAAGAAATCGACCTGAGCAATGGGCACACAACGCATTCTGTATATATTCCTTCTGCATATAGGTGTGGTTGTGGTCCTCCATATTGTTCCAGCCTGCTGGCACCAAGAGGCCTGTGCGTAAAAAAGTGTCAAAATGCTCTTTGCTCCCTGATGACTCCTCCAAGTTCTTTGGGATGGGTAAGCAGTACACTAAGGCTTTTGCATGCCTGGGGTTGAACATCTTTTTTTTTGGGTACCAGGCATTGAACTCAGGGGTACTTGATCACTAAGCCACATTCCCAGCCCTATTTTTGTTTTATCTAGAGACATGGTTTCACTGAGTTGCTTAGTGCCTTGCTATTGCTGATGCTGGCTTTGAACTCATGATTCTCCTGTCTTAGCCTCCCAAAGTGCTAGAATTACTACTTTTCTTTCTTAAACCATTCAATTTAATAGGAATTTATTAGAGATAAGTCCATACTCTTGACAGAGATTGCCACCATTGAAATAAAGAATTCACAGAGCAAAAAGGATCTCTGGAAGGGAAAGAGGAAAGATGATTCTAGTATAAATATGGACAGAATGAGGAAAATTGTCTTTTGCAGACACCATTTTGTTGTTGTTGTTGTTTGTTTGCTTGCTTTTTGAAACTGTTTTGTGATTCAAACCCAGGCCCTCCTGCATGCTCTACCACTGAGATACATCTGCAGCCCCTTTTAAAACATTTCATTTTGAAACAGTCTCACTAAATTGCCCAGACTAACCTCAAACTTGTGATCCTCTTGCCTCAGCCTCCCAGGTAGATGAAATTACAGGTAGCTTGATTACCACCAAGCCTGACATCATGTTGGTTTTCATAATCTTTGCTCTGACTTAAGTACTAAAATTAAGTCTACCCACAAAAATTGGGCCAAATACATGAATTTTAATCAAGCGAAGAATAACAACAAGAATTACATGCATACACATGTGCTTCTCCTGCATGATGATTTTTGGAACACTGATTTAAATCACACTGCTCAAAAAAAAAAAGAAAGAAAGAACGAAAGAAAATTGACCCATGCACTTAGACTTGGTGGTTGTGTTGTAGCCTGGGACCCTTTGCAAGCTGAAAAACTGCAGCATCCAAGATGTCTGCTGGAACCAAAAGTGGCTATGGGGTCACCTCTGGAGCTGAAATAGGTACAGGGTCCCAAAGACTGTCGGTTCTCTGCAAACTCTCAGAAGGATTTTGGGAAGGTTACAAAAGCAGGAGTTGATTTGGGAAAATAAGAAGGAGATAAGCATACAGTAAAAGCTGTTGAGTGTTGTCTTGTTTTGTTTTGTTTTAAGGAGACTGCAATTAAATGAATTTGGATACCTTCTTACAGCTAAAATCTGGAAGATGCAGATGTTGGCCCCAGGAAGTCTCACTCCCTTTGATGTGATAAGAAAGGTTCCTGGGACTAGGAAGGAACCAAAACCTGTAAAATTCTGCCTTTTTGAATCCTGGAAGCTTTGATTGGAAAGTTCACAAAAGTCGTTCCCTTTGAGGTAGTGTAAAGACTAGACGACCAGGAGGAGATAAATTAAGCCGCTCGGCAAGACTTTATTGGAATACACGCTCTCGGGACGAATCCTCCCGTCCATCAGTATGTGTCTGGGAGGAATGGCGCTGGGGCTCTGGTGCACAGAAAATTTCAAGAAAGCCTGGTCAGGAAGGGGAGGGCTTGAGGGCAGGAAGAGAAGGCCAGAGTCCTTCCTGGATAGGTCAGGAAAACCCACTGATTGACAGGAGGCATGTCTACTGGTGCCCTCAGTGTCTGGCTGGCAGCTCCACTCTGCAGCTGCTGACCGGTCCCCCTAATTGGACATCTTGGACCCTGACCCGACCTAACAGTCATCATGAAGAGGTCTTTGGGCCTGCATTTCTCCTGCATATAACATGTTCTTTGCTGAGAATATAGCATATCCTATTGACTTAAGCCTGGACAGAGCAGCAGGTAAATTGCTTTTTAAAAGAAAGCATGTGGAGTCAGCACAGGAGGCTCAGTGTCTAGAATTATCTCCTAATCTCATGTTTACCCCTCTCATATATATTTGTTACTTATCAGTGGTAGAAATGAAACAAGTCAGGCAAGAGGACATATAGGCAAAGTTTTACTAAGGCTTCTATTTGAGAAGGAGACAGCACTGACCACAGTTGTCAGGCTGGCTCCTGGAATAATGGAAGAGAGTTTTATTCATATGAAAGTGCAGTTTGTAAGATGAGAGTGTTTCTGCTAAGACTTAGAAATGTTTATTGGCTTTAGATACTTTTTAGAGGTTTATTTTTCTTCTCCTGTGAGAACACCTTTTACTCTGAGGGAGGCATGCTCATTCAGTCAATCATTCTAACCAAATGTTAGTTTTCCATATTGATGCCACATTTTGTATAACATCTCTGCCTTATAATGGAAATGACTTGCTATAGCTCTTAGAAAAACACAGGTTAGAAATAGAAGAGAACACAATTCACAAGTAAGAACTTAAAGGCTCCGAGAATTTGCCATTTTAATGGCTTATCAACAGTTGTTACCCTTTAATGTTATTTGTCCTTGAAGAATCATGACAAGAATCTCCTGGTCCTAATGATGCCCCTGATCTCTAAAGCTGATAAGGTAGTTTGAAGGGGATGGTTAAGGCACACACCAAGCTTTTAATAGCTAACAAGTTATGAGTTAGGTGAGAAAAAAATCATACCATTTTTAAATAGCTACTGGGGCATGAGTTAAGGCATTTGCTTTCTGTCCTCATGATAGTCTCTGTTTCTCATTTACATATATATGCATATATATGTATATGTGCATATATATTTCATATATACACATTAAGAGCAATGGCTTTTTGGTCCATTATAAAAAACATATCTTAATCTTTTGCACTTCCACATACAAATTAAGAGGAATTTGTTCTGCTCCTAAATGGATTCAAAAGAAGCTTGGAATAAGAAAACTGATTTGGAAGTTTGCCTTCCTTGCTTAGGACACTGAACTGAAGATTGCTAGAGATATTTAGAGCTTAAATATTCTGCCAGCCCAGGAAACATTTTCTTACTATTTCTTCTTCTGTACCACTAAAGACCTTAGTATTTCATTTAAGGAAGATTTAAATACAAGATTTAAAAATGACAAGATGAAGAGAGTGGTTGCAGGTACTTGGTGTTATAGCAGGCTTGAGGCTCTGGGTTTGAAGTACAGCATAGCAAATAAGTAAAATAAGAAAAAAAAATAGTACCTTCCTTGGACTATTTGGAGTTGGTGAATCTGTGGTACCTGGTTAGAAAGGCCCAAAGTATACTAACTTGATGGAGATCAAGCAAGAGTTGATGGGCCTTAGGCAGTGATGGCTAAGGAGCTTCCAACTAAATCAATCTCAGTTGTGGGGATTAAAGTGGGTAGAGTACTGCTCAACTGCTGCGCAGCTAGAAGCATGTTGTTCTAGAAGATGCATTATCCCCTTTAAGTGGCAACTCCCTTCAGTCTTTAGGGCACTTAAAAGGGATCTTTGAAGACATTGCTTAAAGTCTGACTTTAATGTTACTCCTGATTTTTTATCATGATTCATTGAGATTCTTTGAGAACTGAGCACTATGCTAGCTGATAGTTACATAGTGTGATCAAAACAGATCTGCTCCCTGTCCACAGGGAGCTTGTAGTATTAACAGGTGTGGGCCAAGATAGTCAATGAACAAATCAATTAAAAAAATAGATAATTACAAATTAACATTAAGGATTTGGAGGTTAAGAACAAATGCTCTCTAAGTAACTTAGCAAGACCCTGTCTAAAAATTAAAGTTAAAATTATAAAAGGACTGAGGATGTTGCTCAGTGGGTAAGTACTCTGGTTTCAATCCCTGATACAAACAAACAATCCCCAAACAACAACAAAACAAAATGCTCTAAGGTGGGGAAGAGTCTTTCTGTTTTGTCCTTTGTTTTGAGGGATTGAATCCAGACCTTTGTAATATCCTAAGCATGTGCCTACCACCCAGCCCAGAATAAGCTATTTTAAAGTGAGTGGTCAACAGAGGCTTCTCTGAGTACCTGATATTCATGATAAGAAATGGAGGTGAGAAGGATTCAAGCAAGCAAAATATGTGAAAAAAAATTTGAGCAGAAGGAAAAGCATGAATCAAAGTTAGGAAGACAAGAGATTTATTAATAAGAGTGAGTGATAAGCTAGTTTTGTGCCTCAGAATCTATTACCTAATTCCACAGCATTTAAGATTCTAGGAACTCTCTTAGTATTTTACATTTTCATTTTTCATCTATTTTCAATATAACAGAATAAAGAATTAATTATTGAATATATTTGAAGAGCTATCTGATCCTTTTAATTATTTATGTAGCTCCGGTATGATCCAAGTAATGGTATGTAGTGGGGAAACAGAAATGAATGTAATCTCCTTGATAGTGCCTTCAGACTAAAAAGTGAGCTCCTCTTCCCTCAACTCTTCCCCAACTCCTGTGATTCTAATTGGTGTAAAGCCCTTGTAGTTTTTCTCTCCCCAAAAATGACTGGAAAGAAACTCTTCAAGGGGTTGGGGTTGTAGCTCAGTGGTAGAGTACTTGCCCATCACACATGAGGCCCCAGACTGGATCCTAAGCTCTATGGGTGGGAAAGGGGGGCAGGGAACTGTTTCAGTCATCTGTTACTTCTGCCCTCATTATTATACCATAATAAATTAAAATTTCCCTCATCTACTGTTTTTGGTGGTAGTAATGGTACTGGGGATTGAACCCAAGGCCTCTGAACTTTTAAAATTATATTGTTAGGTCAGAGCAGACGCAGAGACAACCGCCTGCCGCGCCTGCAGCTGCCCCGTGCCCCAGTCGGTCGGCTGCGAGCTGGCCCTGCCGGAGCGCCGGGCCCCTGGGGCACTTTCTGAAAGTTTCTCCTCGCCCCCCCCCTTCGTGCTGCCGCTGCCTTCCCTCTACCTTTTGTCCGCTGCCACCACGGGGAGCACCACCGTCAGTCACGCGCCAAACGCAGTACACATGCACCAAACATGCCAACATGGCAGCCCCCAGTAGCCCATAGGGGAAAAAAACAGCAAACCTCTGACATGAAAGCCTCCATGACTCCTGCCTCATCCCGGAAGGACTCTGACCTCACCAGCCTCACCTAACCAATCTCAGAGGACACTGGACTCTAGACCAACACCCCTTCCTGCCTTCAGCCTTCCTTTTCTGGACGGGAGGGGGGGATCCTTTAAATTCTGTATGCCACGAGGCTCCAGCGCTATTTTCTGCCAGCTCAAGCCTGGTGACAGAGGAGGGTGGCCCGGGAGCGTTCCTCCCAGAATAAAGCCTGTTCTGGTCCTGTTTTACTTCCATCTGGTTGTTTGGCTTTACAGATATGTTTTCAAAATAGCTTTTTGGAATTAGGAGAATTGGCCTTAGAGAAATTGGGTTCAAATCTTGACCTTATTCTGTATTGCCAGGGTGATTTTGGCAAATAAATCTCTGGAAGTTTCAATTGCTTCATCTGTAAAAGAAGTATGATAGTAACTACTTTATAAATGCAAACATTCAATTAGACTATCTGTACAAATGGCCTAGCAGATATTTGATGCTCAATAGGTGTTAAAGAATATAAGAGCAAGTTATGTAGCTCAAGTATTTCCAGGCCTTCTACAACCAAACCCCTCCCCCGCCAAATACAAAAGGAAGAATTGCTAATTCACCCAAGTTGAGGAAGCCTGCCAGGCATGAGAAGCTAGACATTCTCAAGCTTTGTTGCTAGGTATACTGAACTGTTTTCAATGAACACCCTATACTTATGTCATCCTCAGATAAGTGCCAAGGAGTAAGTGCTTTTCTGATTGGCCCAGTAATTTCCTGCCCCTAAATGCTGGATTTCATGCACCATAGCCTCCCAGATGTGGGTGAGGAGAGGAGATCAAGCTCAGAATCAGTGTGCCTAGAATCCTTATCAGAAGATTTAGGCTGAACCCAGGTTTGTGTCTACTTCAGAGATGGAATAATCATTCATATTTATCTAAGAAATTCCAAAACATAAGAACAGGGCAGACATGAATCTATCCCAGGTATTCAAGATATGAAAGTTTCTTCAGAACACATTTTATGAGCATGATCTAATATTATAAATCAATGTTTCAGCAAATGAATGAACAAAATGTGGTATATACATACCATGGAATATTATCAATTAAAAGGAAGTACTCTCATACATGATGCAACATTCATGAGCCTCAAAGACATGCTAAGAGAAAAGAACCAGAAAAAGAATCACAATCTTTCATAATTTGTATGAAATTCTCAGAAAAGTCAATTTTATAGAGCCAGAAGGTACACAACTCTGTAGATATACTAAAAATAACTTAATTAAATCTAGTAATGGACTGAGGGTCTAGCTCAGTGGTAGACCACTTGTCTAGCAAGTGTGAGGCCAAGGGTTCAATACTCTTACAATCTAATCATAACACCTCTGAATATTCCTGCATTGTCTCACAAATGTGTTGTCAGGGGACATATCATGTTCAAACCATAACACTTAGTCTTCATGTGCTTAGAATATTAGTCTTTGGAATTTACTTTAAATTTCTTTTTGTACCCAAGAATTGAGTTGAATTTAGTCATCCAGTCCAAAGCAGCAAAGCAATTGAATTTAGGCCATTTCTCATCAGGAGATCTATGCCTCTAAACTGAGGTTCAAAGAGTATTGTCCTTCTTTAAATGACCTTTTAAAATTAATTAAAGGTATTATTTACAAATCATAAATTCACCTTTTATGTATATGTGTGGTGCTGAGCATTGAAATCGTGGTTTCACATATGTGATTGCTTTCCCAGAATATAATACTAGCATTCAGTTTCCATCTGGAAATCTGTGTGCTTCTTGGGAAGCTGACTCTATCCCTGTCTAATATCTAGAGTGAAATATATAATTTACTATAGAAATATTATTGCAAGAATGGGCATGTGACCTCTGTTAGTCAAATCAGAATGAATCCAGGTCAATTGCTAGAAATGCTTGAAGAAAAGTTTTGGGTAATGCAGTGGACATGAAGTATGAAATGCCAGGAAGGAAACTAGCCAAAGTCAAATATGACTTCTGTAGGGTAAGATGATAAATGTTTAGAGGTGATATGATTAGATTATAAGATGAACCCTTGGCCTTACATGTGCTTTATCACTCACAAGGATTTTATCACTGAGGTAGGATAAATCATGAAACTATGCCTGAAGGCTGTTATCTCAGGCACTTTAAATTATGTGAGTAATAAACTTTTTTCATTGTTTAATATATTTAACCTGGGATTTATGTACATATGAAGATACTCTGTATGGAAGAGTCAGTATTGTTAAGATGTCCATTCTTCCCAATTTGGTCTACAGATTCAACACAACCCCAATTCCAGGAAGCTATTTTTGTAGCTATTGACAAAATAGATCTAAGGTCTATATGAAAAGGAAAAGTCCAGAATAGTCAACATAACACTGAAGAACAAAGTCAGGGGACTATCAAATTGCAAGTCTTACTATAAAGCTACAGTAGTTAAGACACTATTATATTGGTAAAATGGACATATATGGCTGGGGATACATCTCAGAGGTAGAGCACTTGACTAGCATGCTCAATGTTCTAGGTTTAATCTCCAACACTATAAAAAATAAATGAAAGGACAGACACGTAGGTCATAGAACAAGAAAAAAGAGAAAAGAGAGACCAGAAATAGAACCACACACATATAGGTAACTGATCTTTGACAAAGATGCAAAGGAAATTCAATACAGGAAGGATGGCCCTTCAACAAATTACGCTGCCCAATTGGATTTCTATATGTAAATAAATAAATAAAAGCACATTTTTCTGGATGAAAAAATTGATAATAGAGTATTAGACTTTACTAAATTCCCCCAAGTTCAATCCACAAATCTCCAGTACAAAACAAAAACAAAAACAAAATACACCAAAAAACTACCAAAACAAAATAGAACAAAACAACAACAACAAAAGCAAGTGGAGAGAATGTGATTAGCATGTCCAAGGCGCACACACACGTATATACACACAAACTGGAAAATAAAATTTCTTTGTGAAAGACACTGTTAAGAGAATCAAAAGACAACTCACAGACAGGGAGAAAATATTTGCAAAACTTATATTTGAATATGTACTTGATTCTAAAAATACAGAGACCTCTTATACATAAAAATTAAGAAAATAGCCTAATTTAAAATGGTCAAAAAACCTGAACTGACATCTCAATAAGATACACAGATGGCAAGTAAGAATATGAAAAGATGCTCCTCATCATTTGTCATAAGTCAACTACAAATTAAAATAACAATGGAGCATCACTACACACACATTAGAAAGACTAAGATCTAAAACATGGATAACACTAAATGCTGGCAAGTGTGCAAAGCAAGAGAAATTCTCATTCATTGCTGGTGGAAATGCAAAATTTTACATTCATTTTTGAAGACACTTTGGCAGTTTCTTATGAAGTTAATCATAGTCACATCATACAATCCAGCAATATTGTCCAATTGGCTTGACAACTTATATTCACACAAAATTCTACAAAAGAATGTTTATACCAGTTTTATTTATAATTGCCTAATGTAAAAGAAATCAAGATGTCTTTCAACAGATAAATGGATAAGCAAATTGTAGTACACCTTTACAATGGAATATATTATTCAATGATAAAAAGGAAGCTACAAAAAGATATGAGATAATCTTAAAAGTCATATTGCTAAAGAAGCCAGAATTAAAAACCTACATATTGTTTGGTCCAACTATATAACATTTTGGAAAGTATAAAACTAGAGATTATAAAATGAACATTGGTTTTCAGGGATTCTTAGAGAGAGGGAATGGATGAGTGGGTAGAATACAGGGGATTTTTAGTAGAGGCACAATACATTTTATTTAATTTATTTTTTGTGATGCTGAGGATCTAACCCAGGGCCTTCCTCATACAGGGTAAGCAAGTACTATACTACTGAGCTACATCCCCAGTACCTAGAATGTATTTTATTTTAGTGTAAGTCAAATCTATAGCCATACATCCCAATTTACACTTTCCTACTACTATGCTAATGTTCTATGAACACTTTATGCTATATTTATTCATTATTTTATTCACTAATTTACTCAAGAAATGATTATTGAGAACTATACAACATGTTAGGCAGTATTGTATGGCAAACTACTCAGTAGGCCTTTAGATATATTTCATTCCTTATTGAAGTGTCTTTCTTGATTTTGTTTAGCATTGACCTACTATTTTAAGCTTTTCTTAGTTACAAAGTGCTCTGACAATATATCATGATACCTTTCCCTTCGAGACTAAATCACTCAAATGTGGTGCATGTCTGAAACCCCCGCAATTCAAGACATGATGCAGGAGGATTGCAAGTTCGAGGCCAGCCTCAACAATTTAGCAATACCTATCTCAAAATTAAAATTTTTAAAAAAGAGCTGGGGTTATAGCTCAGTGGTAAGGTGCCCCTAGCTCCTCCTAAATTTCCAGTTTACACACACACACACACACACACACACACACACACAAGATTAAATAACTAATCCTCTATTTGTGTGCACTTCCTCTGTAATTTAACATTTCACCATGTAGTACAATTACTTGTTCATATTTCTTCTGGAAGCTTTAAGAGTTGAGAGATAATGGTTGCTAAAATTACTTTGTAAATTAAAATTACTAGCCAGAGAAAAGCCTTCTGAAACACAAAAGATTTTAAGAAATAACACTTTTTTTTAAGCTGGGCGCGGTGGCGCATGCCTGTAATCCCAGCACTTTGGGAGGCTGAGACAGGAGAATCGCGAGTTCAAAGCCAGCCTCAGCAATGGTCAGGTGCTAAGCAACTCAGTGAGACCCTGTCTCTACATAAAACACAAAATAGGGCTGGGGATGTGGCTCAGTGACCCTGAGTTCAATCCTCAGTACCAAACAAAAAAAAAAAAAGAAAAGAAAAGAAATAACACTTTTTTAAAATTGTTGCTTTTGTTTTTATATTGAGGTGTAATTTTGGTTCATTGCCCAGACTGTCCTCAAACTCCTGGGCTCAAGTAATCTTCCTGCCTCAGCCTCCTGAGTAGCTGGAATTATAGGCACATGCTGCCATACCTGACAAACATTGACTTATCATAAAAACTAAAGTGTTACAAAATCCAATAAATGATCAACTAGCATGGATTATAGAATTTTGAAGAGACTCAAGAGTTACGCTATATGTATACCTTGAACACAGGAACATGGCTGACCTCTTGAAGTTATGGAGTCCTTGACAGAGCAATTATAAATGGAGTTGAAGGTCTGGACAATATTGTAACATACGAACCAAAATCTCCTATTAACAGACATAGTAACTTTTTTCAAGAGAACTCTCTGGATCTATTCTCTTTCTTTTGATTAGTAGATTGTATGTTTTAGAGCTGCTTAAGGTTCACAACCATATATGGCAGAAAGTACAGTGTTCCCACATACACACTCAACCTCCCAAACTTCCCCATTATCTGCATCTCTCACCACAATGGTGCATTTGTAATAATCAATGAATCAACATTGAAGTATTATATAATTGTCTTCTCAGTGAGTAAGCACCTTCTGTGTTTCAAAAAGTTTCTAAATATTTAGAAAACTCAAATTCATACTACAGTTATGTGCTATGTAACCATTGTTCCATCTACCACAGAGAACTATATCCCCAGTCCTTTCTGTAAAAAGAAATTTACTTATGCCTTTGTGTATATGTGTGGTGCTGGGGGTTGAACCCAGGGCCTCAAGCAAGCTAGACAAGTACATTACTGCTGAACTACACCCTAGCCCCTTATTTATTTTTAATATATAAAATACATTGTTCTATTAGAACTTCAGTCTTTTAACTCTGATATGCAAAATTGATTAGTTGATTTAGACTAGTGACATTAACTTGAAAGCTTCCTAAGTTGGAACATTTATGTCAACTTATACCTCATTGTATTTAAAAGTTCTGTGTGGCCCTGTGTTCTGGCACATGCTGTGTGGCCCTATGTGCTGGTACATTCCTAGCTTGTGGCAAGAGGAATAACTGCAAGTTATGGAGTCATTGACAGAGCAATTATATTGAGTTGAGGGTTTGGACAATAATGTAACATACCAACCAAATTCTCCTATTAACGGATATAGTAACTTTTTTCAAGAGTTACCAGTTGGTACAACTTTGTGTCATAGTGATATGAAAAAAGGGCTAGTGATACTGCTCTATGGTAGAGCACTTGCTTAGCATGTGCAAGGCCCTGGGTTTAATTCCTAGCACCACTCACACACAAAAAATGTTGAGTTATTACATTTCACATTTTAAAGAATTATTTAATACTCATGTAGATTTTTTTTATTAAGTTGAAATATTTTGAAGGGAATAGAAAATATTATTTAGGTGCCAAATTTAAAGGATGTAAATGACATTTTACAAGTTTTTCAAATCTTTTTAGGATACTAAGCAAAATGGTTTGAAGACCCATGTGCTAAAACATTGATTTTCAAACTCAAGGGTGTACTACAATCACCTGGAGCACTTGCTAATGCACAAATCACTGGTTTCCATCCCCAAAGTTTCTCATTGACTGTTCTGGAGTGAGACCTGGGAGTTTGCATTTTCATTAATTCTTTGATGCTACTGATGTTGCTTGTCCACACTTTGAGGATTATCACTCTGTAATGATTAGCCTACATTCAGCTGACTATATTGGAAATGCAGGAGTTCTCTTGACCTTCTTCTTTTTCCCACATTCTTTACACCGAATCATTTATTCAGGCTTTCTTGTTTATTATGCATGACAGATAACCAGCCAGTGCAGGCACTTGTCTTCATCATTTCTGCTGTCACCCTAATGAAGAGCCTTCTTTAAAATTAAAACAATGTGTGTGTGTGTGTGTGTGTGTGTGTACATACATATATATGTATATATGAATGATATGGAATCACAATGATGTATTCATAAATGCACATAGGAAAGTAATGTCCGATTCATTATATATATATAATATATATTATATATATAATATAGTATATATATAATATATATATATGCTCTACTTCACTTTGGGCCCAGAGCTATACAGTCAGTCAATCACAGACTGAACCTCTAAAACCATGAGCCAAAATAACCTATTCTTCCTCTGCATTGTTCTTGTCAGTCTTTTGGTCACAGCGTTGAAAAAGCTGACCAGAACAACATCCTAAAAGAAATTTTTAGACATGTGTATATATATGTATATATATATATAATTTATTTATTTATATGCAACACTAAGAACTGAACCCAGTGCCTCACACATGCCAGGCGAGCACTCTACCACTGAGCCACAGCTCCAGCCCCATGAAAAGCCCTCTTGATCTCAGCTGGATTATCCAAAATCCAGCCAAAGACCACCAAACACCTTCTTTGAACCTCTAACTGTCTTATTATGTTTAAGATGAAAACCACAGACTGGGGTGAGTGTGGGAGTGCCTGTGTTCAGCATGCACAAGGCCCCAGATTTCATCCACATAACCAAACTAAAGATGCAAATCCAAACTTTGTATATGTCTCTTGGCCTTTGTGGATCATTAGACCTTCATTTCAGGACAGTGCAATTTTTCACTCTCCCACTCTCACCAATCCACATCACTATTAACTACAAATATGCTGAAGGATACATTGCTCCTTTAATGTGTCTCTGCTTTCTCTTACCTATGAGGATGCTCTTAGAGCTGCCTGGAAAACAGTTCTGTTTCTCTACCACCACGCTTGTTTGCTGGGCTAAGTCCTACTCCTGTCCAGATTGAGTTTAGGAGTCACTTCATCCAAGAGCTCATTCCAGACTCTACACCAGCTCAATCTTTTCCAAATGTGCTCTAAGGACTCCCAAACTTGACTTACTTGATGGCATTTATTTTATGATACTTCTCTCTTCATTTTTCTCTCTCTTTCTTTTAGATGCTGAGGCTTGAACCCAGGCCCTCATGCATGCTAAATATGTGCTCTGTCACTGATCTACACCCCCAGTCCTTTGCCATTCTGTCTCCCTCTAGATAACAGTTACCTGAGGATAGGATAATGTCTTCTTTACCATGGAATCTCAAGGACCCCATGTGAAACCTGACATATCATAGGTATGCCACAAATATCTCCTAAATGAATTAATGTACTTCTTACATGTGGTAATGCTGAAATCATAAGAAAGGTTAATATACTCTATGGGCCCCGTCTATAGCAATTCCATATAAGAATGTAGCAAACAGATAAATAAAGAGTAAAAGAAAATATGGTGTGATTAACTGTAAAAATAAATGGCAAGAAGCTTAGAAAGGAGAAAAAGTACTTGATGGAATGGTTGGAGGTGACCAAATGAAGATCTTGAAGCTTCATATTTCCTCTTTAGTTTTTAAACGGTTCTGGGCAAAGGGCATTTTTGCCCTGGGGCAAGGCAGTGAATGATTGATTTATTTAGCATCAATCTTTTCCCAAATAGAAGTGACCATGCCAAAGAGAATTTTGTCAGATTGCCCTTTAACCTTCATTTGCAGCAAGTCCAAAGCTTGTGCTTTCTATTGATTACTATTGCTTTGCATTCAGTTCATATCTGATCACAATTAATATAGGCAGACATAAAATTTCAGTTTTCAGAAACTGCATAGCAGCTTTATTGCAACAAGTAGATGACAGAGTTCCTCCAAGAGCTACTTTATGAATTGTACTTGAAAAATATGCAAGTGTTTGCTTTCAAAGATGTTTAAATCCACACAATTTTATTTGGATCTTATATAATTATAGGGTGATTTTTAAAAATCAGATTTTTTCATGTCTAGAATCAAGACTTGTCTAAAAATGTCTTTTAGAATGTTGTTCTGGTCAGCTTTTTCATCGCTGGGACCAAAAGACTGACAAGAACAATGTAGAGGAAGAACAGTTTATATTGGCTCATGGTTTTAGAGGTTCAGTCTGTGATTGACTGACTGTATAGCTCTGGGCCCAAAGTGAAGTAGAACATCCTTTTGGAAGGACATGGCAGAGAAAGGCAGCTCAGGAAGTAGCAACCAGGAAACAGAGAGAGACAGCTCCATTCACCTGGGACAAAATATGAACCCCAAAGGCATACTCACAGTGACCTATATCCATATCTAATCACACATTACCTGTCTACAGTTACTGCCCAGTTAATTTATATCAGTGAGTTAAGCCAACATTTAGGTTAAGGCTTCCATAACTTAATCATTTCACCTCTCAACATTCTTGAATTATCCCACATATGATTTTTGGGGGAACACTGTGTATTATAACCTTAACAAATGTTGATCTGGCACTTTCATCAGAAAGGGGTTATTAAAATGGGTGAGGGTGTAACTCAGTGGTAGAGCACGTACATAACATGTATATGGCCCATGTCAGCACTGTAAAACCAAAAAAGTTATTAACATAGTCTCCCAAAGGACTGAGGATGTAGCTCAATAGCAGAGTGCTTGCCTAACGTGCACAAGGTACTGGGTTCAATTGCAGCACTAACAAACAGAACTCTAGCAAAGAAGTAAGTTTCCTATGTGTGAGAAGCTGTTTTTGTTTTGCTATTACTTTTGCAGATGAATACCAGGCAACAGTATATCTTCTCATCATATATTTGATTTATTTCCATAAAAATAAATTTTGTATGCTTAAAAGAGAGTACTTAGAAAAATTAAGACTCCAAATACTGCTTCCGTGAAAAAAAGTAAATTGCTATACACAGACCAGAACAACTAACTAAATGCAGGGATCCTTACAAACTAGAAAGCCCTTCTAGTGATACGATTTACGGGATCGCAGTAACAAGGGTTATGAATGTTCGTGGGAAGCAGTTCTGAGCAGAAAAGTCAATAAAAAACAAGGGCTGGAGTTTGAGAGTGGGCAAGGGAGACAAAGGATGTAGTCAGAAGATGGCCTTAGGCAGAGTAGAGATTGGGCCTTGTGTAGGAGGGCAGAGGGTCAGAAATGTATGCAGATGCCAAGTGAATCAATTCTATATGAAGCAGGGGGATGCTGACACAAATAAGAAAGGGTATGCAGGACACAAATAAGAATGTATCAAAACAAGGGTGAAATTATTAAAGCAGGTGATCTGTGGCAAAGGAGGAAGGTATAGAGGCGAGTGATGGGATTGAGGTAGAGAATGTCTGGATGTATACAATGCACAAAAAGGACATTTATTTTGTAAGACTGATTCTGTATATTATTTACAGAACAGAGACTTATTCTTTATTTAAAATATACAGAATTCTTTAGCAAATAGCTATAGGGGTTCAGGAAGAGCAGTCAAATAATTTATTTTAAGGAAAAAAATCACCAAGTGTGCAAATAATAAACACAAATACTATTTTTCAGTGCCATGGATATATTGGATGAGATTGAGAGAGTAATAACAGACCAAAACAAATTATTTCAAGAGAAAAAATAATCTTATTTTGGTAAATAGGGGAAATATGGTATGATATGCCCTGTAAAAAATTGTCTGTAGTACAGGACATCAAATTCAGGGACTCACATATGCATGTACTCTACCATTAAGCTACACCCCTAACCCTGCATTTAGTAATTCTGTAATGCAAATAAATAAATAGATAAACACATGAGTATATAATGTATTAACTTATTTGAAATTATTAAAAGTATAATTTCATATCAGGACATATTTAGATTTTAGAAATACAGCTCAAGACTGGGTCTGTAGCTCAGTGTAGGGTGCATGCTTAGCATGCATGAATACTTGAGTTAGATCCCCAGAACCAAAATTGTGTGTGTGTGTGTATGTAACATATATGAAACATGAAAATATTGAATATATTTGGCATCAAAATTAAAAAGAGCTCATTATAGTTAAGTGATGTCCTCCTGTAAGCTACAGCATACATAAGCAATCCTCATAGTCTGCATTGAAGGATCATAAACAGGTCATTTATATTCAAAATGTCAAATGCAGCCACTTGAGTTGTTAAGGAGAGAAGCAAATATTAGCTTCTTTCTTCAATTTATTTGCTTATGAGAAATGAGGTATAAAAAATTGAACAGGTTTCTATTTGTCTACCATACTTTATAAGGAAGTTAGTTTAAGAGCATAAGGGAATGAAAAAAACATACTGACTGGCAACAGAGAGAACTATTTTTTTCATCAAAGATGTATATGGTTATTTATAAAAGAAGTGCCTGGGATTTTGTTTTCCTTCAGTGCTATAAAAGTTCATATTCAGTCAATAGCATTTAACTGTCATTTTCAGGGGTTGTAATGTGCTGATGGCTTGGGCAAAATTTACAACTGTTCAAATCAGACAAAATTTAAAATGATAGAGATTGTTATGACTTCTTGAAGCACCTTTGGATGAGAATTGTGTTTAAATCCCTTTAGTTAGCTGTTCTTGCTGTAGCTTAACAGTTGCTATCTTTGTGGCACAGAACAGATGCTGAAGCAAATTAATGGTTAATAACCTTATTCAAGGTCAGTAAGTAAATCAGTTTCAGTCCTAAGGCTAGACTTTAACCACAGAGTCATTATGTGCAGGCTGTCTCCTGAGCTGCTGTTGTCATTAATTGACCCTTTAACTTGGGGTTTCAAATCCAGTTTAAAATTTTAATGTAATTAAACAATAAAATAGGATCTCTCTCTCTCTCTCTCTGTCTCTCTCTGTCTCTCTCTGTCTCTCTCTCTCTCTCTCTCTCACACACACACACACACACACATACACACACACACTTTATCTACTTTGCAGCATTGTTTAGTGCTGACTAAACATCTGGAAGGCTTCAGATTGGCACAAATCCAGGTTGTAGAAATGTGTTTGACCAACAGAATGTTGGAGTGTTGAAAACTTTGGTTTAAAATTAGCTGTCAATATTTAGAAGTTAGGAGTTTCACATAGCTGGCTTTCTGGCTTCTTTTTTAAATTTTAAGGGATTTGGGGAAAATGCCCTAACTCCTCAAATGGTAAAAATTTCCTGAAGCATGGGCTGGGAGTATAACTCAGTGATAGGATGCTTGCCTAGCATGTGCTATGCCCTGTGTTTGATCTCCACTACCAAATATGAATAATATAAAATAAAATACCTCTGGGTCTAGGTAGCAGGGCCCTCTTTAAGTGGGTATAGTTGATCACCATTTCCATAGGGCTTCTTTATTATTTATATTAAGTGCCTGGCCTCTGTAAGCAAATGAATGGAGAGATCTAGTCATGTTACCAAATTAGAATTTTCCATAGTTTTCAAGACATTTTCAGATTTGTCAGTCAAAGCCTTTATAATTTATCTTTATCTATGCCCTATCATCATCTTCCAGTTTCCATTGCAAAACAGGAAACTTTCCCTGAATATTAAGTACACAGTTTCCTCCTCAAAGTATTCACTGTGTCCCTGGTATTCATGATTTCATGTATACTCCCAATTTTCTTTGCTTAAAAGGGCCTTCTTGGCACTGGGAGTGTAGCTCAGTGGTAGAGTATGTGATCAGCATGCTCAAACCTCTGGGTTCCATCCATAGCACTAGTAGGAAAAACAAGGACTAGGATGCTGCTCAATGGTACAGTACTTGCCTAGAATGTGCAAGGCTTCAGGTTCCATGACCAGCATTGAGATTTAAAAAAAAGAAAAGAAGAAGTTACCTTCCAAGCATTACTCTCCAGGGCAAAGCAGTTCCAAAATCACTTCAGTGAAGACTTCCCATATTAACCCCACATTGATCCTATCCTTACTTCTTCAACTTTGATCTTTTATCACATCACCTGGGAACTTGTTTTATGGTAGTTTGGATACTTTACCCCTTGCCCTATGTTATTTCCAGCTTTAATCTCACGATCTGACTATTTTCTCTACCTTCTGTTCCAGTTGACCTCTGATAGGGTACCATGACTTTTTCCTGCTTCCTCCGCCTCAGGATTCTTCCCCTTCTTTCTCCCTCTTAACACAAACATTATTGTTGGCTAGCAACATGGCCCAACCATCTTGACCCATGAAAAAAGGATTGGGACAGTTTTATCTGAATTGTTGGTTCAGGAGCTCTGACACATATCTTTGAAAACATGAATAAATTTGACATCATGCACCAATTCTTAAACATGGAGAGCATGGCACAGAGAAAAGAAATACAGATGCCTATTATTTTGTTTTCAGTGTATTGTCCATCTTATGTACAGTTCACCTGTTGCATCTGTGGGTTTCACGTTTGTGAATTCAATCAACTTTGGATAGGAAATATTCAGGAAAAAATTGCATTTACTTTGAATAGGTATAGACTGTTTCTTTATCATTATTCCATAAACAATACAGTATAACAATTATTTATGTAGAATTTACATTGCATTAGATATAATAAGTAATTTAGACATGATTTAGAGTATATGAGAGTATTATATGCAAATATGATTATATGCTAATACATCTTTTTTTCTTTTCTTTTTTAAAACAGCAGAATGCATTTCAATTCACATACACATATGGGGCACAATTTTTCATTTCTCTGTATGCAAGATAGAGTCACAATGTTCATGTACCTAGGGTAATGATGTCCATCTCATTCCACCATCTTTCCTACCGCCATGATCCCTTCCTTTTCCTCCCTCCCCTTTGCCCAATCTAAAGTTCGTCCATTTCTATCATGATCCCCACCCCCACCCCATTATGGATCATCATCCACTGTTCAGAGAAAACATTCAGCCTTTGGTTTTTGGAATTGGCTTAACTAGCATGATATTATCACTTAGCATGATATTCTCCAACTCCATGCATTTACCTGCAAATGCCATGATTTTATTCTCTTTTATTGCTGAGTAATATTCCATTGTGTATATATACCACAGTTTCTTTATCCGTTCATCTATTGAAGGGCATATAGTTTAGCTATTGTGAATTGAGCGGTTTATAAACATTGAGGTGACTGCGTCACTATAGTATGCTGTTTTTAAGTCCTTTGGGTATAGGCTGAGAAGTGGGATAGCTGGGTCAAATGGTGGTTTCATTCCAAGTTTTCTAAGGAATTTCCATACTGCTTTCCAGATTTGTTGCACCAATTTGCATTCCCCCAGCAATGTATGAGAGTGCCTTTTTTCCCACATCCTCACCAACACTTATTGTTTGTATTCTTGATAATTGCCATTCTGACTGGTGTGAGAATAGTTTTGATTTGCATTTCTCTAATGGCTAGAGGAATTTGCTCCCAGAATGTAGGTTCTCTCTTCACCTCATCGATTGTTTCTTTTGCTGAGAAGAAGCTTTTTAGTTTGAGTCCATTTCATTTATTGATTCTTGATTTTATTTCTTGTGCTTTAGGAGTCTTGTTAAGGAATACAGGGCCTAATTTGACATGATGAAGATTTGTGACTACTTTTTCTTCTATTAGCTGTAAGGTCTCTGGTCTAATTCCTAGGGCCTTGATGCACTTTAGGTTGAGTTTTGAGCATGGTGAGAGATAGGGGTTTAATTTCATTTTGCAGCATATGGATTTTCAGTTTTCCCAGCACCATTTGTTGAAGAGGCTATCTTTTCTACAATGTATGTTTTTGGTGCTGCCTTTGTTTAGTATGAGATAACTGTATTTATGTGCATTTGTCTCTGTGTCTTCTATTTGGTATCATTGGTGTACATGTCTATTTTGTTGCCAATACCATGCCATTTTTGTTACTATAGCTTTGCAGTGTAACTTATGGTCTGATATTGTGATGCCTCCTGCTTCACTCTTCTTGCTAAGGATTGCTTTGGCTATTCTGGGTCTCTTATCTTTCCAAGTGAATTTCATGATTGCTTTTTCTATTTCTATAAGGAATGATATTGAGATTTTAATTGGAATCGCATTGAATCTGTATAGTGCTTTGGGTAGTATAGCCATTTTGAACAATATTGATTCTGCCTATCCAAGAGCATGGGAGATCTTTCCATCTTTTAAAGTCTTCTTCAATTTCTTCCTTTAATGTTCTATAGTTTTCATTGTAGAGGTCTTTTACCTCTTTGTTAGATTGATTCCCAAGTATTTTATTTTTTTGAGGTTATTGTGAATGGGGTAGTTTTCCTAATTTCTCTTTCAGAGGCTTCATCACTTATGTATAGAAATGCATTTGATTTATGGGTATTGATTTTATATCCTGCTACTTTGCTAAATTCATTTATTAATATTAAAAAATTTCTGGTGGAATTTTTTGGATCCTCTTTGTATCATGTCAGTAGCAAATGATGATAGTTTGAGTTCTTCTTTTCCTATTTATATCCCTTTAATTTCTTTCATCTGTCTAATTGCTCTGGCTAGAGTTTCAAGAACTATGTTGAATAGAAGTGGTGAAAGAGGGCATACCTGTCTTGTTCCCATTTTTAGAGGGAATGCTTTCAATTGTTCTTCATTTAGGATGATGTTGGCCCTGGGTTTCGTATAGATAGCTTTTACAATGTTGAGGTATGTTCCTACTATTCCTAATTTTTCTAGTGTTTTGAACATGAAAAAAGTGTTGTATTTTGTCCAATGTGTTCTCTACATCAATTGATATAGTCATATGATTCTTATCTCTAAGACTGTTGATGTGAAGGATTATGTTTATTGATTTTCATATGTTGAACCAATCTTGCATCTCTGGAATGAACCTAACTTGATCATGGTGCACTATTTTTTAAATATGTTTTTGTATGCAATTTGCCAAAATTTTATTGAGAATTTTTGCATCTATGTTTATCAGGAATATTGGTCTGAAATATTCTATCTCTGTTGTTTCTCTGTCTGGTTTTGGTATCAGGGTGATTCTAGCCTCATAGAATGAGTTTGGAAAATTCCCTCCTTTTCTATTTCATGAAATAATTTGACGAGTATTGGTATTAATTCTTCTTTGTAGGTCTTGTAGAACTTGGCTGTGAATCTGGTCCCAGGCTTATCTTGGTTAGTAGGCTTTTGATGGCATCTTCCGTGTCCTTGCTTAAAGTTGATTTGTTTTAGTCATGTATGTCCTCCTGATTCAGTTTGAGTAGGTCATATGCCTCTAGGAATTTGTTGGTGTGTTTGAAGTTTTCTATTTTATTGGAAAATATAAATATAAATATTATTTTCAAAGTAGTTTCTAATTATATTCTGTATTTTAATGTTATCTGTTGTTATGTTTCCTTTTTCATCAAAATTTTAGTAATTTGAGTATTCTCTCTCCTTCTTTTCCTTAGAGTAGCTAAGGGTTTGTCAATTTTATTTATTTTTTCAAAGAATCAGCTTTTTGTTCTTGCAATTTTTTCAATTGATTTTATTTTTCAATTTTATTGATTTTAGCCCTAGTTTTACTTATTTCCTTTCTTCTTATTCCTTTGGTGTTGGTTTGTTCCTCTTTTTCTAGGGCTTTGGGTTGTAATGTCAGGTTGCTTATTTATTGACTTTTTATTCTTTTAATGAATGAGCTTAATGCAATGAACTTTCCTCTTAGCACTGCCTTCATAGTGTCCCATAGAGCTTTTTTTTTTTTGATATGTTGTATCGGAGTTCTCATTTACTTGTAAAAAATTTTTTTTATCTCCTCCCTGATGTCTTCTGTTATCCATGTGTCATTCAATAGCATATTATTTAGTCTCCAGGTGTTGGAGTAGCTTCTATTTTAAATATTACATTGATTTCCAATTTCATTCCATTATGGTGAGATAGAATGCAGGGTAGTATCTCTATTTTTTTTTTTTTTTTTGTATTTTCTAAGACTTGCTTTCTGGCATAACATATGGTCTATTTTGGAGAAATGTTGCTGCTGGGAAAAAAGTGTATTTTCTTATTGATCAATGGAATATTCTATATGTCTGTTAAGTCTAAATTATTGATTGTTTTATTGAGTTCTATATTTATTTGTTTAGCTTTTGTTTGGAAGATCTATCCAGTGGTGAAAGAGGTGTGTTACAATACCCAATATTATCGTTTTGCAGTCTATTTGTTTCTTAAAGTTGAAAAGGGTTTGTTTGATGTACATAGATGCTCCATTGTTTGGGGTATAGATATTTACAATTGTTATGTCCTTTTTTTTTTTTAAGAGTCCTTATCTTTTCTTGTTAAAATACTTTTTAGTTGTAGATGGACATGATACCTTTATTTATTTTTATGTGGTGCTGAGAATCAAACCCAGTGCCTCAAATTTGCTAGTCAAGTGCTCTACCACTGGGATGCAACCCCAACCCTATTATGTCTTTTTGATGTATGATTTCCTTAAGCAGTATGAAATGATCTTCTTTATCCTTTTCCCCTAACTTTGGTTTAAGTCTACTTTATCTGATACAAAGTTGGAAACCCCTTCTTGTTTACATGGTCCATGTGAGTGATGCTTTTCCCCCCATCCTTTCACCATCAGTCTGTGGATGTATTTTCCTGTGAGATGAGTCTCTTTAAGATAGCATATTGTTGGGTGTTTAAAAATCCAATCTGCTAGTCTATTTCTTTTAATTGATAAGTTTAGGCTATTGGCATTCAGGGTCATTATTTGATACATGGTTTGTATTCCCAGTCATTTTGGTTTATATTTGGTTTTTAACTTGACTTCGTTTCTCCTTTGATTGGCCTTTCCTTTATTGTAGTTCCTTTCTCTGCAGATTTTTATTGTTGTTTTTCTATCCTCTTTGTGGAATGTTTTGCCAAGAATGTTCTATAGTGCAGGCTTTCTTGCTGTAAATTCTTTTAATTTTTGTTCATCTTGGAAGGTTTTTATTTTGTCATTAAATCCAAAGCTTAATTTTGCTGGATATAAGCAAAATTGTTTGGCATCTATTGTCTTTCAGTGCTTGGTAGGTGTTATTCCAGGCTTTTCCAGCTTTGAGGGTCTGGGTTGAGAAATCTGCAGAGATTTTAGTTTGTTTTCCCCTATATGCAATCTGATTCTTTTCTTTTGTGGCTTTTAAAATTCTCTCCTTATTCTGTATACTAGGCATTTTCATTATAATGTGCCTTGGTGTAGATTTGTTGTTATTTTGTACATTTGGTGTCCTGTAAGCTTCTTGTATTTGGTTTTTCAATTTATTCTTCAGATTTGGAAAATTTTCTGATATTATTTTATTAGATTGTTTTATTTCTTTGGTTTGTAACTCTATGCCTTCCTCTATCCCAATAATTCTTAAATTTGGTATTTTCATGTTATCTCATAATTCTTGGATGTTCTGCTCATGGTATCTTACCATCTTCACTGTGTGGTTACTCTATTTGCAAGATTATATATTTTGTCTTCATTGTCTGAGGTTCTGCCTTCCAAGTGATCTATTCTGTTGGTGATACTTTCTTTTTTTTTATTTTTTTTTATTTAAATGCATTTCAAGTCATAGTACATAAACAGAGCTCAGTTTTTCCATTTCTCTGGTTGCAAATCATAGAGAGTCACACTATTTGTGTCTTCATACATGCATCAGGGGTAGTAATGACCCATTCGATCAATCATCATTACTATTCCCGTTTCCCTTTCCTTCCTCCCCCCTCCCCGCTGCTGCATCCAGAGTTCCTGCATTTCTCCTGTGTTTCCCATTCCCATCCCCCTTATGTATCCTCATCCACTAATGAGAGAGAACATTCGGCATTTGGTTTTTTGGGATTGGCTTACTTCACTAA
>CM053410.1:35949814-35961371 GCA_028644305.1 Xerus rutilus | reverse complement strand
CATATATATATTTATTGATTGTATATCTTCTTCTGAAAGGTTTCTATTCAGCTCCTTAGCCCATTTATTGATTGGGCTGTTTGTTTTTTTGGTGTTAAGTTTTTTGAGTTCTTTATAAATCCTGGAGATCAGTGCTCTATCTGATGTGCGTGTGGCAAAAATTTGCTCCCAGAATGTAGGCTCTCTGTTCACCTCATTGATGGTTTCTTTTGCTGAGAAGAAGCTTTTTAGTTTAAGTCCATCCCATTTATTGATTCTTGCTTTTATACTTTCTATTGAGTTTTAAGTTTGGTTTATTATTTCTTTCATTTTAATAATTTCTGGTTTTTTTTTAAGAATCTCTATCTCCTTATTGAAGCAATCTTTTGTTTCCTGTATTTGCCTATGTAGCTCTTTATCAAAATGATCTTTTTCTGCCTGCATTTGCTCTCATATCATCCTTTAGTTCACAGAACATTTTAATTATGTACACCCTGAACTCCTTATCTGATATTCCTTCTGCTGTGCTGTCCATGGATTCTAATAATGTAATATCTTGGTTTGTTTGGGGCACTTTCTTCCCTTGGTTTTTTATGTTGTTTGTGTTCTTTCCTGTAGCACAGTTTTTATCCTATAGGCTTATAGTTTCTCTGTAGGGTTCCAATATCTCTTCTTTAAGAAGGAGATCAATATTAACAAATTCCAGTACAAACAATATACCACTTTAACCAAATAGCTTCTAATAAGATGTTTATGGTTCTGTCACTGTAAAATGGTGAGTTCAATTATTATCTACAATATAAACAGTAGGTTTATATGGTGAGTTCAATTATTATCTACAATATGAGTGAGAAATGGTGAGTTCAATTATTATCTACAATATAAACAGTAGGTTTGTGAAAGTATCTACAGTTTCTGATGGTGGACAAAGAGAACTGGGGGTGGAGTGTAGGATGAGATGTTAAAGAGGTAGAAAGTGAAGATATAGAGTTATTGGGTCTTGGAAAGTGTGAAAGAGGAATCAAAAGAAGTTGACTAGTAGTAGGAGATAAAAGAGAAAGAGATTTTGGGGAGACAAGTAAGTGGGAAGAAAATAGAGTACAAAAAATAAACCAATATAAAAATTAAGAAAAATAAAACATGTAAAAATAGAAGATAAAAGAATAGGGCTGGGGTTGTGGCGCAGTGGTAGCGTGCTCGCCTAGCACGCGGGAGGCACTGGGTTTGATCCTCAGCACCACATAAAAATAAAATAAAGATATTCTGTCCACCTACAACTAAAAAATAAATATTTTTTAAAAAAGAATATACAACACCACTATAATATACTAGACATCCCAGTTCTCAATAGCAAAATGCATGAGAAATATTTAGTTTACAAATGTTGGAGATGTGAGGGTGGGAATAGAGAGAGAGAGAAAAAGAAGAAAATAAAGATAATAGAAAAAAATCTCAAGGTAAATTAAAAAATTTTTTTTCTGATAGGGTTCAGTATTTTTCCTGCTTTCCTTCTCATTCAATGATTGGGGTTGTCTGTTGCTTGCTGGTAACTCCACCCTCAGGATGGTGAAGGTTATTAAGGTAGGAGGGTTGGTCACGGAGGTGGGGTATAGCACTTGTCAGTCCTCGATGGAAGATTGCACCCAGGGATCTCCTTTGGGGCTCACTCGTGTGATGTGGGCCTCTAGTCTTATCTCTTTATATCACCTGTAGACACTACAATTCCTGGTTTCTAATTTAGTCTCTAAACTGTATCTCACACACCTCCTCCCTTTCTACTTCCTAATCAGGAACTCTCTCTCTGGAGGTTTTGTGGGCTGACTCTGGGGCTTGCACACCTATCACAGAGAGCTGCTTTGTGTCAGGCAGATCAGGACCAGGCTTTGCAAGCTAAAGACCAGCCACTTAGCTGCAAGTGCTGTGCCAGGTTTGTGGCTGCAAGGGAGGGGAGGAGTTGGGGGATTATAGGTAGCTTGATATTGCTTCTAGGCACCAGCCAATGTCCCATGTTGGGAGTTGCCCCAACTAAAGATGGCAATGGTGGTAGTGAGGATAATCCAAGACAGTGACAAAGGTGCCCCAAGATGGAGGCAGCTGCTTTCAGATATGGAGTGTCAGGGCAGGCTGGGTGGTGGTGTTAGGCAACCTGTTTGGAGATGCAGCTCTGTGATGGGTAGTGTTGTGGCAGGCAACTGTCTCCACACCTTGTATGGTGTCCCCAGGTGCAGGCTATCATGTGAAGGGGACTATGCCAGCAGTTGCAGTGTCCCAAGATGGAGTCAACCAGGGGATCCACTGGTAGATGGAGGTTCACATGGGAGTGGGAGCCAGGGGTCCTACTTGGGAGCAGTGGCCAGGGGTCCTGTGCAGTGTGTGGGCGCTTATGCCAGGGGTGATGTGTAGGAATGGGTCCTGTGTGGGAGAGTGGCGGGGTTCTGGAGCAAACACTAAGGGCGGGTGGGGGACGATGCGTGCACATGGCTGGGATTCCTGTCAGGGGTACGTTAATAACTTGCAGAGAAACAGTATTCCCACTGCTTGAATCCCAGGTTATGGAGTGACAAGCCTCCCTCTAGATCTCCGTCTTGGATATTGTAAAACCAAATGACCAAAAGGAAGCAAACTAAAACCACTGGGCCAGGCTTTATTGGAAATACACACTCTTGGGCTGAACTCTCCCATCCACCAAAGTGTGTACGGGAGAATGGCGTCCGTGTTCCGGTGTATAGACAATTTTAAAAGGCCTGGTCAGGAAGGGGAGGGCTTAGAGGGCAGGAAGAGAAGGCCAGAATACTTCCTGGATAAGTAAAACCAGCTGGTTGACAGAAGGCACCTCTACTGGTGAGGTCAGGTCTGGCTGGCCGCTCTGTTCTGCAGCTGCCCTGACCGGCCCCCCTAATTGGACACTCTGAACCCTGAACTGACCTAACAGATATCCTCATTAACACATCTTTTTTATAAATCTGCAGATATTTATATGAGTGGTTTATATGCAAATACGTCTTTTTTTTATTAATCTGCAGATTTTTGTGTCTATGGGGTTATGGAACAAGTACCCTGTAGAAAACCAAGGGACAACTATAGTTAGGTTGAAATGCTTGAATGCTATTCATAGATATTATAAGATTCTGGTTTTCTTGTATTCCTCACAACCGTTTGCATCAAATCCAACAAGTTACCTTGCTTTATTTTATTTTGCTTTTAATAAATACATGAAGCCCATAATTTATGCAGACACATGAAAACATGGTGTTTTCATTTTCTTGCTTGTTTGTAGGAGAAAAGTTGTAGTCAAGACCTTTTACAATGCAGTAGGATTTTATGCTAGGCATAGCCAAGGACAGCCTGGATTTATCTGAGATAGTTTAAAGACCGTTTTGCACAATAGACTCTTTCTTGAAGACAGGGGTACTTGCTTGAAGGGAATGTATGCACTTTTTGTCCATTGTTGGGAATTGAGCTCAAAGCCTCCCATGTGCTAGGCAAGTACTATACTACTGAGCTACACCTCCAGCCCTCAAGCTGTTTTTGATTCTTAATTTTCCACAATGTGAGGGTAGGTAATTCAAACAGTGTAGTAGAGTTGCTACTACCAGGTAGCAGAATTTTAATTTTAATTAAAATTTTAATTTCTAAAAGGAAACAAATTTCTGGCTTAAAAACTATCAAAATTCCTTCTGGGAAATATCATAATGTGTCTTTCACTGGAGTTGGGGGCCTTGCTCCTAGCCTTCACTCAAACAGAAATATAAATCAGAATGGAGTGTTTTGGCTTCTAGTTAAGGCCTGGTTTATGAAATGGACTATGGGAAATTGAGATTTTGTATATACAAAGTCCTGGTTAGTGGGCCTAGTTATAACACAACCAAAAGCACTACAGAGGGAAGCCTGGCATGTAACGAAGTGTGGCTGGGTAAGTAGCTCAGTGGTAAAGCATTTGCCTAGCATGCATGAAACCCTCTGTCCCTAGCATCAAAGACAAAAATAAAACCCTAAAAGCCAAAAAATAAAAGAAAACAAAATAAAAACCTTCTGTGCACTCACTTCCCAATTTCAAGGAACTGATATATGCTATCACATACTATGCATGTTTTGAATTTTCTTTTTTTAAAATTTATTTATTCTACTTAGGTATACATGATAGCAGAATGCATTTTGATTCATTTTACACAAATGGAGCACAACTTTTTATTTTTCTGGGTGTACGTAATGTAGAATCACACCATATATGCAGTCATACATGTGCTAGGGCAAAGATGTCCATATTATTTCACCATTTTTCCTGCCCCCATTCCCCTTCCTCCCTCCCTACCCTTTGACCAAAGTTCCTCCATTCTTCCCATGCCCCCTTCCCCATTGTGGATCAGCATCCACTTATCAGAGAGAACATTTGGCCTTTGTTTTTTGAGATTGGCTTACATCGCTTAGCATAATATTCTCCAATTCCATTCATTTACCTGCAATGTCATGATTTTATTCTCTTTTAATGCTGAGTAATATTCCATTATGTATATATACCACAGTTTCTTTATCTGTTCATCTATTGAAGGGCATCTAGGTTGGTTTCACAGTTTAGCTATTGTGAATTGAGCTGCTATAAACATTAAAGTGGCTGCATCACTATAGTATGCTATTTTTAAGTCCTTTGGGTATAGGCTGAGGAGTGGGATAGCTGGGTCAAATGGTAGTTCCATTCCAAATTTTCTAAGGAATTTCCATACTGCTTTCCAGATTTGTTGCACCAATTTGCAGTCCCACCAGCAATGTATGAGAGTGCCTTTTTTCCCACATCCTCACCAACACTTATTGTTTGTATTCTTGATAATTGCCATTCTGACTGGCATGAGATGAAATCTTAGAGACAAGGTCTCATTAAGTTTGCAGTCTCACCAGCAATGTATAAGAGTGCCTTTTTTTCCACATCCTCACCAACATTTATTGTTTGTATTCTTGATAATTGCCATTCTGACTGGCATGAGATGAAATTTTAGAGCAGTTTTGATTTGCATTTCTCTAATGGCTAGAAATGTTGAACACTTTTCATATGTCTGTTGATCAATGTGTATCTTCTGAGAAGTGTCTGTTTAGCTCCTTAGTCCATTTATTGATTGGGTTCTTTCTTTCTTTCTTTCTTTCTTTCTTTCTTTCTTTCTTTCTTTCTTTCTTTCTTTCTTTCTTTCTTTCGCAGTGCTGGAATGAAACTTAGGGCCTTATGCATGGTACACAAGTGTTCTATTACTAAGCTGTACCTCCTTGCCAGAAGCATGCATTTTGTACAGCAAGACACCATAGAAACTTCATAGAGAATCATTAATGGACTATCCTCCCTCTTGTTACCACCTGTGATAGGAATTAGGAAGATACTATTTAGGGACAGAGGATTTCAAATGTTATAAGGCAAGAAACTCAGTATAACAGGAAAGCAGACCATTGTTCTTTCCCTTCAATTTTCCTTAAAACAAGAAGGTGCTACTTATTATATGACTCCATTTATATAAAATGTGCAGATATCCACATCTATACAGTAGAAGACAGGTTTGTGGTTGCAGAGATTTGGATAGGTTGGGGGGAAATAGGGTATGACTGCTAATATGTACACATTTAATGTGGGGTTATGAAAATTTTTCTAATTTATTTTGGTGATGATTACACAACTCTGAATATATAAAAATGCATTGAATTGTGCAATTTTGGGAATGTTCAGTCTTGAATCCAGGATCTCATTCATGCTAAGCACACATTCTGCCATTGATCTATACCCTCAGTCTTGAATTTCACATTTCCAATAGTAGGAACTATACAGTGTATTAATTATATCTAACTAAGAATGGTGTTTATTTTCTCTCTTAAAGAATTTATGTGAGATTAAAATATTGGTCATCTTTTGAATTCCACTGCAATTATTGCTGTCTCATAACACACTTTGCCAGTCTGCAATTCCTAGTTACAAAGGAAAGAATGAGAATTTGCCAGTACTCTGGTGCTATAGAGGTTTTTCTTTTCTCCAGTGTTCAAACCAATAATCACATACCTTCATGAATAACAAAAGCAGAAGACATAATATTCTCCAGTTGGACAGTGTCTTGAGCAGAATTCCATGCACCACCATCATTGCATTTTGTCATTAATGATGTGATTGCCAAAATAAAACATAGTTCTTCTGATTAAGGGTTTTTTTTTTTACTTTTTAATTTTTAGTAGTTCATTTTAGTTATAAATAATATTAGGGTTTGTTTTGACATAATTATATAAGCATGGAATAAAATTTGCTACACATCAGTTCCCAGTATTTCACCTTTCCTTCCCCTCTTCCCTCCCCCTGTTCCCTTTCTGATTTTCTACTTATTTACAATTTTTAAAAAATTTTCCAATTAACTTTGGATTCATGGACTTAGTGCCTTAACATAATTATCATCTAAATGTAATTCATTAAATGCTTACTATGTTTGTCATATTAACAAACTCTGCACACTGGGAATTTTCATTTCATGACATATCAGGAAAAATATCACTTCAATAAGTACCTGGGAATTATTCCTTGTATAGAAATGAGTTTTCCAATCCAGATTTTTAATTTGAACATCATAGTAACCTCACTCTGGGGGAAAGTTTCTACCTTTTATTCTTAGCAGATGTTGTTCTCTTCAATACATGAAGGGAACATGTTGTCTGTAAGGATACATTGTAAGATTCTCAGTGGCTTCCCAGAGTCTCTTCTGCAATAAAACTTGGTGAGAACCATTGGATATTTACACTTGGAACATTTAAGCTTCAGATCTTAAGTTGTTTTTCTGATAGTTTTAACCTCCTTGCAATACAACAGAAAAATGTTAAAATTTCACTGTATAGAGTAGTTTCTTTAATTTTTGATATTTTCTATTAACTGATGATAATTCTGAATTATTTACATATCCCATGCTTTGGCCCAAAATTTGAGGAGGGTGTATTGTGAAGAGCAGCATGAAATATTTTGCTTATTTTCTTCTTCCCTAGAAACTCCCTGAAAAACTGAAAACAAGGGCTGGGGATATAGCTCAGTTGATAGAGTGCTTGCCTCACATGCACAAGGCCCAGCACCAAGTCCCCAGCACCAAAAACAAAAACAAAAAACTAAAAACAAATTTAAAGAATTAGATGTGCGAGATATGAAAAAAAGCTATTGAAATATAGAATAAGTGTTACGAAAAAAAGGAGTCAAAAGAATGAAGAGACAGGTGACATCACAGTGAAAATCAGATATTAAGTGAAGAGATCAGCTAGGTTAATAGAAGAGTTGGGAAATTATAGTTCTTTAAATCATAGGACTATGACATCAGAATAAAAAAAAAGGACAAAAATTTATCATATTTTGGATGAGGGAACAAATCCCTAACAAATGACTTTTCCAAAGTCACCAGGACAAAATTTGAGTTCTCATTCAGAAAAATGCTCCAAGTTTTATTGTCATTTTTTTTTATCTAGCTTAACCTAATGGGTTTGGTTTTGGTATACATTTGTTTTAAAACAAAAATATTTTGTCCTTTATTCATCATATACTTCACAAGTATTTGTAGAGTATTTACTACCATGGATCTACATGTCCTTTCCTTTCCCAATCTCTTTCCTTTACTGTTCCCATTAGAAGAATGGACCCACCATCCATCCAAGTGATTCAATTCAGAATTCTGGGAGTCTTTTTGGCCAGTATCGTGAGCATCCAATTTACTATGTCTGTTTGAATCTTTGAACATAGCCTTAACATTCTCCTTCTTTACCTGTTCATTCCAGATTAATTTAGGCTTGATTTTTCTTTTTATGTGTGTATGTGGTACTAGGAATTAAACTTGGGCCCTTACATATGCTAGGCAAGTGTTCAACCACTGAGCTACATCCCTAGCCTTTTTATTGCTTTATTTTGAGACAAGTTCTCATTAAGTTGCCCAGACTGGCTTTAAATTTGTGAACCTTCTGCCTCAGCCTTCCAAGTAGCTGGGAATTACAAGTGTGTGCCATAGTTATACTTTCTAATAGATCTTTTCTCAATCATGGCCTCTAGTCCTGCCTAAAAACTGTTGCCAAATCATTTCATGTTCTTTTCTATGTAAAATTCTTCTGAAGTTTTCCTTCTTGTAAAGTGAAACATAAATGTCTTACCAGGATACACAATTTTCTTAACTATCTGGCTGCTTCTGGTCACTCTAGCTTCATCTTCATCACAGGCTCTAAATCCCCTAAACTATTGCCCTTACTTATAGACTTTTTTTTTTTTTTTTTACTGTTGTAAGTCACCTATTAGGGGGGCTCATGTGGCAAGGAGCTAGGATAGGCTTCCATTGACAGCTCTGGAGGAACTTCCTCGGGGATTATTGGAGATAAGAAACTGAATCCTGCAGACAACCACATCAATAACTTTGGAAGTGGGCCCTTCTCCACTCAAGCCTTTGGATGGGACTATGGTCCTGGCAGACAGCATGACTGCAGCCTTATGAGACTTCCTAAGTCAGAGATGTACAGCTAAACTATACCCAGATTTCCTGACTCACAGAAATGGTGAGATAATACTTGTTTATTGTTTTGAGTCCCAAGTTTTGAGGTAATTTGTTACACAGGAATAGATGATTAATGAAGCATTTTTCAAATTTGAAACCATAATTTGCAATTAAAGTCAATATTTAAGTCAAGCAATTAAGAAAAACCTGTAAATGACAAATTCTAATGGAACAAATATTAATTTAAAATAGTTCCAGAGGCTGGAGTTATAACTCAGTGGTTGAGCATTTGCCTAGCAGGTGAGAGGCCCTGGGTTCCATCCCTAGCACCAATAATAAGTAAATTAGTTAGAAAGTTTTAAATAAAATAAAATAAAATAGTTTTATCCATCCTAAACTCTGGATTAATTCAAATAAATGCCTCCAGTTGATCTGATATGCCTGGTTCTACCAGGAAGTAATGTGATCATAGTAGTTTTAATACAATATTTCCAAATTTACTCATGCATTCGTATATTATGCTTTAGTCCTTTTAATACTCAATACTCAGTTTCTTTCTTTTTTTTCCTCCTCAAAGGTATTCCAGTTCTTTCCCTCTCTCCTTAGATCTGTCTACTTCATTCATAGGAAATAAGTGCTCACTACTATGCTACAGAAAATCAGTCATTACATCTTGGCTTATCTATTGTACATCTCATGGTCACTATTTATTCTCTGAAGAATAGCTTTTATTGAGAGCCATAATGTGCCACTTCTACACCCTCTCTGATGAATCACATATATGATTATCTAATTTCTTTCAGTACATTTGTCTTCTGAGTACAAAATTTCTCTTTAAATCTTTTTTTCTTGAAGTCTGCTTTTTTAAAAAAATGTTTTATCTGACTTTAGCTTGAAAATGAAACTTCTTAAAAGAAAAAAGACACATGACCTGATGTGGGCTAAACTGTGTCACTACCCCAATTAATATGTTGAAATCCTGAACACAGTGACCTCAGAATATTTGAAGACATGGCCTTTAAAGTGGCAATCAAGGTAATATGGGTGTTCCCTAATCCAAAATAACAAGTGTCCTTGCAAGAAGAGGAGATTACAACACAGACAGAGAGAAAGGACTATGTGAAGACACAGAGAGATGGCAGTCTGCAAGCCAAGGAGAGAGGCCTCAGGAGAAACCAATGATATCATCACCTTGGTCTATCACTTTTAGTCTCCTGAACTACAGAGCTTTAGGAAATAAATTTCTGTTGGTTTATGGCAGCCCTAGAAAATTAAATTATACCCATCTTCTAATTTTTCATTTATTCTTTAACAAACGGTATTCTGGAATGAGCATTTCTTATCTAATCTACTGAAATTGCTTTCTTGTTGATATATGGGACTCTATACATGTACATAGTAGTTACATCAATTTCATTTGTATTTCCTTTGCTTGAGTGACTGTAATTTCCTTCTTATAAAATCCTATGATATTTAGTATTCAACCATTGAAAAAAGTTGAAATTTCTTTTTTAGTATGTGAGATGTAGGGGAACAAACACAAGGCCTCATTCTAAACAAGTGTTCTGCCACTGACCTATAACCCTAGTGAAACTATTTGAAATTTTTGAACATGTTAACTATCCTTTTTCCTTAACATTTTTTTCCCCTTTGCATTCTCAAATTTATCTCCTGGGATTCCTTCTGCCTTGTTTATTCCAATTTCCCTTGATGACTTATCTTTGTTGAGGTTTATTTATTTAATTTATTCATTTTTGGGAATTGATCTCATGGCCTTATACATACTAAACATTCACTTTTTTACTGAGACACACCCCCAGAATTTCTTCATTTAGTTTTACATATTACTGCTGTATATAATGCTGTCTACCACTTCCCATTCTATATAATATGTTAAGGAAAACTGGGCTTCTGCTGCTATACACAACTCACATTTTTGCAGAGAATTGTTGATGTTTTTAGTCCTTATTTAATCCTCATCCCTGTAAAGATAAAATTTTTTGTTTTTTTTTTGGAGATTATATAGTATGAATTGGTGTTCAACAAGTGTTATACATTGAGTATCCATTATCCAAAATGCTTGGGACCAGAAACACTTCCTGTGTTTTCAGAGCTTGGAATAGTTGTATATCCCTAGTGTATCAGTTAACTTTCATTATTGTAACAAATGCCTGAGATAATACTGAGATACTTCTCAGCCTCAAAGATAAATGGAGGCTTAGCAAATGAGAATGTTTACATATTTCATATTTCAATTTAAATTTATATTCATACTATGCCTTGTCATCATAAATTTTAATTACAGAATTTTCTTGGATATTCAGATATTTAATCTAATCATCTCAAAGACTATTGATTTATAATGTTGATATTATAAAGGTTTATTGTAGAGAACTACCTTTAAAATAGTTACAGGGAATTGTGTTTGTTCACTTCAGGTTTAAAAAAAATATTTGTTATAGAAAGAAGAATTGCTCTCCAGTCTTGTGATAGTTAACAATACTATGACTTCATTGTTCTTGTTAAAATTCCTTTTCTACTTTTTCCTCTTAGCACATCCCCCATCCCCCCCGATGATCACCACATGTTTCTAGTAGATAAATTTTAAAACACAATATAGGAACTGAGGATGTGCTCAGTGGCAGAGCTCTCAACTAGCAAGCTCAAGGATTTGGGTACAACCCCCATCACTGAAAAACAAAACTCACAATACAAAAGTTCATTCCTTTAGAAACTATATCAAACTATTAACATTCCCTAAATACATCACACTCTTCACTTCTCTGCCTTTGCCCACATGTGCCCTTCCCCTCACATGACCCTGATCCTACTTCTCTGGCATTCCCTTTGTACTTACTGAACTATTCACCTTCCCACGTCATTCCTTATAGAAATAGAAAAGGCAATCATAAAATTCATTTGGAAGAATAAGAGACCCATAATAGCCAAAGCAATCCTTAGCAAGAAGAGTGAAGCAGGAGGCATCACAATACCTGACCTCAGATTATACTACAAAGCTATAGTAACAAAAACGTCATGGTACTGGCACCAAAATAGACATGTAGAGACTGATGGTATTGAATAGAAGACACAGAGATGAACCCACTTAC
>CM053410.1:35920125-35942402 GCA_028644305.1 Xerus rutilus | reverse complement strand
GCAGCTGGGGTACTTTTCAATAAAATGTTGAAGGCAAGCCTCTGAAGTCAGTAACACTTCAATAGCTCTCCAACATGCCAGACTCAACTTTGACTTTCCTTTCCATTCTGATTCAACTTTTCTCTCTTTACGGACAGTCTGTCTAACCCTGATGTCTACAGTATATCCAATATGAAACATTCTGGTTTTTTGTTATAAACGAAATACAATTTCCAATGACTCTCACTTTACTCATGCTGCGTTAGCATTGTATACACTCTTGGAATATATTTTACATATTTTCTGATGTACTTTCTGTAAGGGCAAAAAGATCAAAGGGTGGCAGCAAACCATGCAAGTCATTTCAGGCTTTTATTCAGGAACAGGATTCATCTGCGAAGGTGGTGGTGGTGGACCCATTCTCCTGGTGGAAAATGAGCCACTGAACAAAGAAAGGGACTGGGTTTTTATAGGTTTATGTTGGGGGTGGCATAGTGGAGACGTGCCAGTTCTCTCAGGCACTTAGGAATTTGGAGCTAGTTCCATAAATCAATGAAGTGGTCAGTTTTAGTGCCCAGGAATTTGGGCTCAGGGGTCAGGGTCCTGCGAGCTGCGGACGGAGTGTCTCCAGCCTGGAGGAGCACTCTTCCCTTATCTGCAATTAGTCTTAAGGAAACATTCATCAGGGGAGGGAGGGGTGTTAGCATGGCGCTATTTGCCTGTTCCCTCAAGCTACACTGTTTTCAATTCCCATTTCCTATTACTTTCTATGAATACACATATTTCCAAAAATTCAGTTTATTTCTCCCAACCTCAACTAAGTCATTAAAATATTGGATAAAAATTGTACCTGTCACTCCAAATTCCTAAAGTTTCTTAATTCTAGGTACCCCAATGTAATTTTCCAAGTCTATTTCACCTTCTATTTCCATGGTTTTTGTTACATTGTGTACATTGTTTTTACACATCTTATAGAAGAATCGACTATGTTTTTCATTTTAAAATAATGTATTTTCTTATGGTTCTCTTGTAACATGTTTGTGTAAGATTCTATAAATCCATCTTCATTTTCCTTTCTATTTTCAGAAGTGTATTCTTATGAATATTCATGTTCTCTATTATTGTGTGAATCCCCTAACCCTGTCTGTAGAAAATATTATATGAAATTTTACATATTGCTATCTTGAATCCTAAATTTTCTTAAATCCAGGTACACCACAATAATTTTTAAATGTGTATCTCCATTTATTTTTATATCAATGTTAAATTTGCATAGAAAACACTGTATATCCTGAATGAGCTTCACTTTGTTTTGCCCATTGTCACATAATATATTTTCATATGACACTCTGTTGCCTCATTTCTCTTTAAAATTTTATATATTTATGCATGTTTTCCCACTTATTTTCAGAAGTTTATTCTTAAGAATGTTCCTATACCTCAATAGACATGTTAATTCTCTAACACTAACCCTGTGTCAGTACAAATTGGATACATTATTGGAAATCAATTTTTAGATTTTGATTTTGAAATCAATTTTTAGATTTTCTATCATCCAGAAGTCATATTATATATTTCCAAGTGTGTTTGGAATTCTATGTACAAATGTCAATGTTCAGTGTCCATACATTAAACTTTTTAATCATACCTGAGTTTCATCCTACCTACCACTGATTGACATAATGTATTTTCATAAGACTCTCAGTTTACCCAAATTTGTTTGGTATTCTGTCTATACATGTATATTTCCACTTGTTTTCAGAAGGTCTTTCTTAAGAAAAAATATATCTCCCTATCATGTTAATTTTCTAAATTTATGTCTAAGTCAGTGCAAGTCAGGATGTAACATTTAACATTTCTGTATAAACACCCACTTTTCTTTGTTCCATGTGAACCCATCTGATTTACCAGGTATATTTAGACTTTAATTTCCATTGTGAATGTTGCATTTCAATCCCACTTAATCAGATATGAGTTTCAAACTCAAGTTATCATATTTACATAATATATTTGTTATGAGTCACACTGACTCATCCTTGTGTAATATTTTATATACTCACATATACATTACCACACATTCATAGATGTACATAGTCATGATTATTTATATTATAAAATATTCCACATTTATACTAAAACTCTCACCCCAACATTAGTTGGGACAATATATGATTTTATAGTTCACCTTCAGCTGTATTCAATTTCATGTTTCTTAAATCCAGAAACATGTATTTTACTGTGTATTTTGCTTGTTCTTTTCAATTTTCAATTTTTTATTTCACTATGGATTGCTGTAGTACTGCTAATTACCTCTGAAAAATGGTGTTTCCCCACATGCTGAACAACATTAGAGAAGCAGACCACAGGAAGCATTGAAGCTGGGTTTCTTGGAGAGTGGTAGTATAGATGTCTCTCAGGAAGAAGAGGACCATAGGTCGTATCTGGATCCTAAGGACACGTGTATTATTTTTTTATATGTCTATGCCTTTTTTGTTCTTCTCTTTTCTTCATCTTCTCTCTCATTTCTGATTTTTGACTATGCCCAGCACATGCTTGGTGAGATGGTCAATTGATGTCAAGCCAATACATAGAGGAGAGGCCCAAGGTGCAGGTCATTTGGCAGGGAGGGTCATAATTAACATCTTTCTGGGAAGACAATCATTAGCAACATGTGGCAGCTGGGGCAATTTTGAATGATAATATTGGAGGAAGGCCTCTTAAGATATGAACATTTCAATTGCTCTCCAACTTGCAATACTCAATTTGGACTTTTCTTTCCATTCTGACTCAACTTTTCTATCAACACTGACAGTCTTTCTAATTCTGGCTTCATTGGTATAAGCAATATGAGACTCATTCTGGTTTCAACTCATGGACAAAATACAATTTCCAGTGACTCTCATTTTACTCATGCCTGGGTAGGATTCTATACACTCACATAAGTTTTTCACATATTTTCTGTTGCACTTTGTTATGAATGTACATATTTCTCAAAATTCAGGTTAATTCTCTCACCTTCAAATAAGTCAGTAAAATATTGGATAAGAATTTTACCTGTTTCTCTAATTTCCTAAATTTCCTTAATTCTAGGTATCCCAGTATAAATTTCTGAATCTATTTCACTTCGTATTTTCATGTTTTTTGTTACATTCTATACATAGTTGATACATATTTTATAGAAGATTCAACCAGGTGTCTCTTATTTACATAATGTATTTTCTTATGGTTCTCTGTTGACACATATTTCTGTAAGATTCTATGACCCCATCTACAATTTTTCTTCTATCATCAGAAGTATATGCTCATGAATATTCATAATTGTCCATAATTGTGTGAATCACCTATCTCTATCCCTAAATCAGAGCAAAATGATATAAAATTTAACATGTTCCTCTTTTAAATCCTAAATTTTCTTAAATCCAGGTACACCACAATAGTTTTTAAATATGTATCACCATTTATTTTTTATATCAATGTTAAGTTTGTATACAAAACATTGTTAATTTTGAATGAAGTTCAGCTGGTTTTGCCCATAGTCACATTATATATTTTCATATCACACTCACTTGCCTCATTTCTCTTTAAAATTCTATATTTTCAGTTTTTCTTTTTGTTTCATCCAACCCACACCTCTCCCCAAGGAGTGCAACACAGAAGTCTCTGCAGGAACAGCAAAGTTTATTGAGGAAATAGGCAAAAAAATGAGGGTTTCAGAATTTCTTATGGGGGGCCTAGATACATGACTCAGGAAAACATGATTTGGCAAATATTCAACCTATAGTTAGTTATTCACAGTTCAACTGTGATGGCACCTCCTATGTCCCTTTTAAGTTCCTGGAAGTTTAGGTAACTGGCCAGGAGTTCTGGCAGCCCGTACTTTAGCCCCATCCATGAGAAACAAGCATAGCAATGCATTAATCATAGAAGCAGAAAAAGCAGGTTAGTAGACATGTAGGCCTGAGCCATTTTGAGTTTGGATATTGCATTCCCTTTTTTTCTAGTGAATGAAGTCAAACCTTTGACTCATCATTATCTATATGGAGGGGCTTATAGTGGGACAAGAGTACCATGAGTTTAACAGCACTAATTCTTTGTTTTATATAGTTAACCACACAGTTAATAATTCAGGGGCCTATTAATCTTTTCTCTTAAATTTTCTTGGACCAGAGCTAATATGTCCCTAAAGACTCCTGATTGGTTTGCATGGAAGCAATAAGTTTCTCCTAGGGCTACACATGAACTTCCCTCCTTTATGAAAAATAAGTTAAGATCTCTGTGGTTCTTTCTGGAAGGCTACTTCTGCTAAGGAATCTAATTGTTTTTCGAGGTAAGAAAGAGAAGACTCTAAGTGCCTTATGTGTTGTTCTTCTTGTTAGCTGAGGTTTTTAAAGTTCTGATTACTGACAATAAGGGAAGTTTTGTCTAGGGCAGTGTATCCTGCTAATCCTAGCCCCACTAACAAGGATACAAACACTGGAGCAGCTCATTTTACCCTGTTTGTAGGTGAACTCATAAGATGTTCACGGCCTGCATCTCATCTGTACCGAAATATTTGTGGCTTAATGTGTACTAAAGCACAAAGTATGTTAGATCCATCATTTTCAAAATATCAGGCATTGATAGAGGGAGTAATACTAGAAGTACAAGCAAACCAAGGAGAAGGAGGGGCCTTGAAAACATAACTGAGAAACTGAGGCAGAAAGGGAGTTATTCAGTAACCTAGTCCCCAACATTCTCCACTGATTTTATGGAACTAATTAAATTATTAATTTATTATCATCAGTATGATTCCTAGATGCTATTGTTTATCCTCTCCACTATAAGAGTACACTTGGGTAAAAATGTGAACAGTCAAAAAATTTGTTCCATCCTGATGCACCAAAAAGCTCTGGGGATAAGCTGGGAGTTATTCCTCATAAAGAGGCAATACAAATGTCCTCTGAAGCCACGTAGAAATTAACCAACAGTCCTGAGTAACATTCGGTTTTGTCCAACTAGAGGTAGGAGTTGGGCTGATGAAATATGTTGTTTTAGCAACTCATATCTTACAACATTTTTTAAAAACCCACACCAGGCTCCATTTTGTGAATTGACTTGATTACCTATTTACATTGAATGTACTTTTCCTCTAATTTTAGGAAACTCCTAATGCTGTAAGAAAAAGTGTGACAACCATTCTTGCTGCTTCTAACTGAGAGGGAGTGATATGCAGTGGGGCAAGCAGTTTGGAGTCCCTTTTTATAAATTGTCAAGGGGTCCATGATGAAAGTCTGATTCAGAAAGAACAGGTTGTAAATTCACCTGAGGGTGGTGCTTATGAGAGAAAAAGATATGAGCACTGAAATGAGATAAATACACAATATATTGTAGCATCATACCAGTAAGCACTGACTAAGCCTGCCTATGTTGGATGTTAGAAAGATCTGTAGGCCTTGAACTGACCAACAATTTTTGACTGACAGTTTATGTATTTATTTTTTGATAGATATCAGGCACTTTTGCTTAGAAATCTCTCTTTTGTTGTCTCCAGTCTTACTTTTTCTTGGAGGGCTAACCCAAGTGTACATCTTAAGTTACAAATAACTATTTTTTTAATTCAAATGCCCAGGGATGGTTGTATTTTGGATTTAACTGTTTTTGATAGGTGTTCAAGATCAAGATGTTCAAATGGACCTTGTTTTTAATCTATTGTTAAGAGTCAGTTGAGTGTTGTTTTGGGAAATTCTTGGGGAACTTGTGAGCAGCTTCTTAGCACTGCTAGTGTCATCTGCACTAGGATGGGTTGAGGTCTTCCTGACCATATGGCTTCCCTTGGATGCATTAAGTATGTCTCCCCTTTCCAGTGACCCTCCTGTTTTGCAGTATGCACAATGATTGGCTTTCTGTTCTCTAGTGGTCTCATTAATCTCTCTGATCAGGAGGTTATGTGGCCCAGAGTTGTAAAGTTCTTCCCTTTCCTCAGTGTTTAGGCTTACTCAGAGGGCAAGAGCCAAATATTAGCTTTCTTAGTCCCTTTATTTTAACCTTAATATTTAATCCTTGTCCTTAAATATCCAGCAAGTCTTTCTTACCAGTCTTAAAGAGTACTGGGATTTAACTTAATGTTTATAATTTTATAGTTATTTTTACCTTTTTATTTACTATCTGTCTATAGATGGATTAATCTGGGTTATATATTATATCCTCTGTTTGAGATATACAACTTTAAATGAAGGGAAGTTTGGCCTACCCTTATATCTCCTATTTCAGGCCCCCTCATACTTTTGATTTTGGGATCTCTAGTAGGCCCCTGCATTATTAACTGTCTAGTTAACTATATAAGAATTAGTGTTGTTAAACTCATGGTACTCGGGTCCCACTATAAGCCCCTCCTGATAAAAGGGGGGGATATAAAATCCAAACTCAAAATGGAGTCACTCTGGCTCAGGCCTGCATGTATCAGCTAATCTGCTCTTTGTGCTTCTGTGAGTAATGCTTTTCTATGCTTGCTTCTCATGGATGGGGGGTAGCAAACCACAGGCTGCCAGACCCCCTGGCTGGTTACCTAAAGTTCCTGAAATTAAAAAGGGACATAGGAGGTGCCATCACAGTTGAACTGTAAATAACTATAGATTAAATATCAGCCAAATCATGTTTTTCTGAGTCATGTAGTTAGCCCACCCCCATATACATGGTGGGCATGTTCAGCATCCTCAATCAGCTTATATCCTACATAAAAGAGAGATTAGAAATACTTTCAGTTAATGGTAACAAAACCATCATATCAGTCTCTGTCATCTAGATCTGAAAACCAAGATTGGTTTTAGTTACTACTAGAGGGGGGAATGAAGAGACAAAACCAACACCATTTTACTTAGGGCCTCTGTTCCCATGACTTAGCCCGCACTCAGTTCTTGAAAAAGCCACAAACTATTCTCTGGCACCAGCAAGTTGCTCCTCAAAATGGGACCAACCAATTAAAAACAAAAAAAGGATGGCCCTCTAGCAACCAAACCTATCAGCTTAAAGCTCAGGTAACCACATTTACCTTACACCCAATGATATAATGACAAGACTGGAATTCCCTTGCATGTGCTTTCCTTACCCAATCATGTAACTCCAAGGCATGTAATCCCCAGCTTGCTGTTGTAACCCATAAAAATCCCCTCTCCCCTACACTCAGGGCCACACTTCCTGGTGCAGCCCCTGCTTGAGCTTGTAATTAAAGACCCTCTTGTGATTGCATTGGAATCGGACTCCAGGTGGTCTCTGGTGGACTCGTGAATTTGGGCATAAGAGAACTTGTAGCTTATTTTTTAAAAAACCTATTAGGTTGAGTGCTAACACTTATAAATTGGCAAATGTATGAAACAGTATAAAAAAATCATTTTACAGTTGGATAAAATAGACCCAACCAGAAAAAATATATTAACCTAGGAGCACTAGATAAAAATTAAGAACACAAAAATAGAAGTTTAAAGTCTTCCTGGTTTTTGTTCTGATCTTAGAAGATTTTGTTCTGATTCATCAGAGGTGAAAAGATTTAAAGGGATATATACATACAGAGCCCCATTTCTCCCTGAGGGAATCTCCCAAAGAGGGTTCAAGGTAGTCTGCTTCCGTTGGTCCTCTTGAGAGACCCTTCTCAGCTCAGGGTCCCATTCTAAACTAGTTTTTCTGGTCCCTTGGAAACTGGCTACAAAAATCTTAGCCTAGCATTATGAAAAACATTGATTACACGGACTTCCATGGTTAAAAATTTTGGGTCACCTCTAATAGTTGGAAGTTACTTTGTAAACCCTTTAAGTTTTTGGAGGTTTCTGTGAATATCTGTAGCTGACTGAGAGACAAAAGCCAAATTTTCTAGACAAAATGATGTTTTCACATATCTTAGAAAGAAAAATTCTATAAAATGCTCTAGTTTTAATCTGTGCTTTGTAGGAACTGATTTGTCTACTCTGTTGGCCACCTGGCCCAGTTTCTAACTGAAGGCAATCTCTAAAATGCTCTTTTACCTTTAGCTTTTACTCTTGACTTTTTTTTCAGTTCTGTTGGCAGCTGTTTACATGTTAATGCAAGCTTTACTGAGCACAGTTAAAAACTTTTTTAGTCATTTATTTTTTAATTTGGTATTGGATCTGGGTGAATGGGCCACCCAAGAATAATTTTTTTGGATGTAGTCAATGATGGGGAGGTTGGAGGTCCCCTCCGAAGGCCACCTGACCTTGAATGTGGGTCACTCAATGGAACAGAAAGTGGTTAGTTTACCTGAGTAAAGGGCATCCCTGGATTTGGCTGCCTTCCACTGAAAATTCTTAAAGTATGATTTGATCAAATATAAGGGACTAGGTATGGATGAAGATTGACTCATTATTCCAAAAGGCAAAGACACAGTACACAGAGAAAAGACAAAAAATAAACACACCACTGTTCGGCTAGAGATCTCAAGGCTATAATGCCTTTGTGGCCACTGAATATTAGGATGGTTTTGTGAGCTCTTACCTGAAACCTGAACCAGAGCAGATGGAGTTCACCAGTGTCCCAGGTTGAGTTCTGACTCAGCACAATGTGCTGCGTCCAGCTTGGCCCTCGAGTCCCCTGTGGTATATCAATACAGATTTGACCTATTCCTCTGGGGTCATTAATTCCCCTCAGTAGAGAGGATCCATTCCCTATTCCACACTCCTGGGAAGGAGGGCCGGGGGAGCAACTAGGAAGAGGAATTCGCGGCCAGTGCATCAAATGTTGCATCCAACTCACAACTTTCCCTAAGGAGTGCAGCAAAATTCATTGAGGAAATAGGCACACAAGCCAATCGATTGGGATCAGCTCTCCTTTCCTTCAGAGAGTGACCCTACAATGAGGGTTTCAGAGGTTATTATGGGGTGGGCTAGGTACATGAGTCAGGAAAACAGAATTTGGCAAATATTCAACCTGCAGTTATTTACATTTCAACCATGATAGCACCTTGTATGTCCATTTTCAGTTCCTGGAAATTTAGGTAACTAGCCAGCAGGTCTGGCAGTCTGTAGTTTGGCCCAATTTGTGAGAAGCAAGCATAGCAAAGCATTAATCATAGAAGCACAAAAATCAGGTTGGAAGAATGTGCTGGCCTGAGCCACAGTGACACAACTTTGAGTTTGGTTCTTACAGTTTTCCCACATATTTTCAGAAGTTCATTCATAGGAATTTTTCTATATCTCCATAGACATGTTAATTCTCTAACCCTAACCCTAAGTCAGTACATTTGGATACATTATTGGACCTACTTCCAAATCAAATTTTAGGTTTGCTTTCATTCAGTTGCCATATTATATACTTCCAAGTGTGTTTGGCATTCTATGTTCAAATTTCAATGTTCTATTAATATACCTCACACTTTTAATCATACCTGAGAATCATAATATCTACCATTTATTGACATAGTGTATTTTTATAAGACTCTTAATTTTCTCATCCTTGTTTAGTATTCTGTCTATACATGTAGTTTTCCTCATATTTTCCGAAGCTCTCTCTTAAGAATATATATACATATATATAACTACATATTCATATATATATATAACTACATATTCATGTTAATTCTCTAAATTTAAATATGTCAATACAAATCAGGATGTAACATTTTACATATTCCTGTGAAAACATCAGCTATTCTCTGGCCCATGTACACTTATATGATATACCAGGAGTATTTAGACTTTCTAAATTTTTTCTGTGTATGTTGCTTATCCATTACACTTAAGCAGATATGAGATTCAAAATCAAGTTTTCATATTACACAATTTGTTTTTATAACTCACTGTGACTCATCCTTGTGTAATATTTTATGTACTCACATATTTATTACCACATGTTTTTAGATGGACATAGTCATGATTATTTATATTATTGCCCAGCATATGCTTGGTGAGATGGTCAATGGCGTCAAGACAACGCATAGAGATGAATTTCCAGGTGCAAGTAATTGGGCAGGAAAGGGAATAATGAACCTCTTTCCGGGAAGGCAATCATGGGCAACAGATTGTATCTGGGGCAGTTTTGAATGAAAAGGTTGGAGGAAAGCCTCTGAAGACATGAAAATTTGCATATCTCTCCAAATTATCAGACTCAATTTGGACTTTTCTTTCCATTCAGACTCAACTATTCTATCTACACTGACAGTCTTCTAATTCTGGCTTCTCTGGTACATCCAATATGAGACTCATTCTGGTTTCCACTTATGGACAAAATACAATTTTCAGTTACTTTCACTTTACTCATGCCTGTGTAGAATTCTATACACTCATGTAGGTTTTTTCACATATTTCCAGATGTACTTTTTTGTGAATATACCTATTTACCAAAATTCAGATTAATTCTATCACTCTCAAAAAAGTCAGTACAAAGTTGAAAAAAATTAATTATCCCTCTTATTTCCTAAATTTTCTTAATTCCAGATACTCCAATATAAATTTCCAACTCTATTTCACCTTTTGTTTTCATCTTTTTTGTTACATTTATATATAGTTGGTACATATTTTGTAGGAGATTCAAACAGGTTTCTCAAGTTTACATAGTGTAATTTCTTACAGTTCTCTGTTGACATGTTTGTGTAAGATTCCATGAATCCATCCACATTTTCCCTTCTATTATCAGAAGTATATTCTCATGAACATTCACATTTCTCCATGATTGTCTGAATTCCCTAACCATAACCCTAATTGAGTACAAAATATGATATAAAATTTTACATATTCCTCTCTCAAATCCTAAATTTATTTAAATCCATGTATAGAACAATAATTTTTAAATGTGTATTACCATTTTTTTTATATCTATGTTAGATTTTCATAGAAAACACTGTATATCCTGAATGAGGTTCAATTTGTCTTACCCATAGTCAAATAATATATTTCCCTATGACTCTCTTGCCTCATTTCTCTTTAAAATTTTATATTTTTATGTATGTTTTCCCACATATGTTCAGAAGGCCATTCTTAGGAATTTTCCTACATCTCCATAGACATGTTAACTCTCTAACTCTAAGCCTTAGTCAGTACAAATTTGATACATTATTGGACCTACTTCAGAATCAAGTTTTAGGTTTTCTCTCATCCAGGTGCCATCTTATAGATTTCCAAATGTGTTTGGCATTCTATGTTCAAAGTCAATTTTCAGTTTGCATACCTCACACTTTTAATTGTACCTGAGATTCATTGTACCGGTCACTGATTGACAAAATACATTTTTATAAGACTCTCAATTTACTCATCCTTGTTTAGTATTCTGTCTATACATGTATTTTTTCTCATATTTTCAGAAGCTCTTTCCAAAGAATATACATATGATGCCATATCATGTTAATTCTCCAAATTTGACTCTAAGTTTAAACAAGTCAGGAAGTAACATTTCACATATTCCTGTACAAACACCAACATTTCTTTGTTCCTCATACACGCATATGATTTACCAGAAGAATTTAGAGTTTAATTTTCATGGTGAATGTTTCCTATTCATCCCACTTTATAAAATATGAGATTTAAATTGGTGTTTTCATATTTACATAATATATCTGATAAGACTCACTGTGACTCATACTTGTGTAAAATTTTATATACTCACATATGCATTACCACACATTCTCAGAAATTCATAGTTATGATTATTTATATTTTCCCACATTTATATTAAATCTCTCACCCTAACCTTTTTGGAGATAATACCTGATTTTATAGTTCAAATTCAGCTGTACCTAATTCCATCTTTTCTTAAATCCAGGAACATTAATATAAATTTTACTGTGTATTTTGCTTGTTCATTTCAATTTTCAATCTTCCACTTTTATACACATCACTGCAATAATACCAGTTACTTCTGAGGAATGGTGTTTCCCCACATGCTGAATTATAACATTAGAGAAGCAGACCAAGGAAAGCATTGAAGCTGGGTTTATTGGAGAGTGGTACTGTAGATGTCTCTCAGGACAAAGAAGAGGGCCATAGGTCATATCTAAATTGCAAGAAGGACATGTGTATTTTTATATGTCTATGCCTTTGTTCTCCTCTTCAACTTTTTGTCTCTTTTCTGCTTTATGACTATCCTCAGTACATGCTTGGTAAGATGGTCAATTGGTGTCAAGTCAACACATAGAGAAGAATCTCCAGGTGCAGGTAATCGGGCAGGGAGGGGCATAATTAACATATTTCCAGGAAGACAATCATTACCAACAGGTGGCAGCTACTGCAGTTTTGAATGAAAATGTTGGAGGAAGGCTTCTGAAAGCATGAACATTTCAATAGCTCTCCAACTTGCCAGACTCAATTTGGATGTTTCTTTGCAATCTGACTCAACTTTTATATCTACACTGACAGTCTGTCTAATTCTGGCTTCAATGGTATATCCAATATGAGACTCATTCTGGTTTCCACTTATGGAAAAAATATAGTTTCCAATGACTTTCACTTTACTCATGCCTGGGTAGTTTTGTGTACACTAATGTATGTTTTTTCACATATTTTCTGATGTACGTTTTTATGAATCTACCTATTTCCCAAAATTCAGATTAGTTCTCTCACCCTCAAGTAAGTCAGTAAAATATTCAATAAAATTTTTAACTATATCTCTAATTTCCTAAATTTTTTAAATTCTAGGTACCCTGATATACATTTCTAAGAATAATGCATTTCTATTTTCATGCTTTTTATTAAATTGTATACATAGTTTTTACATATTTTACAGCAGTTTTAACCAGGTTTTTCATATTTACATAATGTATTGTCATATGGTTCTCTGTTGAAACATGTTTGTGTAAGATTCTATGAATCCATCTACATTTTCCCTTCTACAATCAGACGTGTATTGTCATGAATATTCATATTTCTCCATTATTGTGTGAATTCTCTAACCCTAACCCTAATATGATATAAATTTTTACATATTGCTCTCTCAAATCCTACATTTCCTTAAATCCAGGTACACCACAAAAGTTTTAAGTGTGTATCACCTTTTATTTTTTATATTATTATTAAATTTGCATACAAAACACTGTATATCCTGAATGAGTGTCAGCTTGTATTGCCCATAGTCACATAATATATTTCATGACACTCACTTGCCTAACTTCTCTTTAAAACTTTATATTTTTTGTATGTTTTTTCACATATTTTCAGAAGTTCATTCTTAGGAATTTTCTTATATCTCCATTGTTAATTATCTAACCCTAATCCTACATCAGTACAATTTGGACACATTATTAGACCTAGTTTGGAATCCATTTATAGGTTCCTTTGTAATATTTTATGAACTCACATATGATTTAACACAAATTTTCAGAAGGACATAGCTGTGATTATTTATACTATTCCATAATTATATTAAATATTTCATTTTACCTTAGGATAATATTGGAATTTCTAATTAAACTTCAGATGTATATAATTCCATTTTTACTTAAATCCAGGAACATTAATATAGATTTTACTGTGTATTTTGTTTGTTCTTTTCAACTTTCCATCTTCCATTTCTATAGGCATCACTAAAAAGCAGCCAGTTAATTCTGAGGAATGGAGTTTCCCCACATGTTGAATTACAGCATTAGAGAAGCAGAATGAGGAAAGCATTGAAGCTGGGTTTATTATAGAGTGGTCATGTAGTTGTCTCTCAGGAAAGAGAAGAGCAACATAGGTAGTATCTGCATCCCAAAAAGGACATGTGTATTCCTTTTTTATATGCCTATGTCTTCTTTGTTCTCCTCTTTTCTTCATTTTCTGTCTCATTTCTGTTTTGTGACTATGTCCAGAATCTGTTGGAGAGATGGTCAATTGACCTCAAGCCAATACACAGAGAAGAATATCCAGGTGCAGAAAATTGAGCCAGGAGGGGCATAATTAACATTTTTCTGGAACTACAATCATTTCCAAAAGGAAAGACATAGAGGTTGTTGTGGCTCTGGTGTGTCATTTCACAGACTGCACATGCTGAAGCAGGAGGATCTGGACTTCCAAGATCCTCAACCTCAGCCAATAAGCAAGGCCCCAGGTACATTACCCAGAACCTGGATGTCCATATAAGGATACAAAAAACAAAGGATGTGGCAGGGATAAGTGCCCCTGGATTCCATAAGGTAATCAAACCAAAATCAATCTATCAGTCAAACAATCAATCAATAGGGCTCCAAACAAAATGAATGAATTAATGAATGAGTGAATGAATAAATACATGAATAAATAGATAAATGAATAAATAAGTAAAAGGGCATGGCCCATCAGACTTCTGGGCAATCCTGGCCTTTCAGGGACAGGGACCCCTCTGTCAGTCGACTGCCAGCACCAACAATCAGGGCTGCTAGGGGGCGAGGTTTGTGGCTGACAGCACCAGGGAGGCCAGGGGCAAGGACACCTGCATTCTGCTGACATTCCTGGAGAACCCACAGTTCATGGGGACTGGGGAGAGCCCAGGGGGCATGGAGAGTGGCAGGAGAACATGAAGGTCACTTAGCAAAGTGCAGGGCCCAGAGCCATTGGCTTCCTAGCCCTCTGGCTCAGGCCTTGGGTGCTTCACTGATTTGGACCACTCGTGGGCAAGGGGCAAGCCCAGGTACCCACCAGACACCTGAAGTGAAGGCACTTGAACTCTTAGGCACTGGAGCATCCAATGCAGCTGGGTGTGTTATGAAAAAGTGGAGCTTGAGTTGATCACCGTACCTCTAACAGAGTGCTTCTCCATTTCTAGAAAGCCAGGACTGGTGACAGCTGGGACCTGGTGCACAATAAAAGCTAACTGGAGGGGGTGGGATTATGGCACAGTGGTAGCGTGCTCACCTAGCACGCATGAGGCACTGGGTTCGATCCTCAGCACCACATAAAAATAAAATAAAGATATTCTGTCTGCCTACAACTAAAAAATAAATATAAAAAAAAAGCTAACTGGAAGTGGGCTGCAGCCATGCTCTCTAGTGAGGGTGAGAGGGAACAAATCACTGAGCATGTGTGAGGGATGAAAGGAACAAGGGAGCATGGGAGCATGGAGTGCTGTTCATCCACTCCACCAGCCAGGACCAATGTTACTGCTCATGCCAAGCACCAAGGCCCAGCCCAGATATTCTTCTTGAATGACTTTCCAAGTGTTCCTTCAACTGACTTACAAGCACAAATATCTGGCCCATCTCACTGAACTAAAGGGTTCATCCTCTGGGCCTGACTCTAGCCTCTCACCCACAAGGCCCTCTGAGAAAATGCTAAGGTTTCTGGAAGGAGTCCCCACAGGAAACAGATTCCATGCCAGTGCCACAACACCTGCCACAAACATGTTCCAAATATATTTGTGTCAGAAATTAAGCAACAGCTTCCTAAGGACATGATGAGAACAATCATCAAGAGCTGCTTAGCATCTTCACCCATGCAAGCTGCTATGGCAGAGAAAATGTACAATGGTTCTGAAGCTGAAGATTCAAAAAGGGAAGAGATGAAGACTTTTATAGAGAGCACTACCTTCATAAGTGAGTTGGAAAGTCGAACTTCTTTCCACAGACAATGAAAGAAATATTAATGGGTGGTAATCTCCTGGAAATACATGTGGTTTTCTCAGCTTCAAAATACCATCAACATGAATAAAAACAGAAGAAAAAGGAAGTTTATTTCTGCAAAACATGAACGGAGAACTGGTCAACTTCCAAAAGACCTAAAATCAAGGGCAGCTGCTATGCTCCTTCCTCTCGCTTGCAATGGACAGCTCATTATATGTGTGGTGATTTTGCTTCTCTGGCAGGAGACTTAAAAGGGAAGGCTTGCCTTGCACAACAGCACCTTCACCCAGGAGACTGAATTGACACATGTGCCAATTTTGAGAGGAAGCCCTGAATGATGACTAATTACCTAGGGTTTCTCATCAACAGCTTGGAAATAGCATAAAAATCTACCTGTATAGTAAAAAGTAGGACCCACTCTGTCCAAACACCGGTTTGGAAATTAGGAAAGTTTTCCTAAAGCCCAAGCATGTTATGATAGTTGGTGATTCCCCAAAAACCTGTTCTGCAGTATTAATAAAAGACAACCACCTGGATCTTCTTTGAGATTTTTGTAGCCATCAGAAAGCTGCCACATCCGAAATGACTCTGGTTCAGTTCCTCTCAATGTGAATTATTCCAAACATGGTATCACGACTGATGCCTTAGCCTAGAAAGTCCAACCCTCCATTTTGACAAAAGCCTTTCAATGAAGAGAAAACCACCTTTGACACACAACTCCTCCCAGCATAACTGAAAAACTGCCATCAGAGACACACAAGAATGGCAATGTGTTTCCAAAGACTTGAGACAGCATGATATGATGATACACAAGAGCCAGGTTAAAATACCTGCTATTATTGCACCTGAGTCACATCAGAGGAACCTGATATATTTCTTAACCAGCTTTTTTCTAATTACATCAAAGGAACATGCCATCTTCCTTGTTATAACCAGAACACAGGGAGATAAAGCATCATCAAGGAGCAGCTCAATATTGTCATCAACTCTAAGAAAGCCCAGCTCACATGCAGGAAGACTTACATCCTTACTTACAACCTTTACTAGGCCACTTTATTTGTGCTCAGCCAGGAAACCTGTCCCAGCAGGCTCCTTCTACCCAAAATCAACTGCAAGTGCCCCTTTGAATTTCATGTCATTAACACCTGCTGAGCATTCTTTCTTCCTGGAGAATTGGCTGATGAACAACCTACATCAGCTGTTTCCTGGGAATGATCTTACCTCTCAGTTACTGATCATTTTCCCCCCACAGGGGTTCCTACTGTCAAAAAGGCAAGGTCACAGGGCAGGCCCCAATGATTCCTAGCTCACATTCATGCTGAAAACATTCATCACAAGGATGCTTCTACAGGAGTCCTGCTGCTTTTCCCACCACTTCTTACTGATGTGCTTCAACAGGTGGGATAATGTTGAGAAGAATGACTGAGCTGGAATATCTGAAAAGGGTCAGTACATCAGGGGACTGGATCTTCTTCTAGTCTGACCTCAGTTGTGGGCTTTGTGGGAAAACACTTGCCAAATTAAACCCATTGCCTTCTAGGGGATGTAAACTTTCATGATGAAAGCTGTAGTGTGAGAAGGTTTAGCTACTTGTCAATACCCACAGTGCAAGGCTGGGTACTTTGAGAAAGATTGATGCCCAGGCTATGTAGGGGAGGAAATGGTTGTGGCTGAATTCTGACAGTTGAAAACCCTCAGTGATCTGTGGTGTTATAGGGCAGAAAGGTGACAAGGCACATTTCAAAAGTATGAAATTCTCAGGTCATTATAATTTAGGAAGAGTGTTAAATTCAAACCCTAAACACCAGCCCTCAAGAGCAGCAAATAATGCTTGGATGACCCACTCTCCCTCATCTTGGATCTTCTTTGGCAAAATACTCACCAGCCATTGTCTGGCGAAAAGGAAAGGCACAGAGATTGTGCTGGTTCTGGCATGTCATCTCAAAGACTGCACATGCTGAGGCAGGAGGATCTGGACTTCAAAGATCCTCAAACTCAGCCAATAAGCAAGGCCCCAGGTACATTACCCAGAACCTGAGTGATCATATAATGATACCAAAACACAGGATGTGGCAGGATTATTTGCTTCTGGATTTTATTGCTAATCCAACCAAAATCAATCAATCAATCAATCAATCAATCAATCGAGTTCCAAACAAAATAAATGAATAAATGAATGAATGAGTAAATAAATAAATGAGTAAATGAAAAAATACTCCCCGAATTTTCATTTCAGGGATGGTGCAGGTTTCTACACCTCCCTTCAAGAATCATGGCATTGAGGTGAGTTTTTTTTTTTTTAATATTTTTTTAGTTGTAGATGGACACAATGTCTTTATTTTATTGCTTTGTATGTGGTGCTGAGAATCGAACCCAGGGCCCCATGCATGTGAGGCAAGCGCTCCACCGCTGGGCTATAATCCCAGCCCCTTGAGGTGAGTTTTGAGAAAGTGACTTCCATTGAATATCCCCCACTCCACTAGCACCCCACTGGTTTTGTTTCTTCTCTAAGAAATGCTTCAGTGAATTAACAATTCTCCTGAGAAATGAGTGCAGAGCCCTTGAGAACTCAAAGTCTCAAAGTGGAAACAGCTGGCCTGCACCCAGTGTGATTTCAAAAGCCTGGAGATCGTGGGTTCCAGTAGGAGATGGCACTTACTTTCTCTCCTCTCTGGGTCTTTCTGGGCCTCAGTGGGCAAGGGTTCTGTTTACTGGCTGCTATGACACCGTGTGCACACTGCAGATCTGCCCATATCACAGACAAGGGAAGTGACAGCACCATTATGTTCCCTTGAGTGGGCCTGCAGAGGAGCTTCCTGTCCTGGCCATGTCAGAGGAAAAGAAAAGACAAGCTTCAGCTTAGCTGACATGCCATGAAGGAAGACCTAGGGATTGATGGGCAGAGGTATGTTGTTTTCAATCAACTCAACCCCAGCTGCTTCACCCACAGGGAGTGAAGCCTTAGTGTGCTGGGGGGTTTGCCCATCTGACCTCTGGGCGACCCTAGCCTTTCAGGGCCTGGGATCCTGCTGTCAGTCGACTGCCAGCACCACTCACCAGAGCTGCTAGAGAGCGAGGTGCCCAATTGACAGCACAAGGCAGGCCTGGAGCCAGGGCACCTGCATCCTGCTGTCAGCACTGGAGACCCCACACTTCCTGGGAACGGGGAGTGCTCAAGGGAGTGGAGGGCAGCAGGAGGACATAAAGGTCACCCAGTGAAGCACCAGGGCCAACGCCGTTGCCCTCCCAGCCTGCTCATCCAGGCCCTGGGCACCGCGCAGATTTGGACCAGTCGAGGAAGAAGCCCAGGTACCCACCAGACGCTTGAACTCTTAGGCACTGGAGCATCCAATGCAGCTGGGTGTGTTATGGAAAAGTGGAGCTTGAGATGATCACCCTACCTCTAGCAGAGTGCTCCTCCATTCCTAGAAAGTCAGGACTGATGACAGCTGGGACCTGGTGCACAATGAAAGCCAACTGGATGTGGGCTGCAGTCATGCTCTCTAGTGAGGGTGGGAGGAAGCCAGTCACTGAGTATGTGTGAGGGATGAAAGGAACAAGGGAGCATGGGAGTGTGGAGGGCTGTTCAACCACTCATCCACCCAGGCCTAAAGCTCCTGCTCCTGCCCAGCACCAAGGCCCAGCCCAGAAACTCTTCTTGAATGACTTTCCTAACATCCCTTTAACTGACTTATGTGCACAAATATCTGGCCCAGGATATACAGTGGTATGTATGCGAATTTAACATTGAAAATTTAAAAGAAAATGTAATACTCATTTGAAAATTATTTTTTACCTTGATTAAAGGAAATTTAGGATTTAAGAATAAAATATATAAAACTTAATATCATATTTTGTACTGACTTAGGGTTATGTTTAGGCAATTAACATAAATATAGATAAATATGAATATTCCTGGGAATGCATTTCTGAATACAGGTAGGAAAACATAGATGAATTCATTGAATCTTAGAAAGCTGGTCGGATCACTTATATAACATGTATAAAATACATATATAATGTAACAGAAATTTGTACATAGAAGATGATTTAGAATTGGAATTTTATATTAGTGTACCAGAAATTAAGAATATTTAGGAAAAATATGGATATAGGTAAAATATTTTTGAAATTTTGTACTGATTTGTTTAGAGAATATTAACATGAAATTGGAGCATTATGTATGTCCATAAGAATGTCCTGCTGACAATATGTGTACAAATATACATGAATAGATAGAATCCTACAGAGGCGTAAGTGAAGTGACAGTCATGGGAAAACGTATTTTGTCAATAAGTGGAAGTCAGAAGGAATCTCATTTTGGTCATACAATTGAAGCAAGAATTAGAAAGACAGTCAGTGTATGTAAATAAGTTGAGTCAAAATCAAAAGAAAAGGCCAAATTGAGTCTGGAACATTGGATAGCTCTTGAAATGTTCATGCCTTCAGAAGTCTGCCTTTGACCATTTCATAAAAAACTGCCCAAGCTGACACCTGTTGCTAATTGTCTTCCTGGAAAGATGTTAATTATGCCTCTCCCTGCCCTATTGCCTTCACCTGGACTATATGCTCTAACTATTAGCTTGATGCCAATTGAGCATCTCACCACACCTAACCTTGTCCTGGTCACATAAGCAGAAATGAGAGATTGGATGAAGACAAGAGGAGAAAAAAGAGAGCATAGGATATATAAAAAGTGAATACACATATACTTCTTGGGATCTAGACACCATTTATGGCCCTTTTCTTTATCCACTGAGAAGTCTATGTTACCACTTTTCAATAAACCTGGCTTCAATGCTTCCCTTAGTCTGCTTGTGTAATGTTATAATTTATCATGTGAGGAAACAACATTTGTTGCAAGAAACCTGCAGTTTTTCGGGGTTATCTATAGAAATGGCATATTGAAAATTGTAAAGAACAGGCAAAACACACTGTAAAACCTATATTAATGTTCCTGGATTTAAAAAAAATTAGAAGTATGAATAGATGAATTTTAAAGTATAAAATCAAATATTGTCCTAAGGTTAGAGTTTAAAAAATAAGGTATATGTGGATAATATAAATAATCATGACTATCTACATCTGAGAATGAGTGGTAATGCATATGTAAATACATAAAAAATACAGGATGATTCACAGTGAGTTGTAACAAATGTGTCATGTAAATCTGAGAACTAGAATATGAATCTGATATATGATGAACTGTGTTGAACAAATTTCACAGTGAAAATTAAAATTCAAGGCTAAATACTCTTATAAGTTTATTTGGGGATACATGGAATAGAGAATCCTCATTTACACACAGAAATATGTGACAAGTTACAACCTGAATTAGGGATAGCTTTAGAGAATTAACATAAATATGGATATGTATTTTAATCTTAAGAAAGAGCTTCAGAAATTTTGAGGGAAAATACATGAGTAGACAAAATACAAAACAGGGTTTGCATAAATTGAGTGTCAGACAAAATAAGTTATGTAAATCTGTGGTAGTTAGGACGAATCTCATGTGCAAAAAAAAAGTTTAGGTATGCAAATTAAATATGGAAAAGTAAAAGTAGCATTCCAAATACCTGGATGAAAGAAAACAGGAATTGATTAAGAAATTGTCCAATATTTTATTCTAATTTGTATAGACTTAAGTGTAGTATTAGGGAATAAAAATGCATGTGGAGATATAAAAAATTCCCTAAGAATGGACTTCTGAAATTTTGTGAGAAAATATGTCTGCAATCATAAATTTTTATGGAGGAATTATTCAAGTGAGAGTCACACGAAAATATATAAGGTGAACATGAGAATAACAAGCTGAATCTCATTCAGAATATACAGTGATATGTATGCAAATATAATGTAGATAATTAAAAAGAAAATGTAATACCCATTTGAAAATTATTTAAGTGTACCTGGATTAAAGAAAATTTAGAATTCAGAAGAGAAATATAGAAAATTTAATATCATATTTTGTAATGACTTTGGGTGATGTTTAGGGAATCAGAACATATTCCTGAATACACATGTGAAAACATAGATGAATCCAGAGTTTTACACAAACACGTGTCAACTGCCATAAGAAAATGCATTATGTTAATATGATAAAGCAGGTCAGATCCCTTATATAACATGTATAAAACACATATAACATGGAACAAAGAAATATGTAAATTGAAGGAGAAATAGAATTGGAATTTTATATTATAGGTCCTGGAATGAAGAAAATTTAGAAAAAATATGGATATAGGTAAAATATTTTTGAAATTTTGTACTGACTTAGATTTAGGGTGAGATAATTAACCTGAATTTTGAAAATTATGAATGTTCCTATAATGAACTTCTGACCAGATGAGAAAAAACATACAAGAATAGATAGAATTCTACACAGGCATGAGTAAGGTGAGAGTCATCAGAAAATGTATTTGGTCAATAAGTGGATGTCAAAATGAATCACTTTTTGGTCATACAATTGAAGCAAGAATTAGAAAGACAATCAGTGTTGATTCAAAATCAAAAGAAAAGGCCAAATTGAGTCTGGAACATTAGACAGCTCTTGAAATGTTCATGCCTTCAGAAGTCTTCCTTTGACCACTTCATGAAAAACTGCCCCAGTTTCCACCTGTTGCTAATGATTGTCTTCCCAGACAGATGTTAATTATGCCCCGTTCTGCCCAATTGCCTGGGACCTATTATATCACTATTAGCTTGATGCCAATTGAGCCTCTCACTAAGCCTCACCTTGTCCTGGACACATAAGCAGAAATGAGAGATTAGATGAAGACAAGAGGAGAATAAAGAGAGCATAGGATATATAAAA
>CM053410.1:35887037-35919625 GCA_028644305.1 Xerus rutilus | reverse complement strand
CCTGTTGCTAATGATTGTCTTCCCAGACAGATGTTAATTATGCCCCGTTCTGCCCAATTGCCTGGGACCTATTATATCACTATTAGCTTGATGCCAATTGAGCCTCTCACTAAGCCTCACCTTGTCCTGGACACATAAGCAGAAATGAGAGATTAGATGAAGACAAGAGGAGAATAAAGAGAGCATAGGATATATAAAATGTGAATACACATGTACATTTTGGGATCCAGACACCATTTATGACCCTCTTCTCTATCCCAGAGGAGTCTATGTTACCACTTTTCAATAAACCTGGCTTCAATGCTTCCCTCTGTCTGCTTCTCTAATGTTACAATCCATCATGTGAGCACTCACCACTGGTCACAAATTACCTGCAGTTATTCAGGGATGCCGATAGAAATGGCATATTGAAAATTGTAAAGAACAGGCAAAATAAACTGTAAAACTTATATTAATGTTCCTGTATTTAAGAAAAGATGGAATGAATGAAGTTAAAGTATAAAATCAAATATTGTTCTAAGGTTAGGTTTAGAGAAAAAAAACCAAATGTGGGATAGTATAAATAATCATTGTCAGGTTTGGTCAGGGTCCAAGATGCCCAAATAAGGAAGCTGGTCAGCGGAGCTGCAAGCCAGATGTGACGTCACTAGTGGACATGCCTCCTGTCAATCAGCGAGTTTTCCTGACCCATCAGGAAGGACTATGGCCTCCTCTTCCTGTACCCAACCCCTCCCCTTCCTGACCAGGTTTTCTTGAAATTCTCTATGCACGGAATCTCCAACGCCATTTCTCCCGACCCACTCTGATGGACAGGGAAATGGTCCGAGGGCTCGCCTTCCAATAAAGCCTTGCCGAGTGGCTTAATTCATCTTCTCCTGGTCATGTGAATTTTACAGTCATGACTACATCTATTAAAGAGTGGTAATGCATATGTAAATAAATAAATTGCTACATGAGTGAATCCCAGAGAGCCATAACAAATGGGTCATGTAAATAGAACTGGAGTATGAATCTGATAAATGTTAAACTGTGTTGGAATGCAAATTTCACAGTGAATATTAAAAATTTGAGGCTAAATACTTTTGTAAATTTATTTGGGGGTACAGAAAATAGAGAGTGTCTGTTTACATATAGAAATATGTGATGAGTTACAACCTTACTTAGGGATAGTTTTAGAGAATTAACATGAATATGGATATATATTTTATTCTTAAGAAAGAGCTTCTGCAATTTTGAGGGAAAATAAAGGATTAGACAGAATACGAAACAGGGATGAGTAATGAAAATAACTTATGTAAAATAACTTATGAAATAACAGATGAAAATAACTTATGTAAATCTGTGGAAGTTACGATGAATCTTGTGTACAAAAAAAAGTGTTACATATGCAAACTGAATTTGGAGAAGTAAAAATAGTATTCCAAATACACTTGGAAATCTATACTATGGTACCTGGATGAAAGAAAACATAGGAATTAATTCTGAAGAAGGCTCAATATTGGATTCAATTTGCACTGTCTCAGGGTTAGTTTTAGAGAATAAACATGCATATGGAGATATAAAAAATTCTCTAAGAATGGACTTCTGAAATTTTGTGAGAAAATGTATAAGTAATCATAAATTTTTTAAAATATTTATTTTTTTAGTTGTAGGTGGACAGAGTATCTTTATTTTATTTTTATGTGGTGCTGAGGATCGAACCCAGTGCCTCACGCATGCTAGGCAAGCACGCTACCACTGCGCCATAACCCTGGCCCCAAGTAATCATAAATTTTTATTGAGGAATTTTTCAAGTGAGGGTCATATGAAAATATATAAGGTGAATATGAGAATAACAAGTTAAATCTCATTCAGGATATACAGAGATATGTATGCAGATACATTGAAAATTAAAAAGAAAATGTAATATCCATTTGAATTTTATTTCGGTGAACATGCATTAAAGGAAATTTAGGATATGAGAGATAAATATATACAATTTAATGTCATATTGTGCTCTGACTTTGGGTGATTTTTAGGGAATTAACAAAAATATGTGTAAATATTAATATTCCTGGGAACGTACTTCTGAATATAGGTGGGAAAACATAGAGCAATTCAAAAAAAAAAAAAAATAGAGCAATTCATAGAATCTTACACAAACATGTGTCAACAGCCAGAAGAAAATACATTATGTTAATATGTGAAACTTGGTCTGATCCCTAATATAACATGTATAAAATCCATATAAAATGTAACACAGAAATATGTAAACAGAAAGTGAAATAGAATTTTGTGGGGAGCTAGCTCCATGCTACGCCCTTAAGATGATGACTAGCCATTGTGTGTAAATGGGAAGGGCATGGAGGAAGGAGGGACTATGTGATTGGTTTACTGTTGGTTCCATGAATGTGATCAGCTCATGGACAGAATTCAGGTGGCTTGTGTGCCTTGCCACATGGACAGCTGTTGCCTACGTGCATTGTCTCTGATTGGCCGAATGGCCCTATAAGTTGAATGCTTGTTCCACAAATAAATGGGTACCTGCTCTGACTGGACTCCCTAGCGTGTCTGATTGTCCTGTGGTGGCAGAGGTCTGGGAACAGGCATCTAGTTGGCTCCAACTCTTCCCAACTTCCATGGCTAGGTGAATGTGGGGCTGCCCCTTTGACCCACTGGTTCGGGACAGACTGCAACCCCCACAGAATTTGAATTTTATATTGGAGTACCTGGAATTAAGTACATTTAGGAAAAATATGGATATAGGTAAAAATATTTTTATAATTTTCTACTGACTTAGATTTAGGGTGAGAGAATTAACCTGAATTTGGACAAATATGAATATTCATATGAATGTAGTTCTGACGAGAGGTGAAAAGTCCTACATGAATAATTAGAATCCTACACAGGCATGAGTCAGGTGAGAGTCATTGGAAAATGTATTTTGTCAATAAGTGGAAGTCATAATGACTCTCACTGTGGTCATACAATTGAAGCAAGTATTGGAAATACAGTCAGTGTAGATAGATAAGTTTAGTCAGAATCAAAAGAAAACTCCAAATTGAGTCTGGAATATTGGAGAGCTCTTGAAATGTTCATGCCTTCAGAGGCCTTTCTTTTTCCACTTCATGAAAAACTGGCACAGCTGCCATCTGTTGCTAACGATTGTCTTCCCAGAGAGATGTTAATTATGCCCCTCCCTGCCCAATTGCCTTCACCTGGATCCTATGCTCACCATATTATATGGATGCCAATTGAATATCTCACCAAGCCTAACCTTGTCTTGGTCACATAAGCAGAAATGAGAGATCAGATGGGAGAAAAGGAGAATGAAGAGAGCACAGGATATATATAATATATTTTCATAAGACAGGTACCAATGATGAATCATGTTTCCACAAATGCTAAATTAAAACATTAGAGAAGCAGACTGAGAAAAGCATTGAAGCTGGGTTTATAGCACATTGGTATCATAGATGTTTCTTAGGAAGGAGAAGAGGGCCTTAGGTGGTATCTGAATCCCAAGAAGGACACGTGTATGCTCATTTTACAAGTCTATGTCTTCTTTGTTCTCCTCTTCTCTTCACCTTCTGTCTCCTTTCTGTTTTGTGTCTGTTCCCAGCATATGCTTGGTGAGATGGTCAATTGGCATCCAGCCAACACATGGAGACGAATCTCCAGGTGCAGGTAATTGGGCAGGGAGGGGCATAATTAACATCTTTCCAGAAGCCAATCATTAACAACAGGTGGCAGCTGGGGCACTGTTGAATGAAAAGGTTGGAGGAAGGCCTCTGAAGGCATCAACATATCAATAGCTCTTCAAATTTCCCGACTTAATTTGGACTTTTCTTTCCATTTGGACTCAACTTTTCTATCAACACTGACAGTTGTCTAATTCTGGCTTCTATGATATATCCAACATGAGATTCATTCTGGTTTCCACTTATGGACAAAATACAGTTTCCAATGACTCTCACTTTACTCATGCCAGGGTAGCATTCTGTACATTCATGTAGGATTTTTCCATGTTTTCAGGTGGACTTTCTTATGAACATACATATTTTCCAATATTCAGATTAATTCTCTCACCCTCAAATAAGTTAGTATAATATTGGGTAAAAAACTGTAATTATTCCTCTAATTTTCTACGTAGTCTTGATTCCAGGGACAACAATATAAATTTCCAAGGCTATTTCACCTTTCATTTTCATGTTTTTTGTTAGACTGTATATAATGTTAATACTTATTTTATAGGAATTTTGACCAAGTTTCTCATATTCACATAAGCTATTTTCTTAAGTTTCTCTGTTGACACATTTGTGTAAGAATGTATAAATCCATCTCCATTTTTCTTTCTATTATCAGAAGTATATTCTCATGAATATACATATTTTCCCAATATTGTATGAATTTCCTATCTCTAACCCTATATAAGTACAAACTGTATTATAAATTTTTTTTTGTATTTCTCTCTCAAATCCTAAATTTCCTTAAATCCTTGTATGTCACAATAATTTTTAAATGTGTATCATCATTTTTTTCTATCAATGTTAAATTTGCATACAAACACTGTATATCATTAATGATTTTCAGCTTGTTTTGCCAATAATCATATAATACATTTTCATATGACACTCACTTGTCTCATTTCTCTTTAAAATTTTAAATATTTATGTATGTTTTCCCACATAATTTCAGAAGTTCATTTTTAGAAATTTTCCTATATTTACATATACAAGTTAATTTTCTAATACTAACCCTAAGTCAGTACTAATTGGATACATTACTGAACCTACTTCCCAATCAATATTTTGGTTTTCTTTCATTCAGATACCATATTATAGATTTTTAAATGTGTGTTCGGCATTGTATGTTCAAATGTCAATGTTCAATGTGCATACCTCATATTTTAATTATACTTGAGGTTCATCCTACCTACCACTGATTGACATATGTTTTTATAATTCTCTCAATTTACTCATCTTCATTTAGTATTCTGTCTATACATGTATGTTTCCTTACATTTTCAGAAGCTCTTTCTTTAAAATATACATATAACTCCATATTCATGTTAATTTTTTATATTGAACTCTAAGTTAGTACAAGTTAGGATGTAACATTTTTTCCTTATTTCTGTATAAACAACAATGGTACTTTGTTCCATGTACACCCATATGATTTTCCAGGAGTATTAAGACTTTAGTTTTTAATTTTCACTGTGAATGTTTCTCATCCATCCAACTTATTCAGATATGAGATTAAAACTCAAGTTCTTATATTTACATAAAATATTTATTATAACTCACTGTGACTCATCTGTGTAATAATTTTTGTACTCACATAAGCATTAACAAATGTTCTCAGAAGGACATAGTCATGATTATTTATATTACTCCACATTTATGTTAATATCCCACCCTAACTTTAGTCAGCACAATAACTGATTTTATAGTTCACCTTCATCTGTACCTATTTCCATCTTTTCTTAAATCAGGCACATTAGTATGTATTTTTCTGTGTATTTTGCTTGTTCTATTCAATTTCCAATCTCCCATTTCCATATACATTACTGTAATACTTCCATGTACCTCTCTGATGAATGGTGTTTCCTCACATACTGAATTACAACATTGGAGAAGGAGACTGAGTGGAGCATTGAAGCTGAGTTTCTTGGAGAGTGGTGGCACAGATGTCTCTCAAGAAGGAGAAGACAGCCATAGGTGGCATCTGGATCCCAAGAAGGACATGTGTATTCCCTTTTTATGTCTGTGCCTTTTTTGTTCTCTTCTTCTCTTCACCTTCTGTATCTTTTCTGCTTTGTGATTATGCTCAGCATATGCTTGGTGAGATAGTCAATTGACATCAAGACAATATATAGAGAAGAATCTCCAGGTGCAGGTAATTGGGCAGAGAGGGGCATAATTACAACCTTCTGGGAAGAAAATCATTGGCAACAGGTGGCAGTTGAGGCAGTCTGAAATAAAAAGGGTGGAGAAAGGTCTCTGAAGACATGAACATTTCAATAGCTGTCCAAATTTCCAGACCCAATTTGGAATTTTCTTTCCATTCAGACTCAACTACTCTACCTACACTTATAGTCTGGTCAGTCTAATTCTGGCTTCTCCGGTATATTCAATATGAGACTCATTCTGGTTTTCACTAATGGACCAAATACAGTTTCCAATTACTCTCATTTTATTCATGCCTGAGTAGGATTCTACACACTGATGTAGTTTTTCCTTACATATTTTCAGATGTACTCTCTTATGAATATACGTATTTCCCAAAATCCAGATTAATTATCTCACACTGAACTAAGTAAAATATTGGATAAAAATTTTAACTCACACTCTTTAATTTTCTAAATATTCTTAATTCCAGGTAACCCAATATAAATTTCCAAATCTATTTCACCTTCTAGTTTCATGTTTTTGTTACATTGTATAGAATGTTGATCCATATTCTTTAGGAGATTCAACCAGGGTTCTCATATTTTCATCAGCTTTTTGTTATGGTTCTCTGTTGACTCATGTTTGTGTAAGAATCTGTGAATCTATCTCCATTTTCCCTTCTATTGTCAGAAGTATATTTACATGGATATTCATATTTTTCCATTATTGTATGAATTCCCTATTTCTAATCCTAAGTCAGTTCCAACTATGATGTAAAATTTTATATATTGTTCTTTCGAATCCTGAATTTCCTTAAATCAAGGCACACAATAATGTTTAAATGTGTATCACCATTTATTTTTTATATCAATGCAAAATTTGCATCCAAATCACTGTATATCCTGAATGGAGTTCACTTGTTTTTCCCATTGTCATATAAAATAATTTTATATGACACTCACTGGCCTAATTCTCTTTAAAATTTTATATATTTATGTATATTTTCCTACATATTTTCAGAAGTTCATTCTTAGGAATTTTTCTATATCTCCATAGTCATGTTAATTCTCTACTCTAACCCTAAGTCAGTACAAAATGGATACATAATTGAACCTACTTCCAAATCAATTTTTAGGTTTTCTTTCTTCCAGATGCCATATTATAGATTTCAATGTTTGTTTGGCAGTCTATATCCAAATGTCAATGTTCAGTGTGCATACCACACTCTTAATCATACCTCAGGTTCATCCTACCTACCACTGATTTACATAATATATTTTCATAAGATTTTCAATGTAATCATCCTCGCTTAGTATTCTGTCTATGCATGTATGTTTCCTCATATTTTCAGAAACTCTTTCTTAAGAATATATATATAACTCCATATTCATGTTAATTCTCTAAATTTAACTCTAAGTCAGTACATGTCAGGATGTAACATTTCACATACCTCTGTATAAACAGCAACTTTTCTTTGTTCCATGTACACCCATATGATTTTCCAGGAGTATTGAGACTTTAATTTATAATTTACCACTGTGAATGTTTCTTATCCATCCCACTTAATCAGTTATGAGATTTAATCTCAAGTTCTCATATTTACATAATGTATTTTTATGACTCATTGTGACTATTCCTTGTGTAATATTTTATGTACTCACATATGCATTACCATAGGTTCTCAGAAGGATATATGCAGGGGTCGCAGTCCATCCTGAGCCAGCAGGTTGAAGGGGCATCCCCACATTCACCTACCCATGAAGTTGGGAAGATTGGGAGCTGATTGGCCATCTGTTCCCAGCCCTCGCCACCGCAGGACAATCAGACACACCAGGGGGTACAGTCAGAGCAGGCACCTGTTTATTTGCGGAACAAGCATTTAACTTATAGGGCCATTTGGCCAATCAGAGACAATGCACATAGGCAACAGCCGTCCATGTGGCAAGGCACGTAAGCCCCCTGAATTCTGTCCACTAGCTGCACGTTTGCGGAACCAACAGTAAATGTAAACCAATCACATATTTTCTCCTTCCTTTTTGTCTTTCCAGTTACACACAATGGCTATTCATTAGGGCGTAGCATAGAGTTAGCTCCTCACAGACATAGTCATGATTCTTTATATTATTGCACATTTATGTCAAATCTCTGAAACTAACCTAGTCAGGACCATATCTGATTTTATAATTCACCTTCATCTATACTTAATTCCTATTTTCTAAAATAAAGGAACATAATGTGGAACTTATTGCTTATGTTGTATGTTCTTTTCAATTTTCAATCTTCCATTTCTATTGACATCACTGTAATACCACTGGGTAAATCTGAGGAATGGTGTTTTGCCACATGCTGAATTACCACATTAGAGAAGCAGACTGAGGGAAGCATTGATGCTGGGTTTATTGGAGAGTGGTATTGTAGATGTCTCTCAGGAAGGAGAAGAGGACCTAGGTGGTATCTGGATCCCAAGAAGGACATGTGTATTTCCTTTTTCTATGTCTATGAATTTTATTCTCTTCTTCCCTTTGCCTTTTGTCTCATTTCTGGGTTTTGACTATGGCTAGCACATGCTTGATGAGATATTCAATTGGCATCGAGCCAATACATAGAAAGGGATCTCCAGGTGCAGGTAATTGGGCAGAGAGGGGCATAATTAACATCTTTCCAGGATGATAATCATTAGTAACAGGTGGCAGCTGGAGCAGTTTGGAATGAAAAGGTTGGAGGAAAGCCTCTGAAAGAATGAATATTTCAATAGCTATTCAAATTTTCACTCAATCTGGATTTTTCTTTCCATTCAAATTCAACTTTTCTATCTACACTGACAGTCTGTTTAATTGTGGCTTCTACACCATATCCAATATGAGACTCATTCTGGTTTCCAATTATGAACAAAATACTGTTTCCAATGACTCTCACTTTACTCATGCCTGGGTAGTATTCTATACATTCATGCAGTTTTTTTCACATATTTTCAGATGTTCTTTCTTATGAACATACATATTTCCCCAAATTCCTATTTATTCTCTCACTCTCAATTAAGCCAGTAAAATATTGCATAAAATTTTTAACTATCCTAATTTTCTATATATTCTTAATTCCAGGTACCCCAATGTAAATTTCTAAGTCTATTTCACCTTTTTCATGTGTTGCGGACAGAATGAATATAAAGACAGCTGCTTTTTTCTTAATGATCTTCTTCTAACACTTTATTTCTTCAAGCCGTTTTATATTCTTTTTTATGGTACAAAGCCAAGAGGAATAATAGCAATGTACATGCATAAAGCTCACTGTTAAAAGGGCAAGGTCTTCCCATATGGAGTTGGAGGAAGCTGGCAAGAAGCCGGGCCCGCCGGCAAGGAGTCAAGGTCAGAAGAGGAGAAATCTGGCTGGTCATATCAATTGACAAAAAGCCAGGGCTAAGGGGAGTGAAGTTTCCCGGGCACATCAGTTGTCAAGGGGCTGGGGCCAAGTCTTGGTGTTCCAAGACCAGAGAGAGCAGGGTATTCCCGCCTGCTCAGCCTTGCAGCTCTCCCTATAACCACACTTATGTGACCAGGTCTCCTACATTCATGTTTTGGGGTACATTGTTTACAATGTTGATACATATTTTATAGGAGATTCGACCAGTTTTCCCATATTTACATAAGGTATTTTCTTTTGATTCTCTGTTGACACATGTTTGTGTAAGAATTTATGAATTCATCTCCATTTTCCCCTCTTTTATCAGAAGTATATTCTCATATATATTCATATGTCTACATTATTGTGTGAATTTCTTATCCCTAACCCTAAGTCAGTACAAACTATGATATAAAATTTTACTTATTGCTCTCTTGAGTCCTCAATTTGCTTAAATACAAGTACATCACAATAATTTTTAAATGTGTATCAACATTTATTTTTTATATCAATGTTAACTTTGCATCCAAAACACTGTATAATCTGAATGAGGTTCAGCTTATTTTGCCCTTAGTCATATAATATAATTTTATATGACACCCACTTGACTCATTTTTCTTTAAAATATTATATATTTATGAGATAAAACATATAAAATTATATGAAATTTGAAAATTTTTTCAGAAGTGTATTCTTAGGAATTTTTCTATGTTAGTCTCCATAGACATGTTACTTTTCTGATTATACCCCTAATTCAGTACAAATTGGATACATTACTTAAATAACTTCAAAATAAATTTTTAGATTTTGTTTCCTCCAGGTGCAAAATATAGATTTCCAAGTGTGTTTGGCATTCAGTGTTCAAATGTCAATGTTCAGTGTGCATACCAGACACTTTTAATCATAACTCAGGTTCATCCTGCGTACCACTGATTGATGTAATATATTTTTAATAGACCCTCAATTTACTCAACTTATTTAATATTCTGTCTATACATGTATGTTTCCTCATATTTTCAGAAGCTTTTTCTTATGAATATACATATACCTCCATATTCATGTTAATACTCTATATCAAACTATAACTCAGTAAAAGCCAGGATGTAACATTTCACATATTTCTGTACAAACACCAAAGTTTTTTCATTCCATGTATACCCATATGATTATCCAGGAGTATCAAGACTTTAATTTTTAATTTTCACTGTGAGAGTTTCTTATTCATCTCACTTAATCATATATGAGATTTAACCTCAATTTCTCATAATTATATAATATATTTAGTATAGCTCACTGTGACTCATGCTTGGGTAATATTTTAGTTACTAACATATGCATTACCACACATTCTCAAAAGGACATAGTCATGATTATTTATGCTATTCTATATTTATGTTAAATATATCACCCTTACCTTTGTGAGGACAATATCTGATTGTGTAGTTCAACTTCACCTGTACATAATTACATCTTTTCATAAAACAAGGATCATAAATGTCTTTTATGCTGTATTTTGCTTGTTCTTTTCCAATTTTCAATCTTCCTTTTCTATATGCATCACTGTAATACCGCCAGATACCACTCTGATAAACAGTGTTTCCCCACATGCTGAATTACAACATTAGAGAAGCAGAACAAGGGAAGCAATTGAAGCTGAGTCTCTTGGAGAGTGGTAGCATAGATGTGTCTCAGGAAGGAGAAGACAGCCATAGGTGGTATCTGGATCCCAAGAAGGGCATGTGCATTCCTTTTTTTTTTTTATGTCTATGCCTTCTTTGTTCTCCTAGTCTCTTCACCTTCTTTCTCTTTTCTGCTTTGTGACTATGCCCAGGATATGCATGGTGAGAAGAATCTCCAGGAGCAGGTAATTGGGCAGGGAGAAACATAATTAACATCTTTCTGGGAAGACAATCATCAGCAACATACGGCAGCTGGGGCAGTTTGGAATAAAATGTTGGAGGAAGGTCTCTGAAGGCATGAACATTTCAAAAGCTCTCCAAATTTCCAGACTCAATTTGGACTTTTCTTTCCATTTGGACTCAACTGTTCTATGTACACTGACAGTCTTTTTAATTCTGGCTTCTTTAGTATAATCAATATAAGACTAATTCTGGTTTCCACTTATGGACAATATACAGTTTCCAATTACTCTCACTTTACTAATGCCTGGGTAGGATTCTACACAGTGATGTAGGTTTTTTCACATATTTTCACATGTACTCTCTTATGAATATACATATATCACAAAATTCAGATTAATTCTCCCTCACCCAAGTCAGTAAAATATTGGATAAATAGAATGTTGAATAAATAAATAATAAATAATAATAAATAAAATAATAATAAATAAAACTCTCTAATTTCCTAAGTATTCTTTATTACATGTACTCCAATGTATATTTCCAAGTATATTTCACCATTTATTTTCATGTTTTTGTTACATTGTATACAATGTTGATCCATATTTTATAGGAGATTAGACCAGGTGTCTCATATTTTCGTAAGGTATTTTTTATGCTTCTCTGTTGACACATGTTTGTGTAAGAACCTATGAATCCATCTCTGTTTTCCCTTATATTATTAGAAGTGTATTCCCATGTATATTCATATTTTCCATTATTGTATGAATTTCCTATCTCTAACCCTAAGTCAGTACAAACTATGATATAAAATTTTATATATTACTCTCTCAAATCCTAAATTTCCTTAAATCCAGGTACATCACAATAATATTTAAATGTGTATCACCAATTATTTTTATATCAATAATAAATTTGCATTCAAAATACAGTATATCCTGAATGAGGCTCAGCTTGTTTGCCCATTGTCATATAAAATATTTTCATATGACACTCACTTGTCCAAATTATCTTTAAAATTTTATATATTGATGTCTGTTTTCCCACTGTTATACCCAATCAGCGAGAAACAACAAACTCATAGATTCATTTGTTAAAGGTTTATTTTTCAGCCAGCAGGACTGCAAAGCCAATTAGAGCCAATTCAAAGTTGTAGCTCCCAACTTGGTTTAACTCACAGATTATATAGCAAAAGAAAACTGTGAATCAGGCGCTATGATGTTTTCTCCTTTTAGCCAATGCAAGCAAGCCAACAATACAGAAGCAGAAATTGCAGTTAGCTAAGCCCACCCTACACACACCTTACATTTGGGAAATAGATTGTAACACTGTTTAGTAAGCATCTTGGGTTTGGCAAGCACCCTGGAGTTGTTTTTTTATCTGGAACTTAGGTCAAGATGACCATGACTCTGCAAAAATTAAGTATGTTTGATGTTTGGGCTACAGTTAAGGTGGCTGACTGGGCTAAAGTTAAGGTGGCTGACGGGGCTAAAGTTAAGGTGGCTGACAGCCCAAACAAAATGGAGTTTCTTAAGCTAAGAGTTACCACATTTCTTCACTGGTCTTTAACATTTGAGTAAATTCTTACTCACAAGTCTGAGACCAAAGGATTAAAAGGTTTTTTTGTTTTGTTTTTAAGTTTCCATATTTGTATGGTGGGTTGATGGGGAGAACAAACAGCCAGATGAAAAAGAGTCAAGATGAAGAAGAGAGGGATGGGGACATTTTGCAAAATCCTGGCTGGGTATCTCATTTGAGTCTTATCTTTAGGGGTGTGTTGATGTTCTGGATGGTTCATCTGGAGTTGTCAGAGGCTTCTTCAGGTAGGAATGGTTTGATGTGAGTCCAACATACCCAGGTTGCCTTTCCAGCTACTTTGATGGCTGTAGGTGTGCTGAGAATCACTTGTTAAGGTTTCATCCAGTGAGGCTCAAGAGTCATGAAAAGAAGTTTCTTAAGGTATACCAAGTCACTGGGTTGATAGGCAGGTAGGTTAGTCAGGTCTTGTCTTTCCTGTCTAGAAACATAAGGGTTATGAACCTGTAATATGGACTTTATGTCTGCTTGGATTTGTTGTAGAACCTGTAAGGAATGAAGGGCTTGATTATCAGAGGCATCTATATGGGTAGGGGGTTTAGGTAAGAGAGGAGTAGGCCAGAGATATAGTATTTCATATGGTGTAAGCCCCTGTTGGTAGGAGGAATTCTGAATTCTGAGCAGGGTAAAGGGGAGGAGATCCATCCAGCTTTTACCAGTCTCTATAGTTAGCTCTGTCAATGTTTCCTTCAGTGTTTTGTTCATTCTTTCCACCTGTCCAGAACTCTGAGGCCTATAGGCACAATGTAATTTTTAAGTAAATCCTAATACTGCGGGCATTATTTGAGATGTTTTTGCTGTGAAAGCCGGGCCATTGTCAGACCCAGTTGAATGTGGCAATCCAAATCTGGGGATGATCTCATATAATAACTTTTTAACTGTAATTTGAGCCATCTCTGTTTTGATTGGATAAGCCTCAACCCAACCTGAGTAAGTGTATACAAAAACAAGAGGTATTTGTATCTGTATTTGCTGGGCTTGATTTCAGTGAAATTTATTTCCCAATGTTCTCCAGGAGTTTTACACAGTATCTAGGAAAAATTTGTATCTTGTTAGTCCACCGAGTATTTACTTGGATACAAGTAGGGTATCAAGAGGTAATGGAATTAATACATTCTTTCACTTTTGGAAATAGATAATGTCTTTGTAGCAGCTCCCATAATTTTATGTCACCTAAATAAGTCCCTTGATGTAGTTGGCGAATTTGTCCCATAGTTTCTGGTAATAGCAGGCTTCCATCTGGACTCTTAAGCCAATCAGGGGAATTAGTAGTGACTCCCAGTTTTATTAAATAGTCCAATTCTGAAGGGGAGTAGTGAGGCTTCTCTGGAAGCTGAGCTTCAGGTACAGTGACAATAAGGAAGTGTTCCCCACTGGTCTTAGGGCAACTACTTTGGCAATTTGGTCAGCAAAATTGTTGCCTTTTTATTTTGGGGAGTTTCCTTTCTGATGAACTTTACAATGGATAATTGCCACCCTTTTTGGGAGCAAGATGGCTTTCAGGAGGGCAACTATTTGTGGAACATTTTTTCTGGTTAATCCCTCAGATGTGAGGACTCCCTTGTTTTATATATCATCCCATGGACATTAGCTGTGGCAAAAGCATACCTGCTATTTGTATACAATTTTTTCATTCAGAGAGCTTTAGTCAAAGCTATAAGTTCAGCTCTTTGTGTTGAGGTCCCTTTATCTAGGGATTGGGCCCATATTACCCTATCAGAAGTGACCACTGCAGCTTTAGCATGTTAAATGCCATCCAGTAAGAAACTGCTTCTGTCGGTGTAGTAGGTGGCTTCTGCATTGTCCTAGGGCTGGTCTCAAAGGTCAGGACGAGTCCCATGAATGTGGTCAACATCTCTAAACAGTCATGGATAGGCATCACTGGATTCAGATCCGGCAGGAGAGTAGCCATATTTAAAATGGTAGCCAGAGTGAATTTGACTCTTTGAGGGTCTAAAATCCATTTTCCAGGAGGGGATTTGAGTAATGTTTGAACCCACGAGAAGAAGTTATAAAAAGTTCTTGGCCCAAAGTTAATTTATTTGATCTTTTATTTAAGAGGGTGATGGCCACTGTCACTTGAAGATAATTTGGCCATCTGGCTGTCACAGGGTCCAGTTTCTTGGATAAGCAAGCTATGGGTCTTTTCCAAGGCCCAAGAGTTTGTGTCAATATTCCCTTTGCAATTCCATTATGTTCTGACACATAAAAATAGAAATTTTTTTGAAGATCTGGAAAGGCTAATGTAGAAAGAAGCCTGAGTTAAGGCTTCCTTTAGTTTTTGAGAAGCTGTCTCTTGCTGGTCAGACCAATGGATTTCTTCTCCCTTGTCCTTAGTAGCCTCTACAGGGGTCTGGCTATCTCAGCAAAGTTCATAAACCAAAGTTTATAGTATCCTGCAGCCCCCCAAAACTCATGAATCTGTCTCAGTTTTGGGGTGAGGAGTCTGAGTCACAGCCTGAATTCTTTTTGCTGATAACCATCTTTGGGCCTCAAATAGTATATATCCCAAGTAATTGACTCATTTTGCACATAATTGGGCCTTTTTGGTAGACATTTGATAACCAAAAGTCTGGAGAGTATCCAATAAATCTCAAGTGGCCTGAGCACAGTCCTGGAAATTTTTTATAGCCAGGAGTAAATCATCCACATATTGGAGCAAGGTCACCTCGGGGTGGCTTACCTTGTAACTTTGTAAGTCCTTGTTGAGTGCTTCATCAAAGAGGGTGGGAGAATTCTTGAATCTGTGGGGCAGCCTTATTCAAGTGAGTTGACCTTCATATTCCCCATTTGAGTCAGTCCATTCAAAAGCGAAAATAGGTTGACTCACCTCAGCCAGAGGAAGACTGAAAAATGCATTGTTTAAGTCCAGTACACTATACACAAAGTAATCTGGAGGCAAGAGACTCAACAGAATATATGGATTAGGAACCGTAGGGTATATTGTTTCTGTTCATTTGTTGACCTCTTGGAGGTCTTGCATTAGGCAATAATCTTTTGTCCCTGGCTTCTGAACTGGCAGTAGAGGAGTATTCCAATTAGACTGACAGAATTTTAAAATACCTTTTTTTAAAGAGTTTGTTTATATGAGGAGTAATCCCCAATAGACCCTTTTTATTAATAAGGTACTGTTTTACCTGGATGGGTGTGGCAGAGCTGGTCAGTTGTACAATTATTGAGGGTTGATGTTTTGCCAAACCCAGAGGGTTAAATTCAGCCCTTTCTCCTGAGGTTTCTTCTGGGAGTAGCTGATATTTTTCCTCCAGAGGACAACTGACAAGAAGTGTAATGTTTATTTATTTATTTTCCAGGTGGAGCAACGTTTCCCTGGGCAAACATTGTAGTGGCTCCCAACTTATGTAATACATTTTGGCCTAAGACAGGATAAGGGCAGTCAGGCATTGCCAGAAAAGAGTGAGTAATAATTTCTTTTTCAAGGTCAGTAATTCTGGCTTCAGTCCAAGAGCAATGTTGAGTCTTTCCAGTAGCCCCTTAAATGGGAATTTTTAAATTTTTTATTGGGGCCTTCAGGGCTTTTGAGTACTGAGTATGTTGCGTTAGTATCTATCAGGAAAGAGGTCAGTTTGCCCTCAATTTTTAAAGTTATCATGGGCTCCTGGGGGCTTATTGGTAAAGAGCCTTGGCCCTGTCAATCTCCCTCATTTAGGTTTAAAATGGACTTAGAAAAGGGTGCCACATTAGGTAAATTCTCTTTCTTTAAGAGGGCACTTATTTTTTTAATATCTTTTTTCCTTACAATAGGCGCATTGATCTTTATCCAAAGGACGGTTCCTAGGTTTGGTGGGTCCTGTATTTGGTTTAAGATTTTGTGATCTGGATTCAGCTAGAAGCACCCTGGCTAATCTTTTGGTTTGTCTGTCTTCTGGGAGATCTCAGTTATAATAGATTCTTTGAGGTATCTCTACCAATTCAGAGAGGACCTTCCCTTCAAAACCTTCTAATTTCTGGAGATTACATTTTATATCAGGGACTGATTGGCATATAAAGGCCAAATTAATAGCTTCCCTATTCTTAGGAGCTTCCAGACCAATTGGAGTATATAGTCTATAGGCCTGCAGGAGACATTTGAGGAAAGCACTTGGGGATTCATCTGGTTCTGAATCATCTCGCTTACTTTGGAAAGATTAGTTGATTTGTGAGCAGCTGCATGGATTCCTCTCATAAGGGTCTAGTGCAACTTGTTTAAGGCCTCTTTACCTTTCTCCAAATTTGGATTTCAATCCAGGTGGGTTGGAGGGAAAATGTGGGAGATCCAAACAGGATCATCAGTGGGGAGGCCATCAGGTCCCAGGATGGTTCTTTGGGCTTCATGACAGATGCATTGGCATTCTTCTGAAGTAAAATGAGTCTTGAGAAGTTGTTGACAATTATCCCAGGTGGGCTGGTGGGTATAAAAGATTGACTCTAGAAGAGACATGAGACCTTGGGGTTCTTCTGCGTAAGAAGGATATTGATTTTTCCAGTTATAAAGATCACTGGTGGTACAGGGGATATAAATCATAAAGGGACCCTGCTGGGAGGGCATTTGTCTCATGGGGAGTAAAGGAGCAGGGGAACATATTTAATATATTTGATATAAAAATAGGACTAATGGTACCATAATTACACTGATGTTATTATATTAATCAAGTTCAGCTTTTAAAGAAAAATCTAGACTCTGTGACATAATACAGAATTTGAAAATAACAATTGTTGTTTAACTATAGTTGTATAATCCTTAATTTCTTTGAGACTTAATTTCCCCAAGTGATAAAACCTGACCAATACAAGAAAATTATCTTGATAATAGCAGAACAATGTTTTAAATTTTGTTTTATATCAGCACATTAAAATTTGTACTAGAGTCAATTTAATCACAAACATAAACTTTTTGAAATTTACCCTTTATTTAGACCCTCTTGTCATTTTAATGTTTTTTATCACTTACTCTAAGCTTCTTTATCACTTACTTTAAATCCTCTTTTTTCTTTTATCATACAAAGACTTTCTTACCCAGAAATATTTTTATTTCCTTACACTAAATACCATATCTGGAACCTTTAATTTCTATTTCCCCATCTATTAATTCCTTCTTTTGCTCAGATCCCAAGACAGTCCTTGTATATTTCTGAATTTAGACAAATTATTTTAATAATAAAAAATACTTTGTTTTTTACAGTATTCTAATTGAAACATATAGAAATATATAAACCTTTGTATTGAACCCAAGATACAAAGAAAGGATAACTGACTCCAATTTTTAAATCAAATTACACAAGCCTATATTGTGTACACAAATCAGCTGTACAGTGGTTGTTCCCTTTAAGAAGAAAGGGCAGCAGCTCTGTCCAGGAACAGGGAAGTCTCTGCAGCACAGGAAATCATAAAGGTAGGTGTACGACTGACAAGTTTCTGGCAGTAGCAATACAGAGGGAGATAGCATATCAATGATTTACATGGCTTAACATCCTAGATAGGGAGCAAACTTAGGTTCCAGCATGAGGGTGCTGCTTAGATTTTAAGGAGGGCAATTACCTAATCAAAGCCAAACATGGTCCAAGCAAATAAAACATAAAATAAACCTTTATGACTTATTGTCAAACTGGCTTTCAATCTTAAGACAGAATTAGGTTGTTAGAGAATTACATTTATTTACCATTTATGAAAACACAATGTTTAAGTTAACAGTGTTAGCCATTTTTTCCTTGTTGAAGAAAATCCTTTGAACACCTAGAAAGACTTGTGAATTAAGTAATATTAAAGACATCCTTACTTTTATCTGTTTACATAATTTAAATCAAATTTTTAAAATCATGTGAATTAAAGGTATTTGAATCCATTTTTTTAGGTTTAATTTATGAGCGCTCATTATCTGTGTCAATTTTGATATCATGTGCATGGTACATACACACACAAGTAGACATACAATGCATAACACAAGTGTGCACACATAATACTAGGGCTCCATAATCAGCAGCCAGTTTCTGAAATTCCTAAAAATTAGTTAGAAAGCAGTCAAGCACAGATGATGAACAAAAGGAAGGTTGCTGTCCCATACTGACCTGTGGAAAGAAGGCGGCATGCAGACAAAATTATGACATATGTAACAAAAAGACAAACAAAAATACAAAAGGAGACCCAATTTGGCCATCATTGAAAGCCAACCAGAAGACCACAGCGATGTCTCATGGGGTCTTGAGACTTGGTGTAAGCAACTGCATTCAGTCTGACCTTGTCCTCCAGTAGGATCGACCCACCTGATTCCTGATTCCTGACGAGACCTGGGCAAACTTGAGAGTGGGGCTGAGGCACTTCTCTTGGGAACTTTTTCCTACTTTCCATTTCAGCCAAGACCAAAATTTAGCCAGACAAGTGAATCTCTGTGATGAAAGAATCTCGCTGGGTTTCCCATTCAACGCACCAAAATGTTATACCCAATCAGCGAGAAACAACAAACCATAGATTCATTTGTTAAAGGTTTATTTTTCAGCCAGCAGGACTGCAAAGCCAATTAGAGCCAATTCAAAGTTGTAGCTCCCAACTTGGTTTAACTCACAGATTATATAGCAAAAGAAAACTGTGAGTCAGGCGCTATGACGTTTTCTTCTTTTAGCCAATGCAAGCAAGCCAACAATACAGAAGCAGAAATTGCAGTTAGCTAAGCCCACCCTACACCCACCTTACATTTGGGAAATAGATTGTAACACTGTTTAGTAAGCATCTTGGGTTTGGCAAGCGTCCTAGAGTTGTTTTTTATCTGGAACTTAGGTCAAGATGACCGTGACTCTTTGCAAAAATTAAGTATGTTTGATGTTTGGGCTACAGTTAAGGTGGCTGACTGGGCTAAAGTTAAGGTGGCTGACAGCCCAGACAAAATGGAGTTTCTTAAGCTAAGAGTTACCACACCACATATTTTCAGAAGTTCATTCTTTGCAATTTTTTTCTGTATCTACGTAGTCATGTTAATTTTCTACCACTAACTGTAAGTCAGTACAAAATGGATTTATATCTGAACCAACTTCCAAATCAATTTTTAAATTTTCTTTCTTCCAGATGCCATATTATAGATTTCAATATGTGTTTAGCAGTCTATGTTCAAATATCAACGTTCAGTGTGCATACCACACTCTTTTAATCGTACCTCAGGTTCATCCTACTGCCACTGATAGACATAATATATTTTTTATGAAACCCTCAATTTATTCATCCTTGTTTAGTATTCTGTCTATACATGTATGTTTTCTCATATTTTCAGAAGCTCTTTCTTAAGAATATACATATAATTCCATATTAATGTTAATTTCTATATTGAACTCTAAGTCAGTACAAGTCAAGATTTAACGTTTCAAATACTTCTGTATAAACACCAATGGTTTATAACAATCCATGTACACCCATATGATTTTCCAGGAGCATTTAGACTTTAATTTTTTATTTTCACTGTCCATGTTTCTTATCCATCCCTCTTAATCAGATATGAGATTCAAACTCAAGTTCTCATATTTACATAGTGTATTTGTTATGACTCACTGTGACTCATCCTCATGTAATATTTTATGTACTCACAGATGCATTACCATACATTCTCAGAAGGACATATTCATGATTGTTTATATATTCTACATTTATATTGAATCTCTCACTCTAACCTTAGCACAATAACTGATTATATAGTTCACATTCATGTCTACCTAATTCCATCATTTATTAAATCCAGGAACATTAATATGTATTTTACTGTGTATTTTACTTGTTCTTTTCAATTTTCCATTTTTATATCCACCAGTATAATACTGCCATATACCTCTCTGATGAATGGTGTTTTCCCACATGCTATATTACAATATTGGAGTAGCAGAACAAGGGAAGCATTGAAGCTGGGTTTCTTGGAGAATAGTAACATAGATGTCTCTGAGGAAGGAGAAGAGGGCCATAAGTGGTATCTGGATCCCAAGAAAGACATGTGTATTCCCTTTTTATGTTTATGCCTTCTTTGTTCTCCTTTTCTCTGCAACTTCTGTCTCTTTTCTGTTTTGTGACTATGCTCAGCATATGCTTAGTGAAATGGTCAATTTACATCATGCCAATACATAGAGAAGAATCTCAAAGAGCAGGTAATTGGGCAGGGATGGGCATAATTAACATCTTTCCAGGAAGACAATTATTAGCAACAGGTGGCAGCTGGGGCAGTTTGGAATGAAATGTTTGGAGGAAGGCTTTTAAAGGCATGAACATTTCAATAGTTTTTTAAATTTCCAGACTGAATTTGGACTTTACTTTCTATTATGACATAACATTTCCATCTACACTGATAGTCTGTCTAATTCTGGCTTCTATCATATATCCAATATGAGATTCATTCTGGTTTCCAATTATGGACAAAATACAGTTTTCAATGACTCTCACTTTACTCATGCCTGGGTAGGATTCTATATACTCATGTAGTTTTTTTCACATATTTTTAGATATACTCTCTTATGAATATACATATTTCCCAAAATTCAGATTAATTATCTCACCCTCAACTAAGTCAATAAAATGTTGGAAAACAATTTTAACTCTCTCTAATTTCCTAAATATTCTTAATTTCAGGTACCTCAATGCCAATTTTCAAGTGTATTTCCCCTTCTAGTTTCATGTTTTTGTTACATTGTATACAATGTTGATCCATATTTTATATGAGATTCAACTGGGTGTGTTATATTTTCATAAGGTATTTTTTATGGCTCTCTGTTGACACATGTTTGTGTGAGAATCTATGAATCCATCTCCATTTTCCCTTTTATTATCAGAAGTATATTCCCATGGATATTTATATTTTTCCATTATTGTGTGAATTCCCTATCCCTAACCCTAAGTCAGTACAAATTATGATATAAATTTTATATATTGCTCTCTCAAATCCTGAATTTCCTTAAATCCAGGTACACCACAATAATGTTCAAATGGGTATCACCATTTATTTTTATATTAATGTTAAATTTGCTTCCAAAAACTATATCCTGAACTGTATATCCTGTATATTCAGCTTATTTTACCTATTTTCATATAAAATATTTTCATATGACACTCACTTCCCTAATTTATCTTTAAAATTTTATATATTTAAGTATGTTTTCCCACATATTTTCAGAAGTTCATTCATAGGAAATTTCCTGTATCTCCATTGTCATGTTAATTCTTTTTCCCTAACCCTAAGTCAGTACAAAATGGATACATTACTGATCATACTTCCAAATCACTTTATAGGTTTTCTTTCTTCCAGATTCCATATACTAGATTTGAACAAGTGTTTGGCAATTTATGTTCAAATGTCAATGTTCAATGTGCATACCTCACACTTTTAATCAGACATCAGGTTCATTATACCTACCACTGATTGACATAATATATTTTCATGAGACCCTCAATATACTCATCCTCATTTAGTTTTCTGTCTATACATGTACATTTCCTAGTATTTTCAGAAGCTCTTTCTTAAGAATATACATATAACTCTATATTCATGTTATTTCTCAATGTTCAATATGTCAGTAAAAGTCAGGATGTAACATTTCACATATTTATGTATAAACACCAACTTTTCTTCACTCCTACACTCATATGATTTTCCAGGAGTATTTAGACATTAATTTTTAATTTTCATTGTAAATGTTTCTTATCCATCCCACTTAATCAGATATGAGATTCAAACTCAAGTTCTCATATTTACATAATATATATTTTTTAAATTTTTTTTTCAGTTGTAGATGAACACAAATATCTTTATTTTTTATGTGGTGCTGAGGATCAAACCCAGTGCCTCACACCTGCAAGGCAAGTGCTCTACCACTGAGCTACAACCCCAGCCCTACATAATATATGTTTTATGATTCACTGTGACTCATTCTTCTGTGATATTTTATGTATTCACATATGCATTACCACACATTCTCAGAAAGTCATAGTCATCATTATTTATATTGTTCCACATTTATGTTGGAGCTCTCACCATACCCTTAGTCAGCACAATATCTGATTTAATAGTTTACCTGTATTGTTACCTAATTCCATCTTTTCTTAAATCCAGGAACATTAATATGTATTTTACTGTGTATTTTGCTTGTTCTTTTCAATTTTCAATCTTTTATTTCTATATGCATCTCTGTAATTCTGGCAGGTAACTCTCAAATGAATAGTGTTTCCCCACATGCTGACATACAACATTGAAGAAGCAGACCAAGGGAAGCATTGAAGCAGGGTTTATTGTAGAGTGGTAGTGTCTCTCAGGAAGGAGCAGAAGGTCATAGGTGATATCTGGATCCCAAGAAGAACATGTGTATTCCTTTTTTTTTATGTCTATGCCTTTTTTGTTCTCTTGTTCTCTTCACCTTCTGTCTCTTTTCTGCTTTGTGACTATGCCTAGGTATGCCAGTGCAAATTTCCAAGTCTATTTCATCTTCTTTTTTCATGTTTTTGTTACATTGTATACAATGTTGATCCATATTTTATAGGATGTTTGAATAGTTTTCTCATATTTTTATAAGGCATTTTTTTATGGTTCTCTGTTGACTCATGATTGTGTAAGAATCTATGAATCCATCTCCATTTTCCCTTCTCTTATCAGAAGTATATTCCCATGGATATTCATATTTTTTCATTATGGTGTGAATTCCCTATTTCTAACCCTAATTTAGTACAAACTATGATATAAAATTTTATATATTGCTCTTTCAAATCCAGGTACACCAAAATAATGTTTAATTTCCTTAAATCCAGGTACACCACAATAATGTTTAAATGTGTATCATCATTTATTTTTTATATCAATGCAAAATTTGCATCCATGTCCCTGTATATCCTGAATGGGGTTCACTTGTTTTTCCCATTGTCATATAAAGTGTTTTTCTATGATACTCACTTGCCTAATTTATCTTTAAAATTTTATATATTTATGTATGTTTTCCCACATATTTTCAGAAGTTCATTCTTAGGAATTATCCTATATCTCCATAGTCATGTTAATTTGCTACCCCTAACCCTAAGTCAGTACAAAATTGATACATAACTGAACCTACTTCCAAATCAATTTTTAGGTTTTCTTTCTTCCAGATGCCATATTATAGATTTCAATGTGCGTTTAGCAGTCTATGTTCAAATGTCAATGTTCAGTGTGCATACCACACTCTTTTAATATTATAGATTTCAACGTGTGTTTGGCAGTCTATGTCAAATGTCAATGTTCAGCATGCATACCACACTTTTTAATCATACCTCATGTTCATCCTACCTACCACTCATTGACATAATATATTTTTATAAGACCCTCAATTTACTCATCCTTGTTTAGTTATCTGTCTATACATGTATGTTTCCTCATATTTTCAGAAGTTCTCTCCTAAGAATATACATATAACTTCATGTTCATACTAATTCTCTACATTGAACTCTATGTCAGTACATGTCAGGATGTAACATTTCACATATTTCGGTATAAACACCAACTTCTCTTTGTTTCATGTACACCCATATCATTTTCCAGGAGTATTAAGACTTTAATTGTTAATTTTCACTGTGAATGTTTCTCATCCATCCCACTTAATCAGATATGAGATTCAAATTCAAGTTCTCATATTTTACATAATCTATCTTTTATAACTCACTGTAATATTTTATGTACTCACATATGCATTACCACACATTCTCAGAAGGACATATTAATGATTATTTTTATTATTCCACATTTATGTTGAAGCTCTCACCATAACCTTAGTTAGCACAATAACTGATTTTATCGTTCACCTTCATCTGTACCTATTTCCTTCATTTCTTAAATTCAGGAACATTAATATGTATTTTACTGTGTATTTGGTTGTTCTTTTCAATTTTCAATCTTCGATCTCTATATGCACCACTCTAATACTGCCAGTTACCTCTGACAAATGGTGTTTGCCCACCTGCTTAATTACAACATTGGAGAAGCAGACCAAGGGAAGAAATTAAGCTGGGTTTTTTGGAGAGTGGTATCCTAGATGTCTCTCAGGAAGGAGAAAAGGGCTATAGGTTGTATCTGGATCCCAAGAAGGACACGTGTATTCCCTTTTTATATGTCTATGCCTTCTTTGTTCTCCTCTTCCCTTCACCTTATATCTCTTTTCTGTTTGTGATCATGCCCAGCATATGCTTGGTGAGATGGTCAATTGACGTCTAGCCAATACATAAATAAGAATCTCCAGGTGCAGGTAATTGGGCAGGGATGGGCATAATTAACATCTTTCTGGGAAGCCAATCATTAGTCTCTGGTGGCAGCTGGGGCAGTTTGGAATGAAAAGGTTGGAGGAAGGACTCTGAAGGCATGAACTTTCTGATAGCTCTCCAAATTTCCAGACTCAATTTGGACTTTTCTTTCCATTTGGACTCAAATATTCTATCTACACCGACAGTCTTTCTAATTCTGGCTTCTCCAATATATCAAATATGAGACTCATTCTGTTTTCCAATTATGGACAATATACAGTTTCCAATTACTCTCACTTTCCTCATGCCTGGGTAAGATTGTATAAACTCAGGTAGGTTTTTTCACATATTTTCAGATGCACTCTCTTATGAAAATATGTATTTCCCAACATTCAGATTAATTCTCTCACCCTCAACTAAGTCAGTAAAATATTGGATAAAAATTTTAACTCTCTCTGTAATTTCTGTAATATTCTTAATTACTTGTAACCCAATGTGAACTTCCAAGTCTATTTCACCTTTTGTTTTTATGTTTTTTACATTGTGTACAATCTTGATACATATTTTAGGAGATTTGACAAAGTTTCTCATATTTTCATAAGGCTTTTTTTATGCTTATCTTTTGACACATGTATGTGTAAGAATCTATGAATCTATCTCTGTTTTTCCTTCTATTATCAGAAATATATTCTGATGAATATTTATATATTCCCATTGTTGTGTGAATTCCCTATCCCTAACCCTATGTCAGTAAAAACTATGATATAATATTTTATATATTGCTCTCTCAAATCTTGAATTTCCTTATCCAGGAACACCACAATAATTTTAAAATGTGTATCACCATTGGTTTTTTATATGAACATTAAATTTGCATTCAAAACACTGTATATTCTGAATGAGGTTCAGCATGTTTTGCCCATTGTCATATGTAACGTTTTCATATTACACTCACTTCCCTAAATTCTCTTTAAAATTTTGTATATTTATGAATGTTTTTCCACATATTTTCAGAAGTTCATTCTTAGGAATTTCCTGTATCTCCACAGTCACGTTAATTCTCTACCCTTAACACTAAGTCAGCACAAAATGGATACATAACTGAACCTACTCCCAAATCAATTTTAAGTTTTCTTTTTTTTTGAGATATCATAATATAGATTTCAATGTGAGTTTGGATGTCTATGTTCAAATGTTAATGTTCATTGGGCATACTACACTCTTTTTATTGTACCTTAGGTTCATCCTACCTACCACAAATTGACATAATATATTTACATAAGACCTGCAATTTACATATACTTTTGTATGATTGTCTCTATACAAATAAGATTTTTGTATTTTCAGAAACTCTTTCATAAGAATATACATATAATTTGATATTCATGTGGATTATCTAAATTGACCTCTAAGTCAATATAAGTCAGGATGTAATATTTCATATATTTCTGTATAAATACCAAATCTTCTTCATTCCATGTTCACCCATGTGAATTCCCAGAATTATATAGGCTTTTATTATTAATTATCTCTGTGAATGTTTCATATTCATCCCACTTAATCAGATATGGATTTCAAACATATGTTCTCATATTTACATAAAATATTTCTTATGACTCACTGTGACTCATCCTTGTGTTATATTTTATGTACTCACATATGCATTTCCCCATGTTATCAGGAGGACTTAGTCATGATTGTTTATTTTATTCCACATTTATGGAATGTAAATTGGCAATGAGCTCACTATTACCTTGATGCCAATTTACCATCTCATCAAGCTTAACCTTGTCCTGGTCACATAAGCAGAAATGAGAGATTAAAGGAACACAAGAAGAGAACAAAGAGAGCATAGGATATACAAAAAGTAAATATGCATGTATTTCTTGGGTTCCAGACACCATTTATGGCCCTCCTCTCCATTCCCAAAGAAGTCTATGATATCACTTTTCAATAAACCCAGCTTCAATGCAGCCCCCCATCTGCTTCTCTAATGCCATAAATCATTATGTGAAGAAACACTACTTGTCACAAGTTACTGGCAGTTATTCAGTGATGCCTATAGAAATTCAGTATTGAAAATTGTAAAGTACACGTAAAATACACTGTAAAATTTTTATTAATGTTCCTGGAGTTAAGAAAAGATGGAAGTATGAATGAATGAACTTAAAGTATAAAATCAAATATTGTCCTGACTAAGGTTAGCATTAGAGAAATAAGGTAAATGTGGAATAATATAAATAATCATGGCTATCTATATCTGAGAATGTGCAGTAATGCACATGTAAATACATAAAATGCTAGATGAGGATGAGTCACAGAGAGCAATAATAAATGTGTCATACAAATAAAAGAACAGGAGTATGAATCTGATATATGATAAACTGTGTTGGAATGCAAATTTCACAGTGAAAATTAAGAATTCAGGGCTAAATACACTTGACTATTTATTTAGGGGTACATGAAATGAAAGACTGTTTACATACAGAAATATATGAAAAGTTACATCCTGAATTTGCATTAGATTTGGAGAATTAACATGAATATATATTGTATTCCTAAGAAAGAGCTTCTGAAATTCTGAAGAAAAATACATGAATAGACAGAATACTAAACAGGGTGAGTAAATGGAGATTCAGATGAAAATAACTTATGTAAATCTGTGGTAGTTAGGATGAATCTCATGTACAAAAAAACGTGTTAGGTATGCAACCTGAATATACAAAAGTAAAAATAGAAATATATACTATGGAACTAGAAATAAAGAAAATACAAAAATTTATTTTGAAGTTTTTCCAATATTGTATTCAATTTATATTGATTTAAGGTTAAAATTAGAGAGTAAACATGTGTATGCAGATATAAAAAAATTCCCTAAGAATGGACATGTGAAACTTTGTGAGAAAATATATATGTAATAAATTTTTATGGAAGAATTTTTCAAGTGATAGTCATATGGAAATATGTAAAGTGAATATGAAAATAACAAGCAGAATCTCAATCAGAGATATAGAGTGATATATATGCAAATTTAACATTTCAAATAAAAAGAAAATGTAATACATATTTAAAAATTATTTTTGTGTACCTGAATTTTAAGAAATTTAGGATTCATGAGAGAAATATATAAAATTTTATATCATTCTGTACTGGCTTTATGTTAGATTTAGGGATATGACAGAAATATGAATATTACTGAAAACATATTTTTAAATAAGGTGGAAAAACATACATGAATTAATTGAATCTTAAACATCTGTCAACAGACTTAAGAATATACATTATGTTAATGTTGCAAAGATTTTTGGATACTTTATATAACATATATAAAATACATATTAATTGTAAAAAAGAAATATGTAAATAGAAGACGAAAGAGAATTGAAATTTTATATTAGAGTATCTGGAATTAAGAAAATTTAGGAAAAAACCAGATATAGGTAAAATATTTTTGAAATTTTGTACTGATTTAGATTTAGTGTGAGAGTATTAACCTGAATTTGGACAATTATAAATGTTTATAAGTATATACTTCTGACAAGATGTGAAAAAACTTACATGAATATAAAATCCTACACAGACATGAGAAAGTTGAGAGTCATAGGAAAATGTATTTTCTCAATAAGTGGAAGTCAGAATGAATCCCATTTTGGACATAAAATTGAAGCAAGAATCAGAAAGACAATCAGTGTAGATAGATAAGTTGTGTCAGAATAAAAAGGCCAAATTGAGTCTGTAACATTGGACAGCTCTTGAAATGTTCATGCCTTCAGAGACCTTCCTTTGAGCACTTCATGAAAAACTGGCCCAGCTGCCACCTGTTGCTAATGATTGTCTTCCCAGAAAGATGTTAATTATGCCCCATCCTGCCCAATTGCCTTCACCTGCACACTATGCTCTCACTATGAGTTTGATGCCAATTCAACATTTCACCAATTCTAACCTTGTCCTGGTCACATAAGCAGAAATGAGAGATTAGATGAAGACAAAAGGGGAACAAAGAGAGCATAGAGGATAGGATATATAAAAAGTGAATACACATGTACTTCTTGGGATCTAGACATCATTTATGGCCCTATTCTCCATCCCCAGAAAAATCCGTTACCACATTTCCATAAACCTGGCTTCAATGCTTCCGTTGGTCTGCTTCTCTAAAGATATAATTTATCATGTGAGGAAACACCACTCATCACAAGTTACCAATGGTTATTCAATGATGCCTATAGAAATTCAATATTCAAAATTGTAAAGAACAGGTAAAATACACTGTAAAATTTTTATTAATGTTCCTGGAATTAAGAAAAGAAGGGAGTATGAATGAATGAACTTAAAGTATAAAATCAAATATTGTCCTGACTAAGATTAGCATTAGAGAAATAAGTAAATGTGGAATAATATAAATAATCATGAATATCTACATCTGAGAATGAGTGGTAATGCATATGTAAATACATAAAATGGTACACGAGGATGAGTCCCAGGGAGCCATAACAAATATAAATAGGTCAAGTAAATAGGAGAGCTGGAGTATGAATCTGATATTGATAAACTATGTTGGAATGAAAATTTCACAGTGAAAATTAGAAATTCAAGGCTAAATATTCTTGGAAATTTATTTGGGGTACCTGTAATACAGAGTGTCCACTTACATACAGAAATTTGTGAGGAGTTACAACCTGATTTAGGTTTATGGTTAAAGAATAAACTGGAATATGGATATGTATTTTATTCCTAAGAAAAACTTCTGAAATTTTGAGGGAAAATACATGAGTAAACAGAATACAAACAGGGATGAGTAAATTGACAGTCAGATGAAAATAACATGTAAATATATGAAAGTTAGGATGAATCTCATGTCCAAAAAAAAGCACTAGTTCTAAAAACTGAACATGGAAATGTAAAAATAGTATTCCAAATACACTTGAAAATTCATACTATGGTACCTGGATGAAAGAAAATATAGGAACTTATTCTGAAGTACGTTCAATATTTTATTCAGTTAGTACTGACTTAGGGTTAGAGTAACAAAATAAACATGCATATGGAGATATAATAAATTCCCTAAGAATGTATTTTTGAAATTTTGTGAGAAAATTTATATGTAATTATAAATTTTTATGGGGGAATTATTCAAGTGAGAGTCATATGAATGTGAAGAGTCATAAAGTGAATATTAGAATAACATCCTAAATCTCTTTCAGGATATACAGTGATATGTATGCAAATTGAACATTGAACATTTAAAAGACAATTTAATACCCATTTAAAAATTATTTTGGTGTACCTGGATTAAAGGAAATTTTAAATTTGAGAGAGAAATATATAAAATTTAATATCATATTACGTAGTGACTTAAGGTTAGGTTTAGGAAATTAACACAAATATGGATAACTGCCAATATTCCTGAAAATGTATTTCTGAATATAGGTGAGAAAATGTAGATTATTCATAGAATCTTACACAAAAATGTGTCAACAGCCATAAGAAATACATTATGTTACTATGAGAAAGCTGGACGGATTCCTTATTTAACATGTATAAAACATATAAAATGTACCACAGAAATACATAAGTAGAAGGTTAAATAGAATCAAAATTTCATATTGGAGTACATGGAATTTAGAAAATTTAGAAAAAATATGGATATAGGTAAAATATTTTTTGAAATTTTGTACTGACTTAGATCTTGGGTGAGAGAAGTCACCTGAATTTGGACAAATATAAATGTTCATAAGAATGTATGTCTGACAAGATGTGAAAAAACATACATGAATAGATAAAATCCTACACAGACATGAGAAAGTTGAGAGTCATAGGAAAATGTATTTTCTCAATAAGTGGAAGTCAGAATGAATCCCATTTTGGACATAAAATTGAAGCAAGAATCAGAAAGACAGTCAGTGTAGATAGGTAAGTTGAGTCAGAATCTAAAGAAAAGGCAAAATTGAGTCTGGAACATTGGACAGCTCTTGAGCTGTCCTTCCTTTAAGCACTTTATGGAAAAACTGCCCCAGCTACCACCTGTTGCTAATGATTGTCTTCTCAGAAAGATGCTAATTATGCCCCATCCTGCCCAATTGCCTTCACCTGCACACTATGCTCTCACTATGAGTTTGATGTCAATTCAACATTTCACCAATCCTAACCTTGTTCTGGTCACATAAGCAGAAATTAAAGATTAGATGAAGACAAGAGGAGAACAAAGAAAGCATAGAGCATAAGATATATAAAAAGTGCATACACATGTACTTCTTGGGATCTAGACACCATTTATTGGCCTATTCTCCATCCCCAGAGAAGACTAGGTTACCACATTTTAATAAACTCATCTTCAATGCTTCTCTAAAGTTATAATTACCATGTGAGGAAACACCACTTATCACAAGTTACTGGCAGTTATTCAGTGATGCCTATAAAAATTCAGTATTGAAAATTGTAAAGTACACGTAAAATACACTGTAAAATTTTTATTAATGTTCCTGGAGTTATGAAAAGATAGAAGGGGGGGCAGTTCCAAGATGGCAGCCTAGACAGTCCACTCTGCGCTAGGCTCTCAGGGACCAAGGTTGGAAGTGGTGGAGGCGCCATTTTCCAGCCAGCTTCCTGGCATCATTCTGTGGCTCAACATCCCACGCAGGAATTTTGCTCGTGTATGTGTGAGTACAGGATCACCGGGAGGCAGCTGTAGCCAGGAGGCGTGGCTTTGGCGCCAGATGGAGAAACGCAATTGCAGCCCAGGCCACAGCCCAGGGCTACAGCTCTCTGAGACTGAGACTGGAAGTAGCAGGGTGCCATTCTCCAACCAGTTTCTTGACACCTCTTGGCAGCTTGCCACCCCATGCAGGAGTCTCGCTCGCGTGTGTGAGCGCAGGGCCACCGGGAGACAGCAGTAGCCGGGAAGCGTGGCTTCAGCGCCTGCTGGCAGAAAAGCAGTTGCAGCCAGGGGCCTCGGCCCAAGGCTACGGCTCTCCGAGACTGAGACTGGATGTAGCGGAGTGCCATTTTCCAACCAGCTTATTGGGCAGCTCTCTGCAGTTCACCGCCCCACGCAAGAGTCTTGCTTGCGTGTGTGAGCGCAGGGCCACCAGGAGACAGCAGTAGCCAGGAGGAGTGACATCGGCGCCGACCGGTGGAGTGCAGTTGTGGGGGATCTGGCCCAGGGCTTCAGCCCAGAGTTTATCCCAAGCATGCCGGCCTGCTTCTGCACAGCGTGCCTGGCCCCACTGCCCACTCAACCACGAGAGACCGCTAGCAGTTGCTTCTGTGGACCGACCGTCTCCTGAGCGGAACCCCAGCTATTGTTCTTTGTGGACCACCTTCTAACACGGTGGAACTTCCTACACACCAGAGGGCACAGGTGAACACCTGGGAGCAAACCTTGGCCACAGTGGAACAGCGACTACACCAGTGGCCCAGAGTTTCACCTTGGCCTGGGAGCAGTACCAAGGATACCAGCCTGGGGAGTCCAGCAAACAATGGACAACGCCACTTACTGGAGGAGAAGTAATGAAACACTGCAGGGAAACTATAACCATATAGGAGTTAAAACTGTAACACTTTGGGTCAGCAGAGCTAGAAGGAAAGACACACAAACATCATGAGAAAACAAGGGAAGAAAGGGACTCAAACAAACCAAGATACTACACTC
>CM053410.1:35851998-35886537 GCA_028644305.1 Xerus rutilus | reverse complement strand
TATTAAAATGCAACTTTTGAGAAAAATAAAAAAATTAAAAAGATAAAAAATAAAAAAAATAAATCACTGATAGGGAAATTAGAACTTCTAGCTGCACTTAAGCTAGCAAATGCTCTGCATAAAAAGTGATTTGTATTCTTCTAATTAATATATCTATGTTAGAAATACTCCATAATTATTTTTTGAATTTTCTGAACAAAGTTTTTTGAATATGTTTTCTTTCTTGTTTTATAAATATTGACATAATATTCTTAAATTTCATTCTATGTCTACAAAGCCTAACCTACTTTTTACTTGACTTTTTGCTTAAAAGTTTTCTGAATCCTGATGAAAACATTAAACATAATGCTATATTAGTTCTGTTTTTAAGAAAATTATGTTATACAAAAAACTGCCTCTGTTGATAATCCAATCCAATAAGCTCTAATAAACTTTGATACTTAGTCTCAAAAATAAAAAAGTAAAGATAGAAGTATGAATGAATAAACTTAAAGTGTAAAATCAAATATTGTTCTGACTAAGGTTAGCATTAGAAAAATAAGGTAAATGTGGAATAATATAAATAATCATGGCTATCTATATCTGAGAATGTGTGGTAATGCACATGTAAATACATAAAATGCTACATGAGGATAAGTCACAGAGAGCAATAACAAATGTGTCATACAAATAAGAGAACAGAAGTACGAATCTGATATATGATAAACTGTGTTGGAATGCAAATTTCACAGTGAAAATTAAAAATTTAAGGCTAAATAATCTTTGAAATTTATTCAGGGGCACAGGGAATAGAGAGTGTCTATTTCCATACAGAAATATACAACTAACCCTGACTTAGGGTTAGTTCTAGAGAATTAGTATGAATATGGATATCTATTTTATTCTAAAGAAAGAGCTTCTAAAATTTTGAGGAAAAATACTTGAGTGGACAGAATACTAAACAGGGATGAGTAAATTGAGAGTCAGATGAAAATAATTTGTAAATTAGTGGTAGGATGAATCTCATGTACAACAACAAGCATTAGGTATGTGAACTGAACATGAAAAAGTAAAAACAGTATTCCAGATAAATATGAAAATATGTACTATGGTATTTGTATGAAAGAAAACATAGAAATTTATTGTGAAATATGTCCAATATTTTATTCAGTTTGTACTGACTTAGGGTTAGAGTAACAAAATAAACATGCATATGAAGATATACAAAATTCCCTAAGAATGTACTTCCAAAAATTTGTGAGAAAATATGTATGTAATTATTAATTTTTTGGAGGAATTATTTGAGTGAGAATCATATGAAAATATATAAGGTGAATATGAGAATAACAAGTGATGCTCATTCTGGATATACAGTTATATGTATGCAAATTTAACATTGAAAATGAAAAAGAAAATGTGCTACTCATTTAGAAATTATTTCAGTGTACCTGAATTAAAGGAAATTTAGGATTTGAGACAGGAATATATGAAATTTTATATCATTGTGTACTGACTTTGGGTTAGGGAATTAACATGAATAAGGGTATATATGAATATTACTGAGAACATATTTCTGAATATAGATGGGAAAGCATAGATGAATTCATAGAATCTTACACTAACATGTCTCAACAGCCATAAGAAAATACATTATGTTAATATGAGAAAGCTTATTGGATCCGTTATATATCTAAAACTTGTATGAAATACATATAAAATGTAACACAGAAATATGTAAATAGAAGATGAAATAAAATTGGAATTTTATATTGTTGTACCTGGAATTAAATGAATTTAGGAAAAATATGTATATAGGTAAAATATTTTTGAAATTTTGTACTGACTTAGATTAAGTGTGAGAGAATTTACCTGAATTTGGACAAATATGGATGCTCATAAAAATGTACCTCTGACAATTATGTGAAAAAACATGCATAAATAGATAGAATCTTACATAGGCATGATTAAAGTGAGAGTCATAGAAAGATGTATTTTTTCAAGAAGTGGAAGTCAGAAGGAATCTCATTTTGGTCATACAATTGAAGCAAGAATTAGAAAGACAGTCAGTGTAGATATATAAGTTGAGTCAGAATAAAAAGAAAAGGCCAAATTGAGTCTGGAACATTGGACAGCTCTTGATATTTTCATGCCTTTAGAAGCTTTTCTTTGACAACTTCATGAAAATCTGCCCCTGCTGCCATCTGTTGCTAATGATTGTCTTCACAGAAAGATGTTAATTATGCTCATCCCTGCCCAATTGCCTTTGCCTGGACCCTGTGTTCTCACTATTAACTTCATGCAAATTGAACATCTCACCAAACCTAACCTTGTCCTGGTCACATAAGCAGAAATGAGAGATTGAATGAAGAGAAGAGGAGAACAAAGTGAGGATAGGATATATAAAAAGTGAATACACATGTACTTTTTGGGATCCAGACACTATCTATGGCCTTGTTCTCCATCCACAGAGAAGTGTATTGTACCATTTTTCAGTAAACCCAGCTTTAATGTTTCCCTTGTTGTTCTTCTCTAATATTATAATTCATCATATGAGGAAACACCACTTGTCTCAAGTAATCAGTGATTTTTCACTGATGCCTACAGTAATGGCATATTGAAAATTGCAAAAAACAGGCAAAATACATGCTAAAACATATTAATTTTCCTGGATTTATAAAAAGAAGGAAGTATGAACGGATAAATTTAAAGTATAAAATCAAATATTGTCCTAACTCAAGTCAGGGTTGGAAAGATAAAGTGTATGTGGAATAATATAAATAATCATGACAAGGTACATCTGAGAATGTGTGGTAATGCATATTTAAATACATAAAATGCTACAAGAGGATGAGTCACAGAGAGCCATAACAAATGTGTCAAGTAAATAGGAGAACTTGTGTATGAATCTGATATATGGTAACCTGTGTTGGATATGCAATTTCACAGTGAAAATTAAAAATTTAAGGCCAAATACTCTTGAAAATTTATTTGAGGATACATGGAATAGAGAGTGTCCATTTGTTTTATCCAGTCAGCAAGAAACAACAAACTCTTAGATTCATTATTTAAAAGTTTATTTTCAGCTGCAGGACTGTACAACCATTTTGAAATTGCAGCCCCCACCTTGGTTTAATTTACAGATTATATAGCAAAAGAAAAGTGCAAGTTAGACGCTATGACATTTTCTCTTTTAGCCAATGCAAGCAAGCCAACAGTACAGAAGCAGAGATTGCAGTTAGCTAAGCCCACCCTGCATTCCATCAGGAGTTATTTTTTTAACTGAAACTTAGGTCAAGATGACTGGCAATTCTTTGCAAAAATAAAGTATGTTGATGTTAGGGCTAAAGTTAAGGTGGCTGACTGGGCTAAAGTTAAGGTGGTTGACAGCCCAGACAAAATGAAGTTTCTTAAGCTAAGAGTTACCACATTCCCCATTGGTCTTTAACATTTGAATATATCCTTTCTCACAAGTTTGTATTTTTTAAATCTTGCTCTGTTAATTGGTGACAATGAGATCTAAGTGTTAAGAGATTTACTGATTGAACTCTTTGTTGAACATATCTAATTAAAGAGTTGATAATGAATGGTCCTATAAGGAATCTGAGTATAATAAGTATTAGAAGCCTTAATATTGTGTTAATGAGAGTTGTAAGCCAAGGAGACCAATTGAACATGTTTTGGTACCAATTTCCTGATGAAATCTTATTTTCTTCTCACTCCTTTAGTCTTTGTCTAACTAGGGCTAAACTGTCTCAAATAACTCCAGAATGATTGGTGTAGAAACAACATGTCTCTCCTAGAGTCATACATAAGCCTCCCTGTTTTAAGAAGAGTGAATCTAAATTCCATCAGTTTTGGAGGACCATCTCAGCTAGAGAATCTAGAGATGTCTCTAATCATCCTATTGATCTCTTTAATTCCCCCAAATTATGATCAATTTGTTGGCTTAAAGTTTTGAAATTTTCATTTCCAGTGATTAATGTTGTGGTCCCTAGAGCTGCAGAGCTTGCAATCCCTATACCTGCCAGCAGGGGTACTAAAATGGGTGCTGCCCTTCTAGATTGAGAAGTCAAACCAAAATATTCTCTGCCAGCATCACCTGAATAAACATAAACTTGTGGGAGGATATGTACTGTTATACAAATTTCTGTACTCTCATCATGAAACAGGTTTAAAGATAGACAAGGGGTTAATCTAGAAATGCATGCAAACCATGTTCCTGGGGGTGCTACTAAGAAGTTTGAATCTCTTTTAGGAGGAGCCCATAAAAGGAAGGTTGGAGAACAGTCAGATGATTAAAGAGGGGCTCTTTTGGGGCTGGGGCTATGGCTCAGCGGTTGAGTGCTTGCCTCGCATGTGTGAGGCACTGGGTTCGATCCTCAGCACCACATAAAATAAATAAAGATATTGTGTTCATCTACAACTAAACAAAATATTTTAAAAAAAAAAGAAGGGCTCTTTTTTCTTTGAATAATAGCAAGTCCCTGGACTTTAGAGATCTCCCAATTTGGAAGAGGTGCCCCATTTGCCTAAAGATCTAGTCTCTATGACTGACTGTTAAATTCTGAACTTGGATTATGTTGTCACTGAGTGTTACATTTAAATCAATTACAAAATAGTAAGGGTGTTCAGGGTTTAGGCAACCTTTAGTCACTTCTGCTACAATTTAATTAAGGAATGAAAAGAAAGTATTTAACATATTTAGTAGAGGCTGGCCTGTTTGTGGGGATTTAGTAATAATATGGTTGGGTGAGAGACAGAAAAAGGGGAAGTACAGGTTAGTAAAGGGTAAGATAGCCTTGAGGTGGCTGGATTAAGAATGGCTTTTAAGGGTCCTATAGGGTTTCTCTGCCTGGGGGGTAACTTGCTTTGAATTGTGAACTTTGTACCTTGGTCATAATCTTTTACATATAAGTATATTCCCCAGGTCTTACCTAGATGCCAATTAGATTCTGGGGTTGCCCGTGACTTAACAGTAAGAATAATAGGGTTACATGATCCTAGGGAACATTCCTTTTTACCAGGATGCCATTCATAGGCTAGGTGGGGGTCATGGTTGTCCATTGTGCTAAAGTCTCCCAGCCCCAAGTGGCACAATGATGTTCACCTTGGCCTTGACCATCATGGGCCCATTGGCAGGACACATGTAAAATTGTAAGTCAGGGTTGGTTATTTCACATGTTTTGCATGTAGCTATTCACCTGATGCCCCACAGGGGTTATGATTATCTATGGAGCCATCTGTTATCTCTGATATTAATGTCCATAAATCTATCTTAAAAATGGATTGATCAGAGACTGTCAGGCTTTGCATGCTTTGTCCAGTATGAGTTTTTCTAAGTTCCCATATTTGTACAGTGGGTTGATGGGGAGAACAAATAGTCAGATGAAAGAGAGTCAAGATGAGGAAGAGGGGGGCAGTTTGGGGGATCTGGGCTGGGTATTCAGTTAGAGTCTTATCTTTATGAGTGAGTCAGTGGTCTGGATGATCCATCTGGAGTCTTCAGAGGTTTCTTCGGGTGGAGCTGGTTTGAAGTGAGTCCAATGTTTCCAGGTTGCTTTTCCAACTATTTTGATGGCTGTAGGCATGCTGAGAATCACCTGATAAGATGCCATCCAGTGAGGTTCAAGAGTCATGAAAAGAAGTTTCTTAAGGTATACCAAGTCACCGGGTTGATAGGCAGGCAAGTTAGTCAGGTTTTGCTTTTCCTGTCTAGAAATATAAGAGTTAGGAACATGTAATCTGTACTTTATGTCTGCTTGGATTTGTTGTAGAACCTGTAAGGAATGAAGGGCTTGATTATCAGAGGCATCTATATGGGTAGGGGGTTTAGGTAAGAGAGGAGTAGGCAAGCCATATAATATTTTATATGTTGTAAGACCTTGTTGGTAGGGGGAATTATGAATTATGATCAGGGTTAAGGGGAGGAGGTCCACCCAGCTTTTGCCAGTCTCTATAGTTAGCTTTGTCTATGTTTCCTTAAGTGTTTTGTTCATTGTTTCCACCTGTCCAGAACTCTGAGGCCTATAGGCACAATGTAATTTCCAAGTAAATACTAAAAGTGTGGACATTGAGATATTTTGGCTGTGAAAGCCAGGCCATTGTCGGACCCAATTGAATGTGGCAATCCAAATCTGGGGATGATCTCATATAATAACTTTTTAACTCTGATTTGAGTCATCTCTGCTTTGGTAGGCTAAGACCCAACCCAACATGAGTAAGTGTCTACAAAAACCAAGAAGTATTTGTATCTGTATTTGCTTGGCTTGATTTCAGTGAAGTCTATTTCCCAAAGTTCCCCAGGAGTTTCTCCATGGTATCTAGGACAAATTTGTATCTTGTTAGTTAATTTAGTATTTACTTGGAAACCAGTAAGGCATCAGGAGGTAATGGGATTAATATGTTCTTTCATTTTTGGAAAACATAATGTCTTTGTAGCAGCTCCCATAATGTTGTTTCTCCTAGATGACTACCTTGATGTAGTTGGTGAATTAGAATTTGTCCCATAAATTCTGGTAATAATAGCCTTCCATCTGGAGTCTTAAGCCAATCAGGGGAATTAGTAGTAACTCCCAGTTTTGTTATATAGTACAAATCTGAAGGGGAGTAGTGAGGCTTCTCTTGTCATTACAAGAAGGGAAGTGCTCTCCACTGATCTAAGTGCAACTTCTTTGGCAGTTTGTTCAGAAAAATTCTTGCCTTTGTTTCTGGGGAGTTCCTTTTCTGATGAACTTTACAATGGATAATTGCACCCTTTTTGGAAGCCAGATATCCTCCAGGAGGGCAACTATTTCAGGAACATTTTTTATGGTTTTTCCCTCAGATGTGAAGAGTCCCCCTTTATTATATATCATCCCATGGACATGAGCTGTGGCAAAAGCATACCTACTATCTGCATAAATATTAATTACTAGATCTTTTCCCAGTTGGAGGGCTTGGTTCAAAGCCATGAGTTTAGCTCTTTGTGCTGAGGTCCCTTTATCTAGAGATTGGGCCCATATTACCTTATCAGAAGTGACAACTGTAGCTCCAGCATGTCTGATGCCATCCAGTATGAAACTGCTTCCATTGGTATAATAAGTGATGTCTTCCTTGTCCCAGGGCTTGTCTCAAATGAGTCCCATGGATGTGGGACAACACATCTAAACAGTCATGGATAGGCATCTCTGGATTTGGACCCAGCAGCAGAGTATCTGGATTCAAAGTGGTAGCCAGAGTGAATTTGATTATTTGGGGGTCAGTTAATAAAGTCTGATAGTAGAGGATATGAGCATCTGAAATCCATTCCCCAGGAGAGGATTTGAGTAATGTTTTGACCTCATGAGGAGAAGTTACAAAAAGTTCTTTGCCCAAAGTTTATTCATTTGCTTCTTTATTTAAGAGGACGGTGGACACTGTGGCTCATAGACAATTTGGCCAGCTGGCTTCCACAGTCTAGTTTTTTGGATAAGTAAGCTATGGGTCTTTTCCAAGGCCCAAGAGTTTGTGTCAATATTCCCTTTCCAATTCCATTACATTCTGACACATACAAATAAAAAGGTTTTTTGGAGATCTGGAAGGGCTAATGCAGGAGCCTGAGTTAAGGCTTCCTTTAGTTTTTGAAAAGCTGTCTCTTCCTGGTCAGACCAATGGATTTCCTCTCCTTTTCCTTCAGTGGTCTCATATAGGTGTCTGGCTATCTCAGCAAAGTTTATAATCTGAAGCGTACAGTATCCTGCAGCCCCTAAAAACTCACGAATTTGTTTCTTATTGGGGTGAGAAATCTGAGTCATAGACTGTATTATTTTTCCTGATAACCATCTTTGGCCCTCAGATAGTATAAATCTCAAGTAAGTGACTCATTTTGTACATGGTTGGGCCTTTTTGGCAGACACTCAATAACCCAAAGTCTGCAGAGTATCCAATATGTCTCGAGTACACTGAACACAGTTCTGGAAAATTTGGTAGACAGAAGTAAATTATCCACATATTGGAGAAGGGCTGCCTTGGTTTGGCTTAACCTGTAACTTTGTAAATACTTACTGAACGTTTCAATGAAGAGGGTAGGAGAATACTTGAATCTGTGGGGCAGCCTTGTCCAAGGGAATTGTTCTGTATATTCCCCATTTGGGTCCGTCTATTCAAAGGAAAAAATAGGTTGACTCACCTCAGCCAAAGGAAGACTGAAAAAACGCATCCTTTAAGTCTAGTGGAGTATACACAATGTAATCTGGAGGCAAGAGACTCAACAGAGTATATGAATAAGGAACCGTAGGGTGCATTGTTTCTATTCATTTGTTGACCTCTCAGAGGTCATGCAGGGGTGATGATATTTTGTTCCTGGCTTCTGAAATGGCAGTAGAGGAGTATTCCAATTAGCCTGACAGGATTTTAAAATACCTTCTTTTAAGAGTTTATTTATATGAAGAGTCATCCCCAATGGAGCCTTTCTATTAATAGGATACTATTTTACCCATATGGGGGTGGCAGAGCTGGTCAGTTGTACAATTATTGGGGGTTGATGTTTTGCCAAACCCAGAGGGTTAAATTCAGCCCAGACTTCTGGAAAGTCAGTCAAAAAGTCTGACATAACATCATAATCTGGCAAATAATTGCCCAGATAATCACAGTTCTTGAGGGCTCTTTCCCCTAAGGTTTCTTCTGGGAGTAGCTGATATTCTTTCCCCAGAGGATGACAGACAAGAAGGGTAATGGGTTCTTCTCCTATGGGTAGCATAGTATTTCCCCAGGCAAACATTATAGTGGCTCCTAACTTATGTAATAAATCTCAAGCCAAGAGAGGATAGGGGCAGTCAGGCATTACCAGAAAGGAGTGAATAATAATTCCTTTTCCAAGGTCAGTGATTCTAGTTTCAGTCCAAGAGCAATGTTGAGTCTTTCCAGTAGTCCCTTGAATGGGAATTTTTTATTTTTGACTGTGGTCCTCAGAGCTTTTGAGTATCAAGTATGTTGCCCCAGTATCTATCAGGAAAGAGGTCAGTATGCCCTGTATTTTTAAGGTTACCATGGCCTCCCAGGATCTTATTGGAAAAGAGCCCTGGCCCCATCAATCTACCTCATTTAGGTTTAAAATAGGCTTAGAGAAGGGAGCCCCATTAGGTGAAGTTCTTCTTTTATTAAGATAGCGTTCATTTTTCCAATATCCTTTCACAGGCATGAGTAAGGTGAGTCATTGGAAAATGTATTTGGCTTACAAGAGGAAGTCAGAATGAATCTCATTTTGGTCATAAAATTGAAGTAAGAATTAGAAAGACAGTGTAGATAGGTAAGTTGAGTCACAATCAAAAGAAAAGGCCAAATTGAGTCTGGAACATTGGACAGCTCTTGAAATGTTCATGCCTTCAGAGGCCTTCCTTTGACAACTTCATGAAAAACTGCCTCATCTGACACTTCTTGCTAATTATTGTCTTCCTCAAAAGATGTATATTATGCCCCTCCCTGCCAAATTGCCTTCACCTGGACCCTATACTTTCACTATTAGCTTGATGCCAATTGACCATCTCACCAAGGCTAACCTTGTCCTCATCACATAAGCAGAAATGAGAGATTGGATGAAGACAAGAAGAGAATAAAAAGAGCATAGTATATATAAAAAGTAAATACACATGTACTTCTTGGGGTCCAGACACCATTTATAGCCCTCTTCTCCATGCCCAGAGAAGTCTATGTTAGCACTTTTCAATATACCTGGCTTCAATGCTTCCTTCAGTCTACTTCTCTAATATTATAATTCATCATGTGAGGAAACACCACTCATTACAAGTTACAGCAGCTATTCAGTGATGCCTATAGAAATGGCATATTAAAAATTGTAAAGAACAGGCATAATATACTGTAAAACATATATTAATGTACCTGGATTTAAGAAAAGATGAAAGTATGAATGAATGAAGTTCAAGTATAAAATCAAATACTGTCCTGAATAAAGTTATGGTTAGAGAAATAAGGTAAATGTGGAATACTATAAATAATCCTGACTACTTACATCTGAGAATGAGTGGTAATGCATATGTAAATACATAAAATGCTACATGAGGATGAGTCACAGAGATCTATAACAAATGTGTCATGTAAATAGGAGAACTGGAATATAAATATGATATATAATAAACTGTATTGGAATGCAAATTACCCAGTGAAAATTAAAAATTCAAGGCTAAATACTCTTGGAAATTTATTTGGGGTACAGGGAATAGAGAGTGTCCATTTACATACAGAAAATGTGATGAGATAAAATCTGACAGCATTATGGTTAGAGAATAAACATGAATATGAGTATATATTTTAATTTTAAGAAAGAGCTTCTCAACTATTTAGGGAAAATACATGAGTAGACAGAATACTGAACAGAGATGAGTAAATTGAGGGTCAGATGAAAATAACTTATGTAAATCAGTGGTAGTAAGGAAGAATCTCATGTACAAAAAAAAGTTAGGTATGCAAACTGAACATGGAAAAGTAAAAATAGTATACCAAGTACACTTGAAAATTTATACAATGGTACCTGGATGAAAGAAAACATAGTATTTTCAAGTACACTTGAAAATTTATACAATGGTACCTGGATGAAAGAAAACATAGGAATTTATTCTGAACTACATCCAATATTGTATTCAATTTGTGCTGATTTAGGGTTAGTATAAGAGAATAAACATGCATATGGAGATATAAAAAATTCCCTAAGAATGCACTTTCAAAAATTTGTAAGAAAATATATATGTAATTATAAAGTCTTATGGAGAAAGTTTTCTAGTGAGTGTCTTATGAAAATATATAAGGTAACTCTGAGAATAGCAAGCTGAAGCACATTCAGGATATACAGTAATATGTATGCAAATTTAACATTGAAAATTTTAAAAAATGTAATACCCATTTAAAAATTATTTCAATGTACCTGGATTAAAGCAAATTTAGGATTCAAGAGAGAAATATATAAAATTTAATATCACATTATGTACTGATGTAGGGTTAGGTTTAGGAAATTCACATGAATATGGATAAATATGAATATTCCTGAGAACATATTTCAGAGTATAGGTGGGAAAACATAGATAAATTCATAGAATATTACTATAATGGGGGTAAACAGCCATAATAAAAAACATTATGTTAATATGAGAAAGCTGGTCAGATCCCTTACATAACATGAATAAAATACATATAAAATGGAACAGTGAAATATGTAAACAGAAGGTGAAATAGATTTTGAATTTTATATTGGAGTACCTTGAATTAAGATGATTTAGGAAATATATGGATATAGGTAAAATATTTTTTAAGATTTTGGAGTGTCTTAGATTTAGGGTGAGAGAAATCACCTGAAATTGGACAATTAGGAATGTTCATAAGCATGTACTTCTAACAAGATGTGAAAAAACATACCTGGCATGAGTAAGGTGAGAGTCATCGAAAAATATATTTTGTCAAGAAGTGAAAGTCAGAATGAATCTCATTTTGGTCATACAATTGAAAGAAAAATTAGAAAGACAGTAAGTGTAGATAGATAAGTTGAGTTAGAATCAAAAGAAAAGGCCAAATTCAGTCTGGAACTTTGGACAGCTCTTGAAAGGTTTATGCCTTCAGAGGCCTTCCTTTGACCACCTCCTGAAAACTGCCCCATCTGCCACCTCTTGCTAATTATTGTCTTCCCCAAAAGATGTTAATTATACCCCTTTCTGCCCAATTCCCTTCACCTGGACCCTATGCTCTCACTATTAGCTTGATGCCAATTGACAATCTCATCAAGCCTAACCTTGTCCTGGTCACATATGCAGAAATGAGAGATTAGATGAAGAGAAGAGAGAACAAAGAGAGCATAGGATATATAAAAAGTGAACACGCATGTACTTCTTGGGAACCAGACACCATTTATGGCCCTCTTTTCCATCCCCAGAGAAATCTCTTTTACCGATTTTGAATAAACCTGGCTTCAATGCTTCCCTCAGTCTGCTTCTCTAATGTTATAATTCATCATGTGAGGAAACCACACTGGTCACAAGTTACCAGCAGTTATTCAGTGATGCCTACAGAAATGGCATATTGAAAATTGTAAAGAACAGGCATAATACACTGTAAAACTTATATTAATGTTTCTGGATTTAAGAAAAGATAGAAGTAGGAATGAAAAAAGTTAAAGTATAAAATCAAATATTGTCCTAAGATTAGGGTTAGAGAAATAAGGTAAATGTGGAATAATATAATCATGACTAACTACATCTAAGAATGAGAAGTAATGCATATGTAAATACATAAAATGCTATGCGAGGATGAGTCACAGAGAGCCAGAACAAATGTGTCATGTAAATAGGGGAACAGGAATATACATCTGATATATAAAAAACTATGTTGAAATGCAAATTTCACAGTGGAAATTAAAAATTCAAGGCTAAATACTCTTGGAAATTTATTTGGGGGTACATCAAATAGAGAGTGTTACATGCAGATATATGTGACGAGTTACAATCTGACAGGGTAATGGTTAGAAAATTAACATGAATGTGGATATATATTTTATTTTTAATAAAGAGCTTCTGAAAACTTGAGGGAAAATATATGGGTAGACAGAATACTAAACAGGGATTAGAAAATTGAGATTCAGATGAAAATAACTTATGTAAATCTGTGGTAGTTAGGATGATTCTCATGTACAAATAAAAGGGTTAGGTATACAAACTAAACATGGAAAAGTAAAAAGAATATTCCAAACACACTTGAAAATCTATAATCTGGTACATGTATGAAAGAAAATATAGTAATTGATTCTCAAGTAGGTACAATATTTTATTCAATTTGTACTGAATTAGTGTTAGTGTTAGAGAATAAACATGCATATGAAGATATAAAAAATTCCTTAAGTATATAATTCTGAAATTTTGTGAGAATATATATATGTAATCATATATTTTTATGGAGGAATTTTTCAATTGAGAGTCATATAAAAATATATAAAGTGAATATGAAAATAACACCCTGAAGCTTGTTCAGGGTATACAGTGATATATATGCAAATATAACATTGAAAATTAAAAAGAAAATGTGATACCCATTTGAAAATCATTTTGGTATACTGACAGAGTGAGGTTTAGGGAATGAACATGAATATGGATAAATATGAATATTCCTGAGAATGTATTTATGAATATAGATGGGAAAACATGGATGAATTTACAGAATCTTCCACAAACATGTATCAACAGCCATATGAAAATACATTATGTTAATATGAGAAAGTAGTTTGGATTTCTTATGTAACATGTATGAAATACATATAAAATGTAACACAAAAATATGTAAATAGAAGGTGAAATATAATTGGAATTTTATATTGGTGTACTTGGAATTAAGAAAATTTAGGAAACGTATCAATAAAGGTAAAATATTTTTGAAATTTTGTAGTGAGTTTGATTTAGAATGAGAGTATTAACCTGAATATGGAAAAATATGAAATGTATATAAGAATGTACTTCTGCCAAGATGTAAAAAAAATACATGAATAGATAAAATCCAATGATTCTCACTTTCCTCATGCCTTTGTAGGATTCTATAAACTCATATAGGTTTTTTCACACATTTTCAGATGTACTTTCTTATCAACATACATATTTTTTAAAATTCAGATTTCTCTCACCCTCAAAAAAGTCAGTAAAATATTGAATATAAATTTTAACTCTCTCTCTAATTTCCTAAATATTCATAATTCCAGATACCCAATATAAATTTCCAAGTATATTTCACCTTCTATATTCATGTTTTGTGTTACACTGTATACAAAGTTGACACATAATTTATACTAGTTTTGACCAGATCTCTCATATTTCCATAAGGTATTTGCTTATGGTTCTTTGTTGACACATTTTTGTAAGAATCTATGAATCCATCTCCATTTTCCCTTCTAATATCAGAAATATATTGTCATGAATATTTATATTTCTCCATTATTGTGTGAATTCCCTATCCCTAACCCTGTCAGTACAAACTATGATATTTAATTTTATATATTGCTCTCACAACTCTGAAATTTCCTTAAATCCAGGTACACCACAATAATGTTTAAATATGTATCACCATTTGTTTTTATACCAATATTAAATTTGCATACAAAACACTGTATATGATAAATGAGGTTCAACATGTCTTGGCCATAGTCATATAATATATTTTCATTTAACAGTAACTTGCCTCATTTCAGTTTAAAATTTTTATATATTTTTGTATGTTTCCCCACATATTTTCAGAAGTTTGTAGGAATTTTTCCTCAATTACTCATCATTTTTTAATATTATTTGTATACATGTATGTTTCCTCATATTTTTATAAGATCTTTCTTAAAAATGCACATATAACTCCATATTCATATTAATTTCTAAACTGAACTCTAACTCAGTACAATTTAGGATGTAACATTTCACATATTTCTGTATAAACACCAACTTTTCTTCATTCCTTGTACACTCATATGATTTTCCAGGAGTATTTAGACTTTAATTTTCACTGTGAATGTTTCTTATCCATCCCACTTAATCAGATATGAGATTCAAATTCAAGTTCTCATATTTAAATAATATATTTGTTATGACTCACTGTGACTCATCCTTGTGTAATATATTATGTACTCACATACGCATTACCACATGTTTTCCAAAGAACATAGGCATGATTCTTTATATTATTCCACATTTATGTTAAATCTCTCATTCTATTCATAGTTAGGACAATATCTGATTTTATAGTTCAACTTTATCCATACGTAATTCCATCTATTCTTATATCAGCAACATTAGTATGTATTTTACTGTGTATTTTGGTTGTTCTTTTCAATTTTCAATCTTCCATTTTTATATGCATCACTGTAATACCACCAGGTATCTCTGATGAATGGTGTTTCCCCACATGCTGAATTACAACATTTGAGATGCAGACCCAGGGAAGCACTGAAGCTGGATTTCTTGGAGAGTGGTAGCGTAGATGTCTCTCAGGAAGGAGAAGAGTGCCATAGGTGGTAGCTGGATCCCAAAAGGACATGTGTATTCCCTTTTTATATGTGTATGCCTTTTTTGTTGTCCTCTTCACCTTCTGTCTCTTTTCTGCTTTGTGAGTATCCCCACCATATGCTTGGTGAGATGGTCAATTGAAGTCAAGCCAATACATAGAGAAGAATCTCCAGGTGCAGCTATTTGGGCAGGTAGGGTCATACTTAACATCTTTCCGGGAGGAAATTCAATAGCTGGAGGTTGCAGCTGAGGCAGTTTGGAATAAAAAATGGGAGGATGGAGTCTGAAGGAATGAACTTTTCAATAGCTATCCAGATTTTCAAACTCAATTTGGACTTTTCATTCTGACTGAACTATTCAATTTACACTGACAGTCTTTCTAATTATGGCTTCTCTGGTATATCCAATATGAGACTCATTCTGGTTTCCACTATGGAAAAAATAGTGTCCAATGACTCTCACTTTATTCATGCCTGGGTAGAATTTTATACATGCATGTATGTTTATTCACATATTTTCACATGCACTGTCTTATGAATATACATTTTTCCCAAAATTCAGATTAATTGTCTCACCCTCAACTAAGTCAATAAATTATTGGATAAAAATTTCAACTCTCTCTCTAATTTCCTAAATATTCTTAATTCCTGGTACCCCAATGTAAATTTCCAAGTTTTTTTTATCTTTTATTTTTATGTTTTTGTTACAATGTATACAATGTTGACACATATTTTATAGGAGATTTGACCAAGTTTCTCATATTTTCATAAGGTATTTTTATGGTTCTCTGTTGACACGTTTGTGTAAGAATCTATGAATTCATTCCCATTTTCCCTTCTATTATCAGAAGTGTATTCCCATGAATATTTATATTTTTCTATTATGGTGTGAATTCCCTATCCCTAACCCTAAGTCAGTACACATTATAATGTGAAATTTTATATATTGCTCTCCCAAATCTTGAATTTCCTTAAATCTAGGTACACTACCATAATTTTTAAATGTGTATCACCATTTATTTTTTATATCAGTGTTCAATTTGCATCCAAAACACTGTATATCCTGAATGAGGTTCAGCTTGTTTTGCCCATTTTTATATAAAATATTTTCATATGACACTCACTTCCCTAATTTCTGTTTAAAATTTTATATATTTATGTATGTTTTCCCACATATTTTCAGAAGTTCATTCTTAGGAATTTTCCTATACCTCCATAGTCATGTTTATTCTCTACCCCTAACCCTAAGTCAGTACAATACGGATATATAACTGAACCTACCTCCAAATCAGTTTTTAGATTTTCTTTCTTCTAGATGCCATATTGTAGGAGCACCCTCTGACCTTCAACCCTCCCTTCTCTATTTTTCCTTTCTATGCTGATGAACCACATGCTAGGCAGAGCATGCCTCATTGGTTGTAACCTCAAGGCCATGATTGGTTTGAGGACCCTATATAAGCTTCTGTACTTTCTGGAATAAACGTGTTCTGCGTCTTGCTTCAGCAGAGCAGTCTTTCCTACCCCTGGAGTCTGGGTGGAGTGACCCTGTGGACAATCACCCCTAACTCTCATCCTGTGGGACCCTATTACACCCTTCTTGGGGACCCCTCTTCACCCCATGAGACCTCAACTCATGGAGCAGACCCACAAGGCATGACTTCAAACAATATCTGGCACCCACATGCTCTGGGGCTTTTTTGACTCCATCCCTAAGTGATTTTGTAGAGTTCTCCCATCTTTGTTTTGCTGGTGAAGGTAACACCAGCCTTTTTGTAATTGTCTCATCGTTCTGTTTGTCTTTGTGTGACAAAGTTAGGTCAGGGAACCCTAATTATAAATATTTTATCTCTCCTAAGACCCAATCTCCCATTCACCTTCCTCTTCTTTAAATCCTTAGTTTTTTTCTGTCCCCTTGGTTTTCAGCTTGTCTTTGCTAGCATTTCCTCCTACTTTTGGGAGGCTTCCCCATTCATGACTTCCCTCCACCCATGTGGGCTGGTCCTGCCTCTTCCCACTCCTCCCCCTTTCCCCAGAGGCACCAGGCTACTGCCGCATGGGCCCTCTGTCTCTCAGATAGACGCTGAGAGTGCTGCTGTAAGGGACACAGTGGTCCTGCCAGTCATGCACAGAAATGTAAACAAAACTGCTGCTGCGAAAAGCTCCACCAGTGCTGGCCCCAGTCACAAGGGGTGGTGGTGCTGCCATCTGCACAGCAGCTCCATGTGCTGGCCTTGGCAGCCCCGCTGGTGCTGTGCCTGCCCAGGTGGCTACAGTGCCCTGGGAGGCTACACACATAGGCAGCGGCGGCCCACCTGCCTTGTCCGAGGGGGGACCACACTTTGGGAGTAGGTGTGCTCTTGGACTTACACTAGTGGGACACAGACACACACCAAAAGGCCAGCAAGGGCTGGGACTCACGCTTGCAGAAACTGTCGCACAGCCTCGTTGTGCGACATAAAGCCTCATGCTGCCTTAAACTGATGGAGAAAGGAGAGACTATTGAGTGTTCTGCGCCCACACCATCTCAGGCCAGGGCCATGCCCCCCTTCCTCCAGTGAATTGCCTAACACTGCAGGTGGCCCCAAATCCCTACTGCGGACCCATCCGTGGTGCTTCCTGCACAAACACAAACAGGCAGCCAGACAGGCTTTCTCAGAGAGCACATACACAGTCCACTTCTGTCCACCATTTAAACGTTACTGTTTGCTTTCACTTTAACATCTCCTGCCCCAACTCCTTCAACATGGGAGGTCTGCCTTACATTCTCCTGTTTCTTCTCACAATCAGTGGACCTTTCCCACCCCACTGTTCCTCCAAGCCCCTCCACCCATCTGTCTTCTCAGCCCCACTGCCATCTCTCCTCTCAGGTGGGTGCAAAGGTCAGGCAGTGGGGTCAGCGAGTGACCACCCCTGGGGCCAGCAACCACCATGGCACCACAGTGTACCATGGCCAGCTCCAGGACAGCTGGGAAGGCCTGGCAGTACAGTCCCCCAGCCACAGTGCTGTTCCTATGGGGCAAGCCAAAGTTTCTAGGCCACCTCTCCCATGCCTAGGCCTCTCCTCCACCCCAGCCTCTCTGTCTTTCCTACCCCATAAACCTAGTGATGGCACTCATGGCAGAGGGTTGGGGCTTGCTGTGGGCAGGACAGACTGTCCCCAGTGCACTCTGGGCAGGTCACGCCCTTGGGCTCAGTGAGTCAAGGCCCAATTGCACTTATAAACCAACAAGTCCATCCCAGTTAGGCACAGGAACTTCAATAAGTGGGTTTCTGCCAATAAGGAAGTTTCTGTTCATTATGGTGGAACCATAATGAATTATTAATTCATATACTTTGTATTCACTTTTGTGCTGGTAAAAAATGTACCAATTGTCTATTTATTGTGCACCATCTAATGCTTATGCAAGAAAACAAACTACATAGTTTCACTCACTTAAATGTGCTGTATGTTTAGCCTGAAAATCTTACTGCTTAGAATCAGATTCCTGATTAACTTAACCCATCTCCTAGAGCTACTTTGAGCTGCATTGCCAGGTGAAATCACTTCTTAAAGACTAAATATAAATGTATTTATTATAATACATGTATATGTATTATAATTTCAAAATACTTTCAAAATACTATTATACAATGTATAATACTTTTAAAAAAGGTAGGCCTTAGAGATTTTTCTTGAGTCAAAACAGCAGCTTTTAAAACAAAAACAAAATAGAAACAAAAGTGAGTGGCACTGGCTCAATGCTGTTAAAGTTTTAAAAGTTTCTACCTTTAGATTAAAACACCTCACTCTGCTGGGTGGAGCAATGGCCTATTCTTGTGCCTACGTTTTCAGCATTAAGGAAACTTCTCCATGAGCAACTTGCTTTAGGTCATATTGAGACTTCAACTAGCCCTCATACTTAGCTGAATTGACTGCACTTCTCCTGATGCTGGAATGATATCAGACCATTTCCCTTATCATAATCTCTGATAGCATATATGCTGTCAAGGTCTGCTGCTTCCATTGCTTATTCCACATTTAGGCATGGAGACTGTCCTGTTGATCAGCCTATGGCTACCCTCAAGGTTATACTAGAAGTAAGACAACATCCATGGTATATTATACATGTTTGCTCCCATTCTGGGTTGCCTGGATTTCTATCAGAAGGGAATGCCTCTATTGGCAAACTTGTAAGTCAGTCTAAAGTCATGATGTCCATTCTAGAACAAGCTAGAGCCTTACAACAGCAGTTTCACCTCTCAGCAGATGGTCTTCATCACCTATTGCCTGAAATCTCAATCCAAAAATGCAAGTACCTGACACAGGCATGCTCCTCTTGTGGCCCATTGTTACCACTGGGCCCATTTAAACCACAGGGAGTCAACCCCCATGGGCTATTGCCCAACTCCCTTTGGCAAATGGATGTCATTTATGTCCCTAGCTTTGGGAAACTGAAATTTGTACATGTTATAATCGATAACTATTTTTCCCTTGTGTACACTACTGCCTTTGCAGGGGAAAAAGCAACCCATGTGATTAAGGCTCTAAAGCAAGTAATGCTATTAATGGGTGTCCTGTGGTCAATCAAAACAGACAATGGCCCAGACTATATCTCCCTCAGATTGAAGACATTTTTAACTCCCTGGGGAATTTCCCATACCAAAGGGATTCCCTATAACCCTCAGGAGCAAGCAGTCATTGTAAGAACCAATCACACTCTAAAGGAGATGCTTGAGAAATTTGATCCTATTGAAAAGGACCACTCTTTGAGATTGTTGGATGCTTTATTTACCCTCAACTACTTCACTTTTGATAAACAAGACCTCAATGCAGCAATCCGACACTGGGGTCCATTTACCTTCCCTACTCCCTTCCCTCATTATGATAGAAGTAGCCCTTGATCCTTCAGTGGAAGGGCCGAGAACCTCTGCTAACACAAGTCTAAGCCCCTTTGGACTCCAGCCGGGAATATTCGTCCAAGCCTCTGTTGAAAAGACAACATAACTCCCTACCTGAAGAGAGAATCCCCTTCTTGAGTACCTAGACCAAAGCTAATGTTATTTTCAACCCTTCTGTTCTTCAAAAGGTGTGCAGTGAATTATCAGCTCTGTTAGATCCATCCAATTGGGTTTTCATTGGACTCAGAGTTCTAAGCCCTCTTCTGGGCCTTCTCTTTGTCAAACTAAACAAGCTCTCTTATTTCATATTGTTAAAGAATCACAGGAACACAAGAAAATTCCCATCACATGGATCACAGCCCTTGAGAACATGTAAGAAGCTCGCCCACTTCATCTTCATTGGAAACACAAGGCTTCAGAGCTTTGGCCAATCCTAACCCCAAACCCTCTTCCCTTAAAAACCCTCCCAATCCCATTACCCCTTCTCTTGGGAGAGAATACATCTCGAGTTATGTTCACATGGGCTAGTTAGCCAATGATGAGTAAGATGTCCAGAGGAGCACAACCTAAGACAGGCACAATCTCCTTTGCCCCTCTCATTTGCACGGGCTGCTTAGTCAATGACAGGTAAGATGCTCAGAGGACCACAACCTAAGACAGACCCAGTCTTGTTTGCACCCCCTCTCTCATATGCAACATGTAGGATTCTGGAAATCCAGCGGAATGACTCTCTCCCAGGAGATTATTACAGATTTCTCCAACATCCTTGCTTATGGGCCATACAGGCCTCACTGACCTTTCAAATAAAAGTAAAAAAGGGGATATGTAGGAGCACTATCTGACCTTCAACCTTTCTCATTTTGTGGTAATGAACCACATGCCTGGCAGAGCATGCCTCATTGGTTGTAACCTCAGGGCCATGATAGTTCTGAGGACCCTATATAAGCTTTTGAACATCCTGGGATTAAAGGATTCTGCGTCTTGCTCCAGCAGAGCAGTCTTACCTACCCCTGGAGTCCGGGTGGAGTGACTCCATGTACCATCACCTCCAACCCTCAAACCGTGGGACCCCATTCCATCCTGCCTGGGGACTCCTCTTGGTCCCAAAAGAGGCCAACTCATCCAGCAGACCCATGACACATGACTTCAAACAATAACATAGATTTTAATATGTGTTTGGCAGTCTATGTTCAAATGTCAATGTTCAGTGTGCATAACACACTCTTTAATCATATCTCAGGTTCATCCTACCTACAACTGACTGACATAATATATATTCATAAGACCCTCAATTTACTCATCCTTGTTTAGTATTCTGCCTATACATGTATGTTTCCTTGTATTTTCAGAAGCTATTTCTTAAGAATATACATATAATTCTAGATTTATATTAATTCTCTATATTGAACTCTAAGTCAGTACAAGTCAGGATGTAACATTTCATATATTTCTATATAAACACCAACTTTTTTATTTCCTTCTACACCCATATGATTTTCCAGGAGTTATTGACTTTAATTTTTAATTTATACTGTGAATGATTCTTATCTATCACATTTAATCAGATATGAGATTCAAACTCAAGTTCTCCTATTTACATAATATATTCATTATTATTTACTGTGACTCATCCTTGTGTAATATTTTATGTACTCACATATGCATTACCACAAATTCTCAGAAGAACATATTAATGATTATTTATATTACTCCACGTTTATATAAAATGTCTCACCCTAACCTTAGTGAGCACAATAACTGATTTTATAGTTCACTTCATCTGTACATAATTCCATCTTTTCTTAAATTCAAGAACATTAATATGTATTTTCCTGTGTGTTTTGCTGATTCTTTTCAATTTTTAATCTCCCATTTCTATATGCATCACATAATATTGTGAGATCCCTCTCTGATGAAAAGGGTTTCCCTACATGCTGAATTACAACATTAGAAAAGCAGAACAAGGGAAGCACTGAAGACGGGTTTCTTGGAGAGTGGTCATGTAGATGTCTTTCAGCAAGGAGAATAGGGCCATAGGTGGTATCTGGATACCGAAAAGGACATGTGTATTCCCTTTTCATATGTGTATGCTTTCTTTTTCTCCTCTTCTCTAAACCTTCTGTCTCTTTTCTGCATATACTTGGTGAGATGGTCAATTGAAGTCAAGCCAATACATAGAGAAGAATCTCCAGATGCAGGTAATTAGACAGGGAGGGGTATAATTAACATCCTTCCTGGGAAGACAATCATTAGCAACAGGTGGAAGCTGGGGCATTGTTGAATTAAAAGGTTGGAGGAAGACCTCTGACGGCATGAGCATATCAATAGCTCTTCAAATTTCCCTACTCAATTTGGACTTTTCTTTCTAGTCGAGCTCGACTATTTTATCTATACTGATAGTCTTTCTGATTTTGGCTTCTCTGGTATATCCAAAATGAGACTTATTCTGGTTTCAAATCACTCTCCCTTTACTCATGCCTGGGTAGAATTCAATACACTCATGTAGGTTTTTTCATATATTTTCAGATATACTCTCTTAGGAATGTACATATTTTCCAAAATTCAGATTAATTATCTTACACTCAAATAATTCAGTAAAATATTGGATAAAAATTTTAAGTCTAATTTTTTAAATATTCTTTATTCCAGGTACCTCAATGTAAATTTGCAAGTCTATTTCACCTTCTATTTTCATGGTTTTGTTACATTGTATACAATGCTGATACATATTTTATAAAAGATTCACCCAAATTTCTCATATTTACATAAATTATTTTATTATGATTCTGTTTACAAATATTTGTGTAAGAATCTGTGAATCTTTTTCAATTTTTTCTTCTATTATGAGAAGTATATTCTCATGAATACTCATATTTCTCCATTATGGTGTGAATTCCCTATTTCTAACCCTAATTTAGTACAAACTATGATATAAAATTTTATATATTGCTCTCTTCAATCCTAAATTTCCTTAAATCCAGGTACATCACAATAATTTTTAAATGTGTACTATCATTTGTTTTTTATATCAAAGTAAAATTTGCATAAAAAATACTGTATATTCTGAATGAGGTTCAGCTTGTTTTACCCATAGTTCTATAATATATTTTCATATGACACTCACTTGTCTTATTTCGCTTTAAAATTTTATATATTTATGCATATTCCCACATAATTTCAGAAGTTCACTTTTAGGAATTTGCTTATATCTCCTTAGACATGTTAATTCTCCAACCCTACTCCTAAGTCATTTCAAATTGGATACATTACTGAACCTACTTCCAAATCAATTTTTAGGTTTTCTTCCATCCAGATGCCATATTATAGTTTTTCAAGTGTGTTTGGTAGTCCATGTTCAAATGTCAATGTTCAGTGTGCATAACTCACACTTTTAATCATACCCTAAATTTATTCTACCTACCACTGATTGATGGAAGATATTTTTGTAAGACTCTAAATATACTCATCTTTTTTTTAGTATTCTTTCTATATGTTTCCTCACATTTCTAGAAGCTCCTTCTTAAGAACATATGTATAACTCCATATTCATGTTAATTCTCTAAATTTAACTCTAAGTCAAAGCAAGTCAGGATGTAACATTTCATATATTTCTGTATAAACATCAAATTTTGTTTATTCCATGTACACCCATATGATTTTGCAGGAGTATTAAGTCTTTAATTTTTAATTTTCTCTGTGAATGTTTTATATCCATCCCACATAATCAGATATGAGATTCAAATTCAAGTTCTCATATTTAGATAATATATTTGGCATGACCCACTGTGACCCATTCTTGTGTAATGTTTCATGTACTCCCATATGCATTGCCACACATTCTCAGAAGGGCACAGTCATGTTCTTTTATATTATTCCACATTTATGTTAAATCTCTCACTGTATCCTTAGTCAGGACAATATCTGATTTTTATAATTCACCTTCATCTGTACCTAATTTCATCTTTTCTTAAATCTGAGAACATTAATATATATTTTACTGTGTATTTTGGTTGTTCTTTCCAATTTTCAATCTTCCATTTCTATAGGCATCATGGTAATACTGTCAGTAACCTCTAATAAATGCTGATTCTTCATATGGTGAATTACAACATTAGAGAAGGCAACAAATGGAAGCATTGAAGCTGGGTTTATTGGAGAGTGGTAGTGTTGATGTCTCTTAGGAAGAAGTGGTATCTTGTATAGATATAGGTGGTATCTGGATCCCAAGTAGGACATGTGTATTCTTTTTTTATATGTGTATGCCTTCTTTGTTCTCCTCTTCACTTTCTGTCTCATTTTTGCTTTGTGACTATGCCCAGCATATTCTTGGTGAGATGGTCAATTGGCATCAGGTCAATTCATAGAGAAGAATCTCCACATGCAGGTAATAGGGTAGGGAGTGCATAATTGACATCTTACCGACAAGACAATTATTAGCAACTGGTGGCAGCTGGGGCACTTTTGAATAAAATGTTGAAGGCAAGCCTTTGAAGACATGAACATTTCAATAGCTCTCCAAATTGCCAGACTCAATTTGGACTTTCTTTCCATTCTGACTCAACTTTTCTCTCTAGACTGACTGTCTAATCCTGACTTCTACCATACATCCAATATGAAACTCATTCTGGTTTTTACTTATGAACAAAATACAATTTCCAACAACTCTCACTTTATTCATGCTTTATTAGCATTGTATACACTCTTGGAATATATTTTACATATTTTCTGATGTACTTTCTATGAATATACATATTTCAAAAAATTTGGTTTATTTCTCTCACCCTCAACTACGTCAGTCAAATATAGAGTAAAAATTTTACCTGTCTCTCCAAATTCCTAAAATTCCTTAATTCCAGGTACCCCAACATAAGTTTTCAAGTGTATTTCACCTTCTATTTTTAAGGTTTTTGTTACATTGTATACATTGTTTTATATATTTTATAGAATATTTGACTGTTTTTCATATTAAGATAATATATTTTCTTAGCCTGGTGTGGTGGTGCAAGCCTGTAATCCCAGCACTTAGGGAGGCAGAGACAGGAAAATTGTGAGTTCAAAGCCAGCCTCAGCAACAGCAAGGTGCTAAGCAACTCAGTGAGATGCTGTCTCTACATTAAAAAAAAAACACAAAATATGGCTGGGGATATGGCTCAATGGTCAAGTGCCCTTGAGTTCAATCTCCAGTACCAAAAAAGAAAAGATAATGTATTTTCTTATGGTTCTCTGTTAACATGTTTGTGTAAAATTCTATTAATCCATCTCCATTTTCCCTTCTATTATCAGAAGTATATTCTTATAAATATTCATATTTCTCTATTATTGTGTGAATTCCCTAACTCTAACCCTATGTGTGTAAAAAATATATAAAATTTTACATATTGCTCTCTTGAACCCTAAATTTCCTTAAATCTAAGTACACCCCAATAATTTTTAAATGTGTATCACCATTTATTTTTATATCAATGTTAAATTTACATAAAAAGCACTGTATACCCTGAATGAGGTTCAATTGTTTTGCCCATTGTCACATAATATATTTTCATATGACAATCTGTTGCTTCATCTCTCTTTAAAATTTTATATATTTATGCATTTTTTCCCACTTATTTTCAGAAGTTCATTCTTAAGTATTTTTCTCTATCTCAATAGACACTAACCCTATGTCAGTACAAATTGTATACATTATTGGACCTATGTCAAAATCAATTTTTAGGTTTTCTTTAATCCAGATGCCATATTATAGTTTTCCTAGTGTGTTTGGCATTCTATGCTCAAATGTCAATGTTCAGTTTCCATACTTCACACTTTTTATACTACCTGAGGTTCATCCTACCTACCACTGATTGACATAATATATTATCATAAAACTCTCAGTTTACCCATACTTGTTTGGTATTCTGTCTATACATGTATGTTTCCTCATATTTTCAGAAGCTCTTTCTTAAGAATATATATAACTCCATATCCTGTTAATTCTCTAAATTTATGTCTAAGTCAGTATAAGTCAGAATGTAACATTTCACATATTTCTGTACAAACACCCACTTTTCTTCATTCCATGTGCATCCATCTGATTTACCAGGTGTATTTAGCCTTTTATTTTTAACTTTCACTGAGAATGTATCCATTCAACTTAATCAGATATGAGATTCAAATTCAAGTTCTCATATTTACATAATACATATTATGACTCACTCTGACTCAATCTTGTGTAATATTTTATGTACTCACATTTGCATTACCACACCTTCACAGATCTACATAGTCATGATTATTTATATTATTCCACATTTATATTAAATCTCTCAACCTAACCTTAGTTGGGACAATATCTGATTTTATAATTCACCTTCAGCTTTATTTAATTCCATGTTTCTTAAATTCAGGAACATTTATGTTTATCCTAGGGCTACACATAAGCCTCCCTCCTTTATGAAAAATAAGTCAAGGCCTCTGTGATTCTTTCTGGAGGGCTACTTCTGCTAAGGAAACTACCTGTTGTTCAAGGTGAGAAATAGAAAACTCTAAGTGCCCTAAGTCTTGCTCTACTTGTTGGCTGAGGTTTTTGAAGTTCTGATTAGTGAAAATAAGGGAAGTTGCCAGGGTCCAGCATCTGCTGGTCGTGAGGTCCTTGAAGGTGAGATGAGTGGTGTTGGCAAGGGGATAGAGAATGAGACACAGAGACCAGATATGGTGCAACCTGCGTCTGAATTTGCTCAGTGGCAGGACTTTATTTATATGCATAAAATGTTCAATAAACTTTGTTTTTCTCATAGACTACTTTCATTAAAATCATTAGATCATCATAAATGAATACGTTATTAATCATACAAATGTAGAAAGATGTTATTCCATGAGATCCCACAATAAGGAAATACATAAAACATATGTTCTATATTTAACAATTACATATGATAGTTTTGGCCAGCTTAAAATAGAAAAACACGCTTAATAAGCTAAAAAATAGACCTATCAAAATGTTAACCTATTACCTTTCATCTAGAGGTTTTCTACATTTATATTTTTTTCTTAACCTATCTTAATGTCTACCTTAAAATTGTTAAAGTCTCATCTATCTCCTTAAACCCATTACTTTAATTTTCTAAGAATAAACATTGAGGCTAATATGTGCTAATACATAACAACTGGGCAAAGTTAATAATAATCTACTAGGTGTGAGACTGTGGTTTGTGGTTTTCACCAGACTCTTAAGTTTCTACTTCTACTATAAATGAATAAGTAAGTTTCTATATAGCTAGTCTACATGACTAAAATCACATCTTCTATACTATCATTGACATATATTATTTCTAGTATGAAATCTTCCCAAATTACCATTACTTAAGTTCTGCTCAAACCATTGCTTGCATAGTTTTAACTCTACTTCCCTAGGTAAACATCTAAGTCTCTGTTTCCTGATTCTTCCCAGAGTGATAAAGTTTTATACATGAAACCCATCTTTCCCCATAAATATAGGCTCCTGTCAAAGGTAAAGGAGGCAGTGTGACTGTAGGAGGTGCTTCTAGAGTAGTAACTATTCATCTGGGTACCTGCCATGTAACTCCCTTTCCCATCTCAAAGATTATATATGATCCTGAATGTCTGGTAGGAGGAATCCACCTGGGCCAGGACTTTTTTCAGGTTTTGGCTGTACCAAAGCTATAGCTTTTGGCTTGAGTACAGTAGGAGGATTTGTTGCCCACAATTCCTGCTGCTGGAATTGCACATCTGCTTCCTACATTTCCCATTGGTGGACTAGGGAATATATTTTCCCTAGGAAGATCAGATGTTTTCATGAACTCATATACATTGTAGGGGCTTCCAAAAAAGGGGTATTCTAGATGTGCTTTTGGGATTTTCTATCTTTCCTAGGAAAAAGCTGGAAGGCATAATAGGAGACTGAGACTGTGCTCCTGAGTGATATAATTATTAACTCCCGACTGCCATAACATCTGCATAGAATTAGACAAGAGTGTTTTTTATTCAGGGTTAGCAAGAAAACATTCATTAGTATAATTATCTCTATTATTCTTCCAACAATCATTCCAAGCAAAAACAAAATAAGGAGTAAATGCTTTAGCCTAAATCCATATGGGCCCACTGGAACTTTGTCAAACAATGTTGCCATCTGGAACACGGGCTGTGACAGGAGTATTCTTCCATCGTTCCCCTCTGGAGAACCCCCTCAGCTCAGGGTCCCATTCTAAACCAGTTTTTCTAGTCTTTTGGAAACTGGCCACAAAAATCTTAGCCTGGCATTATGAAAAACATTGGTTACATGGGCTGCCATGGTTAAAAATTTGGGATCACCTCCAGTAGTTGGAAGTAACTTTGTAAACTCTTTAAGTTTTTGGAGGTTTCTGTGAATATCTGGAGCTGACAGAGAGACAAAAGCCAAATTTTCTAGACAAAATGGTGTTTTCACATATCTTAGAAATGACAATCCTATAATGCTCTAGTTTTAATCTGTCCTTTGTAGGAACTGATTTTTCTACTTTGTTGGCCACATGGCTCAGTTTCTAACTGAAGGCAATCTCTAAAATGCTCTTTTATCTTTAGCTTTTACTCTTGACTTTTTTTTCAGTTCTGTTGGCAGCTGTTTACATGTTAATGCAAGCTTTAGTAAGCACAGTTAAAAACATTTTTAGTCATTTATTTTTTTATTTGGTATTTGATCTGGGTGAAGAAGCCACCCAAGAATAATTTTTTTGGATGTGGTCAGAGATGGGGAGGTCAGTGGTCCCCTCCAAAGGCCATCTGACCTTGAATGTGGGTCACTCAAGGGAACAGAATGTGGTTAGCTTACCTGGGTAAAGGGCATCCCCAGATTTGGCTGCCTTCCACTGAAAACCCTTAAAGTGTAATTTGATCAAATATAAAGGGCTAAGTATGGATGAAGATTGACTCACTATTCCAAAAGGCAAAAACACAGTACACAGAGACAAGACAAACAATAAACACACCACAGTTCGGCTAGAGATCTCAAGGCTATAATGCCTTTGTGGCTACCAAATATTAGGATGGTTTTGTGAGCTCTTACCTGAAACCTGAACCAGACCAGATGGAGTCCACCAGCGTCTCAGGTCGATATCTGACTCAGGGAAATGCACTGTGTCCAGCTTGGCCCTCAAGTCCCCTGTGGTATAGTAATACTGTATTTACCTATTCCTGTAGGGCCATTAATTCCCTCGGTAGAGAGGATCATTCCCTGCTCCACACTCCTGGGAAGGAGGGTGGGTGGAGAAACTGGGAAGAGGGATCATGGCCCATGCACCAAATGTTGCATCCAACACTCACCTCTCCCTAAGGAATGCAGCTCAGACAACTCTGCAGGAGCAGCAAAGTTTATTGAGGAAATAGGAACACAAGCCAATTGATTGGGGTCAGCTCTTCGATCCTTCAGAGTTACCCCAAAATGAGGGTTTCAGAGGTTATTATGGGGTGGGCTAGATACATGAGTCAGGAAAACAGTATTTGGCAAATATTCAACCTATAGTTATTTACATTTTAACCATGAAGTTGCCTCCTATGTCCCTTTTCAGTTCCCATAACTTCAGGTGACTGGCCAGTGGCTCTGGCAGTCTATAGTTTGGCCCCATCTTTGAGAAACAAGCATAGTAAAGCATTGATCATGGAAGAACCAAAAGCATGTTGGCAGACAAGTGCAGGCCTTAGCCAGAGTGACTCCATTTTGAGTTTGGATCTCATAGTTTTAAAACATATTTTCAGAAGTTCATTCATAGGAATTTTCCTGTATCTCCACAGACATGTTAATTCTCTAACCTTTGCCCTAAGTCAGTATATTTGGATACATTATTGGACATACTTCCAAATCAATTTTTAGGGTTGCTTTCATTCAGTTGCCATATTATAGATTTCCAAGTGTGTTTGGCATTTCCAAGTGTGTTTGGCATTCATTCCTGGGTAGGATTTTATATACTCATGTAGATTTATTCACATATTTTCAGATGTACTTTCTTGTGAACATTCCTGTTTCCCAAAATTCAGATTAATTCTGTCACTGTCAAAAAAGTCAGTACAAAATTGGTTAAAAATTTTAACTATCTCTCTGATTTCCTAAATTGTCTTAATTCCACCTACTCCAATATAAATTTCCAAGACTGTTTCATCTTCTGCTTTAATCTTTTTTGTTACATTTATACACAGTTGGTACATATTTTATAGGAGTTTTGAACACATTTCTCCACCCCAGTTCTGCTCCAGAGTTCCTGTGGACCAGCATGAGCCACAGAGGGCCCAAATCCACTCTCATGAAGCTCTATGGGTGTCCAACCAAGGGTTGACCAGAGACTGATATCTACCAGCCACAGAGAAAGGCACATCCAGGGTAAGAGTCACTTGCAGAGATCTCAGCATAAAGAGGCCCCAAGCAAGTTCACTTTGGGCCTGCCTCAGTTCCTCTCCAGAGGTCCTGTGGTCAGGCAAGACAGAAGGCCCAAAACTGCCCTTAGGGAATGCCAGGGGTACCCAGATGAAGACAATCCAGAGCCTGCTAGCCTCCAGCCCCAGGGAAGATCACACTCACTGTAAGAGTTGCACACAGACTCTCTTGCTTGTGACCCTGCCAAAGTGAGACCTGGAACCACCTCCAGTTCTGCTCCAGAGTTCCTGTTCACCAGCAGGAGTGCAAGAGAGGGGAAAAACAGCCCTCAGGGGCCACCTCAGGAGCCCAGCCAATGCCACTCCCACTGCCCTCTAGAGGGCTACCAACTTTAGTGGCAGTAGTGCCCATTGAGGACACTGGGGGAACAGAAGTAGCTCCAAGGTGAGACATGGGTAATCTGGAGTGTCAATACAAGATTATAAGATAGAAGCCAAAATAACTCAGATCAGTATTTCAAGAAAGGAAGAAACAAAATCAACATGAAAAAACAGGGGAAGAAAGTGCCCCAAATAAACCTCGATACCACTGTAACAGAATCCATTGACAACACAGTTGATATAATGACTGAAAAAGATTTCAGAATGTACATAATTAAAATGATCAGTGAATTAAAGAATGACATAAGTGAACAATTACAGGCAAAAACTGATCAATCCAACAAAGAAATAGGAGAACAAATAAAGGCAACCATTGATCATTCTAACAAAGAGATAAGAGAGCAATTACAAGTAGCAAGAGATTACTTTAAGAAAGAGCTAGAGATCATAAAAAAACCAATCAGAAATTCTTGAAATGAAGGAAACAATTAACCAAATAAAAAACTCAATAGAAAGCATCACCAGCAGACTAGATCACCTGGAAGACAGAACTTCGGATAATGAAGACAAGATATACAATATTGAAAATAAATTTGACCATACAGGGAAGATGGTAAAAAATCATGAACAGAACATACAAGAAATATGGGACAGCATCAAAAGACCAAATCTAAGATTTATTGGGATAGAAGAAGGCACAGAATTTCAAACCAGAGGAATGCATCAACTCTTCAATGAAATAATATCAGAAAATTTTCCAAATATAAAAAATGAAGTGGAAAATCAAATACTAGAGGCTTACAGGACACCAAATGTACAAAATTTCAATAAATCGACACCAAGGCACATTGTAATGAAAATGCCCAACATACAGAATAAGGATAGAGTATTAAAGGCTGCAAGAGAGAGAAACCAGATTACATATAAGGGGAGACCAATTCGTATCTCAGCAGATTTTTCAACCCAGACCCTAAAAGCCAGGAGATCATGGAATAACATATTCCAAGCCCTGAAATAAAATGGACGCCAACAAAGAATCCTATATCCAGCAAAATTGAGCTTCAGATTTGATGATGAAATTAAAACCATCCATGATAAACAAAAGTTAAAAGAATTTACAGCAAGAAATCCTGAACTACACAGCATTCTTGGCAAAATATTCCATGAGGAGAAAATGATAACCAACAATGAAAATTTACAAAGAGAGGAAATACACTAAAGGAAAGACCATTCAAAAGAGAAAACAAGTCAAGGTAAAAACCAAAAATAAACCAAAATGACTGGGATTACAAATCATATTTCAATAATAACCCTGAATGCAAATTGGCCTAAATGCACCAATTAAAAGACATAGACTGACAGACTGGATTAAAAAACAAGACCCAACAATATGCTATCTTTTTTTGTTGTTTGTTTGTTTGTTACCAGGGATTGAACTGAGGGGAACTCGACCACTGAGCCACATCCCCAACCCTATTTTCTGCTTTATGTAGAGACAGGGTCTCACTGAGTTGCTTTAGCGCCTCACCATTGCTGAGGCTGGCTTTGAACTTGCGATTCTCCTGTCTCAGCCTCCCTAAGTGCTGGGATTACAGGCTTGAGCCACTGTGCCTGGCTAACAATATGCTGTCTGTAAGAGACTCATCTCACAGGAAAAGACATCCACAGACTGAAAGTGAAAGGGTGGGGAAAAATCATATCACTCACATGGACCCCACAAACAAGCAGGAGTTTCCATTCTCATATCAAATAAAGTGGACTTCAAACCAAAGATGGTGAAAAGAGATAAAGAAGGTCATTTCATACTTCTTAAAGGAATCATACATCAACAAGACATAACAATCATAAATATCTATGCCCCAAATAATGGGGATTCTACGTATATCAAACAAACCCTTCTCAAATACAAGAATCAAATACACCACAACATAATAATACTTGGAGACTTTAACACAGCTCTCTAACCATTGGATAGATCTTTGAAACAAAATCTTAATAAAGAAACCATAGATCTCAATGAAACTATCAATAATTTAGAATTAACAGGCATTTATAGAGTGTTCTATCCATCAATGGGTAAATGCACTTTTTTTCTCAGCAGCACATGGAACCTTTTCCAAAATAGATCATATGTTATGTCACAAAGCCAGTCTCAGAAAATACAAAAAATAGAGATTTTACCCTGCATCTTATCTGACTAAATGGAATAAAATTACAAATCAATGACAGATTAAAAAACAGAAAATACTCCATCACCTGGAAACTAAATAATATGCTATTGAATGATGCATTTATAACAGAAGATATCAGGGAAAAGATAAAAAAAAACTCTTAGAGGCAATATAAAACTCTGATACAACATCAAAATCTCTGGGATGCCATGAAGGCAGTGATAAGAAGAAAGTTGATAGCACTAAACTCATTCATTAGAAGAAGTAAAAGTCAACAAATAAATGAATTGACTCTTTGTCTCAAAGCCTTAGAAAAGAAAAAACAAATTAACACCAAAAGAAGTAGAAGACAGAAAATAATCAAAATCAGGGCTGAAATCAATGAAATTGAAACAAAAGAAACAATTCAAAAAATTGACAAAACAAAAAGCTGGTTCTTTGAAAAAATAAACAAAATTGATAAACCCTTAGCTACCCTAATGAAAGAAGGAGGGAGAAAACCCAAATTACTAAAATCCGTGATGAAAAAGGAAATATTATGACAAACACTACTGAAATACAGAGGATAATTAGAAACTATTTTGATAATTTATACTCAAGTAAAATAGAAAACCCTGAAGACACCAACAAATTTTTAGAGGCATATGACCTACCCAATCTGAACCAAGAGGTCATACACAACTTAAACATATCAATTTCAAGAAAGGAAATAGAAGATGATACCAAGAGCCTGCCAACCAAGAAAAGCCCAGGTCCAGACAGATTCTCAGCTAGGTACTACAAGACCTTCAAAGAAGAATTAATAACAGTACTCCTCAAACTATTTCATGAAATAGAAAAGGAGGGAACCCTTCCAAACTCATTCTATAAGGCAAGTATCACCCTGATATCAAAACCAGACAGAGACACATCAAAGAATGAAAACGTCAGACTAATATCCCTGATGAACATAGATGCAAAAATTGTCAATAAATTCTGGCAAATTGCATACAAATCATATAAAAAATAGTGCACCATGATCAAGTGTGCTTCATTAGAGGGATGCAAGGTTGTTCAACATATGAAAATCAATTAACATAATACATTACATCAATAGACTTAAAGATAAGAGTCATATGATTTTATCAATCAATGCAGAGAAGGCATTTGACAAAATACAACACCCTTTTATATTCAAAATGCTAGAAAAACTTGGGTTAGTAGGAACATACTTCAACTTTGTAAAAGCTATCTATGCTAAACCCAAGGCCAACATCATCCTAAATGGAGAAAAATTGGAATCATTCCCTCTGAAAATGGGAACTTGACAGGGATGATCTCTCTCACCACTGCTATTCAACATAGTCCTTGAAACACTAGCCAGAGCAATTAGAGATAGGAAAGAAATTAAAGGGATATGAATCGGAAAAGAAGAACTCAAACTATCATTATGTGCAGATGACATGATTCTATACTTAGAGGATCCAAAAAATTCTATCAGAAAACTTTTAGAATTAATAAATGATTTCAGCAAAGTAGTGGGATATAAAATCAACACCCACGAATCAATTGCATTTCTATACATCAGTGATAAACCCTCTGAAAGAGAAATTACACCAAAACAACTAACAACCCAATCAATAAATGGGCCAAAGATCTGAAAAGAAACTTCACAGAAGATATACAGTTCACCAACAGACATATGAAAAAATGTTCAACATCTCTAGCAATCAGAGAAATGAAAATTAAAATTACCCTAAGATATCATCTCACACCAGTCAGAATGGCAATTACCAAGAATACAAACAACAATAAGTGTTG
>CM053410.1:35817790-35851498 GCA_028644305.1 Xerus rutilus | reverse complement strand
TGAATGGATAAAGAAACTGTGGTATATATACACAATGGAATATTACTCAGCAATAAAAGAGAATAAAATTATGGCATTTGCAGGTAAATGGATGGAGTTGGAGAATATCATGCTAAGGGAAGTAAGCCAATCTCAGAAAACCAAATGTCAAATGTACTCGTGGATAAGTGGATGCTCATCCATAATGTGGGGAAGGACATGGGAACAATGGAGGAACTCTGTTCACAGGGGTTTAAGGGGGGAGGGGGCATGGGGACAGTAAAGGTGGTGGAATATGATGGTCATCATAGCCCTAACTTTATGTATGACTGCATGTATGTTGTGATTCTATATCACTTACAACCAGAGAAATAGAATGTTTTCCTCTGAGTACAATGAATCAAATTGCATTCTGTTATCATGTAAGCCTAAGTAGAACAAATAAATAAATTAAATAAAAAATATATGATATAAAATCTTACATATTCTTGTCTCAAATCCTAAATTTATTTAAATCCAGGTATAGAACAATAATTTTTAAATGTGTATCACCATTTTTTTTATATAAATGTTAAATTTGCATACAAAACAAGGTATATCCTGAATGAGGTTCAATTTGTTTTGCCATAGGCAAATAATATATTTCCTTATGAATATCTTGCCTCATTTCTCTCTAAATTTTTATATTTTATGTATGTTTTTCTACATATGTTCAGAAGTACATTCTTAGGAATTTTCCTGTATCTCCATAGACATGCTAATTCTCTGACCCTAACCGTTTGTCAGTACAAATTGGATACGTTATTGGACCTACTTCAGAATCAAATTTTAGATTTTCTTTCATCCAGGTGCCATGTTATATTTTTCCAAGTTTGTTTTGCATTCTATGTTCAAATGTCAGTGTTCAGTTTCTATACCTCACACTTTTAATCATACGTGACATTTAGCCTACTGACCACTGATTGACATAATGTATTTTCACAAGACTCTCAATTTACTCATCCTTGTTTAGTATTCTGTCCATACATGTATTTTTCCTCATATTTTCAGAAGCTTTTTCTACAGAATATATGTGACACCATATCATGTTAATTATCCAAATTTGACTCTAAGTTAGTACAAGTCAGGAAGTAATATTTTACATATTCCTGTACAAACACCAGGTTTTCTTTGTTCCATGTACACCCATATGATTTACCAGGTGTATTTAGCCTTTAAATTTTAATTTTCACAGTGAATGTTGCATATTCATCTGAGTTTATCAAATATGAGATTCAAATTTGTGTTCTCATATTTACATAATATATTTGATAAGACTCACTCGGACTCATCCTTGTGTAAAATTTTATGTACTCACATATGCATTACCACATGTTCTTAGAAGTTCATAGTCATGGTTATTTATACTATTCCACATTTATGTTAAATCTCTCACCCTAACCTTATTTGGGACAATATCTGATTTTATGGTTCAAATTTAGCTGTACCTAATTCCATCTTTTATTAAATCCAGGAACATTAACATAAATTTTACTGTCTATTTTGCTTGTTCTTTTCAATTTTCCATGTTCCACTTTTATACACATCAATGCAATAACATCAGTTACCTCTGGTGTTTCCCCACATGCTGAATTACACCATTAGAGAAGCAGACTCAGGAAAGCATTGAACCTGGGCTTATGAGAGAGTGGTAATGTTAAAGTCTCTCAGGAAGAAGAAGAGGGCCATAAGTGGTATATGGATTGCAGGAAGGACATGTGTATTTTTATATGTCTATGCCTTCTTTGTTCTCCTCTTCTTTTCAACTTCTGTCTCTTTTCTGCTTTGTGAGTATGCCCAGCATATACTTGGTGAGATGGTCAATTGGTGTCAAGCCAAGACATGGAGAAGAATATCCAGGTGCAGGTAACTGGGCAGGGAGGGGCATAATTAACATCTTTCTGGGAATACAATCATTAGCAACAGGTGGCAGCTGGGGCACCACCCTTTGAATGAAAAGGTTTGAGAAGGCTTCTGAATGCATGAACATTTCAATAGCTCTCCAACTAGCCAGACTCAATTTGGACTTCTCTTTTAATCTGACTCGACTTTTCCATCTAATTTGACATTCTGTCTAATTCTGGCTTCAACAGTATATCCAATATGAGACTCATTCTGGTTTCCACTTATGGCCAAAATACAATTTCCAATGACTTTCACTTCACTCATGCCTGGATAGTTTTGTATACACTCATGTATATTTTTTCACATATTTTCAGAAGTACTTTTTTATGAATATATATATTTCCCAAAATTCAGGTTAATTCTCTCATTCTCAAATAAGTCAGTAAATTCTTGGATAAAAATTTTAACTCTCTCTCTAATTTCCTTAATTCTAGGTACCCTAATATAAATTTCCAAGGCTATTTCACCTTCTATTTTCATGTTTTTGTTACATTGTATACATAGTTGATACATAATTTATAGGAGATTTGACCAGGTTTCTCATATTTTTATAAGGTATTTTCTTATGATTCTCTGTTGACATGTTTGTGTATGATTCTATGAATCCATCTATGTTTTCCCTTTTATAATCAGAAGTATATTTTCAAGAATATTTATAGTTTTCCATTATTGTGTGATTTCCCTAACCTTAACTCTAAGTCAAAATATGATATATAATTTTGCATATTGCTCTCTCAAATACTAAGTTTCCTTAAATCCAGGGACACCACAAATATTTCAAATGTGTATCACCATTCATTTTTTATGTCAATGTTAAATTCACATACAAAACACTCTATGTCCTGAATGAAGTTCAGTTTTCATTGCCTGTAGTCACATAATATAATTTTATTCCACTAATTTGCCTAATTTCTCTTTAAAAATTTATGTTTAAGTACATTTTTACACATATTTTAGAAGTTCATTTTTAGGAATTTTCCTATATCTCCATATACTTGCTAATTCTCTAACACTAATCATAAGTCAGTACAAATTAGATACTTTATTGAACCAACTTTGGAAATAATCTTTAGGCTTTCTTTAGTCAAGGTGCCATATTATACTATTCCAAGTGTGTTTTGAATTCTATGTTCAAATGTCAGTGTTCAGTTTGCACACCTCACACTTTTAATTGTAACTGAGATTCATCCTACCTACTATTGATTGACATAGTATATTTTAATAAGACTCTCAAGTTACTCGTCCTTGATTAGTATTCTCTTAATACATGTAATTTTTATTGATTTTAGAAGCTTTTTCTTAAGAATATACATATAACTCCATATTCATGTTAATTTTTAAATTTAACAATGTCAGTACAACACAGAATGTAATATTTCACTGTATAAACACAGATTTTTCTTCATTCCATATACACTCATATGATTTACCATGAGTATTTAGTTTTAAGTTTTAATTTTCCCTATGAATGTTGCATATACATCCCACTTAACCAGATGGGAGATTCAAACTCAATTCTCATATTTTCATAATATATTTGTTATAACTCATTGCAACTCATCCTTGTGTAATATTTTATAAATTCACATATGATTTAACACACGTTTTCAGAAGGACATGGTTATGATTATTTATATTATTCCATACTTATGTTAAATCTTTCATCTTAAACTTAAGATAATATCTGATTTTATAATTCAACTTCAGATGTATATAATTCCATTTTTACTTAAATCCAGAAACATTAATATACATTTTACTGTGTATTTTGTTTGTTATTTTCAACTTTCCATCTTCCATTTCTATAAGCATCCCTGTAAGGCTGCCAGTTAACTCTGAGGAATGGTGTTTCCCCACCATTGAATTACAGCATAAGAGAAGCATTGAAGCTGGGTTTATTGTAGAGTGGTCCTGTAGTTGTCTTTCAGGAAGGAGAAGAGGATCATAGGTGATATCTGGATCACAAAAAGGACATGTGCATTCATTTTTTATATGCCTATGTATTCTTTGTTCTCCTCTTCTCTTCACCTTCTGTCTCATTTCTGCTTCATGACTATGCCCAGAATATGCTTGGAGAGATCGTCAATTGGCCTCAAGCCAATACACAGAGAAGAATATCCAGGTGCAGGTAATTGGGCAGGGAGGGGCATAATTAACATCTTTCTGGAAATACAATCATTAGTAATGGATGGCAGCTGGGGTAGTTTGGAATGAAAAGTTGGAGGAAGGCCTCTGAAGGCATGAACTTTTCAATAGCTCTACAACATGCCTGACTTCATTTGGACATATCTTTCTGTTCTTACTCAACATTCCTATCTAAACTGTCTGTCTAATTCTGGCTTCTACTGTATATCTAATATATTGACATAATACAGTTTCCAATGTCTCTCACTTTACTCATTCCCAGGTAGAGTTTTCTACACTCATGTATGTTTCTTCACATATTTTCAGATATGCTTTTATCTATCTCCCTATCTATCTATGTATATTCATATATATATATATATATGTATACCCATATATATATATTTATTTCTTAAAAATTAGTTTAATTCTCTTACCCTCAAAGAAGTCAGTAAAATATTGGATAAAAATTTTAACTATCTCTCTAATTTCCTGAATTTCTTTAATTCCAGGTACCCCAATATACATTTCCAAATCTATTTCACCTTCTATTTTTATGGTTTTTGTTACATTGTATACATAGTTGATACGTAATTTATAGTGGATTCGACCAATTTTCTCATATTTACATAATACATTTTCTTATGGTTCTCTGTTGTCACGTTTGTGTAAAATTCCATGAGTCCATCCACATTTTCCCTTCTATTATCAGAAGTATATTCTCATGAATATTCATATTTCTCCTTGATTGTCTGAATTCCCTAACCCTAACCTTAAGTCAGTACAAAATATGTTATAAAATTTTACATATTGCTCTTTTTAAAACTAAATTTATTTAAGTCCAGGTACAGAACAATAATTTTTAAATGTGTATCACCATTTATTTTTTATATCAATGTTAAATTTGCATAGAAAACACTGTATATCCTGAATGAGGGCCAATTTGTTTTGTCCATAGTGACATAATATATTTCCCTATGACAATCTCTTGCTTCATTTCTCTTTAAAATTTTATATTTTTAGGGATGTTTTCCCACATATTTTCAGAAGTTTATTCTTAGAAATTTTTCTGTATCTCCATAGACCAGTTAATTCTCTAGCCCTAACCCTAAGTCAGTGCAAATTGATACATTATCGGACCTAATTTGGAATTAAATTTTAGGTTTTCTTTTACCCAGGTGCCATATTATAGATTACCAAGTGTGTTTGGCATTCTATGTTCAAATGTCAATGTTCAGTTTCCATATCTCACACTTTTCATCATACCTGAGTTTCATCCTACTGACCACTGATTGACAGAATATATTTTCATAAGACTCTCAATTTACTCATCCCTGCTCAGTATTCTGTCTATACATACATTTTTCTCATATTTTCAGAAGCTCTTTCTTAAGAATATACATATAACTCCATATCATGTTAATTCTCTAAATTTGACTCTAAGTTAGTACAAGTCAGGTAGTAACATTTAACATATTTCTGTACAGACACCAACATTTTTTTGTTTCATGTACAGCCATATGATTTACATGAAGTATGTACATTTTAATTTTTAATTTTCACTTCGAATACTGCATATACATCCTACTTTATCAGATATGAGATTCAAATTGATGTTCTTATATTTACATAATGTATTTGTTAAGACTCACTGTGACTCATTCTTGTGTAATATTTTATGTACTCACATATGTATTACCACACGTTCTCAGAAGTACATAGCCATGATTATTTATATTATTCCACATTTATGTTAAATCTCTCACCTTAGCCTTAGCACAATAACTGATTTTATAGTTCACTTTCAGCTGTACCTAATTCCATCATTTTTTAAATACAGGAACATTAATATGAATTTTACTGTGCATTTTGCTTGTTCAATTTTCAATCTTCCATTTTTATATGCATCACTGTAATAATGCCAGTTACTTCTGAGGGATGGTATTTCCCCCAATACTGAATTATAACATTAGGGAAGCATTCCCAGGGAAGCATTGAAGTTGGGTTTATTGGAGAGTGGAATTATAGATGCCTCTCAGGAAAAAGAAGAGGGCCATAGGTGGTATCTGGATTGCAAGAAGGACGTGTGTATTCCATTTTTATATGTCTATGATTTCTTTGTTCTCCTCATCTCTTCACCTTTTGTTTCATTTCTGCTTTGTGACTGCCCAGTATATGCTTGGTGAGATGTTCAATTGGCATCAAGCCAACACATAGAGAAGAATCTCCATATGCAGATAATTGGACAGAGAGGGGCATAATTAACATCTTTCTGGGAATACAATCATTAGCAACAGGTGGCGGCTGCTGCAGTTTTGAAAGAAAAAGTTGGAGGAAGGCTTCTGAATGCATGAACATTTCAATAGCTCTTTAACTTGCCAGACTAATTTGGACTTTTCTTTGCATTCTGACTCAACTTTTCTATCTACACTGACAGTCCGTCTAATTCTGGCTTCTCCAGTATATCCAAAATGAGACTGATTCTGGTTTTCACTTGTGGACATAACACAATTTCCAATGACTCTCACTTTACTCATGCCTGGGTAGGATTCTATACCATCATGTATGTTTTTTCACATATTTGCAGAAGTACTCTCTTATGGATATACCTATTTCCCAATATTGAGATTTATTCTCTCACCCTCAATTAAGTTTAATATGTGTGGAAAAAGAAAAATGGCCATGCATTTTGTGACTTTCACCTCCCCCAAAAAATGTCTTTCTGATCCTAATTATGCTAACAGCTCCCACCTCCCCCAACAATGTTTTTCTGATGCTGATTCTGGGAGGGAGGAGCGATTCACTATATTGAAATGGTAAATTGAGCATCCCATTGAATTGATAAACAAGCCCCAAATTCTTGAGTGCCCCAGAGAACCAGCACATTCTTCACTAGACCACCTGCCAAAATAGCCTATAAAAACCCAGTCCCTTTCTTTGTTCATGGGCTCACTTTCTACCAGGAAACTGGGTTCCATCACCACATCACCTTGTCCCTGCATCCTCTGTTCCTGTATGAAGCTCCATTTCTGAATAAAGCACAAAAATGACTTGTGAAGTTTGCTGTCCCAGTCTTTCTGCGCTAACATTTTGGTTCCCTGACTGGGAACAGGGTTAAAGACAATGCTTCTCTGTTTCCCGAACCCCTTTCTCCTTTCTCCTCTATCAGTTAAACAGCTGAAGGGACTTGGGGAGTGACCATTGAGTGTCCAGCACCCCTAAAGCTCTATGAAAGCTGGGAGACCCCCCAGCCACCGCTCTTTGGAGCTATGGCTGAATCTCTGAACTGACTGTGCTTCCCCCATGCCCTTTCCTGCCCACTTTACACAGGAGACTCAATGCAAGGTAGACGGCAGCAAGCCATAGGCAACTGAAGGCAGCTGGCCAGGGCTACTCCTTGGTGCTGTGTGAAGGCTTTAGTCCCAAAGCCTCACCCAGACAGCCCTTCAGGGTAATGAGTCAACTGCTGTGTGGGAGAAATTTGATGCACATGTCAGGTAGAAGGCTCAACAGTGACTGAAGGCATATGGCTGGAGCTACAGCCCAGCACTGCCTGAAAACTTTGAGTCTGAGGCCTGATTCCAACAGCCCCTCTGGGGTACCAAAGATCAACTACACATTACATCCTTATGGCTTCATGCCATGTCAACAATAAAGGGACTTATTATGCCAAGCTCATTGTTGGCTTTAGGGAAAGCCCACCTTTTTTTATTCCCTGTCTTTCCCTCCCTGGTGCATTCAGCAAACTTTGCAAGTCATGGGACTGGCTTGCCAAATTTACTTCTGCATCCACCACTGGCCTCCTCATCTCTTCGGAAAGGTAAGACTCCTTTCTAAATTGGTCCCCCAATCCCCTCTATGTTGAACAAAGAACATGCCATCTGGCTACCAGGACCCTGCCCCTTTAACAGTGGGGTTGATGGAAAGATATTTCTCCAATCCTTTGTGGGGAAAATCCAGTCTGGGACTGGCATTTTGGGTGACTAAAGAGCATAGAAGGACACTTTGTGCCCTGTTGTCACCTTCACTAGATCTCTCTCTGCTGGACAGAGATTCTGCCCCCTCCCTGCTGGACAGAGAAACAGAGACTCTACCGGGGCCCTGGCCCCTTATCACTGGGATTGTTGAAAAGATGTTTTCCCAAACCCTTGTGGGGAAAGTCCAGTCCAGGACTGGCATTTTTGGTGGCATAAAGACCATAGAGAATGCTTTATATCTTGTTGCTACCTTTCTCTAGACCTAGATCCTTACCACTGCCCTTCATTGCCACCTCCATCAAGCCTCTCCAAAGATGGGAATTATTCAATATGTTCTCAAGGACACACCCCTGGGCTGTCTCTCTGCCAATTTAAAAACCCACTATTCCTAAAGTGGACTCAAATTAAAATGTCTTATTAAGTTCAGCACTAAAATCTGGCCAAAATACCAATTAGAAAGCCCACACACATGGCCTCAATATGGAACTTTTGATAAAGATAGTCTACAGGCTTTAAATTAATATTTGATCCAGAATGACAAGTATCCAGAACTTTCCTAAAAGGAACTTTCTTCCTTCCCCACTCAAACCCCTCCTTACACCTCAAAGTTAAATATAAGCTCCTTGCCTCTGCAATTCAGAGCCCAAACAAAGCCCCTAAGGCTCATGCCCCTACCCAATCTCATAATACTCCCACTAAGAGACCCTTAAAGCCCTGCTACAGATGTGGTCAGGACAGACACTGGGCAAAAGCCTGCCCTAATCCAAGACCCCCCCCCACTGACCTTGTCCCAATTGTGAACAACTGAGGCACTGGAAGGTGGAATGTCCCCAGAGAAGAACACCCCTCCCCTGGGCACCCACATCCAATCCTCAGCTCCTCAGCATGAAATTATTGGAATGAGGGAGCCTGATCTTTCACTCAGAACATGGACAAGCATTAAAAATTCATCATCAAAAGGCAAAAGTTACCCACCCCCTTGCATCCACCCTACACTGCTTTGCAGTCATAAACTACAACTTTGTAATCCCCTCCTTCATTTACAGCTTCAAAATAGCATATAAAACCCCCTCCCTTACAAGTCCACCAACCTCAAGATCCCAAGATTAAAAATTCTCACACCCAAATAAATGCCTGACCTATTTCTAGCGCAAACTTACTGAGGCAGTCACCAAATATAAAACTTTAAATGTGAACAGACCTGATGGAAATCTCTTCTTACATTTTCACTTTATCAGTGGGTCTACACCCCACATCCACAAAAAACTTAAACAGTTAGAGAATGATCCTAAATCTCCCCCAACATTTACTTTTAGCTCATCTTAAAATTAAACATCAGCTCCTAGCCTCAGCCATCCAAAGGCCTAAAAAGCCACTGCTACCCATGACTTCACTAGATCCTCCAATACATCTCCTAAACATAAGAAATAATAATTTAATGTATCTACATCTCCCCCATACCTCCAGCTTCCCCTCCCCTTACAAACTATATTTTAAGAAATCTTGACAAACTTTAGCTCCATTTTCCTTAAACAGAATCGCACAATACAATACAGCCAGAACTTTTACATTCCAGCTAGCTACCTGCCTGGTGATATCCCCACCCCCATAAACCACCAGGCTTACAGCTTTCACAGCTGGCCCAGGCCATCGCTTTTTCAGACCTTAGCCCAAGGGGGAAAAAAAGGAAAAAAGAGGTTAGTTTACATCTACCTAAGCTCCCCCACCCTTCTTCACCCATCTTTTCCTCCTCCGTTCTCTGATGTTGCTTTACTGAAACAACAGTCATGATTTCTTTTTCTAGAACTCTTCACTCTTACATTTTTGAACTTATAACTTTTATTCTGCATGCTAAAATTAAAACTTCTGATTATATGTATCTTATCTAACTATAAAAGTTTTTTTTACACTCTACTTTGCTCAGAGATCAATTTACAAGGTATATCTTTAATCCAAGAGGCCTTTTGTTTATCGTTTTATGTATTGTCTGATCTACATGCTGTCTGTTTTTGTATATTGTCTTGTCTACATGTATTTGTGTATCAAACCTAACATATAGAGCGCTCATAAAATAAGATTAAAAATGGATCCAAATACCTTTGATTCACGTGATTCAAAAATTTGATCTAAATTGAGTAAACAAATAAAATCAAAATTAAAAAAATCTTTAAAATCACTACCTCGCATGTTTTTCTTTCCAGACAGTTGAACAATGAAAGGTATTGTTCTCTATAGAATGTTTAAAATGTAATTAGTTATCATTCCTTCTAGGATTTCCTTCACCAGAAAATAACAACTTAAAGTGCTAACTAAGCCTGATTTTTATGAATAGCCTAAGTTAAAAGTAATTAGATCAGACTTAACATAAATGGGACAAACATTATAAATGTGGGTCTCATAAAATTGTTACTTGATGAAGAATTTAAAATTGCTTTGTTATCACTAAAACAAAATTACTTAATTTGAAGCCCAACAGGTATAATTCTATATACTTAAACATTACATTTTTATAAATGGTGAATAAATGTAATTCTCTAACCCAGCCTAATTCTGTCTTAAGATTGAAAGCCAATTCGACAAGAGATCATAATGGTTTATTTTTGTTTTGTTTGCTTGGACCATGTTTGGCTTTGATTAGGTAATTGTCCTTCTTAAAATCTAAGTGATACCCTCATGCTGGAACCTGAGTTTGCCCCTTGTCTAGGATGCTAAGCTATGTAAATCATTGGTTTGCCATCTGCCTTTGTATTGCCCTGTCAATCATGAATTCCTAAGATACTTACCTTCAAAATTCTGTGTTACAGAAACTTCCCTGCTCCTGGGCAGATCTGCTACCCTTGCTGTTTAAAGGGGACAGCCACCATACAGCTAATATAAGCTTAATTAATTTTATTTAAAAGTTGAAGTAAATTGTCCTTTCTTTCAACACAAAGGTTTATAAATTTCTAAAGGTTTCTACTGTTTCATTTAAAGTACTATAAATAGCATAAAGTATTTCTTATCATTGAAATTGAGTAATTTGTCTAAATGCAGAAATTTACAAGGATTGTTTTGGGATGTGAACAGAAGGATTCTAGATATGGTACTTAGTGGAAGGAAAAAGAAAGAAAGAGTAAGAAAGGGTAAGAAAGTCTTTGTATGGTAAAAGAAACAAGAGGATTTAAAGTAAGTGTTAAAGAAAGTTTAGAGTAAGTGATAAAAGGATTGAAATAATGAGAGTCTAAATGAAGGGTAATTTTAAAGGTTTATGTTTATGACTAATTTATAATTAATACAAGCTTATTCAATTTAAACTTTAATGTACTGATATAAAGCAAATCTAAAACATTGTTCTGCTCTTAATAATATAACTTTCTTATGTTTGTTGGGTTTTATCACTTGAGGAAACTAACTTTCAAAAAATTAAGGTTTATACAACTGTGGTTAAATAAAAACTTATTTTTAGAATACTGTACTGTGTTAGAGTCCAAATTTTTCTTTGGACCTAAAGTTGATTAATATAACTACATCAATACAATTATGGTATTACTAGTCCTATTTTTATATTAAATGTGTTCATATCTTCCAGGCATGCAAATACTTAAAGTAGAAGGTTTAAAGAGTATTATATCAAGCTAATGCTCTCCAAACTAAAGTTGTATGGTAATTTTTAACTCATAAGGATAGCAAATTTTATTGAGGGTTTATCTCTATAACTGAATCTGTTGTCAATAAGATAAAGTTTTCTGTTACCTTTTACACTGGGGAAAAATTTAAATGCGTTTCTTTAAGCAAATGAGAGCTTGATCTATTTAAAGTTTAATATTGTGAGACATGAGTTTTGCTACTTTTCCACACAAAAAGGAAGTTAAAAGCCCTCTCAGCCTTCCTTTAATTCATGTTTTAAATGCAATATCATATTGTGTTAACTAACATTGATTTGGACTCAGGAAATGATGTATGCAAACTTTGTAAAATGATATTTAAAAAACAAAGATCAACTTTAGAACTAAGACAGTTTAAGATTTTGTAAGGGGCCCTGCCTTATCTGAGATAAAGTTCTGTCTCCCAGCTTACTACAATGGCTTCAAAGTAGACCAGATTCCATCCAGTTCATTTAAAGTTATATTCAAAGAGTTAATTTTATTATAAAGATTACTAGGATCTTAACCAGGAAATATAATATATACATCAGCCAAAATTCAAGATAGTGTTGCATCCAACCCGCACCTCTCCCCATGAAGTACAGCTCAGACAACTCTGCAGAAGCAGCAAAGTTTATTGAGGAAATAGGCACACAGGCCAATTGATTAGGGTCAGCTCTCCTTTCCTTCAGAGAGTGACCCCAAAGTGAGGATTTCAGAGGTTATTATAGGGTGGGCTATCTACATGACTCAGGAAAACAAGATTTGGTAGATATTCAATCTATAGTTATTTACAGTTCAACTTTGAGGGTGCCTCCTATGTCCCTTTTCAGTTCCTGGAACTTTAGGTAACTGAGGAGGGGGTCTGGCAGCCTGTGGTTTTGCACCCCCATCCGTGAGAAGCAAGCATAACAAAGCATTAATCACAGAAGCACAAAGAGCAGGTTAGCAGATAAATGCAGACCTGAGCCAGAGTGACTCCATTTTGAGTTTGGATTTTACAATAGCTACTACACAAAATAGACTTGTTAACTTTATTTTGTATTTTCCTTAAATTCTATGACAGGACAGGTAGATATGGAAGCTAAAGCCCAATACCTTTATTTTAAGACTGGTAAGATTGGCTTGCAGAGTGTTTAAGATCAAGACCTAAACCAAGAATTAGATCAAATGGGCCAAGGAAACCAGTATTTGGTCCTGCCCTCTGAGTCAACCTGAATCCAAGAAATGAGGAAACTTCTAATAGGCCCTACACCTCTAGGCCTCAGAACCTCCTGATCAGGGAGATTACTGAGACCATTAGAGAATTAAAAATCCACTCAAATGCCATACAATGGAGAGGAGGGTCATTGAGAAAGGGAACAATCCCTCATGCTTCCCAGGGAAGCCACATGGTCAGTGTCAGACCTTCACCTATCCTAATGCAGATGGCACTAGCAGAGCTATTAAGGTGCTCTCAAGTTCCTGAAGGATGCCTCCCAGGAGACGAAAAGGTGACTCTTAGCAATAGGTGAAAACAAAAGTCAGTTTGACTTGCTTCATCTTAAACACCTACCAAAACAGTTATAACTGAAATACAGCCATACCTGGGCATTTCCAAAAGGTAGTAATAATTCTTCTAAGTAGATGTCAGCCCCACACCCCTGATGCCCCCTACTTTCTGAGGTTTTATTTGTGAGACTTATAAATTGACCTCTATACTTTAATCTTCCTTACTCCTCAAACTGATAGTTAAACCTCACTAGATTACAAGAGTGCCCAAATTATTCCCTTATAGGACTAAAAACATCCACCAGGATTAACACAAAAGCAGCAGGATTAGAAAACTCTAGTTACTACAAAAATGGTCAGCACAGGTTATTGTAGATACACAACTGATTACTGATTGGGTACTGACATTATGAAATCAATTAGACTCTCTGGCATCTGCTGTCCCATAAAACTCTCCATGAAAATGCTATTTTTATGTAAACCAAGGTAAAACAGCTCCAGGAACTCAGGAGCCTCTTAAGTCCAGACATGGTGAGCCACAATATGGGAAATCAGAAACTATTATCTGTCTTAAAAGAGATTTTTTTTTGATTAACTGAATGCTTAGTTATGTCATGTGCCAAGATTGCCCCCTCACAAATTAATCTTTGCATGTTGCTATAATTTTTGTTATTCTCTTTCTAATTTTAGTCTTATAGTCTTTTAAATAAAGTGATCAGTCCAGCCACAATCACCTGGACACACCTCAAAACATTCCTTCTCCCACCAATCACTTCCTGATCTTCCAAAAGGAGCTCACATTACAGGAGATGGCATCAGGACTTCCCCACACATCCTATCCTGTATGCTCCTCCATGCCTAAATTCCAGGGCTCTGAAAGGAAAGTCCTTTCTCCACATCACTCCCTCTCAGCTCAAAGAAGCCAGACTTCATTGCCCAATTCATTTCTTCCTTTCAGAGTCTGGAATAATAAGTGTGGAAAAATAAAAATGGCCATGCATTTTGTGACTTTCACCTCCCCCCAAAAATGTCTTCCTGATGCTAATTATGCTAATAGCTCCTACCTCCCCCAACAATGTTTTTCTGATGCTGATCCAGGGAGGCAGGAGCAATTCACTATATTGAAATGGTAAATTGAGCATCCCATTGAATTGATAAACAAGCCCCAAATTCTTGAGTGCCCCAGAGAACCAGCACATTCTTCACTAGACCACCTGCCAAAATAGCCTATAAAAACCCAGTCCCTTTCTTTGTTCATGGGCTCACTTTCTACCAGGAAACTGGGTTCCATCACCACATCACCTTGTCCCTGCATCCCTTGTTTCTGTATGAAGCTCTATTCTTGAATAAAGCGCCAAAATGACCTGTGAAGTTTGCTGTCCCGTTCTTTCTGTGCTAACAAAGTCAGTAACAAATTGGATAAAAATTTTACCTATCTCTCTACTTTCATAAATTTTCTTATTTCCAGTTACCCCAATACAAATTTCTAAGTTTATTTTACCTTCTACTTTTATGTTTTTTTGTTACATTGTATACATAGTTTATACATATTTTATAGGAGTTTCGACCAGGTTTCTCATATTTACATAGTGTATTTTCTTATGGTTCTTTGTTGACACATGTTTGTGTAAGATTCTATGAACCCATCTATGTTTTTCCTTCTATTATCAGAAGTATATTCTCATGAATATTCATATTTTTCCATTATTGTGTGTATTATCTAAACCTAACCCTAATTCAGTAAAAAATATGATATAAAATGTTACGTATTGCCTCTCTCATATCCTAAATTTTTTATATTCATCTGCACCACAATAATTTTTAAATGTGTACCTTATTTAATTTTTTCTCAATGTTAAATTTGCATAGAAAACACTGTATATTCTAAATGAGGTTCAGCTTCTTTGCCCATAGTCACCTAATACATTTTCATATGACATTTGAGTAATTTCTCTTTAAAATTATATATATTTATGTATGTTCTCCCACATATTTTCAGAAGTTCATTCATACAAATTTTTCTATATCTCAGTAGACATGTTAATACTCTAATTCTAAACTTAAGTTAGTACAAATTGTATACATTATTGGACCTCCTTCAGAATCAATTTTTAGGTTTTCTTAAATCCAGGTGCCATATTATAGATTTCCAAGTGTGTTTGGAATTCTATGTTCAAATGTCAATGTTCAGTTTGCATACCTCACACTTTTAATCATACCTGAGATTCATTCTACCGACCACTGATTGACATATTTTTATAAGACTCTCATTTTACTCATCTTTGTTTAGTATTCTGTCTATACATGTATTTTTCTTCATATTTTCAGAAGCTCTTTTTTAGGAATGTACATGTAACTCCATGTTTGCATGTTCTTATGAATATACACATATCTCCATATTCATATTAATTCTGTATATTGAAATCTAAGTCAGTACAAATCAGGATGTAACACTTCACATATTTCTATAAAAACACCAACTTTTCATTCTGGGTACACACATTTAATTTATCTGGAGTATTTAGACTTTAATTTTTAATTTTCACTCTGAATGTTTCTTATCTATCCCACTTAATCATATATGAGATTCAAACTCAAGTTCTCTTATTTATATATTTGTTAAAAATCACTGTGAGTAATCCTTGTGTAATATTTTATGTACTCACATATGCATCCCCCTGTGTTTTCAGAAGGACTTAGTCATGATTATTTATATTATTCCACATTTATATTAATTCTCTCACCCTAACTTTAATCTGGACAATATCTGATTTTATAGTTTTCTTTCATCTGTACCTAATTTCATCTTTTCTTAAATCCAGGAACATTAATATAAATTTTACTGTGTATTTTTTTTCAATTTTCAATCTTCCATTCCTATATTCATCACTGGAATACTGCCAGTTACCTCTGAGGAATGATGTTTCCCCACATGTTGAATTATATTAGAGAAGCAGACCAAGGCCAGCATTGATGCTGGGTTTATTAGAGAGTGATAATGTAGATGTCTTTCAGAAAGAGAAGAGGGTCATAGGTGGTATCTGGATTACAAGAATGACATGTGTATTCCCTTTTTATATATCTATGCCTTTTTGTTCTCCTCTTTTCTTCCCCTTCTTCAGAGAACATATCCTTTGCTAGATTGCTACTTTGTGAAGCATTTTTCTCTCAAGTGTTGTTTTTTCTTCTTAATATGAGTGAATGATGCATGTCCTACCTACTAGAGGGCTGTGAATTCTTTCCTGGGTGTAAAGAAAAATTAATTGCTCTATTTCCTTTGTAGGACATGCATCTTAGGTTACTTTCCAGGGAAATATCTGTGATGTCCCTCAGTCCAAACTGTCAAGAGACTTTGGCTATTTTTTTTTTATTCTCTGTGGGTGGAGGCACCTCTATTGAGTTGCAGATCTCTCTCAACTTTGGTCATGGAGATGTCTTTTGCAAATTGGTACTATACCTTGAAAAACACCTGGATCATCCATATTTTTAAGAGAAGCCTGGAGTTGGTCAACAAGGGTTGCATGGCACGTATCTGCCTTCCTCACTAGAACCCACAGCCTGTGTTTCAGGATATCTCTCAAAAGTTATGTGAAATGATATTCTCTGTGGAAGTGGTTTGCTTTGGTCTTGCTAATTTTCTCATTAGCCTAAAACCTGAAACAGATTCTAACCAAGGAAAACCTTAGAAGTCACTGGGATTTACCAGAATTTTTTCATTCCCTCTGGTGTCCCTGAGTGGTGTTTAGAATGCTGTCATTGGAAGTGTTCAGCTAGTACCTGGTAAATTATCTGGAATAAAGTTTTTAAGTGATACCCAAGGGATTTATTCATTCTATGCCTTGATCCCTTTGATACAAACAAAATTGTATCAAAACTCAGGCACCACCATTTATTTGTTACCAAATCACATAGAAAATTTGAAGTTCAAATACTTTTCATAACCCATGACATTTACTTCCTGGTGATATATGGAAATATTTGCTAGTCACTGCTCTACATCTGCAAAATTCTGTACTTTTTAAACATTTGTGGAAAAGTACAGTATCTATTGACTCTAATCCAGTAGCTTCTGGCACAGAAAATTGAGGCATGTAGCTCCTACAGCTAAGGAACTGAGTTTGTGATTTTGATATTTCATGGTCAATGTACATCATGTTGGATAGCATCAGTCTAGAAGTAGTAATACTCACTAGATGCCGATCAGCTAGGAACACCCGCTTTTTGCTTGTCCAAAAGCTTGGAACTCAAGATTATAGACCAGTACAGAACTTAATGGAAGTGAACAAATGAGTAGAAAACATACACCTGACTGTCCCAAACCCCTACACTTTGCTCAGTCTGTTGCCACTGGAACGTAAAATCTATAATGTATTAGATTTGAAAGGTGCATTTTCTCCATCTCTTTGTCAAAACTGAGTCAGCCCATTTTCACTTTCAAATGGACTGATCCTGAGCAGAGAATATTGGGACAGCTGACCTGTACTTGTCTACTTCAGGGATTTAAGAACTCCTCCACCATCTTTGATGAAGTGTTCAATCAAGACCTGAGCATTTTCTGAAGTGAGTACCCTGAGATAATATTGCTCCAATATGTGAATTATCTCTTGCTGGTAGCAAAAGATTAAAAGGACTGTTTAAGGGCCACCTGGGGCTTACTAGGAACCTTGGCTTATTTGGGGAACTGAGTCTCCTCCAAAAAGAGGCACAAATCTGTTTTTCTTGGGTTATTTATTTAGAATATGAACTGAGGGAAGGGAAAAGGCTGTTGTCTCAAGCCTGCAGAGAAGCCATAAGGAAGATCTCAACCCTATCTACTAAAAAGCAGGTTAGGGAATTCCTAGGGGCAGTTGGATACTGCCACCTTTGCATACCTGGATTTGCTAAAATTTTGCCAAGCCTTTATATACTGCAACTGTGGGAGGCAACTCACTTTTAAATTGGACTGAGGAAACTAAATTAGCCTTTAAAATTTAAAGGAGGCTCTTGTTAAGGCCCTTGCCTTAACCCTTCTTGATGTCTCTAAAACTTTTCATCTGTATGTTCATGAGAGAATGGGCATTGCTAAGGGAGTTCTTACTCAAAATTTAAGGCCCTGGAAAAGACAAATTGCCTATATTCCAAAAAGGCTGGATTCAGTAGTGTCAGGGTGGCCCCCTTGTTTATGGGCCAAGCTGCTACTGCAGTCCTGGTAAAGGAAGTGGACAAACTTACCCTAAGGTAGACTATAACTGTGACTGTGTGACCACTCCTCATATGGTGGAAGCCCGATTGAGGGATATCACTACTTGCTGGATGTCAAATGCCTGTTTCACCCAGTACCAAGCTTTCCTCCTAGACAAGAACAGATTGACCTTGAATAAATACATTGCAGTCAATCCTGCAATGCTGCTGCCTGATAACAAGAAGAGCCAGTACATGACTGCTCAAAGATGCTAGACATCACCCAAGGTACCTGACCAGACCTGACTGACACATTCTTCTCACTGTCAGAGATGCAGAACTTTACATGATGGCAGCAGCTTTGTCCAGGATGGGATAAAGTATGCAGGAACAGCAGTAGTTCTGGGAAAAAGAGAAATTGTGCACAGGATTTTCCCAGGGGTTCATTAGCTCAAAAAGCAGAAATTATTGCTCTGACTCAGGCATTGAGATGGGCGGAAGGAAAACAGGTGAACATTTACACAGACAGCTGCTGTGCCTTTGCTATAACATATGTGCATGGACAAATACACAAGCAAAGGGGACTTTTAACTTTATATAATAAGACTATCAAAAATAAACAGAAAATCCTTCAATTACTGGAGGCTATCTGGTTGCCAGATAAATTTGCTATTATCCACCGGCTGGAACACTGAAAAGACAGTAGTCCTCAGACCCAAGGTAACAATTTGGCCAATCAAATGAACAGGAAAATAGCCCTTGGGGAGACCAGACATCAAACTATTCTAGAACTCTCAAATTGTCCAAAACTACCAGTTAGAATTCAAGAGGAAATTCTTTTATACACTCCAGAAGAGATGGGCTTTTACTCATCTATGAGAGCTAAGCAGAACTGTCATAGCTGGTGGAATCTCCTAGGTGGAAGAATTTTTATGCCAAAGCTGTTAGGTAGAAAATGCTTAACAGATCTTCAATAAGTGATGCATTTATCCCCCAAGAAAACTTCAGAACTAATTTTACTCCATGTTTGGCTCCTGGGACATCAAGAGATACTCTAAGACATCTCAAATTGTTGTATCATATGTGCCCAGGTAAATGCCAAGAAGAACCAACTTCTACAGAGAAACAAGAGTCAAGGTACTGTACCTGATGGATTTTGGGAATTGGACTTTACTGAAATTAAATGATGACTATATGAATATAAATACTTGCTAGTTTTTGCTGAAACTGTCTCAAGCTGGGTAGAAGCCATCACAATTCAAAGAGAAACAGCACAAATAGTAGTTAAGAAACTAATAACTGAAATTGTTCCTAGATTTGGCTTTCTTCTAACCTTGGGGTCTGACAATGGCCCAGCCTTCATCACCAAAATATCTCAATTGATTTCAAAGGCTCTTAATATAACCTGGAAATTATGTTGTATGTATGATCCTCAAAGCTCAGGAAAAATAGAAAGGATGAATAGAACACGGAAGGAGACTCTAATTAAATTAATCCTTGAGACTAACAGTAACTGGGTTTATCTCCTGCCTTTTGCCCTATTGAGGGCCCGCTGCACTCCTGCCTGGGAAAAATTTACCCCTTATGAAAAAATCTATGGATGGCCACCTCCTACGGTACCCAGAGTACACCAAGTGATTTTGGACTGCATAAGACTTAGCTTACCCTCAATATTCAGAACAGTATTCATGTACTAAGCTAAAAAGGGGGGCCTGATAGATACTGTCTATTCAAGAGCTACTTTAAACATAAATGTTTCCATGAACCTCCTAAATTCTATAAATACTCAGAACTTTTGGTTACAATTGGCTATTGATACTAAGGGCAAATGCTCCTTCTGCATATGAAAAGGAAACTTGATCCATCAATTGTTAACTAATAATCTTATGAGCATATCCATAAAATATAACTGTTGAAGTCACTGGTGATAGAACTACACAGCAATACTGGCCTGTGTACCATGCAGAGTCAGCTTTGCCAGTTTTACTGGTTATCCAAAAATATTGTTTATGCATGTATTACACCTTTCCCTGATTCCCCAGAATTGTTCCATTGAGCAAAATATTTCCCTACCTTGTGTCAAATGACTGCCTACAAGATGGGTTTTTCTCTATAATAAAACAACTTTTCAGGCTTTGCCGGCCAATTTTTGTGGTATCTGTTCTTTTGAGACAGATCTTTACTGCCATCTCTGGCAACCCCTGACTGCGCTACCCAAAGCCTGCTCTCCCATTGTGATGATAATGTAATTCTCCTGGACCCACTAGAGGTCACATTTTCAGCAGCTTATCTTTTGCCAGTCCTAGGTTTAGTGGTAGGAATACAGAAAGAAATCACAAAATTAGCCTATAGTTTTAAAAAATGGCTAACCTTACTGCCACAAGTCTTGGCAGAAATTAACCAAGAGATGAAAGAACTTCAAACCTTAATATTACAAAATAGAGCAACTATTGATTTTCTTTTACTAAAACATCATTTGAGTTTTCAACAATTCCCAGGCATATGTTGTGTTAATATTACAGATAATTCTAATGTTATCCAACAACATATAGACAAAATAAGTCAGGAGATTGGCAAAATTTAAATGAATAAATGGTCATGCTCAGAAAGTTGGTTTTTACAGTTAATTTCTCTATTGGGTCCCATAATTTAGATCTTTCTCCTATTAGTTTTTGTCCCATGTATCATTAAGGGTATGTTTCAGTTTATTGAACTACAACTTACTTCTATTATGTACCATTGACAGTATTAGCCTATATGTTGAACAATACTGATTGCTCCCTATCAAAAATTTTAAAGGGACACCTAAGACAAAGGGGAAATAATGAACCCAGCCCAATTCCATTTTAAGATTGGGAACCATCTCATCACAAAGTCATGAAAAGTTTATTTCTGTTTTACTTGCTTGGAATTCATGCCCATGCTTTGAAATTACCAGTGTCTGGCTCTCCTTAACTAGATAACTATCCTCCCTGAAATCACAGCCATGCCTCATAAATTCTGATGTTGGAAATTGAGTTTGCTCCCTACTTAGAGATATTAAGCCATGTAGATCATTAGTACGCTATCTGTCCTTATATTATGTTTGCCAGAACCATGTCAGCTGTAAATTTCTAAGACATACACTTCTGTAACTTTTTGTGTTATAAAAACATTCCACTGTCCTCTGGCTCTGCTTTTGGATCAGGCAGTCGCTAATCAACTCTCTTACATACACAAAATAAGCTTGCTTAATTTTATTTAAAATTGGAGTTGGTGGTGGTCTTTTGTTTGTGTCATGGGTTCAACACTGACAAAAGAAAGTTTAAAGCTAGACATGAAAAGCCATGCAAGAAAACTTTATAATAAGTAAAAGTAAGATGAAAATTAAGTAAAATAAAAGTGAGGCTTAAGCAAACAGCACTCTCAAGAGAAAAAGTGGGCCATCTCTGTGCAGAGTACAACAAAAGAGAAAATGCTGTTCCCAAACTTTATTACTCTTTGATATTTACCAGGAGAACTGGTGACCACCTGCTGTACTCTTTGCCAATAAGGTGTTCAACTCCTTCTTCACATCAGGTGGTGGAGTTCTTGACCTTAGTTTGTCCTCTCCAAAATTGTCATGGTGGTCATCCTATTTAGGGGAGTTTCATCTACAAGTGAAACATTAATCCCATGTTAATGTAGGCAATGGGGTAAATTGTTGGCTAGAAGTTATCTTAGTGTGCCTCTGCTACTGAAGGAATCTTCCTTCCCAGACAATTGGAGACACTTATAGCCATAATTACTACATGAACCTCAGTGGACTCTTTCAAGAGTTAGTCCCATTAATCATTTACCTTTAATGTGATTTCCAACTAGCTCCCTTGCTTCTGTTTATTTTCTGCACATGAAATACTATCCTTTGCTTTTTTGTCTACTTTAGAAATAGTTTAAAGTAAACTCTAAAATAATTTAAAGAACACTTGTGACTATGCCTGCATTTTATTCCTCATTGCTAGCCACTAATAATGGTACCCAAATTGGCTTATAATTTATTGAAAGGATCCAAATATCTGTTAGTTCATGTGACTTAAAACATGAAGGAAAAGGGTCAATCTGAATTGGTAAGAGAATATATGCCCTTGAAATTACTAAACCACATTTTTTTAAATGTGGCCAGCTTAGGGAAAGCTTGGTCTTTGTGCTTGAGTCCAATTTAGTGGTGTGGATGTGATTTTGAGAAAGGTGAGAAGAAAGGTTTATTGCTTTGCAGGTGGGGAGGAGCACAGAAAATTTCTGTACCAGAGCCTCTGATTCTTTATTCAGGGAGAACACACATTTTTTAAGCTAGTCAAAACTCCGTGCCAGGTGTTCCCTGTGGGAGAACTGTAATTCATTTCCTAATTTTGAAAATGGAGGCTTCTAAATTAAAATAATATACTTTAAGATTGCTAATTTCTGATCTTAACATAAAAACAAGTATTTCAAGAGTTAAAATTCTAATAGCTGTAATTCTATATGCATAGCAAAGTTTTTAGTTCTGTTTTAATTAAAGTACTGCAAAGAGTAAAGTATTTCATTTTATTAAAAAGGAGTAAGGTTTGTTTAAATGAGAGATGATGGAATACTCATAATGGGAGGGGGAGAATATAGGAAAGCTTTCCCACTTGGGTGTACTATTGATGAACCCAGCCTAATTCCACCTTAATATTGAAAGACATTTTGACAAGAGGTCATAAAAGTTTATTTTTTGTTTTACTTGCTTGGACCATGTTTGGCTTTGATTAGTAACTGCCTTCCTTAAAATCTCAGTGGCACTCCCATGCTGGAACCTGAGTTTACTCCCTATCTAAAGATGTTAAGCCATGTAAATAATTGATTTGCTATGTGTTTCTATATTACACTTGCCAGAACCCTGTCAATTGTAAATTCCTAAGATATCTATCTTTGTAATTCTTTGTGTTATAAAGACTTCCCTGTTCTTAGCAAGGTGCTTCCCTCACTTTTTGAAGGGAACAGCTGCTGTACAATTAATTAGTGTGCACAACATAAGCTTGCTTAATTTGCTTTAAAATTGGAATTGGTGGTCCTTTCTTTATGTCCTGAGTTCAACACTAGTCTGGAGACTTAAGGCTTCTGGATAAATACATTGATCAGTCTCAATGCTGAACACACATTAAAATATTTGGGGGCTGATGGTTGAAGTCTATGTTGTACAAACATTGGGACAATATCAAAACTACTGGTATGGCCCATGATTTTCTATTTGACTATGCCTTTTAGTCCTTGAATGTAAATTTATCTGTAACTTTCATTTGGGTCCACCCCACCTCCATTTTTCTGCCAGTCTAAGATGGGGGAATTGACTGGAATGTTTAGCCACAGGTGGTTGGCCTTTACACTTGAATGGAACCTTGATTGGGGTCTATTACTCTGAGTGCCTGATAATCTGCTAGTTTGTCTTGTTGGGGGATGGTGGATGGAAACTCCTGGCTCCTGAGGATTTATCGATAAATTTTATCATTTTTTGGTTTGTAACCCAGGGAAAGGGGTGATGTCACTTTTGTGATCTGGTGGAAAGCCCTGTTGTAGGAAATGGATGAGATTAGAAACCAAGGAATTAACAGGAAGCAGATTTATTTATTTATTGGTTGCAACCAGGCTCAGATGGAAAACGCTTCCAAGTAATCAATCAATCCCTCTGAACCCCGAATTCAGGAAGTTTTAGAAACTTATACCCAGTGTATAAGGGGAGGGACTCAGAGGTTTACAATCTACAGAAATTCTTGTGACAACAGGTTTTTCTTTCATTGTTCTAGGCAAATTAATCCCTCTAAGACACATTTTGCAAAAATTGGAACCTGAGAAAGAAAGAGTTTCTTCTCCTCTCTCTTCTTTCCCCTTCCATAGAACCCAATTAGTAATGTTTTTTCTTATCTTTGTAAATATCCCTGTGAAGCCCACTGACCCAAAGCCAGAGACTTTGTTGAAAGAAACTGTCTTCATTATCACATTCTGAATTTGTAAACACACTCCCCAATTGAAAATCTTTACAAACAATTATATATCATTTTAGACTAGAGAATCTACAACATTAGATAGCCCATAAATGTTGTGAAACTAGTAAAGGGGTTCCCAGCATCTGGAGAAGTTAATTAAGATTTTTTGTGGAGGAGGGTTTGATACTAGAGCTCCAATTAGCTGGGTGATATTCATTACTCAGGTAAAGAAATTTTTGCTATGACAGTATCCCATTGATTCTATTGTAGGGACAGACGAGGCAAAACAACAAATAAGAAACAGTAAGCAGGCTTATTTGACTGCAGTCAGTTCAGAGGGTACAGCTTTCACTGTAATCAATTAATTCCTCTGAACTTTCAAGTTCAGGAAGTTTCAGAATTTTATACCCCATGTGTAAGGGGAGGGGTTCAGAAGTGCACAATCTGCAGAAATTCATTCAAAAGCAGCTTCTTCTTTTACTGTTCTGGGCAAGTTAAAGGATAGCACCTGAGAAGGGGAGAGCTTCCTTTTTCCTTTCTGTTTTCATCCTGCCAGCTGTTACCATGGAACCCAATTAGTAACATCTTTTCTTATCTATGAAATGTAAACATCTCTGTGAAGCTCAGGCTCAAGGCCAGAGGCCTTGTTAAAGGATCTATCCTTATTGCTACACTTTACATTTGCAAACACTCTTCTGATTTAAAAAAAATACATAAATCATTATATTGTTACTACACTAGATAGTCCAAAAATGTTTTTGAAAAACTAGTAAGGGGGTGTTCAGTACTTGGAGTACTGATCTCTTTTAGGCCAGTGGCCAAGCAAAACAGAGCATAGTAAATAGGAACTTTAACTACATTTAATTCTTTGGTAGAGACTCTTTTGCTGATAGTCTTAAGATCAATTAATGGTAAAGATTTCTGGAGAAGCTTAATTAAGACATTCTGTAGAGGAGGGGGTGCTACTACAATTCCAATGTTGAGAATCAGTCAAGATTTGGATCCATTCCTCAGTGTTGAAGGTTGAATACCTGAGAAATGCTGAGGCAAGAGCAAAAAGTTTTATTTGAAGGATGAAATGGGATGGTGGGGAGAGGCTTCTCCACAGAGAAGGGTGTCCAAGTGGGTACCTGAGGGAGTAGTGAGGGGGGGTGTACTGCCCCTTTTGTAGATTTTAGATTTTCTTTGTTCTTATGCTTCCTCACCTCTTATCTTGCCTACATAATTAAAAAGTGGAATGACTAAAAGGTGAGTGACCAAAAAGGGGAGTGATCCAAGGGCAAGGATAAAGCTGCCAATTGGTACAGGCAAAAAGGGAGTGTCCCAGAGAGCATTTTTTAACAACTGCTTGTGGGGAGCAACAGTTCTATAGAGGAAAGTAACCTTGGCAACAGGTGGGGAGGAGGAGGGAAAATATATTAGCTTTGTATTCCCTTTCCTTTTGAACCAGCCCCCATCTTCACATTCATTACCTACACTGACTATGCTTTTGCTTCCTCACCATCAAACTAAATGCATAAGGAGACTGACAAGATAAGCAACTACATCCAGAAAAGAACAAAACAGGCTATAAGCAAATATAACCAAAACTCTTTTGGCATCATAATGAAAATATGAATAACCAAGATGGGAGCAGACCTCAAATGGATCAGGATGCTTTCCTTTATTCCACATCAAAGTCAATCAATTGGGCATGGGAGGGATCATTTTCTGGATATAGAAATGGCCCATGGTTTACAGAAAGAGCTTGAGTTTTATAGTTTACAATGAGGGTAAATTAATAACTGGAGACTGTTAGGACAAATGACACACACATATGATGGGATAAAGACAAGAGGTAGGAAGCAAACCTGAGATCAGCAGGCTTTTCTTTATTCAGTATTTAGCAACAAAGTCAATTGTGGAACCCTGGTATGGCTTATTTTGGAGGCAGAAAGTGGCCCTCAGTTACAGAGGGAATTTTAGTTTTATAGAGTACAATTAGAGTGGCTTAATCATTGTAACTTTTAAGCATGCTGTTTGGATAGTCAGAGGCTAGTTCTGTAGGTTAAAGTTAACTAAAAATGGCAGCTGTAAAAGGTTGAAACTCATTGTTTCTTGGAGATGTAGAAACACAGATTTTGAGGGATGAGTATTTAAATTTTGTCTATTGTTTTTCTTTCTTGGGATTAATTATCTCCCAGAGTTTCAATATGTACTTTGTCTTCATTAGAGATCAATTTACAATGGGGGGAGGTCAAAGTTCAGAACCCAACATTCAGTTCTTCCTCCTTCTTTCAGGGCCCATTAATGGGGGAAAGGATTTACTGGGAGGTTAATGTGTGGCTAGTTTCCCTCCCTCCTTCTGATCTGCATTGTTTCCCACTTTTCTTCAGGGACTGTTTTGTAGAAATATTATTTTCCATAACTCTTCAGAGACTGCAGCTGTGCTGCTTGGATAGTTAGTTGTGCATGTTAAAAGTTTAACTCAGAAAGGTAGTTGTAAAATTTTCAAAACTCATTATCACTGAAAAAAGCTCAGAATTAGGTGTTCACTGCTTATCTTCCTTACTCTGGGACCCATTAATACCTAAAGCTTCAATGTTTGCTTTTCTCCTTTCTGGACTCATTGGCAATGGGAAAGGGTAAAATTCTAGGGCCCAGCATTACTGTATCTGCCTCTTCCCTGCAGGACCCATTATGACTGGGAAGGAGTGAATGTTCAATTTGGTGGATATGCTGGGAATAAACCCAGGAAGGAATAAAAGTTTGGTTTTTTCCTAGGGGCCCATTGTTACTAAGAAAGAATGTACTGGGAGATGTTTAATGTTTGGTTAATTTCCCTCCCTCCTCCAAAATCACACTGTCCCTGTTTTTCCTGGGTGACTGTCTTGTAAGAATATTATTTTTCATAATCCTTTGAATGCAATCTATGTTTTTTGGAAGCCTCTACAAAGAGGCCTCTAAGGATGCCTAAAGTAAAGAATGAAACGGGCTTTCTTCATTGAATATCAATATGCATAGTGTAATAAAAAGGCCCAAAAGGAGTCTCTGGATGTACATTTCTTGTATATGCCAGATTGTCCAATCCTCTCATGAGAAGAAATATATTCTATAAATTAAATGCACAGATAACATTCATAAGGATTGGTTCAAGTTGTAATTTAAGAAAGCACTAAAACTAGAAAAACTTCAAAAAAAGTATAGGTACAAAAATATATTTTAATAAAAAATTTTAAAGTAAATGTTTCTGGATGAGAACTATTTTTGTATGGTATAATGACATTCTTTTATGGGGTCGGGGTGGGGCACTGGGAATTGACTTCAGCAGTTATCTGTCAGTGAGCCACATCTCCAGCCCTATTTTGTATTTTATTTAGAGACATAGTCTCACTGAATTGCTTCATGTGTTGCTTTTACTGAGGCTAGCTTTTTTGGAGTCATGATCCTCCTACCTCAGCCTCCTGAGCTGCTGGGATTACAGGCGTGCCCCACTGTGCTTGCTATAATACTATTATTCTTGTGCTTGCACTAAACTTAAAGATAAAAGAGAGGGCATAACTAATAATATAAATAAAATGTAAAATGTCTAAATTGTAGAATATTTAAATAGCTGAAGGTTTATGAAAGGTAAATCTCAAAAGGTTTGTGTATATAATTATATTGGCTGTATTAACCCCAACAGATAAAGTTATTCAATTTGTAATGTACCGAGAGGAACCAAAGTCTGAACATTGATCTGCTCTTACCTGTCAAGATAATTTTCTTATATCTGTTAGGATTTATTAATCTGGGAACTAGTATAAAGGGACTTAAAGAGTTTGTACAATGCTGGTTAAACAAACAACTACTATTTTAGGGTATTACCCTACACTGTGGATGCTAAATTTTGCTTTAAAGGTTAAACTTGGTTAATATAAAGACATCAGTTAATTGTGATGCTATTTATACTTGTACTGTGCAGCTTGAGAATGAGATTTTTTCCCCTGGGGTTGAAAATTAAACACCCCAAATCATTGAGACAAACACAGAGAGCAAGTATTATTTTAAAAAGCAAGAGAAAACAGACTCCCCTGAAGAGGAAAGGCTTTGTAGCTGAAAGCCCATGGGCAGAGTTGCAACTTGCTCTCTTATAGACCCCAGAGCCCCTCCCCCTTTTAATTATTGCTTTCTCTTTTTTTCTGTATACATGACTGGGAGCAGGAAGGAGCAGGAGTGGACAGGTTAACTGATCAAAACCCTGAGTGCCTAGGAGCACGATCTCAGAGGTTAAGCATTAGAAACTTATTTTTCTCTCTTTGATAATCAATCATGCCTACCTTGATTCACATCATTCATTACCTACACAGACTGCCTGACATTTGCTCCTTCTCAGTTTGCTGAGACATGTGATATATCCTATGTACTTTCAGTCAGGGAAAGCTTCAGGCAAGTTGGTTTTTGGCAAGAAAGCATGTGGGGGTCAGCTTTGTCAATGGACAATGTGTCCATTTTGTAGAACTATTCTCTTAATCTATTCTTCCCACCATTTCTATCTGTCCCCTACAACTGTTAAGGGCTTCTTTGTATGTTAGGTGTATTTATGTTCTTTAAGTAAACAAGCCTTTTAAAATGTAAAGTTTGAAGGCCACTTTATCAAATTGGCTTTCTCTAAACTAAAAATGTCAACAGCAATGTTCTTCAAATTTATATTCTAATAACAACTTTGGTTGATGATTATTTATATCATTTGGTACATTGTAGCCAGAGAAAGGTAACTTATTGTCAATAAATTATATATAAAATTTTGTGATACTTTTTATACTTCAATAAAAATTTAAATATATTTTTAAAAAGTAATAAAAAAAAGCCTGATTTGTCTACATGTTGAAAATGTGTAACATAAAAACATTTTCTACTTTTCCACAAAAAGAAAGTTAGGATCTCTATTAGTTCTTATTTGATTCATGATTCTGATATGATGTTGTACTGTGTTATTTTTCAAAAGCCCCACCTTATCTGAGATAAGACTCTGCCTCTTATTCTGCATCATGTTAGAATGGCTCCAAAGTAGATTGGTCTTAAGCTTATTTAAAGTTGTGTTCAAAAGATACATTGCTGTTCTAAACATAACTGTAATCTCAAAATGACCAAGGGATATAATACAAAACTAATAAAGATTTTGGTAATTTATAAAAATGTATGTAAGTTTATAAGACAGTTTTAAAAGAAAGTAAAAATTATAAAGTTTTTCATGTGATTGGATTGATAAATTTATTTGTCTTTGTGAAGGCAAAATAGATACAAAATATATATTAGTGTTATTATAGAAATTATACTTTTTGGTTCAAATCTATTATACAAACTGAATATGGTTTTGGTCTTGTTAATTTAATTTTGTATTTTTCTTATAGAACTTTATAACTTTTGACTGTTAGTGTTTTGAAGAAGTATTTCTTTTAACAGAAAATTTGAGTTAATTTTAAAATATGCTATTATCTATATGACAAAAATGACATAAGGCTAACTTTCAGTACTAATACTGACCCTAATTAAATGGAAGAGGTAAATAATTGTAAAATTATAGGCATTAAATTTAAAACTCAATACTCATACATTAAGACTGGTGAAACTTGCCTGCTGGATGTTTAAAACCAAAACAAATTCAAGGAAATTAAAAGACTAAGGAAATAGTCAATACTTTGGCCCTTGCCCTGTTAGGTCAGCCAAAACCAAGGGAATAATGGGACTTCTCTAAGGGATTAATAACTCTTGGCCACATGACCTCTTGGTGAGGTGGATCAATAAGGCCCTGGAAAATAGGAAGCCAATCAGTAAACATTCTGCAAAGAGGAGAGTCATTGGAAAAAGAGTCACTGATGATTCTGTGGGATCCACATGTGGTAAGCAAGACCCTGATCCATCCTGGTGGATGATACTCCTGGGTACAGGAAAGATAAAGGAGCCAAGAGGCTTCTCACAAGTTCTTAAGAATGACCATAACAAATTTTAGGTGACTCTAAAAAATAGATAGAAACAAGCTCAATTTTCACCAACTTAATTTTAAGCACCTGGCAGGAAAGTATTACTGAAGCATAGCAATGCATGGACATTTAAAGAAAAATGGTCCTATTAATGTAACTGAGATGTACATTTGTGTCAGTCTTCCTCAAATAAATAACACTGCAAGTTATAAAGAAGTTATAAAGAAAGTTTATACATACACACACACACACACGACTGATACACAAGTTAGTTCTGAGTCAATTTGAAACATATCTGTGCTTTTTTTTTAAAATATATTTTTAGTTGTAGATGGACACAATGTCTTTATTTTATTGCTTTGTATGTGGTGCTGAGGATCAAACCCAGGGCCTCACGCATGCAAGGCAAGCGCTCTACCACTGAGCTACAATCCCAGCCCCTGTGCTTTTTTTAGTAAGATTATTATGAACTGCTGCTCAGACTCCTATAGTAGTTTGCAATTCACAACTTATCACTTCTAGTCTGACAACTTGATTTTAATCAAGACCTAGAAAGGCAACAAGATTCAACTGAGAAGTAAAGGACCTTACCAGGTGCTCCTATTCATCAGAATAGCTATCTGAATTGAAACTGATGAAAAGGGAAAAACTCTTTACCAGGGGTGATTTTCACCTCAAAAAGTTGTAGGATAGATATCAATAACAAAGGATGCAATGAAGATGAAATCAAAGGGTTTAAAATGAAAAAGAGGTGAAGGTTGTAAAAAATATAAATTTCAGTGGTCCATTTTTTAGAACATAATGTGCAGCCTTAATTGAATCAATTTATAGCCATTTTTATTATAAACCTTCAATTTTCTCACCCCAACTTTAAAATTAGATAATCATGTAGAATGTACTGTTGAGTCCTCCAATCATGGTCAAAGGATAGCGCTGCAGTAAGTATATGAATAGAAAGCCTGCCTGCCCAGATGTGCTTGTTAGCCAATTTCTGTAGCATGTCTTAAGGTAAAAAGTAAAAGTCTGCCTTGTTCACACTTTAAAAATGATTGATATGTTGTGGCACCTTGGCCTTACTTTAAAAAAAAAATTGTTGGTTCTTTTTAGTTATACATGACAGTGGGATCCATTTTGGTAAACTTATACAAGCTGGAATATATCTTATTCTAGTTTAGGACCCAATTCTTGTGGGTGAGCATGATGGTGGAATTAACTTAAGTTTCATATATTTACCTAGGAAAATTATGTTAGGTTTATTCTACTTCCTTTCTTCTTCCTGTCCCCCTCCCTTCCCTTCATTCTTCATTGTCTAACCTATAAAAATTCTCTTTTTCCCAGCACCTTTATTGTGGTTTAGCTTTAACATATCAAAGAGAACATTCTGCCTTTGGTCATTTTGGATTAGCTTATTTCACTTAAAATTATAGTCTCTAGATCCATCCATTTATTGTCAAATGTCATGAAATCATTCTTCTTTATGGATAAGTAATATTCCATTGTGTATATACAACAATATTTTTATCCAATCATCTGTTGAAGAGCACATATGTTGGTTTCATCACTTAGTTATATTGAATGTTGCTTCTATAAATATTGATGTGGATGCATCACTATAGTGTGCTGATTTTAACTGCTTTAGATATATGCTAAGGAGTGTGATCATGAGGTCAAATAATGGTTTTATTACTAGCTTTCTTGAGTAATCTCCATACTGCTTTCCACACTGCTTGCACCAATTTGCAATCCCACCAACAATGTATGAATGTGTTCTTTTCCCCACATGCTCACAAACCTTTATTGTTACTAGTATTTGTGATAGTTGCCATTCTCACTAGAGTGAGATGAAATCGCAGTGTAGTTTTAATTTGAAATTTTCTAATTTAGAGAGATGTTCAACACTTTTTATATATTTGATGACCATTCATATTTTTTTATTTGAGAAGGCTCTATTCAATTGTTCAGTTCCATTGCTTATTTATTGATTGGATTATTTGTGTGTGTGTGTGTGTTTGTGTGTGTGTGTGTGTGTGTGTGTGTGTAATTTTCTTGAGTTCTTTGTTTATCCTGGAAATTAATGGCTTATCTGAGCTGCAGGTGGCAAAAATATTCTGCCATTCTGTAGGCTCTTTTTTTATGCTCTTTTCTGTGATGAAGATTTTTAGTGTTATGCTGTCCAATTATTTATTGATTATTGATTTTGCTTCTTGCACTTTAGGAATCTTGTTAAAGAATTCAGTTCCTGATCCAATATGTTGGAATATTGGGCCTACATCTTCTTCTAGTAGGTAGAGTGTTTCTGATCTAATTCCTAGGTCTTTTATCTACTTAGAGTTGTTTGTTGTGCAGGGTGAAAGATGAGGTTAATTTTATTCTATTACATATGGATTTCCAGTTTTCCCCAGCACCATCTTTTGAAGAGGCTATCTTTTCTTCAGTATATATTTTTGGTGCCTTGTGTATAAGTAACTGCATTTATTTGGGTTATTCTCTTATTTTGTTCCATGGTCTTCTTGCCTGTTTTGGTGATGATACCATGCTCCTTTTTTTATCATAACTCTGTAGTATAATTTAAGATCTATTGTGGTATCTCCTATTTGACTTTTTTCACTAAGGATTGCTTTGACTCTTCTGGTCTCTTATTTTTTCAAAATGAATTTCATGACTGCCTTTTCACTTTCTGTGAAAAATGTAATTGAAATTTTGATGGGAATTGCCTTGAATGTGTTAGTGCTTTTGGTAATAAGGGCATTTTGATACTATTAATTCTTTTTTTTTGGGGGGGAGCAATCAACTTTTTTATTTTTTTAATTTTTTTAGTTGGACAAAATACCTTTATTTATGTATTTTTATGTGGTGTTGAGGATTGAACCCAGTGCCTCACACTTGTGAGGAAAATGCTCTACCACTGAGCTACAGCCCCAGCCCAGCAATCAACTTTTATAGGTGATATCAATCTCTTTTTCTTCACAATCTATTTTATTTTTTAGTTTATTTAATTGCATTTCAAGTCATAGCACATATATAGAGCTCAGTTTTTCCATTTCTCTGGTGGCAAACCAGATAAAGTTACACCAATTGTGTTTTCATACATGCATCAAGGGTAATGATGACCATCTCAATCAACCATCGTTACTATACCCATTCCCCTTTCCTGCCCCCACATCCCCCATGTCACATCCAGTGTTCCTCTATTTCTCTTATGTTTCCCATTCCTACCTCCCTTATTCATCAGCATCCACTAATCAGAGAGACCATTCGGCATTTGGTTTTTTGGGATTGGCTTACTTCACTTAGCATAATGCTTTCCAGTTCCATCCATTTGCCTGCAAATGCCATAATTTTATTCTCTTTTATTGCTGAATAATATTCCATTGTGTATATGTACTACAGCTTCTTTATCCATTCATCTGTTGAAGGACATCTGGGTTGCTTCCACAGTTTTGCAATTGTGAATTGTGCTGCTATAAACATTGAAGTGGCTCCTTTACTGTAGTGTGCTGTTTATAAG
>CM053410.1:35757486-35817290 GCA_028644305.1 Xerus rutilus | reverse complement strand
CTTTCTATTGAGTTTTTGATTTGGTTTATTGTTTCTTTCATTTCAAGGATTTCTGTTTGGTTTTTTTTCAGAATCTCTATCTCCTTATTGAAGTGATTTTTTACTTCCAGTATTTGCCTGTGTATCTCTTTATCGAAATGATCTTTTACTTCCTGTATTTGCCTACGAATCTCTTTATCAAAGTGATCTATTGCTGACTGGGTTTGCTCTCTTGTATCATTCTTTAAGTCACCAACCATTTTGATTATGTACATCCTGAATTCCTGTTCTGTCATTCCTCCTTCTGTACAGCCCATGGATTCTAGGAGTGTAGTATCTTGGTTTGTTTGAGTCACTTTCTTCCCTTGTTTTCTCATGATGTTTGTGTGTCTTTCCTTCTAGCTCTGCTGATCCAAAGTGTTACAGTTTTAACTTCTATATGGTTATAGTTTCCCTGCAGGGTTTCGTTGTCTCTCCTCCAGTAGGTGGCATTGTCTGTTGTTTGCTGGACTTTCCTGGCTGGTATCCTTGGTGCTGGTCCAAGGCTTAGGTGAAACTCTGGACCGCTGGTGGAGTCGCTGTTCCACTGTGGCCAAGGTGTGCTCCCAGGTGTTCACCTGCGCCCCTGGTGTGTAGGAAGTTCCGCTGTGTTAGAAGGTGGTCCACAAAGAACAATAGATGGGGTTCCGCTCAGGAGACGTTGGGTCCACAGAAGCAACTGCTAGCAGTCTCTCGTGGTTGGGTGGGCGCTGGGGTCAGGCACCCTGTGCGGAAGCAGGCCCGGCACATCCAATGTAAACTCCAGGCGAGAGCCCTGGGCCAGATCCCCCACCACAACTGCACTCCGCCAGTTGGCGCCGAAGTCATGCCTCCCGGCTACCGCTGTCTCCTGGTGGCCCTGCTCTCACACACACGTGAGCGAGACTCTTGCGTGGGGCGGTGGGCGCCAGAGGGCTGCCAAGAAACTGGTTGGAAAATGGCACCCCGCTACTTCCAGTGTTGGTCTCGGAGAGCCTGAGCCCTGTGCCAAGGCCCTCGGCTGCAACTGCTTTCTGCTGGCCGGCGCCAAAGTCACGCCTCCAAGCTACCGCTGTCTCCCAGTGGCCCTGCGCTCACACATGTGAGCGAAACTCTTTCGTGGGGCGGTAAGCCACAGAGAGCTGCCAAGAAACTGGTTGGAAAATGGCACCTCGCTACTTCCAGTCTCGGTCTCGGAGAGCTTGATTCCTGGGCCAAGGCCCCAGGCTGCAACTGCTTTCTGCCGGCTGGCGTTGAAGTCACGCCTCCTGGCTACTGCTGCCTCCTGGTGGCCCAGCGCTCATACACGCGAGCGAGACTGTTGTGTGGGGTGGTAAGCCGCAGAGAGCTGCCAAGAAACTGGTTGGGAAACGGCACCCTGCTACTTCCAGTCTTGGTCTCAGAGAGCCTGATCCCTGGGCCGAGGCCCGGGTTGCAATTGCGTTTCTCTGGCCAGCGCCGAAGTCACGTCTCTCGGCTACCACTGCCTCTCGGTGATCCTGTACTCACACACACACACACACACACGAGAGAAATTCCTGCATGGGATGGTGAGCTGCAGAATGATGCCAGGAAGCTGGCTGGAAAACGGTGCCTCCACCACTTCCAGCCTTAGTCCCTGAGAGCCTAGCACAGAGTGGACTGTCTAGGCCGCCATCTTGGAACCACCCTCCACTATTAATTTTAATATCCAAAAACATGGGAAGAAAATCTTCTAAGGGTTTTTTAAAATTTCTTTAATATTACATAGTTTTCATTGTAGAGTTGCTTTACATTTTTTGTTATATTGATTCCTAAGTATTTTGTTTTTTGTTTTTTGGTGATTGATCAGCCGTGGTGAATGTATGTGGGCATGGAGGGCACAGAGGAAGGAATGATAATATGATTGGCTTGCCATTAGATATGTGAGCATGATCAGATCATGGACAATATTCAAGGGGCTTGTATGCTTTGCCACATGGGCAACTGTTGGCTACGTGTATTGTTTCTGATTGGCTAAATGGACCTATAAGTAGAGTGCTTCTTTCCACAATAAACGAGTTCCTGCTCTGACTGGTCACCCTGGCATGTCTGATTGTCCTGTGGTGGAGGGCTGGGAACAGGCAGCCAGTCAGCTCCTACTCTTCCTGACTCCAACTACCAAGTAAGGGTGCCTCCTCAACCCGCTGGCTCGGGACGAGTTGAGATTCCTGCATTCATGTTATTGATGGTTTCTTTTGCTGAGAAAAAGCTTTTTAGTTTAAATTGATCCCATTAATTGATTCTTGATTTTACTTCTTGTGTTTTTAGTGTCTTGGCAAGGAAGTCAGATCCTAAGCCAATGTGATGAAGATTTGGCCTACTTTTTCTTCTATTAGGCACAGGGTGTCTGGTCTGGTGTCTAAGCATTCTGAGTTTTGTGCATGGTGAGAGATAGGGGTTTAATTTTATTTTTCTGCATACAGATTTTCAATTTACCCAGCATCACTTGTTGAATAGGCTATGTTTTCTCCAATAAATGATATTGGAATCTTTGTCTAGTAAGAGATAACTGTTTTTATTTAGGTCTGTCTCTGTGTCTTTTATTCTGTACCATTGATCTGTGTTTTGGTGTCAATACCATCCGATTTTTGCTACTATGATTCTGTAGTATAGTTTAAGTTCTAGTTTTGTGATGCCTCCTGCTTCACTCTTGTTAAGAATTGCTTTAGCTATTCTGGTTCTCATGTTTTCTCAAATGAATTTTATGTTTGCTTTTTCTGGTTCTATGAAGAATGTCATTGGGATTTTAATGGAAATTTCATTAAATCTGTATAACACTTTTGATAGTATAGCCATCTTGACAGTATTAATTCTGCCTGTCCAGGAGTATGAGAGGTATTTCCATCTTCTAAGATCTTCTTTAAATTTTTTTCTGTGGTTTTCTGTAGTTTTCAATGTAGAGGTCGTTCACCTCTTTTGTTAGGTTGATTCCCAAGTATTTTATTTTTTAAGGCTATTGTGAATAGGGTAGTTTTTTCTAATTTCCCTTTCAGTAGATTCATCACTGATATATAGAAATATGTTTGATTTAAGGTGTTGATTTTATATCCTGGGTTTTATTAGTTCTAGGATGTTTCTTTTGGGGAAGCAATCTTCAAAAACATAGAATCATGTCATCAGCAAATAGTGATAGTTTGAATTATTTTCTTATTTGTATTTCTTGAAGTTCTTTTTTCTAATTGCTCTGGAAAGAGTTTTAAGGATGATATTGAATAGAAGTGGTGAAAGAGGCCATTCTTGTCTTGTTCCAGTTTTTAGAGGAAATGCTTTCAATTTTTCTACATTTAGAATTATGTTAGCCTTCGGTTTAGCATATATAGTTCAGCATATATAGCTTTTATGATGTTGAGGAATGTTCCTCCTTTCCCTAGTTTTTCTATTGATTTGAACATGAAGAAGTGCTCTATTTTGTCAAGCACTTTCTCTGCATCTATTGAGATAATCATATCATTCTTGTCTTTAAGTCTATCGATGTGATGAATTACATTTATTTATTTCTGTATGTTGAACCAAACTTTCATTCCTGGAATGAATTTTATACATATAAAATGATAATTGTTTGCTTCTGGCTTATTTTAATTTAAATTTTAATACAAATATTTTTTTTAATCAATCATGGCTCAAATATAATAATACTATGCTGATCCACATGCCCAATAACTAGATTCAAACATGGTAACTAATTTAACAGATTTCTGCCTTTGAATAAAATAAAAGTAATTCTGAAGGTTTACTTGAGGAAAAGATGTTTTTAGTAACATAAATGTTCAAGAATTTTTATAGAAGAAAAACATATAATAAACTAGGAGTAGATTTATTTCTTCAATATATCCACTTTTGTTCCTGATAAGGTCTTTTTTCATGTTACCTCTGCCAGAGGTAACAAGATTAGTTGTGTGAACTTTAGATCAGGGAGTACATCTAGTTTCTGGTTGGCTGGTGAGACTGTTTTTTGCAATAATAAAATTAAAATGACAGATTTATATTTGAATAATATATATTATGACATTAAATTCTATAACATATGGTCTCTTTATAATATGCTATATTAATTAAAAATAAATAAAATCATCATAATAAATAAGAATATGCAGTCAAGAGACACAAGTTTTAAGGCTCAGATGTGTTAGAGGGCTCTCAAACCAAAGTAAGGTCCTCAATAAATCCTCAGTTAGAATTCCTCTCATAGTACTCAGTCAATCTGATGAACAGAGAAAAATAAAGCTCCTGAGAGTTCCATTCTTTTCTATTTCTTGGCAGCTTGCTGTGAATTTGGAGATGTTAGTAGAAATAGTTCCTCTTTGAATCTTCTTCATACTTGGAAAATTATAGAAGAGTGGTTAGAGCTACCTCTTATTTGTGGGGATGATAAAAATAGCATACCATCAAAAAATATGCAACATTTAATGTTTGTCTATGGTTCTCTGTTTAAACAGGGAAAAGTAAATTGCATGCATTGGAGCAGAGTTTCTGTTATTCATGAGTATCCAGGAAGAATATAATTTATTCTTGATTAAATTTACTTTTAAATCAATACATTAAAATTTTTATAAAAATTTAGAGTACTATAAGATGTTTTAAGATATATATGTTAAAATTAGTTTAAATATATCTATCTTTTCAAACATCTATAAATTCTTGGTGGTAAATATATTCAATTTTTTAAAGGTATTTTTGGATTAACAGTACACTATCATTCTACATAGTTACTCTGTTATGAAATATAAAATAGCACAATAAAACTTTTTATTTCCATATAATTGTAACTTATTACCCATTTATCAACCTCCCATTTCTTCTTCCCCTATGCTTTCCTCAGCCTCCAGTAACCACCATTTTACATTACTCTCTTTATCTTGGACGTTTACCATTTTGATGGTAATATATCTTGTAGGAAATAATTTTTAGTTCAATATAATTGGTTTGTTTGCTTAAGCTTTCTGTAACTGCATGTTTGTATTTTTCTCAAGATTTGGAAAGTTTGAAAAGTGTCTCTCTTGATAAGAATGTGGCAAGTACTACCTACCTTTTTTTATTTTAGAGTGTGACTTCAGTATAAAATTCTGTGTTTAGCAATTTGAGTTTGTGTGAAGACGGCAAGTACTGCCTTAATTTAGATAACACAAGCAAAGGTTTCTGGAAACTGCCTAATAAATCATTAATTTAACTTTAAAACTAAACTCAATATCTTTGAGGCATTGAAAAGAGTTGAAGTTACCATAAAGGAGCACAAGTTGCCTTGTGGGTATATGTGAAGGTGCAATTCACTATGATATATTTATATAGCACACTGAAATGTTAAGTGACATTTATTATATCAAAAGATGAATCAATTGAAAGAAAAATTAGGAAAACTATTCCATTCACAATAACCTCAAAAAATTTGGGGGTTCATCTATCGAAAGGGGAGAAAGACCTCTATAATGAAAACTACAGAACTCTAATAAAAGAAAATGAAGAAAACCTTAGAAGATGGAGAAACCTCCCATTTCCTTGTATAGGTATAATTAATATTGGAAAAATGGTCATACTACAAAAATTGCTATACAGTTTTAATGCAATTACTATTAAAACCCCAATGATATTCCTCATAGAAGTAGAAAAACGTCATGAAGTCCATTTGGAAAAATAAGTGATCCAGAATAGCCACAACAAACCTTAGTGAGAAAAGTGAAGCAGAAGGCATTAAATTACACTACAGAATATAGTAACAAGATCAGAAGAAGCACCAGAACAGACATGAAGACCAATGGTAAAGAATAGAAGACACAGAGACAAACCCATATAAAGGCAGTTATCTCATACTAGACAATGGTGCCACAAACATACATTGGAAAAATCATAGCTTCTTTTCATAAATGGTACTAGGAAAACTGGAAATCCATATGTAGCAAAACAAAATTAAACTCCTTTATTTCATTCTTCACAAAAGTCAAAGTGGATCAAAGATCCAAGCATTAGATCAAAGACCCTGGGTCTACTAAAAAAATGTAGGTACAAATCTCCATCATGTCACCTTAGTAACCAAATTTCTCACAAGAAGTAAAATAAAAGAAGTAAAATCAAGAATCAATAAATGGGAGCCGGGCACGGTGGCTCAAGCCTGTAATCCCAGTACTTAGGGAGGCTGAGGCAGGAGAATCACGAGTTCAAAGCCAGCCTCAGCAAGGGAGAGGTGCTAAGCAACTCAGTGAGACCCTGTCTCTACATAAAAAAAACACAAAATAGGGCTGGGGATGTGGCTCAGTGGTTGAGTGCCCCTGAGTTCAATCCCTAGTACCAAAAAAAAAAAGAATCAATAAATGGGATGACATCAAACTAAGAAGCTTTCTCACATCAAAGAAAATAATCAAGAATGTGATAAGAGAGCCTGCAGAATTGTAGAAAGATTTTTCCACATGCACCTCAGAGCATTAATCTCCAGGATATATAAAGAATTCAAAAAGCAAAGAAACTTAATAATAGCAAACAAACAAAACCCAAATTACTCAATAAATAAATGGGCAAACAAGACTGAACAGACACTTCATGGAAGAAGAGACACATATGGTCAACAAATACATAAAAAACTGTTCCACATCTATAGCAATTAGAGAATGGTAAATTAAAACTACACTAAGATTCCATCTCACTCCAATCAGAACAGCAATTACCAAGAATACAAGTAACAATAAATGTTGGAAGGATGTGGGGGAAAATGTACACTCATATATTGCTGGTGGGATTGCAAATTGGTGCAACTACTCTGGACAGAGTATGGAGCTTCCTCAGAAAACTTGGAACAGAACCTTCATTTACTCAATTATCCCACTCCTTTGTCTATACCCAGAGGACTTAAAATCAGCATACTATAATGATGCAGACACAGCTATATTTATAACAGCTCAATTTCCAATAGCTAAGCTATGAAACCAAACTATATGACCTTTAACAGATGAATGGATAAAGAAAATGTCATATGTATATACACAATGGAATATTACTCAGCAAAAATTAAGGATCAAATTATGGCATTTGCTGGTGAATAAATAGAACTGGAAACTCTCATGCTATGTGAAATAAGCCCATTCCCAAAAAAAACAAAGGCCAAATATTCTCTGATATATGGAAACTAACAAAAATAATTGGTGGAAAGGAATAAAAGTATATTAGATTAGACAAGTGAGAATGAAGGAAAGGGAGGGGAGATGGGAACAAGAAAAACAGTAGAATTAATTGGACAAAACTGTCCTATATTTTGCGAAACTCCTGTGAAACTCCACATAATGTTTAATCACAAGTGTGGGATACTATTTATTATGTTATACTCCATGTATATATAATATGTTAAAATACACAATAGTGTCACATATAACTAAAAAGCACAAATAAAAAACGGTTAAAAATCCATCACAGGAACCACAGAAATATCAGTAGAGGAAAGAAAACAATGGAGAAAGGAAGAGAGGAGATGTTGAAGAGCAATTTGTAGTTCATGTTTTATAATTATGTCAAAATGAATCCTAATATTATGTGTAACTAAAAAGAACTAATACAAATTAATTACAAAAAATTTTAAAATTTATATCAATATTAGTACTATAGTACAATGACCCAAAATCTAAAATATTATTTTAATTAAAAAAATATTTGAATTTAAAAGCACTAACCTGTATGAGTAAACTGTGGGCTTGGCCTGAAACTATTTTGGCTAGGCACAAGTTTAAAAATTTTAAATATCTACTTTTTCAACAAAACATACACATTATAAATATATCAGATATTGAATTAGTCATATTTAATTAATGTTGAGAGAATTGAAAAATATATAGAGAAAAATGTTATATTTTCAGATGAACTCATAGAGATCTGAAAAATATGTGCTTGGGTAGGACTGGCAATATATCTGAATTTTACAACACAAGTACCTTATTTTAATTTTTAAAATATTAATTTAACACTAAAATGTTAATTCTTTCCCCATAGCAATTACATAAATTTGGCAACTACTTAATTTACTTTCTAAACAGCAGTTTTAAAGGTAAAATTTCTTCACAATAAAATAGTGTCATTATATACAGTACATTACACAAACCAATATGAGACTATATTCTGGAAATGTTTTTCACATACTTTTTATTTTGTGATTACAAGGGGAAAATGTTATAGCTATCACTATAAAATGGGAAGAGAAAAAAAATAAAAGTTTATGTTTCAAGGAATACTATAAATTACTTGTTAAAGTAATGCTATTGGTAACTTCAAGTAAATCAATATGGAACTAAATGGAATGTTTTCCTTGCCAAGGCAATATATCATATTTCTGTCAACATTGAACATACCAAACAAAAATCAAATACCATACTAAAGATGACACTCTTACAAATGGACCAGCAATAATATAGAAAAATTACAAATAGATCTATAATTAGTCATTATATATTTTTATTAATTAATTTTGTTTTTTACACAAATGGAGCACAAATTTTCATTTCTCTACTTTTACATGATGTAGAATCACACCATTTGTACAGTCATATCCATACATAGGGGTAATAATGTTCATCACATTCCACCCTCTCCCCCCCAACACACAACCTCCCATCCCCTCTCTCCCTTCTGCTCAATCAAAAGTTTCTCCATTCTTTCTTTGTCCCCTCTCATTATGGATAAGCATCCACTTATCAGAAAAAACATTTGGCCTTTAGTTTTGGGGGATTGGCTTAATTCACTTAGCATGATATTCTCCAACTCTGTCCATTTATGCATTAATGCTATGGTTTTATTTTTCTTTAAGGATGAGTAATATTCCATTGTGTATGTATTACACAACCACTTGATTATGGTGCACTACTTTTTTCATATATTTTTGTATGCAATTTGCCACAGTTTCTTCATTAATTCATCCATTGAATGGCATCTAAGCTCTTTCCACAGGTTAGCTATTGTGAATAGAGCTAATATAAACACTGAGGTAACTACATCACTGTGGCATCCTAATTTTAAGTCCTTTGGGTATAGAACAAAGAGTGGGATAACTAGGTAAAATGGTGATTCCATTCCAAGTTTTCTAAGAAATTTACATACTGCTTTCCAGAGTGGTTGCACCACTTTGCAGTCCTGTTAGCAATTAACCAGTGTATATGTTCCCCACATTTTCACCAGCACTTATTGTTGCTTGAATTCTTGAAAATTGCCTTTCTGATTGGAGTTAGATGAAATCTTAGAGAAGTTTTGATTTGTATTTCTCTGACTGCAAGAGATATTGAACATTTTTTTCATACATTTGTTCATCAGTTGTATATCGTCTTCTGTGAAGTGTCTGTTCATTTTCTTAGCCCATTTATTGATTATGAGGGGGTTTTTTTGGTGTTTTTTGAGCTCTTTATATATATCCTGGAGATTAGTGCTTTATCTGATGTGCATGTTATAAAAAATTTTCTCCAATTCTATAGGCTCCCTCTTTACTTCATTAATTGTTTCTTTTTATGAGAAGCAGCTTTCTAATTTGAATTTATCCCACTTATTGATTCTTGATTTTATTTCTTGTGCTTTAAGAGTCTTGTTAAGAAAATCAGGTTATAAGCCAACATGATAAATATTTGGAACTGCTTTTATTCTATCAGGTGCAGGATATCTGGCCTTATTCCTATGTCTTTGATCCACTTTGAGTTGAGCTTTGTGCCGGGTGAGAAATAGGAGCTTAATTTCATTTGCTACATATGGATTTCCAGTTTTCCCAGCACCATTTGTTGAAGAGTATATCTTTTCTCCAATGAATGTTTTTGGCACCCTTGTCTAGTATAAAATAATTTCATGTATGTGGGTTTGTCTCCATGCCCTCAGTTCTGTACCACTGGTCTGCATGTCTATTTTGGTACCAATACCCTGCCATTTTTGTTACTATAGCTCTGTAGTATAGTTTAAAGTCTGGTATTATGATGCCTCCTGCTTCACTGTTCTTGCTAAGGATTGCTTTGGCTATTTTTATTCTCTTATTTTTTTCAAATAAATTCTATGATTTTTTTTTCTATTTCTATGTGAAATGTCATTGGTGTTTTGATTGGAATTGTATTAAATCTGTATAGTGCTTTTGCTATTATGGCCATTTTGACAATATTAATTCTGTCTATCCAGGAACAAGAGAGATTTTTCCATCTTCTAAAGTCTTCTTTAATTTCTTTCTTTACTGTTCTGTAGTTTTTGTTGTAGAGGTTTTTCATCTCTTTTGTTAGGTTGATTCCCAAGTATTTTATGTTTATTGAGGTGATTGTAAGTGGGGTCATTTTCCTTATTTGTTTTTCAGAAGATTTGTCACTGATGTACAGAAATGCATTTGAATTATGGGTGCTGATTTTATATCCTGCTATTTTGCTGAATTTATTAGTTCTAGAAGTTTTCTGGTGAAATTTTTTGTATTCTCTAAGTACAGAATCATGTTGCCACTAAATAGTGATAGTTTGAGTTCTTTTCCTATATGTCTTCATTTAATATTTTTCATTTAATTATTCTGACTAGATTTTTAGTACTATATTGAATAAAAGTGATGAAAGAGCACATTCCTGTCTTGTTTCAGTTTTTAGGGGAAATGCTTTTAATTTTTCTCCATATACAATGATATTGGCTTGGGCTTAGCATAGATAGCTTTTACAATGCTGAGATATGTTTCTATTATTTCTAGTGTATCTAGTGTTTTGAATATGAAGGCGTTCTGTATTTTGGTAGATGATTTTTCCTGCATCTATTAAGATGATCATGTGATCAAGTCTATTGATGTGATCAATTACATTTACTGATTTCCATATGTTGAACCAGCCTTGCATCCCTGGGATAAACCACACTTGATCTTGGTGCACTATTTTTTTCATATATTTTTGTATGCAATTTGCCAGAATTTTGTTGAAAATCTTTTCATCAATGTTCATTAGAGATATTGGCCTGAAGTTTTCTATCCTTGATGGGTCATTGTCTAGTTTTGTTATTAGTGTGATATTGGTCTCATAGAATAAATTTGGAAGGGTTCCATTTTTTATATTTCATGCAATAATTTGAGAAGTATTGGTATGGGTTTTTCCATGTAGATATTGTAGAACTTGTCTGTGGATCTGTCTGGTTCTGGGCTTTTCTTTGTACACTTTTGATAGTGGCTTATATTTCATTCTTAAAATTGCTCTGGTTAAATTGTGTATATTCTCTTGGTTCAGTTTGGTACATAATGTGACTCTAAGAATTCGTAAATGTGTTTAAGATTTTCTATTATATTGGAGGATAAATTTTCAGAATAGTTTCTAATTATTCTATTTTAATAGTATCCATTGTAATATTTCCTTTTTCATCAAAAATTTTGGTAATTTGATTTTTTCTCTTCTTCTCTTTGTTCATCTGGCTAAGGGTTTATCATTTTTTTATTTATTTCAAAATACTTTTTATTTTGTCAATTTTTTGTTTCTTTTGCTTCAATGTCATTGATTTCAGCTCTGACTTTATTTTCACTTTCTGCTACTTTGGTTGTTGATTTGTTCTTCTTTTTCTAGGGCTTTTAACGGGATTCCCCCAGCCAAGTAGCAATCTTCCCCTTGACCTGCGGGTGGGAGGAGCTCCCCGGGAGCCCCTGACAAACACAAACTGAGAACAGGTAAAGCCACCCGGCATGTAATCACCACGCATGAGCCAGGGAGTCTTGTCTCAAGCAAGAACTGCTTTATTGAGGGGAGGTTACAGGTTTATATAGGGGAGGGGGTTCCAGTGGTGTCTTGTTTCTAAGCTAAGAATGCGGAAATGGGCTGTTCAAGTGAAACAGCATAGGGTCATTTAGCTAGGGTAACATGGAAGCAGAAGTCAGCCAGTAAAGTGATGTGGCTCTCTCGAGGCAATCTGGTCAGCCTTGAGCTGGCTGCTTGATGCCATCTTGTGGCATGCCCCCACATTTGCCCCCACAGCTTTGAGATATAATGTTAGGTCATTAATTTGTTGACTTCTTATTCTGTTAAGGAATGAACTCAATGAAAAGAACTTTCCTCTTAGCACTGCCTTCATAGTCTCCCAGAGATTTTGATATGTTGTATCAGTGTTTTCATTTACTTCTAGGAATTTTTTAATCTCCACTCTGATCTCTTCTGCTATCCATTGTTCATTTAATAGCATGTTATTTAGTTTCCAGGTGTTGGAGTAACTTATATTTTATAAGTTTACTTCAGGTGTTGGAGTAACTTTATTTTATTCTTGATTTCTAATTTTATTTTATTATGATCTGATAGAATGAAGGGTAGTATCTATTTTATTTTTGTTTTTGTTTGCTAAGAGTTTCTTTGTGACATTAAATATGGTCTATTTTAGAGAAGGATCCATGTGCTGCTGAGAAGAAATTGTACTCACTCCTTGATGGATGAAATATTCTTTATATGTCTGTTAAGTCTAAATTATTGATTATATTATTGAGTTCTAGAGTTTCTTTACTTTTTCTTTGGAAGATCTATCCAGTGGTAAAAAAAAAAAAAAGGTGTGTTAAGGTCACCCAGAATTATTGTGTTGTGGTCTATTTGATTCTTGAAATTGAGAACAGTTTGTTTGATGTACATAAATGCTCCATTGTTTGGGGCATATATATTTACAATTGTTATGTCTTGCTAATGTATGGTTCCCTTATGCCATATTAAATGGCATATTAAATGTTCTTCTTTATTTCTTCTAACTTTGGCTTGAAGTCTACTTTATCTGATATGAGAATAGAAACCCCTTCTTTTTTATGCAGTCCATGTGAGTAGTATTTTTTTTCCAAACCTTTCACCTTCAATCTGTGGATGTCTTTTCCTATGAGATGAGTCTTTTGTAAGCAGCATATTATTAGGACTTTTTTTTTAATCCACTCTGCCCATCTATATCTTTTGATTGATGAGTTTAAGCCATTAACATTTAGAGTTATTATTGAGACATGGTTTGTATTCCTGGTAATTTTGGTTTATTCTTTTTTTTTTTTTGATACTGGAGATTGAACTGAGGGGTACTCGACCACTGAGCCACATCTGCAGCCCTATTTTGTGTTTTATGTAGAGACAGGGTCTCACTGAGTTTCTTAGCACCTCGCCATTGCTGAGGCTGGGTTTGAACTCATGATTCTCCTCTCAGCCTCCATAAGTGCTGGGATTACAGGCTTGTCCCACCGCACCCAGCTTGGTTTATTCTTAGTTTTATCTTAACTTAGTTTTTCCTTTGATTGGCTTTTACTTCAGTGTAGTTTCTCCTTTTGCTGATTTTCATTGCTATTTTTTATTTTCTCCTCATGGAATATTTGTCTTAGGATATTCTGTAGTGCAGGCTTTCTAGTTTAAATTATTTTAAATTTTGTGTATCATGGAAGCTTTTTATTTTATCATAAAATCTAAAGTGTATTTTTGCTCTATATGAGATTCTTAGTTGATATCCATTTTCTTTCAGAGGTTGGTATGTTATTCCTGGACCTCATAGCTTTAAGGGTCTGTGTTGATATTCTAATTGGTCTCCCCCTAAATGTAGTCTAATTTCTTTCTCTTGTAGTCTTTAAAATTCTCTCCATATTCTGTATGCTAGGCATTTTCATTATGATGGGCCTTGGTGTAGATCTGTTGTGATTTTGTACATTTGATGTCCTATAAGCCTCTTGTATTTTATTTTTCAATTTATTCTTCATGTCTGGAAAATTTTCTGATATTATTTTATTGAACAGACTCTTCATTACTTTGGTTTACATTTCTATGTCTTTCTCTATCTCAATAATTTTTAATTTTTTTAATATTATCCCATAATTCTTGGTTGTTCTGTTCATGGTTTTTTACCATCTTTACTGTTTGGTGGTGAACTTTATTTTCAAGATTATATATTTTATCTTCCTTGTCTGAGGTTCAGTCTTCCAAGTGATCTAGTCTGTTGGTGATGCTTTCTATTGGTTCATTGTTCCCTTCATTTGAAAGATTTCTGTTTGTTTGTTGTTTTTTTTTTAGAATCTCTTTTTATTGAAGTAATATTTTGCTTCCTGTATTTAGTAATGTAACTCTTTATCAAAGTGAAATTTTGTTTCCTGTGTTTGGTTTCTTATATTACCTTTAGTTTGCAAATCATTTTAATCACATACATTCTGAACTCTTTCTCTGACCTTTCTTCTGTTGTGCTGACCATAGATTCTAATAATGTAGTATCTTGCTTGTTTCCTTATTTTTTCAAGTTGTTTGTGTCTTGTCTTTTAGCAGGTTGGATGCAAGGTATTTCAGTTTCTACCCTATAGATTTTGTAGTGTCCCTGAAGATTTCCAGTACCTCTTTTTTTAAGGAGGAAGTCAATATTAACAACTCCCAATGCAAAGAGTATGCACCCTTAAACAAAATAGCTTCTATTGAGACATTTACAGTTTTGTCACAATAGACAGAAGTGATGTGTTCAATTATTGTCTGCAATATGAACAGTAGGTTTATGAAAGGGTCTACAGTTTCTAATAGTGGACAAAGAGAAAACAAGGGGGTGTAGGATGAAATGTTAAGGAGGTAGCAGGCAAAGATATAGAGGTATTAGATCTTAAAAAGTGTATATGAGGAGTCAAATGAAAATGGCTCCTAGCAGGGGAAAATGGAAAGAGATTGTGGGGAGACAGAAAAGTAAGAATAAAATAGGGAGAGAGAGTAAAAAACACATACAAACCAAAAAATTAATAAGAAAAAGAAAAAAATGTAACAATAAAAGATAAAATAAATATACAACAAAACTATAATATATCATTTAGACATCTCAGTCTTCAGTAGCCTAATGCATGGAAAATACTTGGCTTCACAACTGTTGGGGATATGAGGGCAGGAAAAAAGAGAGGAAAAAAATTTAAAGAAAAAAAATCTCAAAGAAAAATTGCATGATTTGTTTCTGTTGGAGTTCAATGTCTTCTCTGCTTCTCTTCTCATCCCATAGACAAGGTTATCAGGTGTTTGTTGGTATCTCCACCCATGGGATGGTGAGAGTTATTAGTGTGGGAGTATTTGTCCTGGATTCAGAACTCCTTCAAGTGGAGTATAGCACTTCCTGGCCTCCATTGAAAGACTGCACTCCAAGAATCCTTTGGGGTCCACTTGTTAGGCTGTACTAGAAATAAGAGAGCAACCATGGTATATTATGCACATTCGCTCCCATTCCGGGTTACCTGGCTTCCTATCAGAGGTGAATGCCTCTATTGACAAACTTGTAAGTCAGCCTAAAGTCATGATGTCTAGCCTAGAACAAGCTACAGCCTTACACCAGAGGTTTCACCTCTCAGCAAATAGTCTTCATCGCTTATTGCCTGAAATTTCAATCCAACAATGCAAACACTTCATTCATACATGCTCTTCTTGCAGTCCATTGTTACCGTTGGGCCCACTCCAACCACAGGGAGTCAACCCCCATGGGCTGACACCCAACTGTCTATGGCAGATGGATGTCACTCATATCACTACCTTTGGAAAACTTAAATTTGTACATGTAATAATTGACACCTATTCCTCCCTTGTGTATGCTACTTCCCTTGCAGGGGAAAAAGCAGCCCATGTAATTAAGGATCTAAAGCAAACAATGCTATTCATGAGTGTCCCATGGTCAATCAAAACAGACAATGGCTCAGCCTATGTCTCCCTCAGATTGAAGGAATTTTTAACTTCCTGGGGAATTTCCTATACCAAAGGGATTCCCTATAACCCCTAGGGACAAGTAATCATTGAAAGAACCAATCACACTCTAAAGGAGATGCATCAGAAACTTGATTCTACTGAAAAGGACCCTTCTTTGAAATTGTGAGATGCATTATTTACCATTAACTATCTCACTTTTGACAAACAAGGCCTCAATGCAGCAATCCAACACTGAGGTCCATCTACCTTCCCTACTCCCATTCCCTTGGTACGATGGAAAGACCCTTTGACTCTTCAATGATAGGGCCCAGACCCTCTGCTCACACAAGGGCAAGGCTATGCTTGTGTCTCCCCACCACAGAATCTAAGCCTCTTTGGATCCCAGCCAGGAATATTCGTCCAAGCCTCTCTCAAGAAGACAACAAAACTTTTCACATGAAGAAAGAAGTCACTTCCTTCATATCATTAAGAATTGCAGGAATGCAAGAAAATTTCTGCCACATGGATCACAGACTTCGAGAACATAAGAAGCTTATCCACCCCATCTACGCTGGAAATACAAGGCTTCACGCTGGCTGACCGTAACCCCAAACTCTCCTTCCTTTCCAACCCTACCCAACCCCTTACTCCATCTCTTAGGAGAGAGCTCATTTTGGGCACATGCTTACAGGCTGGTCAGCCAATGATGGGTAAGATGCCCAGAGGGGCACAACCTAAGCCAGGTGCAGTCTTGTTTGCCCCTTCTCTTGCACACAAGCTGATAATTGATGATGGATAAGTGCTCAGAGGAGCACAACCTAAGACATATTACAGCTTCATTAGTGCCCCCTGACTCTAAAATATGCAGCATGTAGGAGTCTGGAAAATCCAGCGGAATGATTCTCTCCCATGAGGAGTTTATCACAGATCCCTCCAACATGCTTGCTTATGGGCCACACAGGCTCCACTGACCTATCAAATAAAAGTAAAAAGGGGGAAATATAGGAGCTCTCTCCATGCCTTCAATACTTCCCCTCCCCTTTGCCCTATGCTGATTGGTTACTTTGAATGTTTCCCCTCCTCTTTACCCCATGCTGATTGGCTGCCTTCAGTGCCTCTCCTTTTCTCATCCCACGCTGATTGGCTGCATGCCTGACATGGATCAATATCCTATTGGCTTTAACCTAACCTCAGGGCCATGATTGTTCCGAGGACCCTATATAAACTGTTGCACTACTGAAATAAATGGGTCTGCTTCTTGCTCCGGCAGAGCAGTTTTACCTACCCCTGATGTCTGGGTGAGTGATTCAGTGACCATCCACCCCATAAACCCTCGTCCTCCGGGACCCCTGACCTCATCCTGTGGGACCCCATTGTCCCTCATCCTCCAGGACCCCAGACCTCGTCCCGTGGGACCTCATTGTCCCTCGTCCTCCATGACCCCAGACCTTGTCCCTTGGGACCCCATTCCTTGGTCCCCTCATTTTGCAGGACCCCAACTCATTGAGCAAACCCACACCAGGCATGACATAAATGACAAGATCGGGCCATGTGGCTGTATAGTGTGGAATGTTTGGAGATGCAGCTCCGTGGAATGAAATTATGTGGTGTGTGCTGACTCCAGACCCTGTCCGGGTGCAAGTTACCATGCAGAGGGGACTATTGTAGTAGTAGCAGTATCTTCTAGCCATTATATTAATATATTAATACACTAATTATTGTACAGGGACATACAGATATGATAAAAACTTCATAATTATATTTTATATCTTCTATAAATTATTCAATCATAAATTAACTAGAAATGATTTATTAAAAATATATTATTTAAACACATACACATATATCCACAATTATAGGATAGTAATTTATATATTTATAAGTAGATGTTTTTTATAATATGTAACTCTTGAGAGAACAATTAGGATTGTATTATATTGTCAAATCATGATGGTGTGTGCCTATAATTCCAGCACCAAGAATGCTGAAGCAGGAGAATTGCTTGAGACCTGGAGTTTGAGATCAGACTGGAGTCAAGACCTCATCTTAAAGAGAAAGAAAAGAATTGTGTTATATTTATATTTTGATTTTTTTGTATCTAGCCCTGTGTCTAAACCCAAGGAAAGCATCCAATAATATTTATCTAATTAGTTTACTCTAAATGAAAATTAGTTGGGTGAATTTTTTATAGTGATAAAACACATAAGATCTAGCTTCCCCAAAATGTTTAATTGTATAGTACAATATTGTTAAGTATAAGCAAAATGTTGTAGAACAGATCTCTATAACTTTGTGATATAAGATTTGATTATTATTTGTATTTTATTATCCAAATTGCTGACAATTAAACTATCATTAACCAGGAGTAGTATATATGAGATTATTTCCTCCTACATTGCTTGTTCTTAATGCACTTTTGGTTTAAAATTTGCTATAGAGATCTACTAAATATAAAGTGCACTTTATTACAAATAAATTTATATGTACATATATATACACACTTATGCATAGTATATACAAATGTGTATATGTATACATATATGCATATATAAATCTTGCATTTTATTTAATATAACACTTGATTTCTATCCATTCCTGATGTGCATACAGCCTCTCTGTTTTGACTTATTCACTCTAATTACAACAGTGTTCAGATGTAGCAAGGAGGAATGGAAGACAGGGTAGATAGTGTGAGTATACACAATTGATGGACCAGTAAGAATAAAACCTTGACTAAAGCTATGGAGTTATTTTTTTGTCTTTGGTGGGAATAGTTAATTAAAGTAAGGGAGAGGAAAAAGAGTGGCAATGGTGCTTCAGAAATTATCATAAATTTATATACCCTCACTTATTGAAGAGTCAGTGTTATTGATTAGGGCTGACAATTAGTAGTGATAAAAACTCTAATTCTTTTGAGGACAAAAAGTGTTCTGATGAGGAGTATATAATAGTTGTTATATGGTAACTTGATAGTGAAAAGGAAATAATTCAAATGAATATTTTTATAAGGAAAGAGAGCAGTCATTTTATTTTCCCTTCAGATTATTTCATTCTTGCTTCTATAATCCATTAAGAATAACACCACCTTTTTCACATGGTATTCTCTTTCTAGTAAACTTTCCCCTCCCTTTAAAAGCATGCTTAGGTGTTCCATTAACAAATATGCAACTAAACAAAAGAGAAAAAAAATAATAACAAATGTCTAAACTTTAAAACAACCACAAAACTCTTGACTATAAACTTCATCCAGGTTCTTTGCTTCATGTCATTAACAAACAAAATTATTAAATAATAGCATAACATCTAAGCTTCCAAATCTCACTTTTATTTATACTAAATCTGCAATTTATATCATATTGATATAAATTTAATCTTGGTATAAAAGTCATGAATAAACTTTCATTTAACTAACTTTGTTTAAGAAATTCTTCAGGTGATTGTGTAATATTACTGTACATAATGTTGAATAGAACATTATAAATTTACTCTGTAAAAGTAGAGGTATTCTTGCATTGAGTTTCAGAAAATTCAAGTAAAAGTTAGATAATTTGTAAGAACATTTTATTATCTTATGTAACTTAGATACAACCTTTAACAGCAAGTCCCAATATAGTATGTTTCCATACCTCACCAATCATTAGTGCATACATCATCAAAGATGCTACTGCTTTTTCATTTTCAATTTTTCCATGTTCATATTTTAGTGCTTATTTTGGGGATTATTCTATTCAACATTATGTACAGCAAGAGTAAAATCAGATACAATAATATGAGTCAGAAGTAGAGAGACTTTTGCTTCTTGTGCAGCCTTCTTTAAGGGCCTAAAAACTTATTTTGAGTATATCTTTAGCAGCTCCCTCCTTGCACATGTCACATGATCACACAAAAATTATTCAATAGTATAAATAAAAAGACTCCCTTTTTTACTATGAATAATACAATCTCATAGGAAAAACAAAGAAATACCACAATGGGTTTAGAGCTATCTGAATTTGCATGAAAGGGAGTAAAATCCAGACAGAGCACTTCCAGTAGACATAGATGGGATGATATTTGTTAAAAGAGCCATAAAAAAATGCCACTTTATGCTTTGTACTATATTTTACTTATTTTAGTACAACTGTCCAAGTTCTCATCTTCTTCTTATATAAGGAGTTTAGTTACTGTTTCTAGTTTTCTCCCAAATTTTCACTCACAACTTTATATATGTAAACCTCACATACACTTTGAAAATTTACTTTTCAAAGACTTTGAAATCTACTTTTCTGGGAGTTTTATTTTCAAATGTGTTCAAAGTAAAATTCTCTAAAATAGTAAGGTTAAAATAATTAATCCTTTGCAATTACTCATATTCAGACATTCCCACACATGCAAAAGGAGAAAGAGTACATCACTTTTTTTGTCAGTATTTTGGTTTGTTGCTGACAAGGGGTAACTTGTCCTGTTAATTGCCAATAATATCTGTGTATTTTATAGGAAAGGAAAAGTAATGTTTCAGTTCAGTATTTTTGCAGAAACAATGTAGTTATCTATTGAGCATGTTCCTTTAGTCCCAGGAGCTATGTGTCTGAGATCAAGGTCAAGGCTGATAAAAGTCTAGCACAGAGCCTTCTCATAGATGGCATGACCATAGAAACTAGGCATCTTGCACCTTTGCATGTTTTAATTGTCTTATTAGTTCCTGGAAGAAGCTGCAGAATTTTCCAATTATGCAAAACAAATTGCCTGTTATTCCCAGGGAGTTTGCTCACCAGAGGAAATTCACTGTCTTGTACATATCCATAGCCAGAATGTTTACAGATTCCCAGTACTACCCCATCCTCCCTCCCACTATTTACCTTCATATGCTTTTCTGAGTTGCCTATTTATTTTCATATATATTTTTCCCATTGGTGCATAATAATCATATGCAAAAATGAAATTTATTATGCTATATTTATTCATAAATATGGCATAATTGGGACAATTTTATTCTTTTTCTCCCCCTTGCCCTTACTTTTTCACTTCCCCTTGGTCTCATATTGCTACTTTGTAGCTCACTCTTATTTTTCTGTAATATCACCTTTTAAATTTATTTTTTTCTCTTTAGAAACCATGTATGAGAAAATATTTGATAAGTATGATTTATTCCACTCATCATGATGTTCTCCAGTTCTATTTATTTACCAGAAAAAAGTCATAATTTCAACCTCCTTTACGGCTGAGCAGAATGCCATTTTTTAATGCATAACACATTTTTCTCCATTCATTTTTTAAGCATCTAAGATTATTCCATATCTTGACTTGCATGAATTGCACTTCTGTGAATATTAAAATGTATGTATTGTCATAGCATACTGATTTTAGTTCTTTTGGATACATATTGAAAAGCTGAATAGCTTGGCTATAATGGTTACATTTCTAATCTTTCAAGGAATCTCCATATCATTTTGCAGTGGTTTTACTAATTTGCAGTCCCATTGACAATGGATAATTGTTCTTTTCCCTAAAAATACTTACCAGTGTTTATTTTTATTTATATTCTGATGGTTGCCACTCTGAACAGGGTAAGATAAAATTTTAGTGCAGTTTTGATTTGTATTTTCCAGATACTAATGATGTTGAAGAAAAATCAACTGCCTTTCTATACACCAATAATAAACCTAACGAAAAAGAAGTCAGGAAAAATTTCCATTCAAAATTGTATCAAAAGAAAAAGACAAAGACAAGAAGAAAATACCTGGAAATTAACCTAACCAAGGAAGTAAAAGATCTCCACAATGAAAATTATACACTACTGGAGAAAGAAACTGGAGACTTTAAGAGAAAACAACTTCCTATATTCTTGGATAAGTACAATTAATTTTGTTAAAATGGCCATATTACAAAATAAATCAACAGACTGAATGTGGTCCCCATCAAAATACCAATAAATTTCTTCATAGAACTAGAAAAAAAATAGTCCTGAAACTCAAATGGAAGAATAAAAGACCCAGAATAGTGAAAGAAATCCTGAGCAATGAGAATAAAGCTGGATATATTAAAATACCCAATCTCAAATTATACTACAGAGGTGAGAGTTGTCACAACAAGAACAGTGGGGTACTGGCATAAAAACAGACATGAAGACCAACAGAATAGAATAGAATACATAGAGACAAATCCACACAGATTTACACATTTTACATATAAAATGGTTATTACATTTTTTTGGCAAACATGCCAAAATCATAAGGTAAAACTGATAGTCTTTTTAAAAAATGGTGTTGGAATCCCTAAATGGCTATTTGTGAAAGAATGAAACTAGACCTTTATCTATCACTTAACAAAAAACTAAGAGTCAACCTAATCCTAGGAACTGGACCTGAGTCTCTGAAACTGGTATAAGAAACCATAGGATTAACAAACCAACATAAAATCACAGGAATTGACTTCCTTGATAATAACACTCAAACTTAAGAAATAAAACCAAGAATGAATAAGTGAGACAGTGTGAATTTAAAACATTTCTCCACAGCAAAGGAAACAATTGCATAAAAAGAAAACCTACAGAATGGGAGAAAATCTTTGTCAGTTTTTCTTCTCACAGATGACTAATATCTAGAATATATAAAAAACTCAAAAACTTAATATCCCCCTCAAAAAAGTAAAAACTCAGTCAATAAATGAACAAAAAATTTCTCAAAAGAAATGTATGGCCAACATGTATGTGAAAACATGTTCAACATTATCAGCAATTAGGGAAATGCAAATAAAAACTATCATATATTTAGTTTAAATATCTCAATTATCACTTTGGATAAAGTAATATTATTACTCAATGACATCTAATTCTATTTTGATTAAGTATTTAAACCTTTTTTTTTATATTTTGTTTTGTTGTAGATGAACACAATATCTTTATTTATTTTATGTGGTGCTGAGGATCGAACCCAGTGCCTCACATATGCGAGGCAAGTGCTCAACCACTGAGCCATAGCCTCAGCCCCGTATTTAAACCTTTTATTCTAAGCTATACCAGTATCAAAATTCTAAATTAAGTCTTTTGACCTCAAATCAACCTTGGAAATTTGCAACTGGGGCCCTAAAGGATATATCCTTCTCCTGATAAAAGAGTGATATTAAACTAATTATAATTACTTAATATTTTAAAATTTTATATGTAAAAAACAGTCACCATTTTAAAATGATGTTTTTCTTTTATAAAGTTATGTTTATAATATGCTTCAAAATTATATAAAAATCTTCCAAATGATTAGACTGAGATATCTAATATAAAATTATCATGCATAATCCTAGTTATAATGTTAAAATATTGCATGTTACAAAACAACCACATTTCTCTGTAATTTATTAATTGTAATAATTCTTATAGTAATTCTAAGGTTTAAAATTTAGAACAATTATTCAAAACAAATGTATTATATTGTGACTTATTTTTTCTTATGTTTTGGTATTTAAGCTTTGCTCTTTTTGCCTATCTAATCTTTATAAAAGTTACCTTTACAAATAGGATAATGTTGGCAAAATCTTCAAGATTATTACTTATGATTGTGGGATTAATAAAGGAAATTCAATGCTATACTCCTTATGACCCTGTTTGGTAGAAATTTTTTTCATCTGTCCTCTTTGATGCTCAAATGATGTTTTGTTATGTTGTGCCTTGCGTGGGTCTACCAACAAGCTGAGGTCCTGGGGCATGAAGGTATGGGGTCCTCAGGAAGGACTAAATGGGGTCCTGTGGGACAAGGTATGGGGTTGACAGTCACAGAGTCACTTCACCCAAACTGTGGGGATTGGAAAGACTGCTCTGCTGGAGCGAGATGCAGAACATGTTTATTCCAGGAAGTGTAACAGCTTATGAATGGTCCTTGGCCCAATCATGGTACTGAGGTTAGAGCCAATGGGGTACTGCTCTGTGTCAGGGGTGAAGTTCATAAGCATAGGGTGGAGAAAGGGGGAGGGGTGTGCTAAAGATATGGAGAGTGCTCCTACATTTCCCTCTTTTTATTTGTATTTGAAAGGTCAGCAGGGCCTGTGTGGCCCACAAGCAAGAATGTTGGAGGGATCTGTGATAATCTCCTCATAGGAGAGAATCATTCCTCTATATATCCAGACTCCCATATGTTGCATATGGGGGGTGCAAATGAGACTGTACCTGTCTTAGGTTGTGCCCCTGTTTTGAGCATCTTACCCGTCATTGACTAACCAGCATGTGTGAATATGCCCCGAGATGAGTTCTCACCTAAGAGAAGGGGTAATGTGGTTGGTTGGAGTTGGAAGGGAAGGGAGTTTGGCATTAGGGTCAGCTGAAGCTGTGAAGGCTTGCATTTCCTGTGAAGATGGGGTGGGCAAGCTTCATTCATATTCTTGAAGGATGTAATCCATATGGTGGGAATTTTCTTGTTTTCATGTGATTCTTTAGTGATATGAACTAAGAGAGCGTGTTTAGTTTCTAGTTTGGTTAATTGTCTTTTTATACATTTGACAAAGAAAATGACCAGAAAAAGGCTTATAACACTGAGCCCTATGATATTCCAATTGGATGGATCTAAAAGAACTGATAATTTATTCCACAGCTTTTGAATAATAGAAGGGCCAAAGACAACATTAGCTTTGGTTTAGGTACTCACAGGGCTTCTCTCTTCAGGTGGGGAATTATGTTGTCTTCTCGAGAGAGGCTTGGATGAATATTCCTGGCTGGAATCCAAAGGGGCTTAGACTATGTTGATGGGGGAGACATAAGCATAGCCTTGCCCTTGTGTGAGCAGAGGGTCTGTGCCCTTCCACTGAGGGTCAAGAGGTTCTTCCATCATACCAAGCGAAGGGGTTATTGAAGTTAAATGGACCCCAGTGTCAGATTGCTGCATTGAGGCCTTGTTTGTCAAAAGTGAGATAGTTAAGGATAAATAATGCATCCAAAAATCTCAAAGAAGGGTCTTTTTGGTAGAATCAAATTTCTGAAGTTATCTCCTTTAGAGTGTGATTGGTTCTTTCAATGACTGCTTGACCCTGAGGGTTATAGGGAATCCTTTTGGTATGCGAAATTCCCCAGGAAGATAAAAATGCCTTCAATCTGAGGGACCCATAGGCCAGGCCATTGTCTGTTTTGATTGACCATGGGACACCCATGAATAGCATTGCGTGCTTCAGAGCCTTAATCACGTGGGTAGCTTTTTCCCCTGCAAGGGAAGTAGCATACACAAGGGAGGAATAGGTGTCAATAATCATATGTACAAATTTAAGTTTACCAAAGATAAGGATATGAGTGACATCCATCTGCCAGACAGAGTTGGGTGTCAGCTCATGGGGGTTAATTCCCTGTGGTTGGAGTGGGCTCAACTGTAACAATGGGCCACAAGAGGAACATGCATGAATCAGATGTTTGCATTGTTGGATCGGAATTTCAGGCAATAGGTGATAAAGACTAGCTGCTGTGAGGTAAAACCTCTGATGTAAGGCTTTAGCTTGTTCTAGAGTGGATATCATGGCTTTAGGCTGACTTAAAAGTTTGTTAATAGAGGTGTTTTTCTCGGATAAGAAGCCAGGCAACCCAGAATGGTAGCAAATGTTTATAATATACCATGGTTGTCTTATTTCCAGCATAGCCTTCAGGGTAGCCATAGGCTGATTGACAGGACAGTCTCTGGGCCTAAATATGGAATAATCAATGGAAGAGCAAACCTTGATGGTGTATATGCTATCAGAGATTATGTTGAGAGGAATGGCCTGATATCTTTTCAGCACCAGGATAAGTGCAGTCAATTCAGCTACTTGGACAAAATCAGAATCCCTTTGGACAAATTGACCATTTGTTATATTAGATCCCATTAAAAAGTAGCCAAGATGATAAGTGTTGGCATCTATGAACACACAATGGGTTTTCCCAAGGGAAAGGCATGAGTGGTCACCATCAATAGAAGATCTTGTAGGGTCTGTAGTAGTTTAGAAGGAGGGAGATGGGAAGACAATGGCCCAGGAAATCCCTCCATCATTATCTGAAAGTCTAAAGAAGTTTGTAGGAGGAAGGTGATTTGTTCCCGATGAAAGAGTAGAACTATGATGTTAAGTTCCTTATTAAAGATGGATCTAGCTTGTTCTCTGAGCCTCACCACTAAAGCTATAATTTGTGAGGTGAGACTGGTGATTTTATGGCAGGAGCTCCAAGGAAGGTACAATAATAAAGGTCCACCACATTGCCAAAGGACACCTAAGGGTAACTTCAAGTTGGAATGTACTATGGCTGACAGAGGAATGGCAGGGTCAAATCTTTGAAGCTGGACAGATGTGAACAATTGATTAATTTCTGTCAGGGTGCCTCTAGCTTCTGGAGTAATCTTAAGCTTTCCAGAAGGATGTTTGCTGCCTTTGAGCAGATTGTAGAGGGGCTCAAGTACTTTTGGAGGTAACGCCAAGAATAGCCTAATCCAGTTAATATTACCACATAATGTTTGTGCTTCTGTCAAAGAGATGTCATAAGGGATGTTAAGACAGGGTTTAACAGGTTGTATCACCTGAGAAAAATGAAACCCTAAGAAAGAGAAGGGAGGGTGAGTTTGAATTTTCTCCTAGGCCACATGAAGATTAAGATCCTCTAAATTTTTTAGGAGTGAAGAGATGCTTGGTCTTTGCAAGCCACTAAGATATCATCCATGTAATAAGTAATGTAGCCATTGCTCCTTAAAGGGTGATGGCTTTAGCCACAAACATTTGGCAAATAGTAGAGTTGTTTATCATTCCTTGTGGCAAGAATTTCCATTGATATTACTCACAAGGTTTGGCATGATTAGGTTACCAGTCTGAAAAGGCAAAGTAAGGCCTGTCTGCCTCATGAAGAGGCATGGAAGAAAACAATCCCTGATGTCTATGATAGCTATATAGTGATCTATTGGGATGGCTGAGGGGAAAGAAAGATCACCTTGGCATGTGCCCATTGTTTCCATTTTCTTGTTGATATGTAATAATCTATATTTGCCTGATTGTTTTTTGAATGAGGGCTGGTTGAAGGCTCAATATGATCTAAAGTGAGTTGCTCATGGACAAGGTTCTTTAATGCTGAAAACTTAGGCTCAAAAATAGACCACTGCTCCACCGAGCAGGGTGAGGTGTCCACCCAACTAAGGCGGTGCAGATCTGACAGTGGGGCAGTGGCCATTGGAATTGGGGGTTCCTCCTAGAGAGGCCTATCTTGTCATGGACTATCAACTCATCATGAGGAGCCTTGTCATCTATGGTAAGGACTTCATCCATTTTTGAAAGTAAATCTTGTCCCCAAAGTGTGTTGGGAACCTCAGTTATGAGAGGGTGTATATACACCCAGAGTTGCCATTGGGATCCTTCCATATCACCTGTGAAGTTACTTTACAAGAGGTTGTGGAGCCACCAACACCAAGGATATTAGGTCTGTTGGTGGATTTCCAGGAGGGGAACAAGGAGGCAGTCTCAGTGTCAATAATAGTAATATCAGCCCCATTGTCATTGAGACCTTTAATGGGTTTCCCATTGAGATAAATGGTCATGCTAGGTTTTGTGGAGAGCAAAGGTACTGTACAATTGGCCCAAGGGGTAGGGTCCCTCTTATTTAATGGGACTGAGGGTTGTCCCTGTTGGAATTTAAAGAATTGGAGCGACAGTCTCAGGCCCAATGATACCCCCTTTTTGCCATGAAGGCAAGGGGTACAGTAAATCAGATGACACATTAGAAGGACAGTTGTGGGCCATATGCCCAGGTTTATTGCATTTACAACAGATAGGGACTTGAGAGTGGCCAATAAAAACCAAAGGAATGTTGGGAGTGAATCAGGACTTGAGAGCCACCATTAGAGCCAAAATTGAGTCGTTAGGGGTGGAAACTTCCTTAGTGGCAGAAACCCATTTATTAAGGTCCTCATGTCTAAAGCAGCAATTGCTGCTTTAGAAGTGGAATTGGTGATCTCCCAGGGGAATTGCCAAATAAGAGTGTCTTGGCCTGGGCCAAAATATACTTTCTTTTCAACAGCCTGGATGACATGAGCCAAGAAATCAGGAAACCATTCATCGGGACATTGAATAAGATTTTTGAAAAGTTCTTGAGGAGTGGAAGGGCTCAAATTATGTAAGGCTCTGAGGGCACTGTCCTTGACTTGCTCAAAGTAAATAAGATTGCTGACTGTAAAGACTAGATGACCAGAAGAACATGAATTAAAGTCGCTCGGCAATGCTTTATTGAAAATACACGCTCTCAGGCCGAATTCTCCCGTCCATCAGAGTATGTCTGGGAGAAATGGCACTGGGGCTCTGGTGTAGAGAGAATTTCAAAAAAGTCCAGTCAGGAAGGGGAGGGATTGGGGGCCAGAAGAGAAGGCCAGAGTCCTTCCTGGATAGGTCAGGAAAAACCCACTGATTGACAAGAGGCATGTCTACTGGTGACGTCAGCATTGGGCTGGCAGCTCCGTTCCACAGTCCCCCTAATTGGACATCTTGGACCCTGACTCGACCTAACATCCTAGTCTTTTTGATAATAAAAGTGAAAAGCAGATTCAGTCTGGCTACTACATGTGGGATTGGGTTGCCGAGTGGGGGAGATGGCTCAGGTGTTGGTCAGGCAGGTAGGCAGATGCAGGGGTGTGGGAGCCTCTGGTTGTCTGTTCAATGTAGAAACATCACCTGTGAGTAGGAACAGAGGCTTAGGAGATATTACTGATTAGCAGAAAAAGAAGGGGGCTGTTGAGAAATTTTGAGTTTTGTGGGAATCCAGTGTGATAGGAGTCCAAGGCTGATTTCTGTAATGAAATTTGTTTAAGTTTCCGAGTAGTGGTTGCTGCATAATTGAGTTTTCTTGCCCTAGCCCAGAGGCAGTGGATGGGGGCCAAGCAGAGCCCAACTATTATCAGTGGAAAGTTGGCCCTTTTTTTCCCTAGAGAGGGAGGTGGTAACAAGTCATGGTAATTCAGCCTTACTGTACAGTTAATTGAGGAACATCAATGAGAATTACATTTATGATTCAAATCTACATAGAGGAACAGTCTGAAATGTAGGAAGTATAAGGATTGAGAATTTGTCCCCATAACAAGGCTGGAGAGGACAAGGCCTGTAAACATAGTATTTAGTTTTTAATGTCACAGATGTCTGTCTTTAAACTAATTTAAATGCCCAGGAATGGCTGTTTTCTTGGTTTTGCTAGGTGTTTAAGATGAAGCAAGTCAAATTGACTTTTGTTCTTACCTATTGTTAAGAGTCACCTTTTGTTCTCCTGGGAGGCATCCTTGAGGAACTTGAGGGCAGCTTCTTTGCTCTGCTAGTGCCATCTGCATTAGGATAGGTCGAGGTCTGGCACTGACCATGTGGCTTCCCCAGGAAGCATGAGAGATGGTTCCCTCTCTCTTCGACCTTCCTGTCCATTGTATGGCATTTGATTGGCTCTTTAATTCTCCAATGGTCTCAGAAATCTCTCTGATCAGGAGGTCCTGCAGCCCAGAGGTGTAGAGTGCTCATTCCTTGGATTCAGTCTGACTCAAAGGGCAAGAGCCAAATACTGGTTTTCTTGGCCCTTTAATTTAATTTTAGTTTTTAAGTCTTGATCTTAAACACTCAGCAAGCCAATCTCACCAGTCTTAAAGTAAGGGTACTGGGCTTTAACTTTAAGGTTTATCCTATAGGTGGTGGCTGATTTATCTTAAAATAATCTGAGTTGGTTGTTCTTGAAGTAGTACCTCTGTAAAACATTAACAGGCAATAGAGTTTCAGGAAAATACAAAATAAAATCAATAACAGTAAAAACATATTTAGTTTGTGTAATAGCTTTCTCAAATTTCAGGGGAGTTACATATTATATCCCTGTTTGAGAGCCTAATGATCTTTAGAACAAAATTAATCCTTTGAACATATCTTTAAATGAACTGGAGTCTGGACTACACTGAAGCCATTGTAGTAAGCTGGGAGACAGAACTATCTCAGGTAAGAAAGGGCTCCTTGCAAAATCTTAGCAGAATATTAAATAGATTAGGTCCTTATTTGTTTAAAAGATCATTCTGATGTAAAAAATAACTTAAAGACTTATTGATGATAGGTTCAGTTATAAAACATAAAATGATATAAATTGATACCATACAAGTTCAGTTTGGAGAACATCAGCTTGATATAATGCTCTTTTAAAACTTTCTATTTTAAAGCTTGTATATCTGAAAGAATTGAACACATTTAATATAAAAATAGAACTAGTAGAACCATAATTACCTTGATGTTATTACATTAAGCTTAGTTGTCAAAGAAAAATTTAGATTTTAACTTTTTGTTTAATCATAGTTGTAAACCTTTTGATTAGAAATATTCTCTTTCCTTCCAATAAATATTATTTTTAGAATCTTTAATTCCTTCTGTTCATATCTGAAAGCAATCCTTATAATTTTTGAACTTAGGCAACAGTAAAAATCTTTACAACTTCATATAAGAATCTATAAACCTTTGTGTTGAAAGAAAGGACAATTGACTTTAACCTTTAAATTTAAATTAAGTAAGCTTATATTAGTCACATGGCAGCTGTCCTCTGAGGGTAGCAGCTCCAGTCCAGGGGCAAGGAAGTTTCTGTAACAGAGAATTTTGAAGGTAAGTATCTTAGGAATTTACAACCAACAGGGTAATACAGAGGAGAATGGCAAACCAATGATTTAAATATTTTAGCATCCTAGATAAGGAAAAAACTTATATTTTAGCATTGAGAGCACAGCTTAGATTTCAAGAAGCATAATTACCTAATTAAAGTCAAACACAGTCCAAGTAAATAAAACAAAAATAAACCTTTATGACCTCTTGTCCAATTGGCTTTCAATCTTAAGATAAAATTAGGCTGGGTTAGAGAACTATATTCATTTACCATTTATGAAAACATAATGTTTAAGTATATAGAATTATACCTGTTGGGCTTTAAATTAAGTAATTTTGTTTCTAATGATGACAAAGCAATTTTATATCCCCTTGTTAAAATTTAACATTTATGAAAACATCAAAAATGTTACCCTATGGAATTTAAAGGAATTAAAAGTATTTGGTATCAGATTTAACAGTTAAAATTTTATCTAATAGACACATTTGAGTACTCAATATCAGATCTTATTTGCTTATTTTCATTATAAAAACCAAGACATCAGACAAGCATATTTAATAGCAACATTTTTCCCTTGAAGAAATTTTTGATAATGAGATATATTAGACATTTTATAGACATTAACATTTATTAGTCCTTTGACCACCTAGAAAGACTTGTGAGTTGAGTAATTTTAAAGATGTCTTTATGTTTATCTGTTTACCCAATTTAAATTGAACCTTTTAAATCATGTGAATTAAAGTTATTTGGTTCCATTTTTAATTTTAGTTTATGAGCGCTCAGTTTACATAAACACAAAAGTAGAGCATGCAGAAGGCCTTTTGAATTAAAGGTAGGTATACCATGTCTCAGTAGAGTGCAAAAAATACTTTTATAGTTGGATAAAATACATCTGATCAGAAGTTTTAACTTTAGTGCGCAGAATGAAAGTTATGAATTCAAAAATGTAAGAGTGAAGAGTCCTAGAAAGAAAAGCATAATAGCTGTGAACTATTTCAGTAAAGCAACATGAGAAAACAGAGGAAGAAATGGGCAGGGGAACTTAGGCAAATGTAAAGTAACCTCCTTTACCTTTTTTTTTCCTTGAGCTAAGGTAAAGCGGTAAGCCTGGGGGGAGGGGCTGCCGCAAGGCAGGTAGCTCACAAAAACAGAGCTGCCCGCCTGAGTGGCGTGGAGGCAGTGAGAAATGCAGGGAGGCAGGGCAGGCGGGCTCCGTTTAACACTTTGTTTCTGCCCTCCGGTGCTAGGAGTGAGGCCAGCACCACTTCCCAGGAAGATGGCTGCATTGGTGGCCACATGAGGAAGGAGATAGAGGAGCAAATGATAAAGGGGGCTTTTAGTGAGAAGAACTTGAGAGAACAGAACAGAAGGGAAAGAAGGGAGGAGCGAGAGCGCATTTTCCAACAAAGCCTTGATGAAAGGAATTTCTGTCCATTTTCCCATCTGGTGACAAAAATTAGCCAAATCAGTGAGGATTTGAAAACCAAAAGTTCTCCCTGGAGGCCATTTTGATCCGTTATCTAAGCCATAGTATAGTGGAGTTTTGAGGTCTAGAGAAGAGTTGGGATTCCCTATGACTTCTCAGCGGTCCCAGGGAGTGGGCGGGAACATAAAAAGGCGTCCCTTAAAATGTTCACATCCACGGGAGAATGGGGAGGCCAGACGGAAAATTGAGGCATCCCTGCAAACTTTCCGGGGCCCCAGATGGTGGTGAATGGCTAACACAAGGGTTGGGAACATCTTCCCAATCCACGTGGCCTCGGGGGGGAAAGAGACCTATGCACATGTGAGACTTACGAGTAGGCCTCTGGAGCGAGTGGTGGGGGGGGCAAGCTGAGAAGTCAGAGGAGACAAGGTGGGGGCGTGGCCTACCTCACTTTGTCGGTCCAGGTGAGGGGAGACAAAGAGGAGCTCAGGAGTTCTCCCAGTCCAGAGGGTTTGCATCAACTCCGATACAGGGGATGTTCAATACCCTCCCGGGTTTCGCGCATCATTTTGTAAAGACTAGATGACCAGAAGAACATGAATTAAAGCTGCTCGGCAAGGCTTTATTGAAATACATACTCTTGGGCTGAATTCTCTCATCCATCAGAGTATGTCTGGGAGAAATGCTGCTAGGGCTCCGGTGTAGAGAGAATTTCATAAAAGCCTGGTCAGGAAGGGGAGGGATTGGGGGCAGGAAGAGAAGGCCAGAGTCCTTCCTGGATAGGTCAGGAAAAACCCACTGATTGACAGGAGGCATGTCTACTGGTGATGTCAGCATGTGGCTGGCAGCTCTGTTCCGCAGGTGCTGACCAGTCCCCCTATTGGACATCTTGGACCCTGACCTGACCTAACACTGACAAGGGCCTGAGACTTGGGGGACAAAATCATCCCTGCCTGATAACATATCCATAGAAAAATTAAGACCTTGTGTTATATTGTGACAAGCCCATTCTTCTACAAATTGTAGGTAAGAAGCATTCTATTGAAGGTATTGGGAAGTGGAGAGGACTGCCTTGAGAAGGAAAAACCAATCAAAGGGAGTTTGGAGAGAGAAGGATGAGGACTCCAGAAGTTGAAGAAAAAAGGGAGAGGAGGGGCCAGCATCTTGACAGACCTTGCATAGCTGAGTAAGCTCAGAGACTGGAGTGGGGATCCAGGGGTGGACATTGCTCTCAGCCTGGAGATTAACCAAATAAACATGGGTGGTGAGTGGAGTTGGGCAAAAAGGGTTGGAAGGAGAGAGACAAATGGGTGGGTCACAGGCAGAGGAACAGAGTAGGGAGGAGGAGAGGTGACTGCAGCTGGTGCTGATGGCAGGGTGGGGCAAATAGGAGGGGGGTCAGAGGGAGGGGAATTTCCAGGAAGAGAGTGTTCAGGGCTATATTATTAGTTTTGGGGGTTTCTGTGTGAGCCACCTCACTGAGGTCATCTTCATCCTCTATGAAGGAGGAGAGGACCAAAGAGAGTAGATTTCCTATGTTGAAGAAGTGGGAACGGGTGAAGTTAAAGTGAAAGTAAATAGTAATGTTAGAATCAGCAACCCTGATGCAGATCAGCGTATGTGCTCTTTGCGAAAGCCAGACCATTTGCACGTTTCATGTCTGCGCACCGACCACCACGGACAGGTGGGCGGCAACAACCCCAGGCCGCCTGCTGCATGAGGCAGCTCACCAAAGGTGGGGGTGTGTGGCCATGGACAGAGGAGGTGCAAGTGCAGTGCACCTGGCATCCTCCTCTCTCCCCCCCAGGCACACACACCAATGGGTGCGGCCATGACAGCACCTTCTCCCACAGGCGGGCTTGGGCTCTACCAGGTAGCACTAATCCAAAAGGCACTGGACCCACGTAGGCAGCCTGGTGGCCTCTGGGGAGAAGGGGAGGAGTGGGGAGAAGCAGAATCAGCCTGCGTGGATGGGCTTCCAGAGGGGGAAGTTTCCCAAAGGTAGGAGGAAATGCTAGCAAAAAGTAACTGAAAGCAAAGAGGACAGATAAAAATTATGACAATTGTGAGAAGAGGAAGGAGAATGAGGGTTTGGGTCTCAGGAGACATAAAAAAACACAGAAATGTTTAGGATCAGGGTATGTCTCAGAGGAACATATGCCACGGGATGACGATTCCAGTCACCGGGTTGATCAGACCCTCAGGCGCGACTGCCAGATGAACCAGGAAGTGGAAGTATGTCCCGTGACCTAACTTTATTGCACAAAGACAAACAGACACAGGGGACAATCACAAAAAGGCTGGTGTTATCTTCATCAGCAAGACAAGAAAGATGGAGGACCACCATGAATTCACTTACTGAGGGGTTGAGTAAGCCTTGGAACACGTGGGCACCAGGTGTTGTTTTATGTCATGTCTTCCATGGATCTGCCAATGAGCTGGGGTCCTAGGGGATAAAGGTATGGGGTCCTCAGGAAGGATGAAATGGGTCCTTTGGGATGAGGTATGTGGCAGACATTTGCAGAGTCACTTTACACAGACTTCGGGTGTTGGTAAGACTGCTGTGCTAGAGCAAGACACAGAACTTGTTTATTCCAGGAAGTATAACAGCTTATGAATGGTCCTCAGCCCAATCATGGCCATGAGGTTACAGCCAATGGGGTACTGCTCTGTTTCAGGGATGCAGTACATTAGCATAGGGTGGGGAAAGGGGAAGGGAAGGCACTGAAGGTATGGAGAGTGCTCCTACAAAATGAGTCCTGTAATTTCCTTTCAACATGAAACCAGAGAAAAGAAGAATTTCATTTCTCATAAAAACATTTCTGTGTTTTTATGTCTCCTGAGACCCAACCTAACTGTAAAGATGATTCTTCAGTGTTGCTTTCAGAAAAAGATCTTTATTAAAAGAGGTAAATGTGAGAAATGATTATATAACTTGGTCATTCCTGTCACACTCAACTAAATAGAGTCAAGAGGCCATGAGAAAACACTAAGGTTACAGACACCTATTCCAGAAACTACCTTACAAATGTAATTCAGCAGGATGACTTGCTCTGATTTTAAGAGTAGTTTTTCCTAATAGGAAAAATTTTATCCAGTTGCCTTTCAGAGTTTTCCAACTCTCACATAGTGCTGCAAGTGTCAATGAGGTTTCTTTAAAGACGTGCTATGTAATTTTTCTCTTTCTCAATAAAATTCCAATTTTAGGCACCAGAGATCCTACTGACCTATGGGAGCACAAGCCAAGGCACACAACCATCTTCAGGGACCACCATGGACCCAAGCCAAAGTGGACCCAAGAATGCTAACTGCCAGTCACAAAGGAACACAGACCAAGGGGACAGCCTCTGGAGACCCCTGCAGGAAACCTGGTCTAAGTGAGGACAAGGAGCACCCCAGTTCTATGCCAGAGTTCCTGCTGACCAGCAGGAGCACAGGCCAAGGCCCAAGACTACCTTCAGGGAAGACCACGGGAGCCAAGCCCAGGGCAGACCTGAGACTGCTAGCCACCAGTCATAGGGGAACACAGACCCAGGGGAAGAAATGCCTCCAGGGACCCCTGCAGGAGACCTGGCCTAAGTGATGCTTGGGACCACCCCCAGTTCCAGGCCAGAGTTCCTGCTGACTGGTGGAAGCACAGACCAAGGCCCAGGACCACCTTCAGTGACAACCATGGGAGCCCAGCCAAGGCCACTCCCACTGCCACCTTGAGTTACTTCCACTACCTCTGCCACCATATTTAGTGGCAGTAGTGTCCTTCTGGGGACACCTGATGGGGAGTGAAAGTGAACTTGAAGGTAAGATACAGGTAATCTGTAGGGTCACTACAAGATTATAGGATAGAAACCACAATATCTCAGATTGGCATTGCAAGAAAAGAAGATACATAATCAACATGAAAAAAGAAGGGAAGACAGTGTCCCGAACAAACCAAGATATTACAATAATAGAATCCATTCACAGCACAGTTGAAGAAATGTCATAGAAAGAATTCAGAACATATGTAATTAAAATGATTTATGAATAAAAGAATGACTTAAGCAAGCAAATACAGGCAAAAATTGATCACTCCAACAAAGATATAAGAGAGCAAATAAAGGCAACCATCAATCACATCAAAAAAGAGATAAGGGAGCAAATACAGGTAGCAAAAGATTACTTTAAGAAAGAGCTCAAGACTGTGAAAAAAATCAGAAATTCTTGAAATGAAGGAAATAATAAACCAAATAAAATATTTGATAGAAAGCACAACCAGCAGAATAGATCACTTGGATAATGAAGACAAAATATACAATACTGAAAATCAAGTTAACCATACCGTGAAGATGTTAGAAAGTCATGAACATACAAGAATTATGAGATAGCATCAAAATACCAAAACTAAGATCTATCAGGATAGAAGAAGGCACAGAATTTCAAACCAAAAGAACACACAATCTCTTCAATGAAATAATATCAGAAAAGTTCCCCAAAATGAAAAATGATTTGGAAACTCAAGTACAAGAGGCTTACAGGACACCCAGTGTACAAAATTACAACATATCTACACCAAGTCACATTATAATAAAAATTCCTAGCATACAAAATAAGGATAGAATTTTAAAGGCCACAAGAGAGAGGAATCAGATTATATATAGGGTGAGACCAAATCAGATCTCAGCAGATTTTTTAACACAGACCCTAAAACATGGAACAACATATACCAAGTTCCCCAAGAAAATGGATGCCAATCAAGAATCCTATATCCAGCAAAACTGAGCTTCAGATTTGATAATGAAATAAAAACTTTCATGATAAAGTTAAAAGAATTTACAGTAAGAAAGCCTGCACTACACAATATTCTCAGCAAAATATTCCAGAAGGAGGAAATGACAAGCAACAATGAAAATATAGTTTCTAATTATCCTCTGTATTTCAGTAGTGTCTGTCATGATATTTCCTTTTTCATCACGAATTTTAGTAATTTGGGTTTTCTTTCTCCTTCTTTTTTTTAGGGTGGCTAATGGTTTGTCAATTTTGTTTATTTTTTCAAAGAACCAGCTTTTTGTTTTGTCAATTTTTTGAATTGTTTCTTTTGTTTCAATTTCATTGATTTCAGCCCTGATTTTAATTATTTCCTGTCTTCTACTTCTTTTGGTGTTGGTTTGTTCTTTTTCTATGGCTTTGAGATGTAGAGTCAAATTTTCTTTGTTGAATTTTTCTTCCTTGAGTGAATGAGCTAAATGCAATGAACTTTCCTCTTGGCACTGCCAAGAGGGATGCCCTCTTTCACCACTGCTATTCAACATAAACCTGGAAACATTAGCCAGAGCAATTAGACAGATAGAAGAAATTAAAGGGATATGAATAGGAAAAAAAGAACTTAAACTATGATTATTTGCCAATGACATGTTTCTATACTTAGAAGATCAAAGAATTTCCACCAGAAAACTTCTAGAATTCATAAACTAATTCAGAAAAGTAGCAGGATATAAAATCAACACCCATAAATCAGTTGCATTTCTATAGATTAGTGATGAATCCTATGAAGGAGAAATTAGAAAAACTACCCCATTCACAATAGCCTCAAACAATAAAAAAAATAAAAAAACCTTGGGAATCAATTTAACAAGAGAGGTGAAAAACCTCTACAATGAAAACTACAGGACACTAAAGAAAGAAATTGAAAAAGACCTTAGAAGATGGAAAAATCTCCAATGCTCTTGGATAAGCAGAATCAATATTGTCAAAATGACCATACTATCCAAATCACTATATAGATTCAATGTGATTCCAATTAAAATCTCGCCATCATTTTTTTATAGAAAAGGAAGGCAATCATGAAATTTATTTGGAAGAATAAGAGACTCAGAATAGCTAAAACAATCCTTAGCAAGAAGAGTGAAGCAGGAGGCATCACAATACCAGACCTTAAACTATACTACAAAGTTATAGTAACAAAAATGGCATGGTACTGGCACCAAAATAGACATGTAAACCAATGGTACAGAACAGAAGACACAGAGACAAACCCAGTTAAATACAGTTATCTTATACCAAATGTGCCAAACACATTCATTGGAGAAAAGATAGCCTCTTCAACAAATGGTGCTGGGAAAACTGGAAATCAATATGCAGCAAAATGATACTAAACCCCTATGTCTCACCATACACAAAATTCAACTCAAAGTGGATCAAGGACCTGGGAATTACACCAAGATGCTATACCTAATGAAAGAAAAAGTAGATCCGAATCTTCATCGTGTTGGCTAGGACCTTACTTCCTTAAGAAAACTCCTATAACACAAGAAGTAACATCAAGAATCAATAAATGGGATGGATTCAAAACTAAAAATCTTCTTCTCAGCAAAAGAAACAATCAATGAGGTGAACAGACAGCTCACATTCTGGGAACAAATTTTTGCCACATACATGTCAAATAGAGCACTAATCTCCAGGATACATGATGAACTCAAAAAACTTAACACCAAAAAAACAAACAACCCAATCAATAAATGGGCTAAGGAGCTGAACAGACACTTCTCAGAAGAAGACATACAATTGATCAATAGACACATGAAACAGTGTTCAACATCTCTAGTAATTAGAGAACTGCAAATCAAAACTACTCAAATATTTCATCTCATGCCAGTCAGAATGGTAATTATCAAGAATACAAAAAACAATAAATGTTTATGAGGATGTGAGAAAAAAGCTCGCTCATACATTGCTGTTGGGACTGCAAATTGGTACAACTAATCTAGAAAGCAGTATGGAGATTCCTTAAAAAACTTGGAATGGAACCACCATTTGACCCAGCTATCCCAGTCTTCAGTCTATACCCAAAGGACTTAAAAACAGCATACTACAGTGACATGGACACTTCAATATTTATAGTAGCTCAATTCATAATAGCTATACTGTGGAACCAACCAAGATGTCCTTCAATCGAATGGATAAAGAAACTGTGGTATATATACACAAAGGAATATAACTCAGCAATAAAAAAGAATAAGATTATGGCATTTGCAGGTAAATGAATGGAGTTGTAGAATATCATGCTAAGAAAAAAGCCAATCCCAAAAAACCAAACATGGAATGTTTTCTGATGAGTGGATGCTGATCCATAATGGGGGAGCGAACATGGGAAAAATGGGGAAAGTTTGTTCAAAGGGGAAAGAGTGGGAGACATCATTGGGGAAGGATATATGGTGAAATGATATGGACATCATTGCCCTAGATTCATGTATGACTGCATAAATGGTGTGATTCTGTTGCATCCAACCTACACCTCTTCCCAAGAAGTGCAGCCCAGGCAGCTGCAGAAGCAGCAAAGTTTATTGAAGAAATAGGCACACACAGGGCAATCAATTGGGGTCAGCTCTCCTTTCCTTCAGAGGGTGACCCTGAAATGAAGGTTTCAGAAGTTATTATAGTGTGGGCTATCTACATGACTCAGGAAAACAATATTTGGTAGATATTCAATCTATAGTTGTTTACAGTTCAACTGTGAGAGTGCCTGCTATGTTTCCCTCCTATGTTCCTGGAACTTTAGATAACTGGCCAGGGTTATCTAAAGTTACCTTTAGATAAATGGCAGCCTTTGGTTTGGCCCCCATCCATGAGAAGCAAGCATAGCAAAGCATTAATCACAGAAGCACAAAAAGCAGGTTAGCAGATACATGCAGGCCTGCACCAAAGTAGACTCTATTTTGAGTTTGGATTTTACAATTCTATATCATGTACAATCAGAGAAATGAAAAGTTGTGCTCTATATGTGTATAATAAATCAAAATGCATTCTGCTATTATGTATACCTAAGTAAAATAAATAAATTTAAAAAACTAAAAAATAATAACCAATAACTGATTATACAGAAAGTATCAAGCACACAAAATACTACTAGTGAATTCTACTGAACATTAAAGAAAAAAATATACCAAACTCCACAATTACTTTCATATCATAGCAGTGGAAATTCTTCCTATTTCACTCTGTGTTGCCTAATATCAACTGCCAGAGGGAATGTAGAGCAACATGGCTCATTTTGTTCATAGTATTCATAATTCACAAAACTTGGAAGCAACCAAAGTGTTCTTATTACTTAAATAAATAAGTAAACTATGGTACACCCAAACAACAGAATATCATTATTCAGCACCATGAAAATAAATTGCCAGCTATGAAAAGACCTGGAAAAAACATACATGCATATTATTAAATAAAAGAAGTTGAAAAAGTCTACATACTATGTGTTTACTATTTATCTGTGATTGAATTATGACCTTCAAATAAAATAAAAAAATAAAATCTAGGAAAAAGTAAAAAGATTAGTTTTTGCCAAGGATTAGAGGAGATGCTGAGATGATTGATTTTGCATGAAAGATTTTGGAGGGATTAAAATTTTTCTTTATGATGCTACAGTGGATACATATACATTTGTCCAATCCACAGTATATAAAAAACCAATAGTTGACTATAATGTAAACCATAGGCTTCAGGTGATCATGATGTGTCCATATATGGCCATCAGTAGTAACAAATGTACTACTCGGGGAGTGGATATGATAATGGAATATGCTATGTGTGTATAAGAACAATGTGGTTGTAAAATCCAAACTTAAAATGGAATCACTCTGGCTCAGGCCTGCACGTATCTGCTAACCTTCTTTTTGTGCTTCTGTGATTAATGCTTTGCTATGATTGTTTCTCATGGATGGGGGACAAAACCACAGGCTGCCAGACCTCCTGGACAGTTATCTAAAGTTCCAAGAATTGAAAGGGGACATAGGAGGCATCATCATGGTTAAACTGTAAATAACTATAGATTGAATATCTGCCAAATCCTGTTTTTCTGAGTCATATAGCTGGCCCACCCTATAGTAACCTCTGAAATCCCCACTTTGGAGTCACTCTCTGAAGTAAAGGAGCTGACATCAATAGATTGGTCTGTGTGCCTATTTTCTCAATAAACTTTGCTGCTTCTGCAGAGTTGTCTGGGCTGCACTTCTTGGGGAGACGTGCAGGTTGGGTGCAAGGTGGTATATGTGGAATATCTATACATTTTTCTTAATTTTGTTATATGTATAAGACTACTATAAAATAGATTATTTAAAATAAAAGTAGCATTGGTAAATATAACTCAAATTTATTGGAACTTACAAAGGAAGAAATTATATCACAATGTGTGAAGATAGTTGATAGTTAACTCCCTTCAAGATAGGTAGAACTAAGGGAAGTAAATAGAAAGAAATCATTATCACACAGTGAACAGTTGTATTTAAATATTCTCAAAATAACACATTTTCAAGGGTGAAAGAGTAAGAGGGCAAAAATTGTATTTTTCTTGGTACTGGATATTGAGCCCAGGGACGCTTAATCACTAAGCCATATCCCCAGCCCTTATACATAATTTATTTATTTATTTATTTATTTATTTTATTAATTTATTTATTTGTTACGATTGGTTATATGTGATAGCAGAAGCTTTTTGATTCATTTTACATACATGGAGCAGAGCACATGTTGATGGATGGAACCTTCTATATATGTCTGTTAATTCAAAATTATTAATTGCATTATTGAGTCCTATGGTTTCTTTGTTTAGTTTTTGTTTAGAAGATCTATCCAGTGGTGAGAGAAGGGTGTTAAAGTCACCCAGTGTAATTATTTTATGGTCTATTTTGTTCTTGTAGTTGAGAAGGGTTTGTTTTATATACATATATGCCCCATTGTTTGGGGCATAGATATTTATGATTGTTATGTCTTGATATATGATTCCTTTAAGCAGTATAAAATGTCCTTCATTATCCTTTTTATTAGAAATAAAATTTTAAGTAGGATACATTGATTATAATTTTTAAAAACACAAATTGTTCTTTTGCTTTCTTCTTTTTTAAAATTTATTTATTCTAATTAGTCATACATGACAGCAGAATGAATTTTGATTGTTGTGCACAAAGAGAACACAATTTTTCACTTCTCTGGTTGTACACAATATAGATTTACACCATATGTGCACTCGTACATGAACATAGGGCATTTTTGTCCATCGTATTCCACCATCTTTCCTGTCCCCATGTCCCATCCCCTTTCTTCCTTCCCCTTTGACCAAAGTTTCTCCATTTTTTTCTATGCCCCCTTCCACATCATGGATCAGCATTTACTTATCAGAGAGCACATTTGGCCTTTGGTTTTTTGGGATTGGTTTATTTCACTTAGCATGACATTTCCCAACTCCATCCATTTACCTACAAATGCCATAATTTATTCTATTTTAATGCTGAGTAATATTCTATTGTGTATATATATCACAGTTTCTTTATCAATTCATCTATTGAAGGGCATCTTGGTTGGGTCTGCAGTCTATCTATTGTGAATTGAGCTGCTATAAACATTGAATTGTTCATGTCACTATGGTATACTGTTTTTAAGTCCTTTGGGTATAGTTGGAGGAGTGGAATAGCTGGTCAAATGGTGGTTCTATTCCAAGTTTTCTAAGAAATATCCATACTACTTTCTAGTTTGGTTGCCCCAATTTGCAATCCCACCAGCAATGTATGAGTGTGCTTTTTCCCTCCACATTCTTGTTTGTATTCTTGATAATTGCCATTCTGAGCCACATGAGATAAAATCTTAGGGTAGTTTTGATTTGCATTTCTCTAATGGCTAGAGATGCTGAATATGTCTGTATATATTTGTTGATTGATTATATATTTTCTTCTGAGAAGTGTCTGTTCAGCTCCTTAGCCCATTTATTCATTGGGTTGTTTATGTTTTTTTGTTAAGTTTTTTGAACTTTTTTGGGGGGGTTACTGGAGATTGAACTCAGGGGCACTTGACCACTGAGCCATATGCCCAGACTTATTTTGTGTTTTATGTAGAGACAGAGTCTCACTGAGTTGCTTATCACCTCACCGTTGTTGAGGCTGGCTTTGAACTAGTGATTCTCCTGTCTCAGTCTCCCTAAGTGCTGGGATTACAGGCTTGCACCACCGTGCCTGGCTAGGTATTTTGAATTCTTTTATATGTCCTGGAGATCAGTTCTCTATCTGATGTGATTGTGACCAAACATTTGCTTCCAGAATGTAGGCTCTCTGTTCACCACATTGATTGTTTCTTTTGCTGAGAAGGAGCTTTTTAGTTTTAATACATCTCATTTATTGATTCTTGATTTTTATTTCTTGTGCTTTAGGAGTCTTATTAAGGAAGTTGGGGCCTAATCCAACATAAGGGACATTTGGTGCAGGGTCTCTGGTGCAGGGTCAATTAGGTGCAGGGTCTCTGGTCAAATTCCTAGGTCTTTGATCCACTTTGAGTTGAGTTTTATGCCTGGTTAGAGATAGAAATTTATTTTTATTTTGCTGCATATGGATTTCCAGTTTTCCCAGTACCATTTGTTGAAAAGGCTATCTTTTCTCTAATGTATGTTTTTGGTGCCTTTGTCTAGTATGAGATAACTGTATTTATGTGGATTTGTCTCTGTGTATTCTAGTCTATACCATTGATCTGCATGTCTATTTTGGTGCCAATACCATGCTGTTTTTGTTATTATAACTTTGTAGTATAATTTAAGGTCTGGTATTGTGATGCCCCCTGCTGCACTCTTATTTCTAAAGATAGTTTTTGCTATTCTGGGTCTCTTATTTTTCCAAAAAAATTTCATGATTGCTTTTTTTATTTCTATAAAAATGATGTTGGCATTTTAATTGGCACATTGAAGCTGTACAGCACTTTGGGTAGCATGGCCATTTTGACAATATTGATTCTGCTTATCCAAGAGCATGGGCGATTTTTCCATCTTCTAAGGTCTTGTTTATTTATTTTTTTAGCGTCCTGTATTTTTCATTTTAAAGGTCTTTCATCTCTTTTGTTAAATCAATTCCCAACTATTCTATCTGTTTTTTGAGGCTACTGTGAATGGGGTATTTTTTTAAATTTCTCTTTTTGAGGATTCATCACTGATGTATGTAAATGCATTTGATTTATGGGTATTGATTTTATATCCTTCTACTTTGCTGAATTCATTTATTAATTCTAGAAATTTGGGGGGGATCCTCTAAGTAAGGAATTATCTCATTGGCCACTAATGATAGTTTACCTTCTTCTTTTCGCATTTGTATCCCTTTAATTTCTTCTTTTTGTCTAATTGCTCTGAGTAAAATTTTAAGGACTATGTTGAATAAAAGCTGTGAAAGAGGACAGCCCTGTCTTGTTCCTGTTTTTTGGGAGAATGTTTCCAATTTTTCTTCATTGAGGGTAATGTTGGTTTTTGGTTTTGCATAGATAGCTTTTACAGTGTTGAGGTATGTTTCTACTATCCCTATTTGTTCTAGTGTTTTGAACATGAAGAGATGCTCTATATTGTCAAATGCTTTCTCAGCATCTATAGAGATAATCATATGATTCTTGACTTTAAATCTATTGATGTGATGAATTACATTTATTGATTTCCATATGTTGAACCAACCTTGCATCCCTGGGATTAAACCCACTTGATCATGGTGTACTATATTTTTTAATATATTTTTGTATGTGATTTGCCAAAATTTCAGTGAGAATTTTTGCAACAATATTCAGCAGGGATATTGGTCTGAAATTTTCTTTCTTTTATGTGTCTTTGGTTTTGGTGTTAGTGTGACACTACTCTAATAGAATGAGTTTAAGAAGGTTTCCTCCTTTTCTATTTCATGAAATAATTTGAGGAGTATTGGTATTAATTCTTCTTTGAAGGTCTTATAGAACTCAGCTGAGAATCCATCTGGTCCTTGGCTCTTCTTGGTTGGTAAGCTTTTGATGTCATCTTCTATTTCCTTGCTTGAAATTGATCTGTTTAATTTGTCTATGTCCTCCTGAATCATTTTGGGCAGATCATATGCCCCTAGAAATTTGTCAGTGTCTTCAGGATTTTCTATTTTACTGGAGTACAGATTTTAAAAATAGTTTCTAATTATCTTCTGTCTTTCAATAGTGTCTGTCATGATATTTTTTTTTCATTTCAAATTTTAGTAATTTGAGTTTTCTCTTTCCTTCTTTTTGACAGGGGAGCTAGGGGTTTGTCAATTTTGTTTATTTTTTCAAATAACCAGTTTTTTGTGTTGTCAATTTTTTGAACAGTTTTGTTCCATTGATTTCAGTGCTGATTTTAATTATTTCCTGTCTTCTACTTTTTTTGGTGTTGATTTGTTCTTCTTTTTCTAGAGCTTTAAGATGTAATGTCAGGTGATTCATTTGTTGACTTTTTCTTCTTTGAATGAATGAGCTCAATGTAATAAATTTTTCTCTTAACACAGCCTTCACAGTGTCCCAGAGATTTTAATATGTTGTATCAGAGTTCTCATTTACCTCTAAGAATTTTTATATCTCCTTCTTGATGTCTTCTTTTATCCATGCATCAATCAATAGTGTATTATTTAGTCTCCAGGTGATGGAGGAACTTATATTTTTTACTTTATTATTGATTTCTAATTTTATTTCATTATGTCTGATAGAATGCAGAGTCGTATCTTTATTTTTTTGTATTTGCTAAGACTTGCTTTGTGGCATAACATATGGTATATTTTGGAGAAGTGTTCATGTGCTGCTGAGAAAAAAAGTGTATTTACTTGTTGATGAATGAAATATTCTGTATATGTCTGTTAATTCTAAATTATTGATTGTATTATTGAGTTCTATAGTTTCTTTGTTTAGTTTTTGTTTGGAAGATCTTTCCAGTGGTGAAAGAAGTGTGTTAAAGTCACCTAGAATTATTGTGTTGTGGTCTGTTTGTGATGTTGTCTATTTGATTCTCAACATTGAGGAGGATTTGCTTGATATACATGTATGATCCATTGTTTGGGGCATAGATATTTATGATTGTTCTGTCTTATTGATGTATGATTCCCTTAAGAAGTATGAAATGTTCTTTTTTCCCTTCTGACTATTTTTGGTTTAAAGTCTATTTTACCTGATATGAGGTTGGAAACCCCTGCTTGTTTATACAGTCCTTTTGAGTAGTATGTTTTTTTCCCATCCTTTCATCTTTACTCTGTGGGCATCTTTTTCTATGAGATGTGTCTCTTGAAGACAACATATTGTTGGGTCTTTTTTAAAAATCCAATCTGCCAGTTTATGTCTTTTGATTGATGAGTTTAGGCCACTAACATTCAGAGTTATTATTGAAATATGGTTTGTATTCTCATTCATTTTGGTTAATTTTTGGTTTTTAACTTGACTTGGTTTCTCTTTTGATTGGCTTTTCCTTTAGTGTAGTCCCTCCCTTTGCTGATTTTCATTGTTGTTTTTTATTTCCTCCTCATGGAATATTTTGCCAATAATATTCTCTACTGCAAGTTTTCTCATTGTAAATTCTTTTAACTATTGTTTGATCATAAAGGTTTTTTTTATTTCATCATCAAATCTGAAGCTTAATTTTGCTGGATATAAGATTCTTGGTTGGCACTCATTTTCTTTTAGAGCTTGGTATACATTGTTTCAGGATCTTTTACTTTTGAGGGTCTGGGTTGAGAAATCTGCTGAAATTCGAATTGGTTTTCTCCTGTATGTAATCTGTACCTTCTCTCTTGCAGCTTTTAAAATTCTATTCTTATTGTGTATTGTAGTCATTTTCATTATAATGTAACTTGGTGTGAATCTGTTGTAGTTTTGTACATTTGGTGTCCTGTAAGTCTCTTGTATTTGATTTTCTAAATCATTCTTCATGTTTGGGAAATGTTTTGATATTATTTTATTAATGAGATTGTGTATTCATTTGCTTTGTGTCTCTGTGCCTTTCTCTATCTTGATAATTCTTAGGTTTGGTCTTTTGATGTAATCCCATAGTTGGATGTTTTGTTCATGGTTTCTTACTATCTTCATTATATCATCAACTTTATTTTCAAGATTATATATTTTGTCTTTATTATCTGAGGTTCTACCTACTAAGTTCTCTAGTCTGTTGGTGATGCTTTCTATTGAATTTCTTATTTGGTTTATTGTTTTGTTTATTTCAAGGATTCATGCTTGGTTTTTTTCAGAGTCTCTATCTCTTTCTTGAAGTAATCTCTTGCTTCCTTTATTTGATCTCTTATCTCTTTGTTGGAGTGATTAATTGATGCCTGTATTTGCTAACTAACATCTTTGTTGGATTTTTGCCTATATTTGCTCTCATATCATTCTGTACTTCACAAATCATTTGAATTATATACATTGTGGATTCCTTCTCTGACATTTCATCTACTGTGATGTCAATGGACTCTAATTGTAGTATCTTGGTTTTATTAGGGCATTTTCTTCCCTCATTTTTCCATGTCGTTCATGTGTCTTCCCCTCTAGCAATGCCAATGTTAGGTATTACAGTTTCTACTTCATAATCTTGTAGTGTCCCTGCTGGTTACTTCACCTCTGTTGTAACCAACCAAGCCTACATGTACCTCAGGGATTGTATTCCTGGTTCTGGCTGTTGTCTGCAGATAAAAGTAGGCTGGGACAGCCATCTGTTAGTAGATGGGGACCGCAGTGCAGTCAGTCTCCTTCTTTGCGTGTGTGTGGTTGATTTCTTCTTTATCCCTTTTTACTAACTTTGGTTTGAAGTCCATTTTATCTTATATGAGGATAAAAATCCCTGTTGGTTTGTTCAGTCCATGTGAATAATATATTTTTCCCATTCTTTTATCTTTAATCTGTGGATGTTTTTTCCTGAGAAATGAGTCTTTTGAAGGCAGCATATTGTTGGGCCTTTTTCTAAATCCAATCCGTTGTTCTGTGTCTTTTAATTTATGAGTTTAGGCCATTCATATTCAGGGTTATTATTGAAATATAATTTGTATCCAGTAATTTTTTTTTACTTGACATAGTTTCTCCTTTGATTGGCCTTTTCTTTAGTGTAGTTCCTCTCTTTGATGATTTTCATTGTTTTTTTTATTTTCTTCTCATGGAATATTTTGCCACGAATGCTCTGTAGTGAAGGCTTTCTCACTGTATATTCTTTTAACTTTTGTTTATCCTGAAAGGTTTTAATTTCATCATAAAGTATGATGTTGGATATAAGATTCTTCATTGGCTTCTATTTTATTTCAGAGCTTGGTATTTATTGTTATAGGATCTCCTGGCTTCTTCTAATAAATCTTAGATTTAGTCTTTTGATGCTATCCCATAATTCTTGGGTATTCTCTTAATGGTTTCTTATCATCACTATGTGGTCACCTTTATTTTCAAGATTGTATATTTTGTCTTTATTATCTGAGGTTCTGTCTTCCTAGTGATCTAGTCTGTTGGTGATGCTTTCTATCCAGTTTTTTATTTGGTTTATTGTTTCCTTCATTTCAAGGATTTCTGATAGCTATTTTTTCCAGAATCTGTCTCTTTCTTGAAGTAGTCTTTTGCTACTTGTATTTACTCCCTTATCTCTTTGTTGGAGTGATCAATTTTTGCCTGTATTTGCTCTCTTATGTCATTCTTTATTTCACAGATCATTTTAATTATATACATTCTGAACTCCTTCTCTGACATTTCATCAACTGTGCTTTCAATGGATTCTATTATTGTAGTATCTTGGTTTATTTGGGGCACCTTCTTCCCTTGTTTTTTCATGTTGCTTATGTGTCTTCCTTTCTTGCAGTGCCAATCTGAGGTATTGTGGTTTCTACCATATAATCTTGTAGTGTACCTGAAGATTACCTGTACCTCACCTTGATGTTGGGCTTTCAGTCTCCAGTTGATGTCATTGGATGATACTGCAACTAAAGATTGTGGTGGTGGTAGTGGAGGTAACTCAATATATCAGGTAAGGTGTCCCAAGATGGTTATAACCACTTTCAGAGATGGGGCTGAAGGGGTGGGTCTTCCAATAGCTTTGGCGTATCTCTTCATAGATGCAGCACTGTGGCATGCTGTGCTGGGATGGGCAGCTGCCTCCAGGCCCTGTCTCTTATCACAAGGTGGAGGTTATTATATGTGGAGGGCTATGGTGATGCCTGCAATGCCTCAATAAAATGTTGGGCCAGATGAGTGTCATGTTGGTAAATGAGGAGCCACAGTATGGTCCTCTGCTCTGTGTGGGTATGGTCCTGGGCCTGACCTGCGCCTGGGTTCTCATGCAAGTTGGTGGATAGGTCCTAGGTCTGGGCCTGGACTTCTGCTCCACAGAGGTGGTCCTGGGCCTGGGACGTGTCATGGTTTGGTGGGGATGGTCCTGGGCCTGACCCATATTTTATTTAGAGATAGTGTCTCCCTATGTTGTTTAGGGTCTTGCTAAATTTCTGAATCTGGCTTTGAACTCGTGATCCTCCTGCCTTAGCTTACTGAGCCCTAAGATTATAGGCATGTATCTCTGCAACCAGCCCACAATGCTTTTTAAAAATATACTTTGGTACATATATAGATAGGTTATTTCCAAGGATGAGCTAAGTTAAAAATGAGAGTGAATTGTTTAAGTAAGATATAGAAATCCTGCTGAGTGTGGTGGTGCACACCTGTAATCTCAGCACTTTGAGAGGCTGAGGCAGGAGAATTGTGAATTCAAAGCTGCCTCAGCAATGGCAAGGCACTAAGCAACTCAGTGAGACCCTGTCTCTACATAAAACACAAAATAGGGCTGGGGATGTGGCTCAGTGATTGAATACCCCTGAGTTCAATCCCTGGTACCAAAAATATATATATGTATATATATATATATAAATCCCCTTGCCCATTTGCTTTGTTTGTCCAATTGCTTTTCTTTAGTCTTCTTTCTTGTCCAGTTACTTTTCTTGTTCACTACTAGTATGCAAGAAATCTCTGTAGGATACTGTACAATGATTTGTGCTAAATTCCTGTCATCCATACATATGTCAATGTAATACATGTCCACGGCAACACATATGCCTCTTACTACTTAAGTATTATTGCTTCACACAACTGTGAACCCTCATATCAGGATATACCAAGCTTATGAACTGGATTTCCTTCCACAGCAGCAGAGCAAAATGTGCTATTTTAATATATATATATATATATATATATATTAAAGGAGGCTGGGCTGACAAGCAAACTAAGGTAACAGAGAGAAAGAGAACATGGAGTCAAGTGGGGAACTGTGAGTGTCAACACCAGAAAACAGAAATGCTCATAAATGGGAAATTTCAAAGAGAAAAACAAACTAAAATTAGTTCTGCTGTGGGCAACTATTCCAAACTCATACCAATAAATTTTTTTTTACACAAGCATCTCAATAAAAACTTCTGCCTTTTAATTCTTGTTTCTAGTCCTTCTAATTATATCAAAAACATGAAACTAAATGATTTTGCCTGTGCAGAAGACAAGAACAAAGGGTTGAGTGCCTAAAGACAAATGCATTAGCATATATACATATAATTTAAGAAAACAAAACAAAGCCCTCTTATAGCACTCAAGATTTGCTTGATATTTCACTCCTTTAGCAAAGGGTATATGTTCTGTTTTCAATGAATATTTCCAGTTAGAGTCATATAAGCCAAATAAACCTTCCCTCACATCCTGCTTGCTTGTGTTAACCATGCCATTATTGCCTAATGAATGAATAGATTTAAAAGTCAATAGATAGGCTGTTTAGAAGCCAAAAATTTTTAAATATATGCCAAAGATAAAGGATCTGAATAGAGAATTTGATATTTATAACCTTGAAAAATAGCATTTGAGGAGCTCCTGAAGACAAAATTAAGTAGAGAAGCGTAGAACTCTGCAATGTGTTAGATTTATGTGGACTGGAAATTCAATTTGAAAAAGGAATGCATGAAACTTAGATCATAAGTATTCTGGTTAAACTAACATGCAAACAATAGCATATTATGTAAGTAGGATAGAAAAAGAAAAAATATTATTTTTATATTGTTTTTCTCTGATAAATAGATTATGACAAACTCTGTACTATATTGTTAAAAGGCTTTCAACTTTTTTTTCCAGAATGTAGAGAAGAGAATATGAACCAAATTTATCTTGCAAATGCTTATTAGTTATTTCCACATATAAGAAAAACCCTTCTTCAAATTTTGGATAAACAAACTCCATATACAAAAATAAAACAAACAAACAAACAAACAAATAAATACCAAATCAATGAATTGCTTCTGGGACCAAAAAGACAGCTGCAGTAAAAATCTATATGTTTATGAGGACAAAATTATAGTATTATAATTAGATCTTTTTCACTGATGTTGCCTGGTCTACTATTTTATCTTGTTCCCATAGTTAAGCTGTTGGACTTGAACTTGATATGTCTTCCCTACCTGTCTCATGATAAAAATCAAAGATACAAGAAAATCTATATATCTATATATCTTCTGAGAGTACAGAGCTTCTGAGATGGCTAGGAGTTCCAGGTGTTGTGACTACATTACAAATTTGTTGATTTGATTCAATTTGGCTTTGTCATTTCATCCCAATAATTGTATGCTGTGTAAAATAGCAAACTGGAATGGAGTGGAAGATGCTATCTTGAATGAAGTCTGAATATATCATGATCTATGTATGATCAAATTATTATCTTTATATTATTTTAGCCACTTTCAATTAAAAGTTTAGTTAAATGTAAGCCACCAAGAGAGGATTTTCTTCTAAGTCATTCTTTCAAGGAATTTTATTGTGTATTTTAAACTTAATCTTGAAATTATTTTAGTTGTATCAACGAGTAAAAATGTGGACCATAAGAAAATGTGAGATTAAGCAACTTTCTTAAAAATAATAATATTAAAATTAAAATTTACTGAGAAGTTGCCATATTCTAGGCATTGTAGAAGGCAATTATTAGCAGTTTTTAGGCAGCTATCAACAAGAGTTTAAAATTGCTAATTGTATCAGTAAATTAAATCATCATGTTTTTTGTTTTCTCAAGCTGTTTTATGCAACAGATAGCTTATCATTTTAATTGCATGACTTTAACTTCATTGCAAGTATTCTCCTGGTATGGCAATCACATCTCTTTTCTTCTCTTGATACAAGTCTCTTTTAGTTTTTTTTCTTTCTGTTTGTTTTTTACTAGGACAGGTCATTTATATTTTAGAAGTGCAAGATAATTTTTCATAGATTTTTAAGTAAATTTTTCTTTCTTTAGAATAATATGGAAGAATCCACTTGTTATTTGATATCAGATGCCCATAGCAAAATTTACAAAGATTTAATTACAGATTCAAGAATATCTTTGTTCTTTCTCTAAATAACTTGCATTTTTAAAAAAGTGTTAATTTGATTTCTATGATTATATCTTCTTTTTTCATTTTGTTTTTTTTTTGGTGCTAGGAATTGAACATAAGCATGCTTTATCACTGAGCTACCCTTTTAACCTTTTTTATTTTTAATTAATTAGTTAATTAATTAACTTTTAAATTTATTTTTGGATACTGGAAATTGAACTCAAGTGCACTCAGCCACTGAGTCATATCCTCAGCCTTATTTTGTATTTTATTTAGAGACAGGGTCTCACTGAGTTGCTTAGCACTTTACTTTTGCTGAGACTGGCTTTGAACTTGATCCTCCTGCCTCAGCTTCCTGAGTAGCTGAGATTACAGGAATGTGCCACTGCCTAGCTTATTTTTTATTTTGAGACAGGAGCTCATTAAAAGGTCCAGGCTGGCCTTGAACATGTGATCCTCCTGTCTTAGCCTCCTGATACATGGGATTACAAGTGTGCAGTCATGCTTGGCTTCTTAAAATAGAGTACTTCAAATTTCTTGGGCCAAATATTTTTAAAAAGGTGAGTATAAACATATGAATAATGTAACCACATCAATTAAATATTTGAAAATGTTTTCTGAATATTTGAACATGAATAAAATATAAATTTTACTGCAGTGGTTAAGAACATTATCTTGTGAATTAATGTCTTTCTTAGTTCTCTTAACCATTTTTTTCCTGCTTTCTACCAGCTCAATACAGCTTCCAAATGTTTCCTTAAAATAATTTTCTGGTTTGTCTATTAGTTTAGATGATGTCGATAGTCCAATTTCACTCTCAGATTCTGTAATATGATGTGTATTTATTTTGTTAGAGTATGTATGAGTGAAAACAAGCTCATTCAACAACATCACTCATTACCTTTTTCATGCTCTATGATTCTAAGCCTGGTTAGTCATTTTGAAAAAAATTCTTATTAGATTAATATCTTAGAATTCTTCTTCCCTTCAGAGACAGACATTACTTATAATGGAAATGGCATTGTGTGATATTAACAAACATTTATTCAGCACCTATTATGAGTGAGGCATTAAAGCATATTCAAAAATGATAATAAATTGTCTTGACCTTAAGAAACTTGGAGGAAATTTGACCTTTTAGCAAACAATCATAAATGAAAGCATAACATATCACTACATAAGAGAAGAGGAAATACTATTTTAACAAATGTGTTCTACTGGATAGAACATTTGCATTCTGAAAGGTGGCTTTAATTTAAAAGCACAAATTGAGAAATAAAGCATCTAGTCAGATGTGAAGGTAGAAAATGTGCCTTTGAGTCAGAAATAAGAATTTTCCAATATGTTTTCTTCAGGTTTTATGAGAGTACACTTATTCATTGATGTTAAAGTGCTTTTATAAGTCAATATTTTATTAAAGAATAATTCAGACTAAAAAAATCTAAATAATTTATTATATTCTTCAGTCTTCTATTATTGCTGTTTAAAATTATTGAAATAATTATTTTAATTTAATAATTACCTTTATGTTAAAGACAGAACATCATAGAATATGCAATTTACTTATTACTTTCAGTATTATCTAATAATTATTTATGAATTATCACTTATTTTCTCACTAGTAGTGTTTTTCAAGTTACTAATAGTGAAGAATTATTTGTTTTTATAAAATATAATAAAATGTTGTGAGACTGTTGGATAGTTATAAAAGTTTCTAACTCTTACTTCTAGTTACACACTACCAGCTTTCAGATTAATATCAGTCATTTTAGTACAATTTGAGTGGGAACTTTATGCTATGAGTCAATAAAAAAGAAAGAAAAAGATACTGTCACAATATCAATGTATGAATTTTAAATCAAAACCTCTACATAAAAGGAGATTTTCATGTGACCCAGTAGAAAATACGACATAGAAGAGAATCACTAAAGGTAATTTAAGTGTGAGCATATAAATAAAAGAGGTGATAATAAGAAAAAAATTATTAAAGGCAGATGACAATTTTAAATCTGGTAATGTAGGATGGGCAGATTTTAAAAGTAAGAAAAGAAAACTTAATAAAGCTCTCTGTTTGAGGTGAGCACAGTGTGTGGACCATTTTAGAGAAGAATCATTTTCAAGAAGATGCTTTAGAAATTAAGAACCTCTAAAATGCCATCATAACAAAAATAAAAACAAAAAATTTTCTGAATTCAGATCTAGAATAAATATGGCTTAACTGCGAATTCAGAGGCTCTGATTTACAGATTCATTAGTAACAAAAAGCTAATATGACAGGACACAAAGATACATAATCTCTATATTCAGACTTCTCAAAATGCAGTTTAGCAGTTAGAATATAAATACAACAAAATAGACAGCTAAACTTTGTTTATACCACATTCCATTTAATAGTAAAATATTATGCAATATTTATAAAATGAATCTTGGTTTTACAAAGTTTATTCAGTACACCACAGGTGTAAAATGATAACTCTTTGACTATAAAACATTTTAGAAATCACAATTAAACATTCATTCTTAAATAATTTGAGGTATATCCATTAGTTCACTGATAGTTTTTCTTAGACTTATGGCTCATACTCACCACTAAGCGGCAGTAAAAGCCAGGTGATGATGCAGGTTTAGCGAAGGTTCCCAATGCAAATGATTTTTTCCCAATACTTACAGTTTTTAAATATTTGATGTAGAATTGGACTTAAATAACCACATTAAGAAAAAAATACTGAGGAGAGGAAGTAGAGGAATATCTGAATTAAATATTTTCTTTATTAATTTTAAATGACATGAAATGTCAATTTCAAGATCACTTAACAAATAGAAAATCTTGAAAACATCAACAGATTTTTAGAGACATAAGACCTACTCAAACTGAATTAGGAGGACATACACAATTAAAACATATCAATTACAAGCAAGTAAATAGAAGACACCATCAAAATCTACCAATCAACAAAAAGCCTAGGACTGGACAAATTCACAGCCAAATTCTACACCTTCAAAGAATAATTAACACCAATACTCCTCAAAGTATTCCATGAAATAGGAAAGGCAGGAAGCCTTCCAAACTCATTCTATGAGGTTAGTACCACCCTGATACCAAAAACACAAAAAGACACACCAAGGAAAGAAAACTTCAGACCAATATCTCTGATGAACATAGATGCAAAATCTTTTAATAAAATTCTGACAAATCACGTACAAACATACATTAAGAAGAGTGTATAAGTGGGGTTCATCCCAAGGATGCAAGGTTGGTTCAATGTATGGAAATCAATAAATGTAATACATCACATCAATACACTTAAAAATAAGAATCCTATGATGATCTAAATATATGTAGAATAAGCATTTGACAAAATATAGCACCTCTTGATGTTCAAAACACTAGAAATATCAGAGATAATAGGAACATACCTCAACATAATAAAAGCAAAATATATATTAAACCCAAAGGCAACATCATTCTACAAGGTATTCTCTCTAAAAACTGGAAAAAGACAAGGATGTCCTCTTTTACCTCTTTTATTCAACATTGTCCTTGAAATTCTAGGCTGAGCATTTGGAAGAAAGAAATTAAAGGGCTACAAATAGGAAAAAAAGAATTTAAACTATTACTACTTGCCAGTGACATGATTCTATATTTTAAAAATTCTAAAGCTCTACCAGAAAACTTTTAAAACTAATAAATGAATTCAACAAAGTAGCAGGATATAAAATCAATAGCCATAAATCAAATGTATTTCTATACATTAGTGATGAGTTCTCTAAAAGAGAAATTAGGAAAACTACCCCATTCACAATAGCCTCAAGAAAAATAAAATACTTGGGAATCAATTTAGCAAAAGAGATGAAATACCACTACAGTGAAAACTACAGGACACTACAGAAAGAAAATGAAGATCTTAGAGAATAAAAAGATCTCTAATGCTTTTTGATTGGCAGAATCAATATTGTCAAAATGGCCATACTGAAGTGCTATACAGATTTAATGCAATTCCAATTAAAATCCTAATGTCATTCTTCATTGAAAGAGAAAAAGCAATTATAAAATTCATTTGGAAAAATAAGAGACCCAGAATAGCCAAAGCAATCCTTAGCAAGAAGAGTGAAGCAGGTAGCATCAAAATAACAGACCTTAAACTATACTACAAAGCAATAGTAACAAAAACAGCATGGTACTGGCACCAAAATAGACATGTAGACCAATGGTACAGAATAGAAGACACAGAGACATACCCACATAAATATAGTTATCTTAGACTATATAAAGTTGCCAGAAACATATATTGGAGAAAGGATAGCCTCTTCAACAAATGGTGCTGGGAAAATTGGAAAGCTGTATGCAGCAAAATAAAATTAAACTTCTATCTCTCATGTTGGACAAAACTCAACTCAAAGTGGATCAGAACCTTAGGCATTAGAATAGTGACCCTGTTCCTAATAGAAGAAAAACTAGGCCCATATCTTCACCATGTTGTCTTAGAAACTGACTTTCTTAACAAGACTCTTAAAAGCACAAGAAGTAAAATCAAGAAGCAATAAATGGAATTGATTCAAACTAAAAAGATTCTTCTCAGCAAAGGAAACAATCAACAACATGAAGAGAGAGCCTACAGAATAGGAGAAAAATTTTAACACATGCACCTCAGGTACAGCAATAATCTTCAGAATCTATAAAGACCTCAAAAACTTAATACCAAAAAACCCCCAAATAACCCAATCAATATATGGGCTAAGGAACTGAAGAGTTACTTCACAAAACAAGAAATACAATTGGTCAACAAATATGAAAACTATTCAACATCTCTAGTGGTTAGAGAAATGCAAATCAAAACTACTCTAAGATTTCATCTCATTTCGGTCAGAATGGCAATTTTCAAGAATACTAGCAACAATAAATGTTTGCAAGGTTGTGGAGGAAAAGATATACTCATACTTTGCTGGTTACACTGGAAAGCAAGATGGCGATTCCTCAGAAAACTTGGAATATAACCACAATTTGACCCAGCCTCCCACTTTTTCATTTATATCCAAAGAACTTAAAATCATGATATCACAGTGATGCAGCCACATCAATGTTTATAGCAGCTCAACTCACAGTAGTTGAACTAAGGAACCATCTTAGGTGCCCTTTAACAGATGAGTGAATAAAGAAAATGTGTTACATATACACAATATTATATTACTCAGCCTTAAGGAAGAATAAAATTATTGCATTTGCCATTAAATGGATGGAGATGGAGAATATAATGCTAAGCAAAATAAGCCAATCCCCAAAAATGCTGAATGTTTTTCCTAATAAGCAGATGTTAATTTACAATAAAGGGGTTTCTAGAGAAGAATAGGAGTACATTGTGCTGTAGACTAGGTTAGCATGAGTGACTCCATCTTAGCTAAGACATCCATTTTAATTCCTTGTGACCCTGTGCTGAACCCAGAGCTTTTTCAATTATAAATGATCACAGAAAGTACAGAGTTTGTCAATTATAAATGATCATGAAAAATACCAGTTTGTCAGGTTCAAATAATTATGGAAAGTACTGACTGTGTGCAGAATGTATGCAATGCTTCATCTACATTGTTTCAAATTGTTTCCCTAATGGCTCTATTCAGCTTTTGGACCCCCAATTGCTTGCTGCTATGCCAATCATAATGTGGTTTTTACCTTTAAGTACCTTGAAACACTGAGGCTGGCAGCTGTTCCCTGTGTAGAGAGTTCACAATCCCATAGGAAGCAGTCACTGGCCAGCTAATAAAGACTCTCAAATTTGGACATAGCTAGGACTTCTTGTGTTTCCTGAGTGATCTGCCCCACAACATTTTGAATTAGGCAGATGGGAGTTAAAAGAGTGGACAAGGTATGGGATTTTGGAAAGACAAGATAATGAATCAGACATTCATACCCTATGTGCATATATGACTGTACCACTGGTGTGATGTGACAACACATACAACCAGAAGAATGAGAAATTATACTCCATTTATACAAGATGTGTCAAAATATATTCTTTTGTCATGTATAACTAATTAGAACAAATTAAAAAATCACTTAATATTTCTAAAATTTTATTTTATTTATTCTTAGTTATACATGACAGTAGAATCCATTTTGATAAAATACAAGCATAGGATATATCTTAGTCTAATTAGGACCCAATTCTTCTGCATGGGCATGATGACAGGGTTTACTTAGGTATTTTCATATGTGTACATAGGAAAATCATTTTGACTTATTCTATTGTCTTGTCTCTTACTATTCCCCCCTCTTTTTGTTCCTTTTTGTCTAATCTATTGAACTTCTCTTCTTCCCCTTCTTCCTTTTATTGCAATCTACTTTCCACATTCAGTGAAAAGATTTGACCTTTGGTTTTGGGGGACTGGCTTATTTCACTTAGCAAGATATTCTCCAGATACATCTATTTACCAGCAAAAGCCACAAAGTCATTCTTTTTAAAGACTGAGGTCTTTTAAAGACACCACAATTTTTATCCATTTATCTGTTGATGGGCAAGTAGGTTGGTCCATAGTTTAGCTATTGTGAACTGTGGTGCTGTAAACATTGATGTGGCTTTGTCACTGTAGTATGCTGATTTTAATTCCTTTGAGTATATAAGGAGGAGTGGGATAACTAGGTCAATGGTGGGTTCATTTCCACTTTTTCAAGGAATCACCTTCCTGCTTTCCAGAGTAATTGCAATAATTTGCATTCCTGCCGACAATGTATGAGTGTTTCCTTTTCCCCACATCCTCACCAGCATTTGTTGTTACTTGTACTCTTGATAATTGCCATTCTAACTGGAGATGAGATTTCATTGTAATTTTAATTTGTTTTTTTCTTTTTTTATTAATTTATTTAAATGCCTTTCAAGTCATAGTACATATATAGAGCTCAATTTTTCCATTTCTCTGGTTGCAAACCAGATAGAGTCACACCATTTGTGTCTTCATATATGCACCAAGGGTAGTGATGACCATCTCAAGCAACCATCTTTACTACACCCATTCCCCTTTCCCTCCCCCCACCTCCCCCATGCCCCATCCAGAGTTTCTCCATTTCTCCTATGTTCCCCATTCCCACCCTCCTTATGTATCAACATCCACTAATCAGAGAGAATATTTGGCATTTGGTTTTGGGGGATTGGCTTACTTTACTTAGCATAATGATCTCCAATTCCACCCATTTACCTGCAAATGCAATAATTTTATTCTCCTTTATTGCTGAATAATATTCCATTGTGTATATGTACCACAGTTTCTTTATCCATTCATCTATTGAAGGACATCTGGGTTGCTTCCACGGTTTTGCAATTGTGAATTGTGCTGCTATAAACATTGAAGTGGCTGTGTCACTGTGGTATGCTGTTTTTAAGTCTTTAGGGTATAGGCCAAGGAGTGGAATAGCTGTATCAAATGGTGGTTCCATTCCAAATTTTTTAAGAAATCTCCATACTGCTTTCCAGATTGGTTGCACCAGCAATGCAGTCCCACCAGCAATGTTTGAGTGTACCTTTTCCACCACATCCTCGCCAGCACTTATTGTTGCTGGCATTTTGGATAGTTGCCATTCTGACTGGGGTGAAATAAAATCTGAGAGTAGTTTTGATTTGCATTTCTCTAATGGCTAGAGACGTTGAACATTTCTTCATATATTTGTTTATTGATTGTATATCTTCTTCTGAGAGGTTTCTATTCAGCTCCTTAGCCCATTTATTGATTGGGTTGTTTGTTTTTTTGGTGTTAAGTTTTTTGAGTTCTTTATATATCCTGGAGATCAGTGCTCTATCTGATGTGCGTGTGGCAAAAATTTGCTCCCAGAATGTAGGCTCTTTGTTCACCTCATTGATAGTTTCTTTTGCTGCGCAGAAGCTTTTTAGTTTAAGTCGATCCCATTTATTGATTCTTGCTTTTATTTCTTGTGCTATAGGAGTCTTGTTAAGGAATTTGGGGCCTAATCCCACGTGATGAAGATTTGGACCTACTTTCTCCTCAATTAGATGCAGGGTCTCTGGTCTAATTCCTAGGTCTTTGATCCACTTTGAGTTGAGTTTTGTGCATGGTGAGAGATGGAGGTTTAGTTTCATTTTACTGCATATGGATTTCCAGTTTTTCCAGCACCA
>CM053410.1:35684320-35756986 GCA_028644305.1 Xerus rutilus | reverse complement strand
GTTTTTGTTACTATAGCTTTGTAGTAAAGTTTAAGGTCTGGTATTGTGATGCCTCCTGCTTCACTCTTCTTGCTCAGGATTGCTTTGGCTATTCTGGGTCTCTTATTTTTCCAAATGAATTTCATGATTTCCTTTTCTATTTCTATAAGAAAGGACTTTGAGATTTTAGTTGGGATTGCATTGAATCTGTATAGTGCTTTGGGTAGTATGGCCATTTTAATAATATTGATTCTGCCTATCCAAGAGCATGGGAGATCTTTCCATCTTCTAAGATCTTCTTCAATTTTCTTTCTTTAGTGTCTTGTAGTTTTCATTGTAGAGGTCTTTCACCACTCTTGTTAGATTGATTGCCAGGTATTTTATTTTTTTGGAGACTATTGTGAATGCAGTAGTTTTCCTAATTTCTCTTTCAGAGGACTCATTGCTCTTTAAATTCTTTTCTGTTCATTTTATGTTCTTGCCTATTTTGGTGCCAATACCATGCTATTTTGTTACTATAGCTTTATAGTATTATTTAAGGTCTGATGTTGTGATGTCTCCTGCTGTGCATTCTTTGCTAAGGATTAGTTTAGCTACTCTGGGCCTCTTATTTTTCAAAATAAATTACATGACTGCCTTTTTTATTTCTATGAAGGACATCATTGAACTTTGATGAGAATTACATTGAATCTTTATAATGCTTTTGGTAATATGTCAATTGTCAATTTTGACAGTATTTATTCTGCCTATCCAAGAACATGGGAAGTCTTTCCAACTTCTAAGGTCGTCCTCAATTTTTTTCTTCTAAAGATCACTTAATATTTATTTTCTTCTAAAGAAGATTTTATTTTATTCTAAAAATTACTTAATATTTAAAACCACTACATTCCAGTATAGACATTTGCATTACAAATATATCAAACATAGTTGTCTTGTGGCAGGTCTCCAAACTTTTCAGTATTTTTACTGTATTAGAGTTGACTCTGGAATACTATTATTGTCTTTGTGTTTGTGGTTTTTCCAAACTAGGATCTCTTCTACCTGGAGGATTTGCTCTTATCATTCATTATCCACTTCTTGAATAATTATCTGATCACCACTTCCCCTATAACTTTTCTAATACCCTGCATTTCTCCACTCTTTTAGCCTCTTCTCACAGATTAGCCCTGAGAGGCAAAAATTGAGAATCCTTTATTGAAAATAAAAGATAAAGATGTTACGATAGTTCTGCCTATTTTATCTTCCTGCAAATTTCCTATCTTTCTCTTTTTCTTGCCTGTGCAGACACTCACACATTTAAAAAAGCAAGACAGATTTGGAAAATAAGTTTGGTGACACGGTAAAATTGAATAAATGCTCATACAAAGAGACTAATTTGAATTAAATGTTTAGATTTTATAGGGATTAGGATAACTCTTTTAAAACATTATTGGTTTTTATTTTTTATGCATAAGGTGGGTCTGTTCCTCACTGACTGTGAGCAAGTTCTTTCATTCACTGTCTCAGCACCCTCGTCTCTTCAGTAGCAAATGTTAAAGGAGTTTGTAAAGGTCAGATTGCAAAGTGTATGTAAAGTATTTGATATTGTTTTTACTATTATTAAAAAGCTAAGAAAATCTATGATATTTTTAAAGTAGAAAGTATATAATTAATATTTCTCTCTAGTCTATAAATTGATTCTTAGCTTACCTGAGAGATCTCTTAACTTTTTTAAACATTGAGGAAAAAATAGCTTTTATTCTGTGTATATGAAAGCCCCTATTGAATACCATAGAATTGTTATTATAAATATAAAATAAGAAATAATAGGTGTGATATAGCATTCACAAAAAGAAAAAGAAAATGAATGGTATTCTTTGTTTTCTATTATTACACTCCATAATTTATATCATTTTAGTAGAGTCAATATTGTTAAAAAAATAATACTTTGGAAAATATGTGCTATTTCTCCTAAAACTAGGAAAGAAATGTCATAAACTTCATTGAAAATTACAGCAGATTTTTAGTATGCAGGTTTAAATAATTTTACATATTGCACTTGAATTAAATATTTTTTTATTTTGGAAAAAAATTATGAAAATATTAAAGTGTTTTCATAAACAACCATAGCCTATTTTCCTATTATTAATATCTTATATTTGTATGCTATATTTGCTATTAATAATGAAGCAATATTGATACACTTTGAAAACCATACTTGTTCAGATGTATTTAGTTCTTATTTTATGTGTTTTTTCTTCCCATAGTCCATCTATGATATTATGTTACATTTAATTATCATGAGGCAAACTCTACCCATGCACTGCTTCTGGTACGTTTAAACCTTTATATTTGAATTGAATAATAAATTATATTTTTATTTTAAAAGCCATATTTTATGCAAAATATTTAAAGTACATGATTACCTGAAACATAATTTTATTATTAAAATACTAAATTTGAAGGTTCTTTTATTTTATGTATGAAAATATTTTTACCTTATACTTGTATATATAATTTATTTAACTGTGTCTAGTTAATGCACTTAGGATGTCTCCAGTGGTAAACTGGTATCTGCTAAACTTCTACCTGTATTACTAAGAATTTCAAGGATCTATATTTTATTGATATTTTATTTAATACATACCTTCACTGTTTTGGATATGGTTTATATCTTTTATAAATATAAACAACATTGCTCAAATATTTTTGGCTATAAAATGGCGAAACTTCTGTTTATTTGTTCTCCACATTACTGATTCAATATTTGCATTTTAAATTCTGTTTTCTACTCCACTTAATGCATCATTTAGTTTCATTCCTTTATGTTTAGTGTCTTTAGAGTTTTTCTTTCTCATATGACTCAGTACTATGCCTTTTTTTTTTTCTAACAGTTTTAGCTAACATTTATGGATGGACTACTCTGCACCAATCTTGCATTTCATACCACTTGTTTCTATGTCAAAACTTAAAAAAACTCTGTTATAAATGTTCACAGATAGGTCACTGAGTCCTTTTTTCTGTAATCACATCATCAGTGAAGTCCCTTTTCCATTATTTCTTTCATATATTTTATTTTTCATGCTAACAGAGTTAATGATTTCTAGATTTTTTGATTAAACCATATGCTTTTAAAAATTTAATTGTATTTTTTAGACTGAAATTTTCCTTTTAGATTTTACTAAAAGTAGGTTTTCTTCTGACCTTTTCTTTTGCATTAGAATTATTTTAAAAACTTGCAAAATTGTTTAGTATTTTGTTTTAATATTTTTTTCTGTTACTCGTCTTCAAAATGAGTTAAGTTTGGTGTTTGTCAGCAAATTGCATGAATAAATTCTCCCAATTTATTTCTATTTTAATCTTTATTTCAGACTTTAATCAAAAGTATAAAATGAGTATCACAATTCTTTTATGGGTTGTTATTTATCTTATGTAATTTGGAAAGATAGAAGAAAATACATTCCTACAGTCTAGTTATAGGAGGTGGAATTTAGTATTTTATTGCTAGATTGCTATTATAATTTGTGCATTCTTAAGAAACAGAGAGAAAAACATACTATTAATCCACAGGAAGCATGTTTTCCCTCTCCTCCTCCTCCTTCTCCTTCTTCTGTTGTTTTTTTTTTTTTTTCTTTATTACTTTTGTAGTGAGGATTGAACTCTGTGCCAGTGAGCTACATCACCAGCCCTTTTTTATATTTTATTTAAAGGCAGGGTCTTGCCAAGTTGTTTAGAGCCTCGCTAAGTTGCTAAATCTGGCTTTAAATTTGTGATCCTCCTGCCTCAGCCTCCCAAGACTCTGGGATTATATGCTCATTACACCATGCTCAGCTTCACTCTTTCTTTATCCACTATTTGATACTACTACTTAAAAGAATTTTTTAGGACATCTAATAGTCTACTTCTCTTCCTTATGGACTTAGAATCATAAAAAGAATTATTTCCACAACAATTAAAAAATTATTATACTAATGAACTATTAAAGAATGTAAGACAGTGAATGGCTTAGAGTGAATAACAGTTATGGGAAGAGCTGTCTGTACATACTTAGTGAAAGTCCATGTCACCAGTCTCTGTGATGGAGAGTATGCTTTTGAGGTTATATAGAAACATATTTTCCCTCTTCTAACTTGCTCCAGTATTTTTTTATTGGAATTAAACTCTAACTTGGTAATAATAAACTCTGTTTCTAGCAGTCCCAGTTTTGATATGGATATATTTTGAAATTTCTAGCATTTTTTCATGAACATTTTAATTAGAAATTTTAAGAAATAATGATTAGCATCATTAAGAAGTCATCATTTTACTCAATAATAGCTGATTTTCATATAATGTATTAGAAAATACCTCATATTATTGAAAATAATAGAATAGTCTATTTAAAGAGAAACAAGTCTTAATTATGTATTAGATCAATAAAAATGGCAGAAAATAAAAATTATATACTTATAGTAACAGTAAATATAAAGTTTCTAATTCTGCAAGCAGAAGAAAGGTATTGGACCCCTAGGGGAGGATAGCCAAGGTCAGGCCCAGGACTGCTCCCCTCCCCCGATCCAGCTACACACCATAAACTAGACTCAGGCCCAGGACCACCTCTAGGGATCACCACAGGAGCCCAGGCCAAAGTCAGGCCCAGGACCACCCTTGCCATTCTGCACCAGAGCATGTGCTGACCCACAGGTGCCAAGATCCAGGACCAGGACCACCTCTGGGGGCCTCCACAGGAGCCCAGGCCAAGGTCAGGCCCAGCTCAACTCATAATAGCAAAACTGTGGATTAACCAAGATGCCCTTCAATAGATGAATGTATAAAAAAACTGTAGTACATATATATACAAGAGAATAAAATTATGGCATTTGCATGTAAATCCATGGAGTTTTAGAATATCATACTAAGTGAAATAAGCCAATCCCCCCAAACCAGGGGCTTAATGTGTTCTCTGATAAGTGAATGCTAATCCCTAATGGTGGTGGGGGTGGTGGTGCATGGAATGAATTGAGAAACTTTGGATAAGGCAAAGGGGAGGGGAGGGGGGCATGTGAGTAGGAAAAATGGTGGAATAAGGTGGACATCATTATCCTAGTTACATGTATGATTGCACAAATGGTGTTAGTCTACTTCATGTACAACAAGAGAAGTGAAAAACTCTGCTCCATGTATGTTCAATGAATTAAAAAGCTTCTGCTGTCACATATAAGTGATTAGAACAAATAAATAAATAAATAAATAAATAAATAAATAAATAAATAAAAATAACATATGTAAAAAGGCTGGGGATATGGCTCCATGATTAAGCATTCCTGGGTTCAATATCCAGTACCAAAAAAATACAATTTTTGCCCTCTTACTCCTTTCACCCTTGAAAATGTGTTATTTTGAGAATCTTTTTAAATACAAGGCACACTAATACTTTGCAAGTGGAACTGCAAATTGGTGTAATCAATCTAGAAAGCAATATAGACATTCCTTTGAAAACTTGGAATGGAACCACCATTTGACCCAGCTATCCCACTCCTCGGTCTATACCCAAAGGACTTAAAAACAGCATACTACAGTGATGCAGCTACTTCAATGTTTATAGCAGCTCAATTCACAATAGGTAAACTGTGGAACTAATCCAGATTCTCTGAAGTAGATGGATGAATGAATAAAGAAACTGTTGTATATATATATGCAATAAAATATTACTCAGCATTAAAAGAGAATAAAATTATGGCACTTGCAGGTAAATGGATGGAGTTGGAGAATATCATGGTAAGTGAAGTAAGCCAATCCCAAAGAACCAATGGCTGAATGTTCTCTCTGATAAGAGGATGCTGATCCATAAAAAGGCAGGAGTCATGGGAAGAATGGAGGAACTTTTGTCAATGGAGAAGGAGGGGAGTGGAGGAGGAGACATGGGGGCATGAAAGATAGTGGAATGAGATGGATATCATTGTCCTAGATACATGTATAACTGCACATATGGTGTGACTCTACTTCATGCACAACCAGAGAAATGGAAAGTTCTGTTCCATTTGTGTACAATGAATCAAACTTCATTCTGCTGTCATGTATACCTAATTAGAATAAATAAATTTTTAAAAAGTAGTAGATTGGTAGAATAAATTACAAAACAATGTCCAACCATATGTTGTTTCAAAGAAAATCATCTTATGGGTAAACAAACACATAAGCTAAAGGATAAGGGATGAAAAATATATGCCATGCAAATGAAGACTAAGAGCAAGCAGAAGAAAGTACACTCAGGTCTGATAAAGGAGACTTCAAGCCAAATTAATCATAAAAGACAAAAAAGGTCACTTCATAATCATTCAAGATATAATGATTGTAAATATTTATGTCCCTAGTTCTGGTGCACTTACACAAAAGAGAGCTACCCAATATAAAGAGTGAAATGCACCCAACATAAAAATACAGGCTTATTTCAATACATCTCTCTCATAAATAAATCATCCAGAAATAAACTAAGTAAAGACTCTTTTTGTTGTTATTGTTGTTGTTATGTCCTTTTTAAATTTTTTAAATATATGACAGTAGAATGCATTTTGAAATAGTATACATAAATGTAATATAAATTCCCATTCTTCTGGTTATACTTGATATAGAATTACAATGGTCATATACACACAAATGAACATATATGAACATAGGAAGTAATGTTTGATTTATTCTACAAACTTTCTTACTCCTAATTCTTTTCTCTTTCCTTCATACCCTCTGTCTAACCCAAAGTGCTTCTATTTTTCCCCACACCCCCACCCCCTTATTGTAAATTAGCATCGGCATTTCAGAGAGAACATTTAATCTTTGTTTATTTGGGATTGGCTTATTTCACTTGGCATGATAGTCTCTGGTTCCATCCATTTATCATCAAATGCCATAATTTCACTCTTCTTTATGGATGAGTAACATGCCCTTGTGTATATGAACCACAATTTCTTTATCCATTCATCTATTGAAGGGCACTTAGGATGATTCCAATAGTTTAGCTATTGTGAATTGAGCTGCTATGAACATTGATCTGGCAGCATGAATACAGTATGCTGATTTTAAGTCCTTTGTGTACATACCAAGGAATGGGATAAATGAACCAAATGGTTCCAATCCAAATTTTCTGAGCAATCTCCATACTGCTATTCATAATGGTTGCAATTTGCAGTTCCCCCAGCAATGTATGAGGGTACCTTTTTCCCCACATCCTCACATTTATTATTGTTTGTATTCTTGATAACAATCATTATGACTGGGATAAGAACAAATTTTACAGTATTTTTGATTTGTATTTCTCTAATTGCTAAAGATATTGAACATTTTTTTCATATATTTGTGAATTATATTTTTTCTTTTGTGAAGTGACTGTTCAGATCCTTTGCTCATTGATTAATTGGGTTATTTGTTTTGTTTTTGTTTTTGTTTTTGTTTTGTTTTTGGTGTTGAGGTTTTTGAGTTCTCAGGTTCACAAGTCCAATCTGCAATGTATGAGTGTAGGTTTTTCCTTGCATCCTTGCCTGTAGGAGACCTGGTCACATAAGTGTGGTTATAGGGAGAGCTGGAAGGCTGAGCAGGCAGGAACACTCTGCTCTCTCTGGTCTTGGAACACCAAGACTTGGCCCCAGCCCCTTGACAACTGATGTGCCCGGAGACTTCACTCCCCTTAGCCCTGGCTTTTTGCCAATTGATATGACCAGCCAGATTTCGCCTCTTGTGACATTGGCTCCTTGCCGGCAGGCCTGGCTTCTTGCCAGTTTTCTCCAGCTCCATATGGGAAGGCCTTGCACTTTTAACAATGAGCTTTATGCATGTACATTGTTATTATTCCTCTTGGCTTTGTACCATTAAAAAGAACATAAATGGGCTTGAAGAAATAAAGAAAGAGAAGAAGAATAAGATCATTAAGAATAAAGCAGCTGTCTTTAAATTCATTCCATCTGCAACACTTGCCAGAATTTATTGTTACTTTTATTCTTGATAATTCCCATTCTGACTTGATTGAGATGAAATCTCAGTATAGTTTTAATTTGCATTTCTTTAACCACTAGAGATGTTGAAAATTTTTTTCATGTGTCTGTTGACCAATCATATTGCTTCTTCTGTGAAGTGACTGTTCAGTTCCTTTGCCTATTTATTAATTGGGTTATTTGTTTTGTTTTGTTTTGTTTTTGGTGTTAAGTTTTTTGAGTTCTCAGGTGCAGGTGGTGAATTTTTTTTCCATTATGTAGGCCCTCTCTTCACATTCTTGATTTTTCCTTTGCTGACAAAAAGCTTTTCAATTTGATTGCATCTCACCCATTGATTCTTGATGTTACTTCTTGCACTTCAGGAGTTTTATTAAGGAAGTCAGTCCCTACTCCAAGATGATGTATATTTGAGCATAACCTTTCATCTATTAGTTGCAGGGTCTGTGGTCTAATGCCTAGGAATTAGGAAAACTACCACATTCACAGTAGCCTTGAAAATATTTGGGAATCAATCTAACAAAAAAGGTGAAAGATGTCTACAATAAAAATTACTGAACACTAAAGAAAAAAATTGAAGACCTTAGAACATGGAAAGATCTCCTATGTTCTTGGGTAGGCAGAATTAATACGGTCAAAGTGGCTATACTGTCAAAAGTGCCATACAAATTAAATGCAATTTCTTTTAGTTTCCAATGACATTCTTCATAGAACTAGAAAAAGCAGTAATGAAATTCATTTGGAAAGAGACCCAGAAGAGCCAAAGCAATTCTCAGCAAGAAAAGTGAAGCAGGAGGCACTACAATAACAGACTTTAAACTATACTACAGAGCTATAGTAACAAAAACAGCATGGTATTGGCACCAAAATAGACATGTAGACCAATGGTATAGAATAGAAGGCACAGAGATAGACACATAAATATAGGTATCTTATATTAGACAAAGGTGCCAAAAATATACATTGGAGAAATTATAGACTGTTCAACAAATGGTGCTGGGAAAACTGGAAATTTGTATGCCGTGAAATGAAATTATACCCCTCTCATCTTTCATAAAACTCAACTCAAAGTAGGCCAAATAATGACTCTTCAAAACTAAAAAAAACTACGTGTCTAATTAACCTAACAGACATATATAGGATATTTTATCTATCAACAACCAAATATATTTTTTTCTCAATTGCACATGAAACTTTTCTAAATAGACCAAAATGATCCTTAGCAATATAGTATAACAGACAATTTCTTGCATTCTATTAGACCATAATATAATGAATTAGAAATCAAGAACAAGATAAAAATCCAAAACCAGATTTATTCTCAACAGCATGCTCTCCACCACAGAGAGGTAAAATACTGCAACATTAAAATTTATAAAGCACTGAAGGAAGAAATTGTTTTTCACAGCAAGGGAAAAAAGAATGTGAAGAGAGCCTGTGGGATGAGTGGAAGTCTTTAATATCTACTACTTTGACAGGGTGTTAATATTCAGAATATATGAAGAACTCAAATTTAACACCAATAAAAAATAGCACAATTAATGGGCAAAAGAACCAAACAGATAATTCTCAAAAGAAGAAATACAAATGGCTGAAAAACATGAAAAAAAAGTTCACTATTCTAGCAATCAGGCAAATGCAAATCAAAACTACATTGAGATTTCATCTCATTCAAGCTAGAATGGCAATCATCCAGAATACAAATAATAATAAATGCTGGCAAGGAAGTGGGATAAAAGGTATGCTCACACATTGTTGGTAATACTGCAAATTATCAAAATCACTTTGGAAAGCAGAATGGAAATTTCTTAACAGGTTAGATATGGAATCACCTTATGACTCAGCCAACTTACTCCTTGGTGTTTATTCAAAAGAACTAAAGTTTGCATGCTCTAATGATAGAGAATATTAATATTTATAGCAGCTAATTCATAGTAGCCAAGTTATGGACTAAGTTCAGTGATCCATCAAAAATAAATGAACAACGAGCTGGGCACGGTGGCTCAAGCCTGTAATCCCGGCACTTAGGGAGGCTGAGATAGGAGAATCGCGAGTTCAAAGCCAGCCTCAGCAATGGCGAGGTGCTAAGCAACTCAGTGAGACCCTGTCTCTACATAAAACACAAAATAGGGCTGGGGATGTGGCTCAGTGGTCAAGTGCCCCTGAGTTCAATCCCCAGTACCAAAAAAATTAAAAAAATAAAATAAATGAACAACGAAAGTGTGGTACATATGCAAAATAGAGTTTTACTCAGCCATGGGGGATATTAAAATTGTGCAATTTGCTAGTAAATGGATGCAACTGAAGAACATCATGTTAAGTGAAAAAATCCAGACTCAGAAAGTCAAAAGTGCTATATTTCCTCTCGTATTCAGAATTTTCAGTGAAATAAGGAAATAAATAGGGAAGTCCCATTAAAATAAAAGGGGAGATTCACAAAGTAGAGTAAAGGAATTTGAGGGAGTGGATGGACAGAGAAAAGGAGAAAACCATGAAGTAAAATTGACTAAATTTTGTTGTGTACATATCTGAATATGCCACAGTGAATTCCATCTTTATTGTATATCTATAAAACACCAATGAAAAAACAATAAATAAATAGAAGGAAGACTATAAGAAGAAGAATGAAAACAAAGGGAGGGAAGAGAGCAGGGAAAGTGGAAGTACTGGAGTTAATATATTCCATGACTGAATGAATATGCCAAATAAATATCACTTGCATGTATAACTACAATGTTTTCTTTTGTTAAAAAACAAAGCAACAAAAATATATATAAATCAACTGATAATTTTAATAAAATGTAAATTATTAAACAGTAACTTTGGGATGAGGCATTATATTTTTATTCCTAAAAAGCTTTGAAGCAATGTTGATGCTGCAATCTAGATGTTGATGCTGCCAATCCATGAATCACTCTTCGAGTAGTGAGAATCTAGATGAATTAGAGCTTGTTGCTAACAAGAACCAATTGTCCTAATATCAATGCAATGACCTAGAATTATATTTTGTGAAATGCTGCATTGATTATGTTCAATATTACTTTCAACTGTTATCTTGTCATATAATTGTTCTCATAATATTTTATTAGAGACACACTTTCTTCCTCTTACATTTTTTTCACTTAAGTTTTTAACTAATTTTTTTTTACATAATAATTTTATTTGTTTGATGTGCTTGTTTCTCTTTCCTCTAGGTAGAAAATAGTCAATATAATCTGAATATAAATGATAACTGGAATTGTATTCATTTATATAATGGAACAACTTCTTGAAATTTGGTAATAAAAATTTTGTATGTGAAATACAGAAACTTTTGGAGTGACATGATTTGGACTCCATTTAGTCCTTTTAAAGCATGGATGTACTTTATATATATAAATATATATATATGTATATACACAGATATACATATATATGTATATCTGTGTATATATATATTTATATATATATGTATATATATACATATATATGTGTATATACATATATATATTTCAAAATATATAAAAGAAGCTTGCCTTTTAAACTTGAGAAGAAAGTTCAATCAATTTTTATGTACACAAAAATGTGTACCCCAAAATGCATATGTTGGTAACTGAATCCCCAGTGCAATAGTAGTAGGAGATGGGATCTTTAAGAGGTGATTTGGCTACATGGGCCCTACCCTCATGAATGCATTAATGCGTTTATTAAAGGAGTGAATTTGTTAACATGGGAGTGAGGTCCTTATAGAAGGCAACTTTAGCCCCCTCTTCTCCCTTGCTCTCTCCTTGCACTTATATATTTCACCATGAGAAGACTTAGCAAGAAAACCCTTGCCAAGTATGGGTCCCTTGGCCTTGAACCTCCCAGACTCCAAAACTACAAAACTAAAAAAAATATTTTTTGCTTGGTATATACCCAATTTGTAGTATACTTTTATAGTAGCACAAAACAGGCTAAGATTGATATGCAGAATATTGATGAGAAATATTTTTGTTTCTAGGAATGAGTAAAATAATATACAGGTTGACTTTTCAAAAAATGAATGAATAAAAATTGGGACAGTTTCTAGTTCATTCATGGGTCTGTAAAGTTGGTGACAACCAGAGTCCTAGTGACACTCTCACATCATTTGATGTTTTATACTAGCAACAACAAGATATTAACAAACTCTTCTCATGTGGAAATTTTGAATTTCCTCTAATGGACTGCTTCAGTTGTTACCTATATTTTAAAACCTGGTCTTTATCTTATCAGTCAATTCTGGGAATTCCATTATATTCATCCAACAAAGCAGAATTTTGTTTAAAATAATAAGATATTCTGTCTCTTTGTTGCTAATATGTGGCAACAAAGTCATCTATGCTTTTGTTTCTTGTAACCAAAGAGACTAGCTCTATGGATTCCTGTTAAATAAAATATAATAAATAGAAAGCTAGACACTCCTCTCACATTTTGTTTTTGAAATTGCCAAAAGATCATAGAAGAATCGTTCTTTATCTTTTGGGGGGAGATTATAAATAGCAAAAATATTTGTCAGACATCACTATACCAACACTCCAGAAAAATGTACCTACATATATTCCCACAAAATTGTGCAATCAATATAAGTAAGTTTATAAAAGTGTTGAGACAGTACAGAGGATTCAGATAAAATGTAATTGAGTTTCTTAAAGGGAATTTTGAAGAAATGGATAAAAAAATGCATCAGTTCATTTATTGCTGTTTTAACCAAAACAACCTGTTGTAACCAAAATACCTGACAACAACAACTTAAAGGAGGAAAAGTTTATTTTGGACTCATCATTTCAGGAGTGCAGTCCATTGCCAACCAACTCCATCACTGTGAGTCTGAGATGAGTCGGAGCATCATGAAAGAAGGATATGGTGGAGGAAAGCCACTAACCTCATGATGGCCTGGAAGTAGAGGGGGCAGTGGAAAGAGGCCACAGGGAATATGAGCCTATCCAAGGGCATACCACCAGTGACTTACTTTCTCCTCCAGCCATATCCCACCTGCCAAAAGTTACCAGTTAGTTCATTACAGTTTAAATGGCTAAGACTCTCATAATTGGATTATTATGCCTCTGAATAGTGATTCATTAACACAGGAGATTTTGCAGAACACCTCATATCCAAACCGTTAAAAAAAAGTATTTGTTTTGAGATCTATGTGGTATTTTCCCAGCCTTTTTTCCAAATATAGATACTGTGTACAGACTTCTTCTTGCTTATTACAAATAACTATTGCTACTTTTGGTCTGCACTTACAATTAATATCTTTAACAATGAATGGTATTTTGGTTTTTACTCCCTTTAATTTTAGGCTTGAATTTCTAATTACAGCTAAGGAAATAATTTTTTCCTCATTATGTAGCTTATTTTAAGAGATCCCAAACTTATGCATCTAAGTATTATGTAAAGTAGACTTCTAGTTGTAAAGTGAATAAAAATCAACATCTCTGCTTTGAGGCAGGAGGAGTCAAAAATGATATCTCAAAATATCATGTCTTCTTCTATGATAAACATGTTTACTGTGGAAATTAAAAGCCAATCAACTCAATATTAGAAGGTCAAGAAGACCCTACAGTACAGGAAGCCAACCAGTACACATTCTGTAAAGAGGAGGGTCATTAGAGAGGGAAATGTTCCTGTTCCTTCCAAGAGAAGCCACATATGGTCAGCTAGACCCTGATTCATCCTGGCAAGTGGCACCACTGGCAGAGGAAACCTAGATCAGCCAGGAGACTTTGCACATATTATGTCCCTAAGAGTGATAGCTGAGGAATCTCAACTACTCTTTTAAAAAAAATTTAATTGTAGATTAATAAAACACCTTTATTTTATGTATTTATTTTATGTGGTTCTGAGGATTGAACTCAGTGCCTCACATGTGCTAGGCAAAAGCTCTACTGCTAAGCCACAACTCCAGCCCTCAGATGATTCTTAAAAGTAGATAAGAATAAGGTCAGTTTTGACCAACTTGATCTTAAACCCCTGGCAGGAGAGTATAGCCTTAAAACACAATCCTACATAGACATTTAAAAGGAAAAACAATGTTTTATAAATTTAACTTAAGAGGTACACTTTTGTCAGCCCTACCAAAAATAAGTAAAGCTGGAGGCTATAAAGAAAGTGTTCCTGTGTGAGAGTGCTTAATAATAATGATCACAAGAGTCATAAATTTGTCCTGAGTTAATTTGAGTCTGATTTCATAGACCTACAAATCTTCCTAACCTCTTATATTGATGAACTTGATCTGTTTTGCACTGATAAGATTATGAGTTACTGTCCTCATGGTTTTCAGAAATACTAATTGTTTTGTGCTAATTATTTACAAAAAGGTAATGCTTTGCTGTCTTAATTGTTGTGTTAGCATAGTCCCTGCCCTATGTGTGCCTTGTCCAGTCACCTGCCATCTGCTTCTGTGGACCTATGGACTGCTCTGATGCTGAATGCCCTTAACTGTCCACACCCCACTTGATAGAGAACAAGGACGTTGGGTTACTCCCCCCACTTTGCCCCTTTTCAGCATGAAGCAGTTTGGAGTTGTTGTCATTCATTTTTCCATAGAAATAAAAAGTAAAAATTAACAGTGGAGAAATGTAACAATGGTCCACTTTATGCTTTGAATATAACCTTGTTCCTCTGCCACTGCAATGTATTTTTAAAATACACGTTTCTTTCTCTTCTAATCTAAGGGAAAAAACAAGAAAAGGTATTGAGAAACAACTTCAGTGTTTTATAACTGATTATAGTGCTTTCTCCTCAGCATCAACTGATAGCAACATCATCTATAATCATTCATTTACTTTAAATAAGATATTTATTAGGGGCATTCAATTACAGAATGACATATCCAATTTTAGCCCTAGTTCCCACTTCTTACTTAGATGGACCACAAGACCAAATAACTACAGCTATTATGTGACTCATGGACCCTCAAATGTTTGTACACCAAACTATGAAGTATTTAGTTATAACACAGAAACAGCAAATAAAGGAGAAGAGAGCACAAAGTGAAAAAAGAGAGGGAGATGCAAGAAGGAAGAAAGAATACAAATAAAAAGGGAATAAAAATAGGTAAAAAATTATTTTGTACATATTATCAAAATTTATACGTCTATTTTCCATATGGTGACAATAATTAATTAAATAATCTGTTATTTTAGAAATGTAATAAGATAGTATGTGGCAGGTATAAAAGGAAATCACCCAATATAATATAGCAGGCAGGCTTACAGTGCATTGCAAGGAATTTTGCAACTAACCAAGGCCTGGACACACCCAGTCATAAATTCCTTAAAAAGCAAAGTGTCCTTGAGTTTTTTTCCAGGAATTGCCTCCAGAATTTACTCAGGGTTGGCTTAAAATTGACTTTTCAAGAATGGACATGTGCAAAAGAAGCCTTCGTTCTAGACAATGACCTTTTGAAGTCACAAGCTCAAAACATGATTAATTCCCCCTAAAAAGAAACAGATGGCCCATAAAGAGGCATGATGGCTATCTTTGACATGCAGAAGGACTCTAAAACGTCCCATTTTCACCATCCAATGAACAAGAGCTTCTCTCTTCTCCATTGCTACAAATTGTCCTGCTACCAAATGACTGAGGAGATAAATTTGAGCATGATTCCTGTCTCCTTGACAGACTACTCTCAATAAAACCTCTTTCTTTTTATAAAACCCAGTGCCATAATATTGTCTTCCATGCATGGTGGCAACAAGCCCTTCCTCAGCATCAAATATGAAGCTGTGTTGACTTTCCCTTGCTATTTCTCATGCATTTTTTCTTCTTCCCTTTTATCATATTTTTTTTTAGCATCTCCTATTTTCTCAGCACTGGAAATTCAGTAGTAAGTGAAGTAGACAATAATCTCTGATCTCCTGGAACATAGGTTTCCAGAGATAAAGAAATAAAATCAACAAGCATTTAAAATATGTACTCTGTTTGATAATGAAAAGTTCTATGGAGAAAGATAGAATCAGGAAGGAAGATAGCGTAAAGAAGAGAAAGAGTTTGCGACGTTAAATAGAATAAAAATCTCACCAGCTTTCTCCAATAAGGTAATATTTAAGTGCTACCTGGAAGAAGTAGTGAAGTAAGCCACCTGGATGTATAGGGATAGAATTCCAACCAGAGAAAAGTCTAAAAAGCCTTGAAGTGAAAGCACATTATTTGGTTTTAAGGAAAAAGGAGTCAGTGTGTTTAGTACTGGCTACTGGAAGAATATTAACAATTGAATTGAAAGACTCAGCAGAAACAGATGGTCACAAAAATCCAAGGCTATGAGCCAATGTGTATTTAGCCTCTAAGGTGTGCTGTTAAATAGTTGATTTTTTTAGTATTAAAAGAAGATATTGGTAGGAAATCCTGTGGGGTAATGCAAATATACCTACTTGTATGGACTAAGGGTTCAGATGAAGAAGTAACACATTTGCACAGCGTTCTAGTAGCAATTGATCCTTGATTCCACCACTGTTTTTCATTAGCTGTATAATCATATCACTTAGCCTGAGCCTCTATTCTTGATAAGCATGGAATCTTGGACCTGAGGTTTAGGGGTTAGGACTGAGTTCAGGGTTGTAAAAACCTGGAAAGAAAACTGCAGAAAATGGTATGCAAAGAGCTCAACCTAAGAGCATGCCAGGGATAAAACAACTGAACCCAGCAGTGGTAACAGCTGAGGTACTGATATGAACAGGAGGATTCAAAAATCAGGTATTAGAACATATTTCAGTTACTAAAATCTAGTTTTAGAAGAATGAGGATTGGTTTATTATAAACCTACATCATTAATCTGTGCTTCCTGAGCCATTGGAACAGAGGTACAAGAAAAATGTATGTGTTTCTTGAGACAGTAACAATATATTGGGAGGACCTGTGAAGGAAAGTAGTCTATTTTAGAAAACCTGATTTCACTGTTCTTCAGTTCCCTTAAATATAAATTAAACTAGAATCTCTCCCAACTACAAACAATAAAGTACACTAATTTCTTGGAGTAAATTAATAATTTTACAGTCTTACAAATAAATCCTTGCCCAGAGGAAAGATTTAGTCCTTACAAGTTTCATCATACTCAAATGAACAGATTAAAAACCAGTTTGTGTGTGTATGCATGAAGTGCTACTTAGAATAAAGGCAATTTAGAAACAAGTAGTATTTATGTGCCAATTTTTTGAAATAAAGTAAAAATACAAGACTATTAATCCAGAATTTTAAGTTTTAATGGTGTTCTGTACTTATTTTTTTATAAGAGAAAGAAATGGGCAAATACATTTATAGCCTAAAGCTTAACTTTAAAATATATAAAATATCAATACACAGAAGAGGTGCACAGTGTATATATGCTGTTTAAAGAATAAAATAAAATGGCACTAACAAAGTACCAGTCACATTTCACATAGTTAATTGAAGAATGTTTGGGTTATATTCCTTCCCTCCCCATCTCTATTAGAGGTAATTATCATCTAGAATGTAGGCTAAATAATAATGAATAAACATGGTAATATTTCAAGTGATTTTGTCCATAATTATATGAAATATGTATCATTTTAAGATTTCTCTATTAATTTACAAATCCTCATGTGTTTCTTACCTAATTCTGCCTTTTTAACTGATTTTCAATTGCCAATTTATTTTATTTTGGGGGTGGGATACCGGGGATTAAATTCAGGGACACTTGACCACTGAGCCACATCCACAGCCTTATTTTGTATTTTATTTAGAGACAGGGTTTCACTGAATTGCTTAGCACCTGGCTTTGAACCTGCCTCAGCCTCCTGAGCTGCTGGGATTACAGGCATACACCATCGCTCCTGGGTTGCCAATTTATTTTCAATGAATCATTAAATATTTGTAGAAAAATTAATAACATGAAGGAGGTCAAGTTGCATAAGCAGAGAAAATAACTCTAAAATGACTCTACAAGGGTAGTCTATAAGGACAGTGAATTTTTGTTTGTTTGTTTGTTTTTTCTCCTTCTGGAACTTCAGGTACCAAAATAATGCCTTGATTTATTCAATTAGATATAAACTTTGTATACTCAATTTCTAATCCTTCATTTACTTTTGTGATAAAAGAAAATTTTAAATTTTTATATTATGACATAATAAGTGATAAGTTAGCAGCTTTACCTAGCTTATCTCTACACTTTATAGCATCTCTATTTTAAAATCGACCAGAGTATTGGAAAGATGATTCATAATGGAAATTTTAGAAAAATTGAGAAAATATTCTGTGCGACTTGGAAAATTTTTCTAGAACATAAGAAACCTATAAAGTAGTATTTAAAAGGCATGAAGTTTAAGCCACATAAGCTTAAGAAATTTTCATGAGAGGATCTAAAAAGGGAAAAGAGTATCCAGAAGTGCATGGCGTGAAGAAAACAATTAATGATACAACAAGAAAAAGATTCGTTTGAACTGAGGCCTAGAAGTTGAGTCCAAATGGCTAAGTATGGATTCTGGGTTTGTGGTACCAGCCTGGTGCCTTGGAAATTAGTCTGCTTCATGAAGTATCTAGTGCTAGCACAGCTGATCTTTTAATTTCATACCATTGGGGTGAGAGACTTGTTTCACTCCTTGAAGGCACGCCTGAAAACACCTCCTGCCAATAGAACAGTCTTTCCTGTGAAATACTTTTAGCTGAAAGTTAGTAATTTAGAATTCTTTATAGTAAACAAACAGAATCTGTGGATTTATAAGATACAGCCTCCATAATTTTGCTTAAGTTACATAACTATCTAGTGTATAAGATCGTCAATGCTGTTTTATAATCTACATATTTTAGGTTTGTGAGATCATTCATGTAACTGATTTTTAAAAACTCATTAATACTATGTGCCCAAGAATGTATATGCAGTGTGGAAAAGAAATATATGGGGGTCCTATACAATGACTTCTTCATGTATCTTCCTTTTTAATTTTTTTTCTGTAGTTGTAGATGAATAGAAGGCCTTTATTTTATTTGTTTATTTTTATGTGATACTGAGGATTGAACCCAGTGCCTCACACATGCTAGGCAAGTCATTTGCCACTGAGCTACAGCCCCAGGCCCTTCATATTCCTCTTGATCACTTTTATTTTGAAACTATTTCAAAGCTCAGGTAAGATCTCTGATTTGTCCATCTGAAGGGCTAATTCTTTTGTGTTAACTCACATTGGTCCTCAGAATCTTTGAAAGGCATATATTCTACTTTCCCAAGTAAAAATAACCATTTTCCCCAAAGTTATATAGCTATGTAATCTTTGAAAACAAAATGTATCTTCTAGAAAATATTTGGAACTTCTCAAAGTTGATTTAGTATTTATCTTCCACAGATAAATGGAAAAGGCTTCAGCCTGATCTTAAATGTGTTCATATTTAGCCGTGGCTAAGTAATATTTATTGTATTAAGCAGAAAAAAGATGATTATATTTTACATAAGAGACAAAATAGACTATAACATATAATATGTATTTTTTAGATTTTTTTCATGGAAGCCATAGTGTTGGACTAAAAAATTAAATCAAAATCTTCACCTTGCACTGGCAGAAACCTATAATTTCAAATGTCATCTAAGAGTAATAAATAAGCCTTTTGTAGGTTGGTCTTAAAATTTTGTATCAGAGGTAAAGGGGGATTGTGACTAAATTGATGTGTCAGGATTCTTGCTGAAGGCAGGCCAGGGTAGTCAGACAACACATAGGGAGTTGCAGGGATAATTAAGTTATGTTGAACAGTCACACCTGAAAACACTTCCTGCCAATAGAACAGTTTTTCCTGTGAAACACTTTTAGCTGAAAGTTAGTAGTTTAGAATTCTTTATAGTAAACAAACATAATCTGTGGATTTACAAGATACAGCCTCCAATAATGTCACTTAAGTTACATAACTATCTAGTGTATAAGATCTTCAATGCTGTTTTAATAGTCTATTGTATTAATAGTGTTAATAGTCTATTGTATTTTTACTTTATTTCAATTTAAGCACCTTGTGCCAGAAGATCTGAAATACAACCAAGATTTTAAGTCTCATATCACAAACTACAAGCAGAACCCTGAGCAGTCTGCAGATGAAGATGCAGAGAAAAATGAGGAGGATTCAGAAGGCTCATCAGATGAGGATGAGGATGAGGATGGAGTTGTGCTACAGCATTCTTGAAGAAGAAATCAGAAGCTCCTTCTAGGGAGAGTTGCAAGTTCCTCAGAAAAATGGATGATAAAGATGACTCAAAAGATTCTGAAGATGATGAAGACTGGGACACAGGTTCCACATCTTCTGGTTCAGACTCAGAGGAGAAAGAAGGGAAGCAAACAGCATTGGCCTCAAGATTCCTTAAAAAGGCCCCCACCACAGAGTAGGACAAAAAGGCAGCTGAAAAGAATCAGGAGGACAAAGCCAAGAAGAAGCATGATAACAAATCTAAGCGCCTGGATAAGGAGAATGAAGACAATGAAGGCGGGCAGTGGGAAGGAGTTCAAGGTGAAATGCCCCTTGTTAAGGAAAAGCCAAAAACGTTTGCCAAGGGAACTGAGATCACCCATGTGGTTGTCACTAGGAAATTGAATGAGATCCTGTAGGCACGAGACAAGAAGGGAACTGACCCTGCTACCCAGATTGAACCGCTACAGCTGCTGGTTCAGATTGTTTCTGAAAACAACCTGGGGGAGGGTGTCATTGTCAAGATCAAGTTCAATATCATTGCTTCTCTCTATGACTACAACCCCAATCTTGACAGAAGTGCTTGGATTGCACTGATGAACTGATGGACATCTTGTTTGCAAATCTCAACATCTTTGTTTGAGAGAACATTTCAGAAGAAAGTGAGAACCTGTAAAATGTTGACCACCCACTGCGTGTCTGTAGATTTATCCTAACTCTGGTGGAATGAATGGATGAAGAATTTACCAAAATAATGCAAAATACTGATCCTCACTCCCAAGAGTATGTGGAGCATCTGAAGGATGAGACACAGGTATGTGCCATCATTGAGCATGTTCAATGCTACCTGGAGGAGCAGGGAAACATGGAGGAAATCTGCAGCATCTACTTGAGGTGCATCCTTCACACCTATTACAAGTTTAATTATAAGGCCCATCAGTGGCAGTTTATCCCTCCTTAGAGCTCCTCAAAGTCTGAGAAAGACTAGGCAGAGAATGAGGGTAAGGACTCAGCTGTGCTTATGGAGAGGCTTTGCAAATACATTTATGCCAAGGACCACACAAATCGGATCCGTACATGCACCATCCTCTGTCACATATACCATCATGCTCTGCATTCTCACTGGTATCAGGCCCATGACTTCATGCTTATGAGCCACCTACAAGACAATATTCAGCATGCAGACCCACTAGTGCAGATCCTCTACAACTGCACCATGGTACAGCTGGGCATCTGTGCCTTCCACCAAGGCCTGACCAAAAGATACAAACAATGTGGTGCTGGACATCTAGTCAAGTGGCTGGGCCAGGGTCTGCTGCTGCACAGCCTATAGTAGTGCAACCAGGAGCAGAAGGTGGAGCGGTGCCATCAGGTGCCCTTTCACCTGCACATTAACCTGGAGCTGCTAGAGTGTGTGTATCTGGTGTCTGCCATGCTCCTGGAGATCCCCTACATGGCTGCCTATGAAAGTGATACTCAGTGCCGCATGATCAGCAAGCAGTTCCATCACCAGCTGCAGGTGGGCAAGTGACAGCCCTTGTTGGGTCCCCCTGAGTTCATGAGGGAACATGTGGTTGCTGCCTCCAAAGCCATGAAGATGGGTGACTGGAAGACCTGCCACAGTTTCATCATTAATGAGAAGATGAATGAGAAAGTGTGGACCTATTCCCTGAGGGTGACAAAGTCCACACCATGCTGGTTAGGAATATCCAGAAAAAGTCCCTGAGGACCTACCTCTTCACTTACAGCAATGTCTATGATTCCATAAGCATGGAGATACTGTCGGACATGTTCAAGCTGGATCTTCCCACTGTGCACTCTATCATTAGCAGGATGATCATTAATGAGGAGTTGATGGCCTCCTTAGACCAGTCGACACAGACAGTGGTAATGCACTGTGCTGAGCCCGCTGCCCAGCAGAACCTGCCTTTACAGCTGGCCAAGAAACTGGGAAGCCTGGTAGAGAATAATGAATGGGTGTTTGACCACAAGCAGGGTACCTATGGCGGCTACTTCCGAGACCGAGGGATGGCTACTATAAAAACAAGGGCTATATGCGTGGGCAGCAGTCTCAGACAGCCTACTGAGCTCACCACTTTTGTCTCGACCTAGACCATTCAAACTTTTAGTCCTAAACCCACCACAGTCATTTAGTTCTGTTTAAAGTTAAAAAAGATGTGTTAACATCTACTTGGAAAGTTGAGTTATTTTAAGGAACCTCATATCAGTGGGCAAAGTAAAGCATGAAGATATGGAAGATGCCTTTACATGTTGCTTGCAAAAAATAACTTTTCATTATTAAGGTTGACTATTTTTCTAAATTAATTTTTTTCATTTTAGATTATAAATTTTATGTACATACATGAAAAATTAAGTGATAGCTGTTAACATGTTCATTGCACTGTCACAAAGAGAATTTTGCACACTGTTAAATAATATATTGGTATTATGAAATTCTTCAAACAAAAAAAGATCAATTAATTTTGATAGTAGATTACTGTGGATTCATCAGGATGGCGTGTGGCCTATGTTGCTTACGTGAGAGGCATCAGAGACTCAGCACACTGAGTTCTCCGCTTTGCCATTCTCGTGATGGGCACACTGACCACTTCCCTGCCTGTTCTGCTTAAGCCCTAGAGTTGCACCTCCAGGTGTTTCCACCTCCCTGTTCCTCAAGATTGAGCAATTAACTTTGCCACGCATTGGTTTTTACTATGCAAATGTGACCTAATATGATTGGTTCCTGGACCCTACTTCTGCCTAGCAACTCCTTAACCTATATAAAGCTCTGTTTGCTAATAATAAAACAGACTTAAAGTCCCTTTACTCTACTCCACTGAGCTCCCTTCTATTTTTATGTCCTTCCCATTTCCCCTTTATTTCACCCTCACTTCCACATTTAACCCTTCAATTTCTGAGTCTGCCTTCTTTCACTGAACATGATGTTATCCAGTTCTATGCATTTACCAGCAAATGGCATGATTTCATTATTCTTTATTGGGAATAAAACCCCATTTTGTATATGTACCATGTTTTCTTTCTCCATAATTAGTTCATGGATACCTGTACAATATTCATAACTTGACTATCACTGTAGTATGTTGATATTTGTTCTTTGGGGTCATATGATGATTCCATTACTAGGTTTTGCATTCTTGTTGAATGCCATTCTAACTGGAGTGAGATGAAATCTCAATGTGGCTTGAATTTGGATTTCCCTGATTGCTAAGGATGTTTAACATTTTTCATATATTTGTATTTATTCTTTTGTGAAATGTCTGTTTAGTTTTTTGTCCATTATTGATTTGGTTACTTTTATTGTTTTTTTTTTTTTAGTTCTTTATATATTGCAGGTACTAATTAATCCCCTATTAGCAAAGTATCTGGCAAAGAATTTCTTTCATTCTGTAGGCTCTCCCTTAATGCTCTTGCAACCTTTCCTCTATAGAAGCTTTTTAATTGATGCTATCCTATTTATTGATACTTGTTTTTATTTCTTGAGCTGTAGGGATCTCATTAAGGAAGTTGTTGCCTACACCAATATAATGGAGTGTTGACCCTATATTTTCTTACAATAGTTGCAAAGTTTCTGGTATAATTCTTGGGTCTTTCATTCACTTTGAGATGACATTTGTGCAGGGTGAGAATCAGGGATCTACTTTTATTCTTTTACATAAGGATAGCCAGTTTTCCCAGCACCATTTGTTTAAAAGACTATCTTTTCTCCAATATGGTTTTGGCACTTTTGTCAGATATCAGATGACTGTACTATGTGGACTTCCCTCTGTCTTCTATTGTGTTGTATTGGTCTTTATGTCTGTTTTGATACCAGTACCATGTTGTGTTTGTTATTATAGGTCTGTACAAAAATTTGGTATCAGGTATTATGATGCCTCCACCATTATTCTTCTTGGTCAGTGTTATTTGGCCTATTTTGGTTCTCTTATTTTTCCAAAAGAATTTTAGACTTAAAAAAAATACTGTGAAGAATGTCATTAGTATTTTGATAGGGATTTCACTGAATATGCTTTTGGAAGTATGGCCAATTTGACAATATTAATTCTGCTTATCCAAGAACATGGGAGATCTTTCCATCTTCTAAGGATTTTTTCAATTTCTTTCTTCAGTGTTCCACTGTATTCATTACAGAGATCATTTACCTCAGTGGTTATATTTACTCCCAAGTTTATTTTTAAGTTATTGTGAATGGCATAGTTTTCCTGATTTCTTTCTTAGAAGATTCATTATTTGGAATATAGGAAAGCCATTTTGTATGTTGATCTTGTATCTGCTACATTGCTGAATTTGTTTATAAGCTCTAGAATTCTTCTGGTGGTTTCTTTTTGGTGAATTATATTTATTGATTTGCATAAGTTTGTAAATTACATTTTTGGTTTGCATATGCTGAACTAACCTGGCATTCCTGTCATTGAACCCTCATCTACATACAGTATCATGTCATCAGTAAACATAGATAATTTTATCTCTCTTTTTCTATTTGTATCCCTTTAATTTTTTTCTCTTGCATGATTGTTCTCGCTAGAGTTTCAAGAAATATGTAGAGTAGGTTTGGTAAGAGTAGACATCCTTGTCTTGTTCCTGATTTTAGAAGAATTGCTTTTCTCTGTTCAGTATGATATTTATGTTATGATTTTCATACATATCTTTTATAATGTTGAGGTAAGTTCCTTATATTTCTAATTTCTCCAGCATTTTTAACATGAATGGGTGCTGGATTTTGTCACAGGCTTTTGTTACATATGTTGATACAATCCTGTGAGATTCTTGTCCTTAATTCTGTTTGTGTGGTGAATTATATCTATTGTTTTGAATATATTGAACCAAACGTGCTTCCTTTGTATTTAACCCACTTGTTCCTGGTGTACTATCTTCTTTATGTGTTTTTGTATGCACTTGGCTAATGTTTTATTAAGGATTTTTTCATTTACATTAATCAGGATATTAGTCTGATGTTTTCTTCCCTGGCTGTGCCATTGTCTGGTTTTGGAATCAGGTTGACACTGGCTTCATATAATTAATTTGGTAGTGTTTCCTTCCTTTCTAGTTCATGGAAAATTTGAGGATAATAGGCATTAGTTCTTCTTTAAAGTTCTGGTAGAACTCAGTTAAGAGTCCATCTTGACCTGGGCTTTTCTTTGTTCAAAGATTATTACTAGCTGTTTTAATCTTATTGCTGGGTATTGGTCAGATTAGATATTCCATATTCTTATCATTCAATTTGTGTAAGATATATGTGTCCAGAAGATTTTCACTATATTCTAGATTTTCCAGTTTATTGGAGTATAAGTTTTCAAAATAGTTTCTATTTATCCTCTGGATTTAAAAGTGTCTGGTGATATCTGCTTTCCATCTCTAATTTTGTTGATTTGGGTCTTCTATTTTTGGCGGGGAGAGGGTTAGTTTGTCTAAGGGTTTGTCAATCTTTTTTATATTGATAAAAAAACAATTTTGTTGTCTTGATAATTTTTAATGTTATTTCATTCTCAATTTTATTAATTTTGACTCTGATCTTAATTATTTCCTGTCTTCTGCTGATTTTGGAATTAGTTTGTTTTTCCTTTGGTAGGGCCTTAAAGTATAATATAAGATTATTTATTTCAGAATTTTATTGTTTAATGTAGGCACTCCATTCTATAAACTTTCCTCTTAGAACTGCATTAGTAACGTCCCAGAGGTTTTGATATGTTGTACCTCTGTTCTCATTTGTTCCTAAGCAATTATTTTATTTTCTTCTGATATTTTTTATGATCCACCCCTCATTCAAAAGAGTATTATTTGATCTCCAGGTGTTAAAAGTTTTTCTCTTTTTTTACATTGTTATTGATTCTAAGGTCATTCCACTCTAATCTGATCTGAGCCAAGGAATTATTTCTGATTTTAATATTTGCTAATTCTTGTGTGTGTCCTAAAATATGATGTATTTCAGAACAAATATGCCTCTGAGGAGAAAATGAATTCAGCTGTCAATGGATTAAATATGCTACATATGTCTACAAGGTCCATTTAATTAATAGTATTTTTAGTTTTAAAACACATTCACTATTCTTCTAGTAAGATGTATCCATAAACTTACTCTGATATTTATTTTTATTTCTTATGCATAAAATATATCATTGATTATGTTTTGTAGTGCAGGCTTAATGGTTATTAATTCTTTTAGTTTCTGTTTATTATGTAAGGTTTTTATTTCGTCATCAATTCTGAAGGATAGTTTTGCTGGCTATAGCAGTCTTTGTTGGCACCTCTCCCTCACCCCTGCCCCCAGGGATTTTATTCCAAGTAATTTAGCTTTTAAAGTCTTAACTGAGAAATCAATGAGAATTCTGAAATTCTGTTCTGTCTCCCTCCTGATATGACCTGCTACTTTTCTCTTGCAGCTTTTAAAATTCTATCTTTATTCTGTATATTAAGCAATTTAATTATAATATGCCTTAGAGAGGATTTTCTTTGATCTTGATTATTTTGAGTTCTAAATGCCTCCTGTATTTGTATAGATTTCCATTACATTTCTAAAGTTTCTAAATTTTTCTGATATTATTTCATTAAGAAGATCATTTTTCCTTTAATTTGTATTTTGGTTCCTTCTTTTATACCAGTGAATTTTAGATTTGATCACTTAATATTACCCCAGATTTCTTGGATATTCTGGTAATGTTCCTTTAACCTCTTTATTATCAATTTTATTTTCAAGATTTATACTTCAAGGCCTAAGATTCTGTCTTTTATGTGGTCTACTCTATTGATGATATTCTAACTGAATTTTTAGTTTGATTTATTAAGTATTTCATTCCCAGAATTTCCATTATGTTTTTTCCCCAAATAATTATCTTTTTTTGAACTTATCTTCCACTTCCTATATTTTCTCCCTTAGTTTATCACCTATATCTTCTTTTGCTTATTGAATATTTTACCTGTGAACTTTCTAAATTTTAATAACTAATTTTTCAGCCTATTCAAGAGTATTATAACAATTTTATACCTTGATGAGAGAAACCTTGGAGAAGCTTTTTACAATGATTTTTTATCCTAAAATTTACTAGTATGTTGCTTTTCTCAAAGTGACTTTAGATAATAGAGTTTAATATCTTCTTTCAAAGTACAACTGGGCATAACAACATGTTGAGTAGGAGTATCAATACTTGGATATTTTCCCTGCCTGGGACACTTAAGAGAAAGAAGTTAACTAAATTGTCTCTTTCATAGAACCAGAAGAGATAATCATTCCAGCAGATGAATAGACATTAAAAAAATATATGAAGAAGCAAGGGAAGAAAACTGATCCAAGCAACCCACAACATTTTCACAACTGATCCAATTGACACCACACAGTGGAGGGAATAACAGAGAAAAAACTTAGATGTTAAAATTATATTAAATATTTTGATATTGGTAAAAGGAGAAGAGAAGATTGGGAAGAAAGAAAAAAGAAGGAGAAAAGTACAAATAAAAGTAATACAAACTATGGAAAAAGAAGAAGAAGAATGGGAAGGGCAGATTTGAGGCATGGTCAGGTAATGCAAGAGGGAAAAAAGAGACTAGGAGAAGTATAAACCTAAGCTAGGATTACAAAGAAGGATTCCAGTTAATGTGTTAAAACATTAGAATAAATAAAATGAAAAGGATTGAGAAGTATAATATTGAATAAAGGAATATCTATCAATTCACACAGGAAGTAATATTTTTAAGATCAAAATTGATATTAGAGCAATTTTTGATAATTTGCCAAAGTGGACTGATTTCTTATTGAGTGTTCCTGATTTGGATTTCATGAGGATTTAGTACCATTAGAAGATGCCCATTATTCCTTGGCTTCATTTCTATGTTTCCTTGGGTATGAAATTACCAGCTCATCTCTGATAAAATTCTAGATGACCCCTCTAATCTTTGGCATGTCCATATAACTATTAGATTTTGTTCAACCAAAGGAGATGATCCCTAACTCTCTGTGACTTATCAGTGAAGTTATTTCTTATAGGGGATACAATGTTGTATGCCCTCCTGAAGAAAAGCTCCATATATCAAGAATGGTGAAATCCAGTGTGGGTTCAACTGAAATGTAGTGTGTGCTCCCCTGTGTACATTTCAGAGTACATAGGTGTGGTGATTTAAGGTAAAGGTATTATAGTCTGTATGCCAACTGGGTGTAGGACTTCTGCCTTTTTGTAGTGTAGAGTGAGCTTGTATCTGGGCACACTCTATGGTGGCTGGTGGCTGGCATGCTCCTCTGTAAGTTCCTTTGTGGAATGTACTGCTGTTGTTGTGTGCATGAGGTTCTCTGCTATTTGATTGGGATTATCCTCAGGAATTGACTTCTATGAGTCCATAAGTCTGAATGATAATTAACTGACAACTCTGGTATTCACAGCTATTGACCTTCCTCAAAGTACTGAAGAATAGGAGCTACTTAATTTGATTGCTATGATTTTCTTGCCAGCCAGTGCTTTGAGCCGAAAGGCCTGAGTACCGCATGCTTGGAGGGTGCTGTGTCTGCTGGCTGTTTTGGTTGAGGGTGGGGGTTCAAGGTGCAGGAACCAGGGCTGTTGCTGACTGCTGTGAGATACTAAGCACTCATTCTCTTCTGCAAGTGGTATAGAGTATGGTGGCTATATGCAACTGTGAGGCCTATTTGGGCAATCTGTGGCACAAAAACATTTACCTTGATGGAAATAGATTTTCAGGGGACTGTGTCATGACTGGGGTAGATTGTCAGTTAGCCACCTTCATCTGAGCTCCTAGGGTTGGCAGTAGGGAATTGCTGATTGCCTGCTCCCCTCCTCTGGGGATTCTTTGTAGAAGTGCTATCTAAACACTGGGTGATTGACTGTAACTGTGGAGCCTGTGGGTGCAGGTTCTCCACATATGGCACAGAAGCCTGCATCCTGGGTGTTTCATATCTCTGGGGTTTTATCCATCACCATGTCACCCTGATGTGGATAGGGTGTCAGCAAGTCAGCCTGTCTTTACTGTCTTTACTTGAGCTCCCTGTAGAGGCTATTTGGAGTGCGGGATTGGTATTAGGACACCCTGGGTGTGATTCTTCAGCTACGTTCTGCTACACTCTCCTTGTCCAGATGAGGAGAGAAGGCTTTTGTTACTTTTACCTAGCAGCAATCCCTATACAACTTTCTTCCAGATGGAGACAACACAATCAGGAAGCCTTCCCTGTGGTGTTATTTATTATTACATATAGGTGGGGAGAAACTGTTATCAATTGATTTTTTTCTAGAGAGGCTGGCTAGCTAGGGACTCTACAAAATAGCTGTCCTCTCCAGCACAGTTTTCAGCCCATAATTTGAGCTAAACTGTGTGTTTTACTTTATTGTCTGCTATAAATCATCTTTGCTTTACATTATTTGGTTTTTCTTTACAAGTGCTGTTAAGGAGGTAAACTTACAGGTGTGTCTTCTCCCTTTTTCTCTCTTTGCTACTTCTCCCCCCTTCCCATCCTGGTCAGGGTTCAGGATCAAGGAATTATGTCATTGTTTTCTCCTCCAGTAACCAAATTCTAAGTCCCTCCAAGTCTCAAGCTATCCAGTATCGAATTTTAGAGTGTTTATTCTGTCAGCTACCTCTCTCGTCAGATGTTCTTTCATTACTTCATTTCTGGGCTGTGAAGGAATCAACAATTGTTGTCTGTATCTGCTCTACCATCTCTTCAATAAATACAATAGATACCTTAATATATCTGAAGACACTATTTTTATTTTTAAAAATAAATATAGGGAAACTAGATTGGAGTCAAGAAATTCAGGTTATAGAAGCATGTCTGACACTAAGTTGTATTATTTGTAGTTTAACATAATCACTTTTCTAAACTTCAGTTTTTGCTATTGGTAAAAATTTTAGTTTACACATTGAAACCTGAATCTTCTGTTTTTTTAATCATATCATATAAGCCAAAAACTACATTATAAAATTATTTTGAGAAAGTATGATAAAAGTCTGAGGTCTCCTTACTTTCCACAACTGCCCAATTTTCTAGAAAATTATGATCCAAATTCACATTTTAATTTTCTTTAATAAAGTTTCCATTGTTAGAGTTGGGTGGGATTGGGGTGGTAAGGGTTCATAGGCTGAGAATTTTGAAAATGATATGCCAATAGAAATTTTTCTTCTTTTCTATGGTTTTCAAGTTTTGTGTGTCATAATTCCATGTACTAGTTTTCTTTCAGAGTTCATTGAATTCTTGGCCATGTATCTTGTGAGGACTTGTGATTCAAAGTTTTTATATGTAAGCTTCTTTTGAGTATTAGATTTCGATTCTATACATGTTTAATATAATGGTGGGTAACTCAGATATGCCTCTTAAAAGATACACAGGTATCCATGCCCAGGCAATACTCAAATTGTGAATGCTTAAATTATAAATGCATTCTTTGTGTTTTTAGGAATTAGGGTGTTTTTAAGCTTAACCCTGCCCTCTATGAAAAAATTGCAATATCTGAGATGGAGATGACCTGTAATGATGTCACTTTCTGCATTTTCTGGGTCAAGGATTTCTTCTAAGATATATGAATCCTCCCTGTCTTATCATCCACCTACTGTGCTTAACTGCCAGTGAATTTTAGATTGGTCAGCCTTATCTCAGGCCAGGAATCTCCTCTTGCAAGTACCTGGGAAGTGATTACTACATAACTGCTTTGTGGAGCAGATTTGAAAACTGTCACTCATCAGTTTAATCAGGCTTTGATACTGTCCATTACTATGAAAACTATATTCTAAGATTTATATTGAAAACTGGTATGATTGAAAAGATTCTTATTCGAAAAGAAATTGCTCTTCTGTTTAAAATAGTTAATTCAAATGCAAAAATTTATATTGTGATCGTTTCTCAACAAATGATTGCCTATATACTTTCCTTTTCTATTCTTTTGAAATTTACTTGCTGACCATATTGGGGTAAATTTTAAAGAATATATTTCTTTCCTTTTAGTTATTGACCTTTCAATGAGTCTTGCATTCATCTGTGACAGTGATCATTTCCTCTTAATACAGCTTTACTTCAGAGACTGAACAATAATGCATACATTAAAGGTTAACAAGTAACAAAGTTGGCAGGAAAGTAGAAGAAAAATGATGTTTTGCTTTATTTTGTTTACTGGTTCAGTTTGTCTTAGACTATAACATATAAGTATGCAACCCTCATAAAGGCAACACAGCAAAAAATATGGTTTTAGAAGTGATACATTACTGCATTAGTTATTCCTTTATGTTAAAAGACAGAAGATATGGATGTAGGTACTGTGTTCATATTCTGACCAGAAAATGTATTATTTCTGTGATCTGGTTAAAATGGTCATTCTCTTGAGCCTAAGGGTTTTCCTGTGCTTTAAATGAGTTTCTATGCACAGAAAAATCAAAATTGTGAAATTTGAAATACACAGACACAGTTGTACTTAAAAAAAATAAAACAAACACCTTGTTGAAGTTAAAACCACAGAGGGAGAGAATTAAGAATGCCTCCTCTCTAGGGGTTTTACCCTTATATAATCAGAAAGTTTTACCAGTTGGAGGATGTCAAAATATTCAATTATGAATAACATACCTTGGTTCTCATTCTGTCCCTTTTAAACAGATGCTACATTTTACCACTTAGCCTCAATAAATTCAAATACATTTGCAATGCTTGCAGTTTTTTTTATAGGTTGTTAGTTTTGTTCCTATTTCTGAGAAGCTAGGAAAAAAACTGCTGGCAGAGGAAATGAGCAAAGATTTATTATGTTTGTAATCTGTCCAGGTAGGCGAGGTGAGATCAAAATGGTAAGAAGCTCATGAAGGTAAAGTGGAAACTATCAAATTTTCCTAGTGCAATTCCAACTTGATTTGCGAAAATCTCACAGAAAAGTAAAAGATTTCTTTTCTATGTCCTTTTGTAAATATACTTTGTCTTCCCTTGCATTTCTAATGTCCTGGCTCAAACCAAAATACCATGATAAACAAGGAACACATGTAAGGACTCCACATACTCCAGGACAAAAACAACTTCAGTAAAGGTCAACAAATGTGAACTGCAAAGCAGGCCAGGACTAAATCTGTGTAGTTGTCATTATGATTCTACAGTTGCCAATTTGTCTTTAATGTGCTGTTGGGATTGGGGTTTGTTTATGTCCATTGTTCTTTAAGGAGCAACACTTGAACTAAAAGATTAATAAGATTTATTTTTGAAAAAAAAATTAAAGATACAGCCTAAAGAGTGATTTAAATTATTTACCCTATAATCTAACAATATAGTAAGTGAATAAGAAAGAAGTGATATATAGGGATAAGGGTTGAAGGCTTAGAAGTATCAATAATGCTGATGAGCAAGGTTCAGGTAATGATAGCAGCAAAATCAATTGAGATTATGTAAGAACATGGGGTATTTACTTCCATTTACTTTAATGTATCCAAGGTAGATGTGCTCTAGTATGCACAAAGCCCAAGGTGTGCTAAGGCAACAAATGATCAATATGGCTTGGTGGTGAAGATCATTGGTGATAACAGGTTAAGAACCTGTTAAGAACCAATATGGAGATCCTAACTGCAGCTAGAATAATGGATTGTTATGAAGAAATTATGTGTTCATTATTCCAAGGAATTTTTTTTTAGCTTTTTAGGAAAAGAAACCAAAAGATGAGAAAGTATAAAAATCTTCAAACATGACTCTATTATTTCTCTCTGCATCCATATATTTGACAATTATAATTCTGGCAATCTTTCCACCTGAAGGAGTGCTTTTCTCCTTCCATTTAATGAGTGTTGGTCTTATAATTTGTTTTAGTGAATATACAAAATGTAGTGGTATGTAATGGAAATGATGGTGTGTCTTTTTGGAGCCTAGGCTGCAAAAATCTTGAATGCTCCCTCTTGTTCTCGTGTAAATCCTTTCTAGCCACTATGTGAATCACTCCAGGCTAGTCTGCTGGGGGGATAAAAGCACACGGAACACAAATATGCTGTCTTTGTTTAGATCATCCTTGTCTAGCTATCCATCAATCACATGGTAAGCAAGACTGATTCTAGTTGAGACCAGAAGAATAGCCCTGAAGAGCATATTCCAAATTGCTGACCTGCAGAATTGTAAACTGAATAAATGCTGTTATAAGATGTTAAGTTTTAAGGCAATTTGCTATGCAGAAAAATCTAACAAATACAGAAATTATAATGAAGTATAGAAAGTGCAGTAATGGAATGGCCTTAGTCTCAAAGATGCAGCATCTTTTTAGTAAATTTCTAAAAGGTATTTGCAATAAATAGGCACTAAAATATTTGATAAAATATTTGATACCATTTTCTTCCTGTCTTATGCAATTTTTTTTTTTGGTACCAGGAATGGAACTCAGGGGTACTCGACCACTGAGCCACATCCCCAGTCCTATTTGGTGTTTTTATGTAAAGACAGGGTCTCCCTGAGTTGCTCAGTGCTTTGCTGTTGCTGAGGCTGGTTTTGAACTCGTGATTCTGCTGTCTCAGCCTCCCAAAGTGCTGGGATTACAAGCGTGCGCCACCATGTCCGGCTGTTTTACTCAATATTATATTGTTACTACAGAGTATTACAGGCTGGTTAATCTGTAATGAAAAGAAATTTATTTGACTCATGGTTCTAGAGGTTGAGAAGTCCAAGACTGAGGGGCTGCATTTTCTGAGGGCCTTCTTGCTGCATCATAACCTGGCAGAAGATATCACAATGAGCAAGAGAGAAAGAAAGGGCTGAACTTTCCTTTAAAACACAACCATCCCACAATAAAGAATATACTTCCACCATAACATCATCAATCTATTCATGAAAGTAGAGCTTCATGACCTGTCTAATCCCATGTTAAAAGTTTCACCTCTCCACACTGTTGCACTAAGTGGGTTATGTTTCAAACACATAAACTTTGGAGAACATGCTCAAGCTGTAGAACTACCTCTTCTATCTGATACTCTAGATGAAAATGTTACCACAAGCATTAATTAGTGTGCTATATAGATTTTTGGAACTCCAGACACATAATGAGTTTTATGATCACTCATTAAAATGTAAAATGTTCATATACTTTGAAACATTATTAGAGTAAAATTTCTGCAAAAGAAAAATTTTACATGTGATTAAAACACAGCTCTTCTTACCCTTTATCTGAGCAGGCCTCTTGAACTTAATTTTTATTCTACCATTACTACTAGACTGAAATTCATGACCATCTGATTCTTGATCAAATTTTCTTAGTGCTCCATTTCTTATTGATTATCTTACTCTTTTACTACTGTTCAAAGAATAATACCATATAATATATTCTTCACATACATCATTGACTATAAACATTTGATCTTAAACTCAAACTTTATGAATCATATCATTCTTTTTTTTAATATTTGATGATCACCTGGCTTTGAGCCTCCAAGATTCCAAACTTGCCAAATCCATCTAATTAATTGTCCTTTACATCAAGATTAAATTGAAAAATTTTAAAGCCATTAGAAAAATTGGAACAAAGTAGGTACTTTTGGCAAAAGACTTAAGTAACATATTCATTCCTATTTAGTCAGAACAGAGTTGAGTTCTAATTTCTTTCTTTGGGGGAAAAATAATGCAGTGCATATCTGGACTTGACTTGTATATATTTTTTCAGGTGACGCACTGACTGGGGCTTATCTCTGAAATCTTCACAGCAGGAGCATAAGCACACAAGAATCTCATTATAAAGAAATCCTTGGGTAATAAGTGTTTCTACACTAATGAAAGCTTTCTAACCGATTTAGAATTTTACTGAATGTTCTATTTGCCTGATCGTCTTACAGCATGTCCTGGGGTAAATTCATCCATCACCAGATATACCTCTATATGGCCTTCAACTATAGTAAAACAGCTTCTTAAGAAAGGAAAATTTGGTTCACCGCTGCAAACAGGAGACAGGGATGAGAAAAAAGAAGTGTGACAAAGAGCTAACTTATGAAACTTCAGAATCACAGGTTTAAGTCTTGGAAGAAAATTAGCAATCATCTGGACTGAATATGTTCTGCATGCAAATGCAGCTAGGTTTTTCCTTTTCATTTGTTTGGGGAATTTTAAGAAATGCCAGTCTTTACTCACATGAATTCATAAGATTTGGCAATGAGTACACAACTACTGTTCTTGCCAAAAATATTGCTTTTTCTCACTTTTTATTTGGCTGGCTGTAGGCTGGAGAGAGTGTTGCTAAAAAGTAGGGAGCAAGGAGCTACAACCTGAGAGAGGTTTTTGAGCATTCAGAGCAATTGTACCTGGTCTGGTAAAAGCCAGGACACCATCCTATGAGAGATTAGGCTAAAGGAGAGAAAGAAATGAAAAGAGAAGAGATCCACTCCCAGCAAGACCATTTTAGGGTTTTATTGAGCAAAATAAGAAAAATGAAAATGCTCAAGGGTATATTAGTTATTAAAACTGGATTTTTGCATAATAATGGAATACTTAAACAGAGATATTCTGGGTTTTACTTTCTCATAACTTAATTATTCTATTAAAAAGACTCTAATTTAGTCTTAAGCAATTTTTTCTAGCATGACAGACCAAACCCTGCTTAGTGTCTGGCTCTAAGTGTATATTTGTTGGTTAGCCAGAATCACATATGTATAAGAAAAGGGTTTTAAATCAATATTTACAAGGAAACAACTTTTGAAGTTGAACAAAAGCATTTCAACTTGATATACAATACAAAGAGGGCACAGAAATGTATCCACTTGAATAAGTCTGATCGCAGGGAATTGGGTTTCTCACTCAGCAAGATTACTAACAAATATGGACTAAGGAGCTACTATGTGAAAACTCATATAAATTATAGGATAATATGAAGGGTAATTTTGAAACATACTAAATGCTTAAGCATACTTTGATTAATAGATTCTTTGTATTTGAAAATACTTTTAGGCATTTTTTAAAGGATCTCTCCTATTTATTTTTTTATTTAGGTAAAATAAACCAAAAAAAAAAAAAAACCTCACATAACTAAAAATTTAACTTCTCCAAAATTCAAAGATTTTGTGCAATACTGTCAACCCTATAAACATTTTTGTGCAACAGTTCCCCATTAACCCTCACGCTGCATCAATTAAACTCTGTGCCCACCAAAAAATAACTCCCAGCATCCCATTCCCCAAGCTCTATTCCTCCTATGTTTAAAGACAGAACACATAGACTTATCTTAGTTAGATAAAATACGATTATGTCATAGCTAAATAAAGACAGAGATACTGTTAGAATTCAGATTTCTTAGCTCATCTAAAGTCACTATGATGACTACAGTGTATTAGCAGAAGAAGAAGAAAGACTTCTACCCTTCTCATTATAAATATAAGGCTTTAAAGTTGTGTGTCTATATGTGTGCATGCATGTGTGTAGGTGAAATATTAGTGTGATGTATCTGAATATGTACAAAAAGAAAATGAGCAAAAGAGACAGAAATAGGCAAAGTAGGGGGCAATGTGGTTGTAATGCCAGAGCTGCAGGAAAAGTGTTCTTTATTCCACAAGCAAAGCACTGGTGACATCTTCATGAGGAGAAGGGAAGGTTGAACCTTCTAGTTGATACTTATTGAATTTGCACTGTCATAATATAATGAGGTATAAATGAACAAATAAAAATATCTCCACCATAGAAGGTCTAAATTCTGAGTTAACTACTCAGTAATAAACTTTAAAGAGATAACTTTAATTATGCAGTTGAGCACTCAAATTATTAAAACACTCAAATACACAAATAGAAAACTACAAATTATTGCTGTAATAAGGCACTGAAATCACTTCAGTGGTGGGCTTTACAAACTATACAGGGTGTGTTAGTCTTAATCAGCTTTTCATTGCTATGACAAAACACCTGAGTAAAACAACTTGAAGAACATTCCCCTCTTAATATTGCTACATTAGGGATTAAGCCTTCAACACATCAGACAATTAGAAACCGCAAGGACTTCTTCTTCTGTAATTAATGAATGCAGACATTTATCTCTGATGGATTTACTAATGATGGATCAACATTAGTAAATCGGTAACTACAGAATGAAGGATAAAATCCACACAATAATCTCAATAGGTGCAGAAGCAGTATTTGAAAAAAATCAACACATTTTTATGTGAAAATTCCCAATAAATAGGAATTTACTTCAACATTAATAGGCAACCTATTACTAGCTGATAGCTATCATCAGACTTAATCATCATACTCTAAAATCTGATATAAGGCAAGGTTATTTTCTTGCACTGCTTCTATTCAACAAGCCATATGCTACGGTTTGAATACGTACATCAGAATTCATGGTTTAGAAAATTAGTCTTTGATGTGGCAGTGTTGGAACATGTGATTAAGTGGGTAGAGTTTGGATCAGAGAGCAATACTTCATGAATGGATTAATACTTTTCTTACTTAAATAAGTATTTGCTCTCAAGTGACTGAATTAGTTACCTCACATTTTGTCTTTTTTTTTTGCATGTACCCAGTTTCTTTCTGCTTTTCTTCCAGGAGTTAAGCAGCACAAGGCACTCATCAGAAACTGAGCAGATGTTGACATCATGCTCTTTGACTTAAAAGCCTCAGAAACATCAGCCAAAATAAAGTTCTATTTCATAAAAAATTATCCTGTCTCTGGATTTTTTTATAGAAAAAGAAAAGAAAATGGATTAAGACAATGCATCACTGGAATTCCTAGCCAGCCCAATTAGGCAAGAAAAACAAATATGACATTCACAATGGAAGAAGTAAAATTAACTGTTTTTAGATGGAATATATGTAGAGAATTGTAATGTTTCCAGGAGAGAGACAGACAGACAGACTGATGTTGAACTCTTGGGCACTTACCACTGGGCTATATCCCCAACCATTTATATAATTTTTATTTTGAGATACGCTCTTGCTAATTCATGGAAGGCCTTGTTAAGCTGGTCTCAAATCTCTAAACCTCCTGCCTTAGCGTCCTGAGTCCCTGGAATTCATTCATGCACCAGTGCCCTTGGTTCTAGCAAAAAAATATTTTAGTGCTAAAACATTCAATAAAGTTATAGGATACAAAATTAATATACAAAACTCAATTGTATTTCTATACAACAACAACAAAATCTACAAATTCAGTGCTATCCCTATGAAAAACTCAATAACATTTAATTTTGGATGGGGAGGGGTACAGAGGATTGAATTCAGGGGCACTCAACCACTGAGCTACACCCAGCTACACTCAGTTCGTATTAAGCAAACTGAGTTTGCTTAATACATAGCAGTTGCTGAGGCTGGCTTTAACTTGCGATGTTCCTGCCTCAACCTCCAAAGCTGCTGGGATTACAAGTGTGAGCCACTGTGTCTGGCAACGTTTACATTTTTATTGATGTTTATTAATTATAAGAATGGTCAGTTTCATTTTGGCACATTCATATATACATAAAACCATAACTTTATAAGTATAGAAAAATATTCTTAAATTCATATAGCACCACAAAAGATGCTGAATTTCCAAAGCAATCTCTAGAAAGAACAAAGATGGAAGGTTCACACTTCCAGATTTTAGAATATATTGCAAAAATAAAAACAGTATGGAACTGGCATAATAATAGATGTATAAACCAATGGAGCAGAAAAGAGAGCTCAGAAATAAATTCATGCATTTACAGCCAACTGATCTTTGATGAGGTTACCAAGAATACATGATGTCAGAATGATAATTTCTTTAATAAATTGGAGTAGGAAAAAAAGGATAACCATGTTGAAAAGAAATTGAGCTGTTATCTCTCACAATGCACAAAATCCAATTCAAAAAAGGTAAAACCTAAAATTATAAAAATCATAGAAGAACATGTAAAGAAAAAGGTTTATGCCATTGGTCTTCTCAAGGATTTCTTGGATACTAACTCAGAACCAAAAACAAAACAAACAAACAAACAAAAAGATTAAAAGGAATATGTAAAACTGAAAACATTCAGAATACAACAGAAAATTTAAAGAGTGAAAAGAGAATCTAAGAGATAGGAGAATATAATTACAAACTATATATCTGATAAAGCATAACTATCCAAAAGAAATAAGAAAGTCTTATGATTTTTTTCTCAGGCTATTTTGTGCTTCTGTAACAGAGTACCATGGATTGGGTAAATCACAATGAACAAGAATTTATTTGGCTAACTGTTCTGGAGGCTGCAAGATCAAGGAGCTGCACTTGGTGAGAGCCTTTTTACTAAATCACAACATGGAAAAAGGTGTCACATGGTGAGAGAGTGCATGTGACACAGAGAGTAAGAGGGCCAAGTTTTCTTTTCTAATAAACCCACTGTCATAATAGTTATCATGATATATGTGTATGATTTATACATACAATGCAAAATTATTCACTCTTAAAGAAGGAAATTTTCTCATATGCAGCAACATTGATAAGCCTACAGGATGTTATTCCCATATGCTCATCACAAAAGACGTGTTGCCATTCTTGTATGAGAAACATAAAACAGACAAACTAATAAAAACAGAATATAATGATTATTGCCAGGGGTTCATATCAGGGAGAAATGAAGCATTGCTATTAAATGGGTATAAAATTTCGTTTATGCCAAATAAAAAAATTTTAGATCTGCTATCATTGTACCTATAATTAATACTGTATTGTACAGTTACAATTTTAAGAGATTATGTTGAGATTGCAATTTTTTGTGTTCTTGCCACAATCAAAAAGGAAGAAATTAACAGGTAATGTGGGCAAATATCACACAAGGGAAACCTAATTGTCTGTTTTAATATTAAATAAAACAGGCTTTGGGGGAGGCAAAAGTATTATAAATGTAGATACGATCAATATATATGAGAAATCACACTTGAAAGGTATTGTAAGAGAACCAAGATTTCAAATCTATCTCTTATTAGATGCATAATGTTCATCAAGTTGGCTTACTTAAGATCACATTTCCTTATCTATAAAATGGGATTAATATACCAGCACCACATAGATACAGTGTGTATTAAAATATGTAACTATATATAAAGTGCATATTGTTTAACCTATAAAAAGGCCCAGTGTGTACTCAATTATATTGGACTGACTTCCACTTTTGGTGATGATGACCTAAGTCATTGCTAACACTCCACTCTCCTGGGAAACAATTATGACAGAGAAACATAATATAAAACAAAACCTGAAGAAACTTCAGAACAATCAGAAATAGGTAGACTCTAATGGGTGTGGGGGAGATACATGAAATAAAATCATATGTGATTCTTAACCTGAAAATAACTAGTAAGGCAGAATGAACAATATGCAGTTTTGATTTGGAGCATGACAAAAAAATGTAGCTGGGGAAACCATTACAGTTTAAAAGAGTAAGGAAACAAAGAATGGAAAACATCCATAAAAGTCATCCAAAATTTTGTGCTACCTACCTCTATGAATGTCCCGTGAACCCTGAATTTGCATAAAAGACTAAAGCATTTCAGATAAGGATAAATGATTTGAAATGATATCAGACTGCTGTCCCCCAAACAAACATGTTGCTATTTATATCCTGCCTCATCCATTGCCTATTAAAGCTGACAGTACAATAATTATCCATAAAGGTACTATAAGGGAATGTGGATATAAATATGATTGCAAGATTTTTAGACTTTACATTAAGTGGTACAGTATTTACTGTAAGTGGAATGTGAAAAGTTAAGGATAAATATTGTAATCCAACCACTTTTAAAAACTGGAAAATATGTGTAGCTAAAAAATTCATACTAAATTTAAAATGAAATTCTAAAACCTAATAAAATATTCCTTATAAAACAGAAAAAGAGGAAAACAGAAATAAAGGAGCTGACAGAAGAAACAGATATATGACAGATCTCAACCCAGTGCTATAAATAACTGCATGAAATGGTCAACAGATTAAACTTTCCAGTAGAAGTGCATAATTGTTCAAAATAGGTAAGTAAAATAAGATTTAAGCATATGCTTCCTACAAAAGAAAAACAAACAAAAAGACACAAGTACAATTAAATATTACTCACAAAAATAAATAAAAAGAATGACTTTATGACTTGCTGGTAAATAGATGGATCTGGAGACTATCATGTTAAGTGAAATAAGCCAGTCCTAAAATCCAGAACTCAAATGTTCTTTCTGATACGAGGATGCTAACACACAACAAGAAGTGGGTTGGATAGAAATTCAGTGGATTAGACAAAGGGTACTGAAAGGAAGGGAGAGGGAACAGCAATAGGAAAGATGGTGGAATGAATCAGATATAACTTTCCTATGTTCATATATGAATATATCACCAATGAAACTCCACATAATGTACAAGCACAAGAATGGGATCCTAATTAGAATAAGTTATACTCCATGTATGTATAATATGTCAAAATACACTCTAATTTATATCTAAAAAGAACAAATAAAAGATACAAATATAAAAAATTTTTAAAAAGACACAGTAGCTGAAAGAAAATGTATGGCTAAAATTTACCATGCAAATAGTGCAAGTACATGTGCATAGGCATAACTGTATCAAAATGAGGAGAAAATAAATTTTTAATACAAAAAAAGTTAACAGATCTTGACAATGAGACATGAAACAATACAATGTGAGATACACGAAGCAGTTATTGAGTCTTTCAAACAAGTGTTTTGTTATGGGCCAGGATATACGGGCAATGACCAAATAGACTCTATTTTACCCTGAGACTCCACGTCTTGTAAGAAATGTTTCTCCCATGGGAACATCTCACCTATGTACCCATCAACAGTTGCTTAGCACAACATGTTTGGCAACACATAATGGCAATTCTTATACAATGTCAAATTGTTCTTTGGTTCCCATTTTTCTTGGACAATGTTACCTGTCAGAGATTGATTGTCTAGACATTAGTAACCATCCTTTAACTTGTACTCAACTAGGGTCATTTTGACCCACTTCCCTCTTCTGCTTATGATTTTAGATCTCATGACATCTGTTTATGGTTTTGAATCATAGTAATAGCCACTTATGATTAAAAGGTAGACTCAAACCCCAGGAGGGGGTTGAAGGGTATAGACTTTCAGCCTGCCCCTTGGCCCACCAGCTGGTGGATCCAGACCACTGGCTGGTGAATAAAGTTTCCATTTCCTGCTTTAAGATCCACTCAGTCATTTATTGTGATCTCACCACAACAGTTTAAACTGATCACTAAATACACTGGCTCAGTCTCGACAGGCATCATCTAGGTGTTCTCTTGGCATTTTCTTGTTTCCTACATTTGAAAGCAGGGAATAAGCCAGAGTAAATAAAAGTGTTATTTCCCCAGTACTTGCTTGTCAAAAGAAAAAAAAAAAGGTGACTATTCTTTCATAAGCAAATAAAATATGTTCCAGTTCCCCTCAGGGCTACTTAATTTATTTCTCCCCAAAAAATAATTACAGAAAGTGAAGGTTATAGTGAACAATTGCTTCACAAACCCTTTTGGAGTGCAAAGGTCAGTTTATTTCCTGTCATTTGTTTATTCCATCTCCTCATGCTTATTAGGAACTTGGCAGCCTTAACCAGATGAAGAAAACTGGAAGATCATTTCTCTAAATAAAATTGGCTTAGTTTGTGAGATTTTTCAAGTAAATACCCTTTGTTAAAGATAGAAGGACCATCAAAACTCTTAAAGAAAGAGGGAGAGGTGCAAGAACTTAAACTGAGAAAATTACTGTTATCAGTTTTTCATCTCTGTGACCAAAATACCTGACACGAACTACTAAGAGGAGGAAAAGCTTATTTTGACTCATAGTTTCAAAGGTCTCAGTCCATGGTTGGCCAACTCCATTGTTCTCCTCCTGAGGTGAGACAGATTATTATGGTAAAGGTGGGACAAAGGAAGCTCTTGAGCTCGTGGCAGTCAAGAAACAAAGAAAGAAACAAGAAGGGAAAAAAGCAAAGATAAATCCTTCAGGCTCCCAGTAACCTACTTCCTCCAGCTAGGTCCTACCTCCCATAGTCCACTCAGCTATTGATTATATGGATGAGGTCAGAGTCTCCATGATTCAATCATTGCCTGAAAGTCCCATGCCTAAATCTTGCTGCATTAGAGACCATGTTTTTAACACATGAATATTTTGTTGGGGGAGGGACATTTCAGATCCAAACTATAACAATTACTAATATAGTAAAACTCCAGCTTTGACTCTATTGATGTGTTGTTGTCACCATGACACATATTCAGTGACAAATCTGATTATAATTTGCAGTTTGTATTAGGACTTCCTGTTCCTTTAATTCTAAACCTTGCCTTAAAAAAATGAATGTCACTCCCCCTACTTTTTTTCCCTCAAAGAACCTCAAATTTCTATGTAAAGCGTTCAGTCAAATATAATTTGCAAAATGTTTCCAGTGGCAGAACTCAACCTTTCCTTACTACCAGTTCTATGGTTGTGAGTCTTCACCAGCTAGGATTGTTTTACATTTGTCTTTCACTACTTTGTCTAACAAGACCAGATAATATCAGGTTTTCTGCATAGGAAAATAATATGTTCCACTGACATTTTCACACCAAAGAAGGAAAGTGAAGGAGAGTTCTAACAAAAATATTCCTAAGGGAAATAAAGGAAAAGACACCTCCTTCAAATTACACATATAACGTCATAACTGTAGCAATGAGATTAAGGAATTATCATGTAAACCTCTGAGATTCTCAGGTTTGGATTTTCTGGCTGAAAACTCATCTAGAAAATAGAAGTTGAATTTCTTGGAATAGTTTAACAGCAACCTGACTATAAATTGAGCAAGGATTATAATTGTGTTCCCAGATTTCATTTGTAAACCAAAACATTTGGTAAACCACAAGTCTTTCTGAAGGCCCCAGAGGAGATACTGTAAATTGCTCAAACCAGCAATGTCTAGGTCGAGTTTTGTTACTGATCAGCTACCTTGACGAGTCCAACTAGTTTGACATTTTTCACTCATATGTCCAGGGATGCCACTGGACTGCTGCTGGTGGTTAAATGTCCTCTGCAAAATACTCAATACGTATATGTTCTATGAGTTAATTTCTCCCCAGATAACCTGAGTCATTACAAAAACCAAGCCTCCAGAATTCAATCCATCATTCCTCACATATCCTCACATTTCAGTCATCATAAAAAATAGGAGACTGGTGTAAGTTATTCTATAATATCACATATATTCTACTTAGTCCTTTCATGCCATACCTTCTACTTAGCCTTTTAGACCCATGAAAGCAAGTGCTTTAAATCCTAAACTGTTCTTCTGAGCATTTCCATAGTTTATACTCACATTTTCCTCCAGGGCATTTATTCCACTCTAACCATTCCAGAAATCCTCACAGAGACTTCACTTCTGTCAACTCTAGTGCTTTTTATCACTATCTGTTATCACCTTTTTGTTCCTTATTTCCTTATTTAAGTGTGGGGAGTGGTGATATGAATCAAGGTGCCTGATTGCCTTCTGGTTGTGATGTGCTTGCACTGAGATATCTCCCATGCAAACGTACAGGGTTAACATTTCCCAGTTGCTATGGCAATGCTGGCTGGTTTCTCTGGGCAAATGTCCAGAGATATCAATTTTGAGCTTGAGTGGCAGACACTGACTCCTAGGAATAGAGGACTCTGAACATAGCAAGATAATCATAATGTCTCCTCAATGCTATGGCCTTCAAGCCTGCCTGCTTTCCAGAAACTTTCTCACAAATAACTTTTAGATGATAAAACCTATATAATAAATATGCAGAGTCAGCTTTGGGTCACTGTTCTGAACCAGAGGGTAGTTTCCCACCTGATCCCAGCTTTCTCTCTAAATATTTGTGTGTTTTTCTTAATCCCCCATTGCCCCTCACAAATTTCTGAATTAACAGCTGTGCAGGTCTGGGCATTTAAGAAAGACTTTTTTAGATCCTATTTAAAGTTCTTGTTATTGCTCCATTTATTCATGCAGATTTTGTCAAAGAATTGTCAAAGTTTCTGCTTCATTTCATCATCTTCAGATGTCATCTGTAACCAATCTGCTATGTCTTTGTCCTTACTAATCTATCCAAAGTAACATTAACAAAGTCTTCACTTACCATCTCTTTATTTCTGAAGACCATCATTCCCCATTCTATAGACTTTTGTTCTAAAGTATAATAATATAACATCAAGTTTAAAATACTATCACACTATTTCATAGAAAATAAGAAAATATTCAATTCTTGCTATGATGTTAATTCCATTCCCTTCTATTCTACCCAGAATTCATTGTGCTTTAACTATAGTTACCTGAAAAGCTGCCTCTTCAACCTGTCAATAACATTCCCTTCTCAGGTCCTTTAATGCTGATCTTTTTTTTTTTTAAAATATTTATGTTTTAGTTGTAGGTGAACAGAATATCTTTATTTTATTTTTTATGTGGTGCTGAGGATCGAACCCAGTGCCTCATGCGTGCTAGGCAAGCACGCTACCACTGCACCATAACCCCAGCCCTGATCTTTTTTGTATAATTATCTTCTTAATGATCTTTATGTGGTAGGTTCTTGCTCAAAAATAAAATATTCAAATACAATGTTATCAAAAAGACCTTCCCTGAAGGAAATGTCTGCCTCCTAGTAATCTAATATCACATTACCATTATTTTTCATAGCCTTTATCTCTACTTACAATAATATTTTTAATATTGTTTGTGTATATATTTTTGCCTACTGGTAACTTTTACACTGACAGTGCCCTATATGACTCTCTTTCTGATTGCTTTTCTTCAACAAATGAAAATAGTGCCTGAAACAAAATCAATATTTATTATATTCCTTTTAATACTTATATGTGCAGCCAGTTCTTTTCACATATTAAATTATTTATTTTTCACAGCTGTCTGACATACCTAAAAATGAGAAACATGAACAAATTCACACAAATAGAGGCAAGATTCAACCTAGGCAGTCTGGAATCAAAGTTCAAATTCTTAAACACCACACTGTATATTTCTTATTTATTGGTTATGTGACTACCTCACTCTTCGATGAAGGGTTTTGAAATGCACGTTCATCCATATGCATTCTCTCTGGTTTAAAGCATTCTTCACAATATCTCAGTTCTGATATTAATCATTATACATGCAACTCAATATTTCTGCAGTTAGCATTTCTCAAAATTTTGATCTTAAGATATTTGCACACTTCAAGCCAGGCCTGGTGGCACACACCTGTAATCCCAGCACTTTGGGAGGCTGAGACAGGAGAATCATGAGTTCAAAGCCAGCTTCAGCAATGGTGAGGCTCTAAGCAACTCAGTGAGACCCTGTTTCTAAATAAAATACAAAATAGGGCTGATGTGGCTCAGTGGTTGAGTACCCCTGAGTTTAATTCCTGATAACAAAAAAAAAAAGATATTTTCACACTTCAAAAAATGATAGGAGGACTGCAAAGAGATTTTTAAAATATATATATGGGTTCTATCAGTTAATGATAATCATTTTAGAATTAAAACTCAGAAATTTTTAAATATTAATTCATTTAAAATGATAATACTATTACATGTTACCATCAACATTTAGTGTAATTTACCTATACTTATGCAATGAAAGAAAACATAGTGAGAATCATACATAATTTTACATTTTTAAACTTGTATTAATGTCTAGTTTCATAGAATCCAGTTCTCATATCTGTTTCTGCACTCAATCTATTGTAATATACACATAATATAGCCTTGCAAATATCTTATTGTACACTTGGAAGAGAATAAGAATGATAAAAAAGTAATATTGCAATCAATATTTTGACACAACAGACCACACATTGAGAACTGCTGTGTTAAATTTAATTTGCATGTTGAACTACTGTTTCCTAAATCCTAATTTGTTCCTACTAAGATAAATTGCATATTTTTGCTTACATTTATGTTTACCACATCCATTTAAATTATTTTATCCATCTCAATTGTTACTGTTTACTGAAGTCACTTAAAAATAACTGTTAAATTCTATTAAGTTAAATGCTTTTAGAGACAAACCATGGAATGGGAAAAATATAATTCATCTGACGAAGGATTACATATAAAGAACTCAAAAAAATCAACAAAATGACAAGTAATACAATTTTTTAAAATGGGCAAAAAGTCTTTATAAATACATTTTTTAAAAAAAGAAAAAATACAAATGGTTAACAAATACATGAAAAATGTACAGTGTCATCAGCCATAATGGAAATGCTAATTAATGCGATATTACATAACATGTGTTAAAATGCAAACTATCAAAATACAAAATAGATTCTGGCAAGGATGTGGCAAGAAAGATACTTTTATGCACTGTTGATGGAAATGTAAATATGTACAGCCATATGGAGAAGATCGTGGAGATTCTTCAAAAAAATAAAAATAGGTCAACTATCTGCTACAGGTCTTCTACTTTGGGGTATATATTTGAAAGGAATGAATTAGTGATGAAGATACCAGCTTCCTCACATTTGTTGCTACACTCCTCACAGTAGCCAATGTATGGAATCAACCGAGTACCTATCAATGAATGAATGGATAAAGAAAATATTGTACATATATATAATGTAATATTATTCAATCATAACAAATAAAATCCTATCATCTGCAGCAAAATGGATAGAACCAGAGGACATCATGTTAAGTGAAAGAAGCCATACCAGCAAGATAAGTATTACATGTTTATCTTATATGTAGTAATGAAATCATGTCAATCTGAGTGTAGAATGATGTTGAGAGGTTACTAGAGGTTGAGAAATGTGTTGGGGGTGGATAAAGCTAGATTTGATCAGTGCACATTGTACGTATTTGCCAAAATATCACATTGAACTATTTAAAACATCAATATATGTTATTTAAAAATAAAACAATAAATTTTAAAAGTTATAATCTTAATATTTTAAGTTGCCATGAAAATAAAATAAACTTCAGTTGGAATTCACTCCCTCATCCATTCAACAAATTCTCTCAGGTGCTACATTCTATTTTTATGACTTGGTTTGTATCAGTGAATTGAAAATAGACTAAAGTCTCTGCACTTATAAAATTCACACAGTAAATGAAGAAGACAGACAATAAAGGAAAAATACATATAGTATTTGCAATGATGACAAGTGTTATCTGAAAATAAAACATAAACTGAAGTCAGGTAAAATGAACAAGGTGGGCCTTTTTGTGGAAAGGTAAAATTTAAGAGTTATTCTGGTCCAGAAGGTAGCAACAGAGCTCAGACTTGAAAAGGGGGCATGAATTAACTCTGCTGGCAGTGGGGAAAAGAAAGTTCCAGAAAGAGAAAGAAGCATGGGAATGGTCCCAAGTAGGGCATGTATGTGATGTTTGGGGAAATAGTATGGAGAACTGACTGCTCCAGTTGCATAATACTCTGAAGACAAATTATTTATCTCAATCTCCTTTGCACACAGTAGTCACAATCCTTTCTCCAATACATCAGAAAATCTTCTCTTATGACTTGAGAAATTATATTGATGATTTAAAAGTGTAATTATTTAAAGAAATCATATACCAGTTTTTTCCCAACAATATTGTTACTAAGATGAGTAGCTCAGAGTTTTATTATAATTAGAATTGAGTTGTACAATTAAGTTATCCTGAATTCTCAGCATCAGTGGAAGTTAAACATCCTCTTAGTCAACAAAAGAGAAATTCCTTTAGTTAAGAAATTAACAATAGAATTTTTGCTGTTGTTTATAAGGAATTTTGTGTAAAATCACTCACTCAAAGTCCCATTCTATTTTACCAAACTTTCTCCAAAAATTTTAGCCAATTCAAACTTGTTCAAAATGAGATTAACACTGGTAACCATGTTAGAAAATATACCATTGCTCAGGAGGATCATGGGTTCAAAGCCAGCCTCAGCAGCTTAGTAAGGCCCTAAGCAACTTAGTGAGATGATGTCTCAAAGTAAAAAAGCAAAAGGACTGGAGATGTAACTCAGTGGTTGAGTGCCCCTTGGTTCAATTCCCAATATTCCCCCAAAAAGAAAATATACAACAGACCCTGAAGTATATAATTTTTAGGCCTCATTTTTGTTTTCTAAAGCATATATTTTATCCTCTCATAAACTGAAAAAAATTGTTGAAAACCTTTTTAACTGTGAAAGAAACACAGAAAGTCAACATTATCTCTTCCTTTTTACCTTTTCCACAGCCCCCTCCCACCACCACCACCAGGGTCTGAAACCAATCAAGACCAATATATCTGGCTGATTTGTAGATGTGATGGTAATTTTTAAAAAACCTAGAATTTCATGAGACCTCAAATGATCTCTGATCCCAGAATAATAGGAAGAACCTAAATCTAAACCAGATGTCTCTTGCAGCTATACTTAATGTGGCAATCTTGTTCAAGATACACTGGCTCACATAGAAGACTAAAGACTGCTCGATAGTCCACTTTTATGTTCAATTCATCTTATATGGGCCCCCTAATTAATCAGAAGTATAACCCATAGAATCTTTTTACTTTAATCTCATTAATAAATTTTAAACTTATAGCAACCTTCAGATCATGCTATACACACCAAAGAGAGAGAGAGAGAGAGAGAGAGAGAGAGAGAGAGAGAGGAGAGACAGAGAATATGAATTCCAAAATATAGTTTGCTTCATTCTTTGCTGTCTAATTTCTAGCTCAGAAATCATACTAGCTCCACTGCACTTACCTCTGCCCCAAATCTCTATTACAAGTCCTGATATTTCTTCACCACTTCCATTTACCTTCAAAATGCTATGCTATCTGTTGATCCCAAAATAAGCCAGCTAGCCTGGAATGCAAGAAATTGCAAGTTTGAGTATAGAATATTATTCAATGCACAGTATAGAAAGGCTCACTAGTGCCAAGATGATTCTCGAGATGGAATCAGATAGTGTAGCAGTGTATGAAGGCCATTCTTTCTAAGAGCTTTGCTTTGTGCCAGAAGCTTCCAAAGCACACATCTCTATTTTATCAATTAGGAAACGAATTCTCAGAAATATCAAATATACATCACACATCAACATAGTAGAAATAAGCTTCAGCCATATTACCTCTAATTCTTAAATACATTCTACCCTTTATCTACCTGTCAATACGTTAAAGCAAATATATGTGTACTTTCTAAAAAATACCTTCAGAATTAGTTTCAGGAAGAAAGATTTTTAAAAAATTTTTTTAAAAAAAAGAACCTCAACCTCCTACTGGACTTTGTCTTCACTGGCCTTGAGCTGAGATCAGGAGGTGGTTTACCTTATGGCACAATTGCCTTTGGATACACAGGTGATGACATCATGGATGCCTTCCATCCCTATATTCTGATTTGAATTTGTTTCTACCTGAGGTCAATATTAGGTCATTTTTTTAAAATTTTCAGACTTTCCAGTTTTACTAATAAAGGTCAAATTTTACAATGTCTGTTTTGTTCAAGCTCTTCACTTAAGTGATCCAATACCTAACACATCTGGAAACCTAAAATTGGCTAAACCCATTGATTTAAGTTAAGCAAATAATCTCAAAATCATTAGATAAAACATTCATTTATTGGTTTTGGCCCCTTAGAACTGTTTAAATCAACTGAATTTTACTACATATTAGGCCAGAATATTATTATCTTCATGCTGAAGGCCCAAAAATATAGAACTATTGAGTTTTGAGCTGTTTTTCCAAGTGATAAAGTAATGTAGATATATCAATAAATGTAACTTACAATACATTATTGTGTATATGTTCCCTCCATCTTCATTTTGGAAACTGGACAACTTCTAAAATCATAATGTTGTCACAGTATAATGCACACACATTTCTATGGGGTGATTTTTAAATACTTATATATTATATATTTTTATAAATACATATAAATTTATATTCATATGTACTTATGTACACATTACTAATATAACATTCACTGTAAACCTAATATTCAACACTAAACTTTGATACCTATACCTAAACTCCAAATTCAAAACCCTAACTCTAGATGCTACATTCTAACAGTTCTACAAAAACTAAAATAATATTCAAATATAACTCTAACCCTAAATCTAACCCTTCATATTGACAAATATATATATACACACATATATATATATTCATTTACACAAATATTTATAACTAAACTCAAAGACAAAATTTAATGTTAATTTTATAATTGCCCCTAAAATTAACCATACCCAACTGCATATATATACATATATATATACACACACATACATATATAGTGATAAATACATTTCGATTTCCATTCATGTATCTATTTATATATATGTATATTTACATATTCATACATATTTATACATTTTTGTACACTATATTTTCACCTAACATTAACAGTAAACCTGAATATATTCATATCTATAATCATATACACTCATGTATATAATTGTACACAGATTCACATACACATTCATAAATATATTTATGTATATTCATATATGTATTCTTATAAAACCCTAAATATAAACATAGTCCTAACTATACTACTACCTCATCCATAAAATATTCACATATAAAACCACATGTATTTATATGAATATTCATATATATTTTGACATATATTCACTTCTATTTTATATATATATTTTCATGTATATTCTTTTCTATATTCATAACCTATCTCTAAACTAAATTTAAAAATACATCTATTCATAAAATTAACCATATAAAAATACATTTATATATTTTCATGTATATTTGTACACATATATTTATATTTGTATTCATATATAGAGCTATATGTGTTCAAACCCTAACTCTAACACTAATCCTATTTCTAAACTTAGTCCTATCCAAGCAACTACCCCCAGATACCTACTTATCTATAAACCATATTTGCTTACATGAATATCCATATATATTTTGTCATATATTTATAAATTCACATAAAAATTCATATATATTCATCTCTACATGTACACCCTATCTTTAACATAAATCTATCCATATATAAAAGGATGTATATTTATTTATTTTTGTATATATTTCTACTTATATATTCTTATTTATATTCATGTATATTGGTATATATTTTCAAAATATAACCCTAACCCTTACCCTACTACTTAACCTAACACTACCCCTAAATGTAAACCTTTTATATATAAACTATGTATATTTATATGAACATCATGTTTTCACATCTAGATTCATATATATCTTAATGTACACTTACACACACACACACACACACACACACACACACACCCTCCCTAGAGGTAACCATGATTCTACCTCCAAATGAAACACAAATCTTAATCCAAAATCAAACCCTAGTATAGTTTGATAAATTTTTCCTATACACACACATTTTCATATATATACATACATATATATATATATATATATTCATGTGTTTTAGTCAGCTTTTTCACTGCTATAACTAAGATACCTGACAAGAAGAATTGTAGAGGAAGAGAAGTTAATTTGAGCTCTCATGGTTTTAGAGATCTCAGCCCATTCACAACTGTCTCTATTCTTCAGGGCTCAAGGTGAAGCAGGACATCATGGAGGAAGAGTATGGCAGAAGAAAACAGCTCACATGATGAAGAGAAAGCAGAGAGACAGTGAGTCTATTCACCAGATACAAATATATACCCCAAAGGCACATTCTGCAATGACCCACCTCCTCCAGCCATACCCCACCTGCCTCCAGTTACCACTCAGTTAAAACTCTCAGAGATTAATTTGCTGCTTGGGCTAAGGCTCCCACAACCCAATCATTTTCTCTCTGAACCCTCTCACGTTGTCTTACACATGAGGTTTTGGGGGACACCTCACATCTAAACCATAACATTCTGCCCCTGTTCCCCAAAAGCTCACACTCATCTCACAATTCAAATACATTTTTTCCATTTTGAAGAGTCCACATAGTCTCAACAGTTCCAAGATTGCCCAAAAGTGCAAGTCCAAAATCTCCTCTGAGATTCAGGTCAACCTTGCATCTTGTGCTCCTGTAAATATCAAAAGCACTTTACAAATATCAAATATATAAATGTATAAATATTTCCATTCACAAAAATATGGATATAGAAAGAATAGATGAGATCAAATCAAGACCAAAATTCAACTGGACATACAAGTCCTGTAGATCTGTGTCTGACATCTGGAGTACACGGCATCATGTCCTTTCCAACGGTCTTGTGTAGCTCCAACCTGTGGCCTTGTTTATAGCCCAAGTGGCCTTTCTGTTGGCTTGTCTCTGTTCAATTCCCACAGCTTTTCTAGAATGATGTCCCACCTTATTGGCATTTCTTAATCTTGGGTGGTCTCCACCACAGCTTTGGCTTCTTCCTCACATCTCCATGCATTGGCCTCTCAGTGGGTGTCCAGAAGGACTCTAACCCTGAGACACTTTGCCTGGCTGCCCAGGCCTTCCTTTGAAATCTTGGTGAAAGCTTCCATGACCTCCTAACTCCAGCATCCTGCCATCTGGCAGAACCAACACCATGTGGTTGATGCCAATGTCTGACACAATCTTAAGCAGTAGTCCAGCCTCCAGGAACCATGCCTGCAGCAGCCTCTGAGTGCCTGAGTGGCTGAGTACATTGAAAAACTTCCTAGGCTCTCTTGTGCAACAAGGGTGCCCCACTGGTCTTTTCTCAAGAGAATTTTTACTTTTATTCTCTTGCACTTGAGGTGGGTATGGTCTTGGCAATTCTTGAGATGGCCTCAGTCCATTTTTATTGTCTCTGGGTCAAGTCTTTCGCATTTCTTCAGTGGCAGTTATGTCTTTAACAACTGCAACTTTCTTAGCCTCAGTTTTTTCTCTCTCACCATTTAATTTTTTTAGATATTTTGCTCTGCATTCTGCTCCTGAATATCACAATAAACTTAGTTAAAAGTTGCCAGCAATATCCATGCCACTGCCTGAATGGTATGCTGCCTAGAAATTTCTTCCACCAGATTAAAAGTCCATTGCTTTTAAAATCAGCCTCACAGAAAGTCTCAGGACATGGGCAAAATGCACACAACTTCCCAGCCAGAACACAACAGAAATGGCCTCTAGCCCAATTACCAATAGTGTCCTTCTTTTCCTATAACCCCTTTTGAGCCCTGGCTTCACTGCCCATGATCTTATTGGCATTCTGTTCTTCTGAGTTCTCACCAGTATTGACCATTAAGCTCCACACACAACAATCTAAAGCATCTTCAACTTGCACTACTAAACATCTCAAAATTCCTCACACCAATTCCAAAAAGCTCCAAATACTTATGAACCCATGGTCAGATTAGTCAGAGCAATGACTCCACCTCTAAGAATTTTTGTTTTAGTCAGCATTTTCACTGCTATGACTAAGAGACCTGACGTGAACAATTGTAGAGGAGCAAAAGTTTGAGTGTTCACAGTTTTAGAGGTCTCAGTTCATATACAGCTGGCTCCATTCCTCAGGGCTCAAGGTGAAGCTGAACAACATGGCAGAAAAGTATAGCAGAGGGAAGTGGCTCACATGATGATCACAAAACAGAGAGAGAAATTTGTGATTATTAGTTCCTTATTATAATATTTGCCTATTAAAGATGTTTAGAATAGAATGGAAGCTGAATTGTAGAAATAGAAGCAGAAGCACATAAAATTTAGAAAAAATACCTCCACAATTTCTCCCTAATTTAATTTTGTTACTTCACAGATTAAAAAAAATTCCACATTATCTGCTTAAGATATCATAATTACGTATATATGAATGTTCCAAAATAACTATTGCACTGTGATGGATTGTCTTGGATATCAACTTTGTATGTTTGAAAGACATGTAGAAAATTGGTAAAACACATTTCTAAGCATTTCTAAGAGAGTGTTTACAGAGATGATTATCATGTATGTCAGCCAACTGAAGGGGGAAGACCTGTTCTAAATGTGGGTGCTTCCATGCAATATCCTGGGGACTAGACAGACAAATAAGAATACAGAAAAATCTCTCATATCTGGTCAAGCTTAATTCTTATTGATTGGATGCCTTTTCTGCTGGTGCCATCATCAGCCGACATCAAACTCCAATTCTTCAGTCTTAAAACATGAACTCCTTCCAGTGACTCACTAGGGAGCTTCCATGCTTTTAACTTGACTCTAGGAATTCATCTTTGGTCCATCTTGTTCTGAAGATTCACCTTCTTGGACTAAGTAGCTATTGGTTTTCCTACTTCTCTAGACAGTAGTAGGCCATTGTGAAACTACTTATTTCTGATTGTATAAATGAATTTGATAAAACTCTCCTAAAATTATATTTCCATTCTATTGATTTTGTTCCTCTAGAGAAGTGTTTAATTCATCTTTGCATCACTGTGATCAAAATACCTTGACAAGAACAACTTAAAGGAGATAACATTTATTTGATGCTCATGGTTTCAGAGGCTTCAGTCCCTATGATGGCAAAGTTTATTGCTCTGGGCCCAAGGGGTTGAAGAGCATGGCAAAGGAAATAAACTTACATCATGGTATATAGGAACTGGAGGGACAGTAAGTGGTGGCAGGAAAAACAAACTTTCCAGATCATACCCACAGTTATCTACCTCCTCCAGCCATGTTCCACCTGCCTAGAGTTACCACCAAGTCTGTACACTCAAATTAGGATGTATTAATTAAGTTACTATTTTCATAATTTGATCATTTTACCTCTGAATATTCCTGCATAAACAGGAGCTTTGGGGGAATACGTTATAAACCAAACCACAGCATCACATTTCTAGCACTCAAAAGCTCATGAATAGCTCACAAGGCAAAATGCATTTAGTTTATCTTAAAGAATCCTTAACAGTTCCAGCATTGCCCAAAAATTCAATCCAAGTTTAAATTCTCTTCTGAGACTTAAAGTAAACTTTCAGCACTGAACTCCTATAAAAATGAAAATCATTACATATATCCAATATGCTGTGACAGAGTAAACATTCCCATTCTAAAAGGGAGAAATAGAGATGTAGAGAGAAGGGATGAGTAAAATCAAGATGAAAATTAAGCTTGAAAAATAAGTCCTGTAACTTTATGTGCAGCATTTATAGTGCGTGGTTGCATGACATACCCTCCAAAAGACTTGGGCATCCTTACCCCTTTGATTTTCCAGATTTTAGCCCACATGGCCTCTGTTAATTTAGGCTGGTTTCCTCTGCAATTACCAGCTTTTCTCACCAAACAGTCACTTAATTGTTATCTCTTAATTCCTGAGGTCTTCATTACAGCTTCAGCTTCACATTTATATCTTCATGCATTGCCCTCTCAGGGGCAGTCTGCAGGGATTCCAATGCTGCTAAACTTTTCCTGGCTTCCATGACCTTCCTCTGAAATCTTGCTGAAAGCATCCATGACCCCTTAAATTCAGCATCCTGCATTTCTGCATAACCAGCACCACATAGATGATGCCAAGATTGCACCCCAATACTTGAGTCCCTGGGATCATGGTGATAAGGATCTCTGAGTACCTTCTCAGCTGAGCATGATTAAACAACTTCCTAAGTCAACCTGTGCAAGGAGATCACCTCTGTGGTCTTTTCTAAAAGGAATTTTTCCTTCACCATCCAGGAGCCTGCAATGGGTATACTCTTGAAAATTCCTGAGAAGCACTCAAGGCAAATTTCCTATTGCCTCTGTGTAAAGTACTTAAGATCTCTTCATTGTCTGTAATCTTTTTAGAACTCACATTTTCTTTGGCTTCAGCTTTACATACACTTTTCTGTTCAAACTTCAAGTTTTTAAAATATTTTTCTTTTCTTTTTTTTGCTTATGATTCTCATGTTATATCTGGCTAAAACCTGTAAGCAATATTCATGCAACTGTTTAAATACTGTGCTACCTTAAAATTTTCTCCACCAGATTAATCAGTCCATCACTTTTAAATTCAGCATCACACAAAGTCTTAGGATTTGGGCAAAAAATATATCCAAGTTCTGTGTCAGAATATAACATGAATGGTCTCTAGTCCAATTCCCAATATAGTCCTCAGTTTCCTCCAAAACTTCATGAGCACCATCTGTTTTCCTGTTGGCATTTTTGTCTTCTGAGCTTCCATGAGAATCAACCATCAAGCTCTACTCAAAATAGTCTAAAGCTATTCCATTCTGCATCTCTAAACTTTTCAAACTTTCTAGAAAAAACCAGCCCCAGAGGCTTCTGAATCACATGGTTAGATTTAGTCATAGCAACAACTCTATTCTCAGTCCCAATTTCTCTTTGGTCAGCTTTGCATTTCTGTGAACAAAATACCTGATAAGAACAACTTAAATAAAGAAAAGTTTCTTTGGCATTTATTGTTTCAGAGATCTCAGGACATAGATCTCTTGGTGACACAGGACATGACCAAAGGGCACAGCAGAGGAAAACACCTCACCTCATTTTAAACAGAAAGTAAAGAGAAAGAGAAAGAGATAGGGAGAGAAGGCTGCCTAAAGAGCAATGCTTCTAGAGCATGCCCTCAATTGTCATTACCCATGTGACCATTTGCTCAGTTTCCCAAACCAATGATGAGAAGATTGGAAAGAAAACACAAAAATAGAAATAGTGGGACCCTATGGTTCAGTCAAAATCCAGATGGGAGAAGACTGACCAGGAACACACTCTGGAAGTCTATTATAATATAGGGTTTTTACATCAAAGGGATTCATTGTGAAAAGTTACTTTAAAACAGAACTGAGGTCAAAAGTTTGAATAGCCCATTTACAGTCAGCAGCTTGTGCCTACAATTCTCCACCCCTGGGTGCCTGGCACATGAACCTTAGGTCATAAACTGATAAAATCCATGGCAACCACAAAATTTCCCTTTGAATTGAGCATCATCAGAAAATTGTGCATGCTTCTTGGTGCCTTTGCACTGAAAAATTATCAAAGGAGTTACATTCACCACTCCCAACCCTTAATGACCCACATCCTGGAGCCATACCCCATTTGCTTACATGTATCACCCATTAAATCAAGTCAAACTAGGATGGACTGATGAGGGTCCCGCCTTCATAATCTAATCATTTACCTTAGAATATTCCTGAATTAACAAGAGCTTTTGGGGGAGACTTAATATCCAAACCATAAAAAGAACCCTGATTAATACACCATTCATCTCATGTCCTATGATTTCAAATAAAATAGTAATCTCCTTGAGGATTACCTTTGGGTTTTCTACAATATTTACCTTACTAGTATAGAATGGGTACTCAATACATGCTTACTAATTTTAATAGAATTCATGTCAATGAATTTTCTTATAAACACATAGGAGATTTATACAGTGAATTGGCCTTTTTATAATCAGTGTCTTGGTTGTAGTAATATTGATTCCTCACCATTAAAACTGTTTAAAAAACTCTTTGTAAAAGAAAAATTTTACATTAAAATCAACGAGCTTATAATATAGCATTTAACCTTCAGAAAATTACTATGTCGAACAGTAAGTATAAGCAATCACTTACCACTCTGTCAACCGAAAATTTAACACTACACAAGAGATTTACTGGTTTCTTAGAAATTACTAATTGTCCTAGCCAGGTGCGATGGCGCATGCCTGTAATCCCTGCACTTTGGGAGGCTGAGACAGGAGAATCACTAGTTCAAAGCCAGCCTCAGCAAGGGCGAGGCACTAAGCAACTCAGTGAGACCCTGTCTCTACATAAAACACAAAATAGGGACGGGGATGTGGCTCAGTGGTCAAGTACCCCTAAGTTCAATACTCAGTACCAAAAAAAAAAAAAAAGAAATTAATAATTGTCCTGAAAATAAATTAGATTATTTATTTTCCTTGGCCTCAATTTTAGGTCTTAAATAATATTTCTGTATTCACAGTCATCTTTTTAATTGCATGTACTTTTCTAAAATTCTGTTGGTATTTTTGTCTTCTGAGCTTCCAGCAGAATTAACCATCAAGCTCCACTCCAAATAGTCTAAAGCTATTCAATTCTGCATCTCTAAATTGTTTTGGGAGAAAAGACTATCCATAAAGTTAAATTTATTTTTTCCACACAAGAGAAGATTTTGAATTTTTAAAATCACCACTATTTCCATTACAGACTGACCCTGTGCCATGAGTCATCCATGAACTGTGCATGAACCAAATCGACATGATTTGGGTAGGAAAGTCTGGGAATTCCCAACAGCACTTTTGCTGGTTTTAGACCACCCACTACATGTGATTTCCTATTCAACTCTGTCACGATCAGCACTGCACTGGAGATGAGGCAACTCACTGGAGCCATACAGCCTCTCAGAGATGGGTGTAGCTTGCCAAGATGCCAATCAACCTGTTTGCAGCAAGACTTCTTCTGCTGAAATCTTATCCCTGCCTTTGATGTACTCTCCCTTAAATAAAGATTTGGAAAAATAAGAGACCCAGAATAGCCAAAGCTATTTTGAGCAAGAAGAGTGAAGCAGGAGGCATCAAAATACCAGATCTTAAACTTTACTACAAAGCTATAGTAACAAAAATGGCATGGTACTGGCACCAAAATAGACATGTAGACCAATGGTACAGAATAGAAGACACAGAGAGTAATGCACATAAATACAACTATCTCATACTAGACAAAGGTGCCAAAACATTCATTGGAGAAAAGATAGCCTTTTCAACAAATGGTGCTGGAAAAACTGGAAATCAATTTGCAGCAAAATGAAACTTAACCCCTATCTCTCACCATGCACAAAACTCGACTCAAAGTGGGTCAAAGACGTAGGAATTAGACCAGAGACCCTGCGGCTAATTGAGGAGAAAGTAGGCCCAAATCTCCATCACGTTGGATTAGGCCCCGAATTCCTTAACAAGACTCCTATAGCACAAGAAATAAAAGCAAGAATCAATAAATGGGATGAACTTAAACTAAAAAGCTTCTTTTCAGTAAAAGAAACTATCAATGAGGTGAACATTCTGGGAGCAAATTTTTGCCACACTCACATCAGATAGAGCACTGATCTCCAGGATATATAAAGAACTCAAAAAACAACACCAAAAAAACAAACAACCCAATAAATAAATGGGCTAAGGAGCTGAATATAAATCTCTCAGAAGAAGATATACAATCAACAAATATATATATAAAGAAATGTTCATCATCTCTAGCCATTAGAGAAATGCAAATCAAAACTACTCTCAGATTTCATCTCACACCAGTCAGAATGGCAGCTATCCAAAATACCAGCAACAGTAAGTGCTGGCGAGGATGCAGTGAAAAAGGTACACTCAAACATTGCTGCTGAGACTGCAAATTGGTGCAACCAATCTAGAAAGCAGTTTGGAGATTTCTTAAAAAACTTGGAATGGAACCACCATTCAATCCAGCTATCCCACTCCTTGGCCTATACCCTAAAGATTTAAAAACAGCACACTACAATAAAGCAGTCACCTCAATGTTTATAGCAGCACAATTCACAATTGTAAAACTATGGAAGCAACCCAGATGCCCTTCAATAGATGAATGGATAAAGAAACTGTGGTACATATACACAATGAAATATTATTCAGCAATAAAGGAGAATAAAATTATGGCATTTGCAGGCAAATGGATGGAATTGGAGAACATTATGCTTAGTGAAGTAAGCCAATCCCAAAAAAACAAATGCAGAATGTTCTCTCTGATTAGTGGATGAGGATACATAAGGGGGGTGGGAATGGGGAACATAGGAGAAATGGAGGAACTCTGGATGCGGCAGGGGGGAGGTGGAAGGAAGGAAAGGGGAATGGGTATAGTAATGATGGTTGATGGAGATCATCATCACTACCTTTTGTGCATGTATGAAGACACAAATGGTGTGACTCTATCTGGTTTGAAACCAGAGAAATGGAAAAATTGAGCTCTGTGTATGTACTATGACTTGAAACACATTTAAATAAAATAATTAAATTTAAAAAATAAATAAATTCTACTCTATGAAAAAAAAGAGAGAGAGAGAGAGCAAGAGCCATTTTTGTTGTTCTATTCCAGCTCCCAACAGGACAGGAGAACCTATCAAATGCTCCACCTCTTTGATCTAATTTCTGGCTCTGGCTCTTATTTGTTTACTAATTATTTCAGACTTTCTTTTTCTCAGGTGGCTCACAAGCTTCTGAGCAGGAAACTGCCTTGGCGGTATGCTGGATGCCCTGTGATAACACTGATTTTCTTTGGGGGTGCTCTTTGTGTATAACATGAGGTAACTTGTGGAAGATGATCCAGGATATTTTTTAAATGATGACAAAAAATTTTTTAAAAATAGTAGAAACCTCCTAACCAAAATGTGATAAATTCAATTACTGCTGCAGTGCAAATACACAAGGGAAATTCTAAATTCTGTGTATGGTTCCAGACAGTACACTAAAGGTAGTGTACTGCAAATATCAACCACTTACTTTTTCACATAGTCCAAAACTTTCATAGGACTAGAAAAAATGGATCTTATTTTCTACATGGAGAAGTCTAATTTCTTAAAATTCATTCTGAACACAAGTTTGAGCACTACCAGGTTGCAATTTAATACTCAAGAGTAGGTATTAAATTCTTTTTAAGTTTTTTAAACTGTTAAATCTTGGCATTAAATAAATTTCTACTCAGATGAAATCCATAAATCCATTTTAAAGGTAAAATATTGTTTGCCATTTCAAAAATAAATTATTTTAGGAATATTGAAGACTATGTTGTCATGTAAGAAATTTATAGATAAATCTTACCTTTTATTCATTTGGAGAGTGGGAAATAAAAGAATTTTAATTGTCTATGGGGTTTGTCAATCTCATTTATCTTTTAAAAGAATCAACTCTTTGTTGCATTGAACCTTTTTATTGCTTTTTTATTCTTAATTTCATTAATTCTATCTCTTATCTTAATTATTTCCTGTCTTCTGTTGATTTTGGAATTAATGTTTTCTACTTTTTCTAGGGCCTTGTGATATAATGTTAGATTTTATTTTGGGGAGGAGGTACCAGGGATTGAACTCAGGGACACTCCAACACTGAGCCACATTTATTTTATTTAGAGACAGAGTCTCACTGAATTGCTTAGTGCCTCACTTTTGCTGAGGCTGGCATTGAACTTGAGATCCTCCTGTCTCAGCCTTTCAAGCCTCTGAGATTATAGGCATGCACCACCATGCCAGGCCTATAATGTTAGATTTTTTCATTTGGTATATTTCTATTGTTTTAAATGTAAGAATTCAGATCTATAAACTACCCTTTCAGAACTGCCTTGTTACTAAACCAGAGATTTTGATATGTTGTATCTCTGTTTTCTAAGAAGTTTTAAAATTTCTGCCCTAATTTTTTTCTATGATCTCTTCCTCATTTAAAATTGTATTATTAACCAGGTGTAGTGGCACATGCCTGATAATCCCAGTAACTTGGAAGGCTGAAGCATAAGGATTGCAAGTTCAAAGCCAGCCTCAGCAACTTAGCAAGGCCCTAAGCAACTTCGTGAGACTTGTAAACAACACATGGTTGTCTCTTGTTTTCTAATTTATTCTGCCAATGTATGTCTTTGGATTAGAGAGTTAAGACCATTTATATTCAGTATTATTAAAGAGACATAATTTTTTTATTTCCTGCCATTTTGATTAATTTATAATACTTAATTTGAATTTGATTCTCCCTTAATTAAATATTCTTTTACTGAGATTCATCCCTATATTGGTTTTCATTTTTCTTTTCTTCTGAATGAAATACTTCATTGAGCATGTTTCCTTGTGCATCCCTAAGTGGTTACAAATTCTTTTTGTTACTGCTTACCATAGAAGGTATTTGTTTCATCTTCAATTCTGAGTGATAGTTTTGCTGGATATAGTATTATTCTTTGGCACATTTTTCTCTCATAATATACACCAAGCCCTCCTGGCTTTTAGGGTTGTGGGTTGAGAAGTCAGTTGGAATCTGAACTGGTTTGCCTCTAAATGTGATCTGTCATTTTATTCTTTGGCTCTTAAAATTATATTCTCATTCTGTGTATTAGATATTTTCATTATAATGTATCCTGGAGAGGGTCTTTTTTCAATCTTGCTTATTTGGGGTTACAAATGTTTCTTGTATTTGGATTCCTATCTTGTTCCTAGGTTTGGAAATTTTTTTATATTATTTTTTGAGAAGGTTGTGCATTTCTTTAGTCTGGATTTCCATGCTTTCATCCACACAATTGATTCTTAGATTTAATGTTATTCCAGATTACTTGAATATTCTGGTCATTCTCTCATAACCTTTATTGTTAGCTTTATTCTCAAGATTATGTACTTTTTCTTCAAAGTCTGAGAATTTGTCTTCAAATTGGTCTAAACCATTGTTGGTTGATGCTTTCCACTGAATTTCTAATATGATTTACTGAACATTTCTTTTCAATGATTTTTATTTAATTCTTTTTCAGAATCTCCATCTCCTTATTGAAATTATCTTTTACTTCCTGGATTTTCTGTTTGTTCCTTACATTTCATTTTAGTTCACTGAACATTTTAACTATGAACATTTTAATATCTTTCTGTGACATTTCCTCCACAATGGTGTCAATGGAGTCAGTTATTCATGTGTTATGGGCTGTTTGGTGTGGTTTGTTCCCTTATATTTTTGTACTGCTTATATGACTACCCATCTTTTTGGATGATTATCTCTTCTAGTGTTTTTCAAAGGAATACTTAGAGAGTTTCATTTTCTTAAGCACCCCAGGTTGGTTGAACATTCAGATATTGATTTTTCACTTAACCATTCCCAGCATCAGTATCACTTTGAGAGAAGACATAAAGATCTTAAATAGGTCTTTATGTATTCAGTTCAGAAAAAATAGATGTACTAATCAACCTTAGAAAAAAGAAAAATTGGTTTAAAATGTTCTCCACAAGTTCTCTAATCAAAGTAAAATTAAACAATTTGTTTCAGAGGTTTTATCTGTTGCTATCTGAAGATGGGGAGAAGCTGTGTTGACTTAATTGCTTCTAGGGAAGCTGACTACCTGTAGATTCAACAAGATGATTGCCATGCCCAGTACACCTTTTAGTGCATAATTTGGATTAAACTCCTTGAAATCTGTTATGATTTAAATATTAGGTGTCCCTCAAAATTCAGGTAGTAGAGAAAAATGCAAGGTTTAGAGGTGAAATTATTAAGTTATGAGCCTTAACATAATTGGTGGGCTAATCCCCTGGTGGGATTAACTAAGTGGTGACTGTAGGCTTGTAGGTTGTGACTGAAGTAGGTACATCATTGGGGGCATGTCTTTTAAGCATATATTTTGTCCTTGTTGAACAGAGTTCTCTCTCTCTGCTACCTCGGTGTAATGTTCTCAGCTGTTTTCCTCTGTCTCATACTTCCTCCACCTCATACTTCCTCCATAATGTTCTGCTGCACCTCATGCCCTCTAAAATGGAGTCATCAGACAGCTGTGTCTATGGGCTGAGATCTCTGAAACCTTGAGCCCCAAAATAAACTTTTCCTATTTAAAATGGTGCTTGTCATGTCTTTTGTACACAGCAATAAAAAAGCTGACTAAAACAATTTTCTTCACTATCTTTATTGTTTCTCTTGCATATTTGTTTGCTTTTCTTTTCAGCTATTGTTAGGAAAGTAAGCTTATGTACTTTTTCTCTCCCTCTTTCTCTCTTTGTAACCCATTCTCCCTGACCCACCTTGCTCAGGGTTGAGACTCAAGGAATTCTGTCCTTATTTTCTGCTCCAGAAACCAAACTACAAGTCCCTCCAAGTCTCAAACTGTCAAATATTGTGTTTTACAGTATTTACTCTATCACTTACCTCCCTGGTCAGGTATTTTTTCATTGCTTCTTTTCTGGTCTTTGGAATGGTCAAGGTTGCTGCCTGTATCTCCTTCACTATCTTGCATCAGTTTATATGCTTTTTGTAAATGTCTCTATTTTAGATTATTGATTTAATCAAGTGATTATTCATGCATTTGGATATATTTTCATTATTTTACTTTTTTCTTTCTCTGTAATCTACTTTTTAAAAATACTTTTTTTCTTTTGGATTATTATTTTTTATTATTACTGTCTCACCTGGCTCTATTTACCTGAATTTTAGATACTTCTTTATCTTTATATTTTACTCTAACCTCAATACTTAAAATTTAGTCTTACTATTTAAAACTAAAAGTATTTTTTCCGTTTATATTCCTTCCTAATATTTTTTAACTAGTAGTGTGTTCACTGTAAGTTCTTATATCATTAAAGTCCTCTTATTGGGTCTTTTCTGAAGTATATTTTACTGCCAACTAATATTTCAAAATATTGTTAACTTTATTTTTGTTATAAGCTTCATACTTAAAAAATATTTTTGTTGGGTACATAAACCTAACAATATTTCCTTTTTTATTTCAGCTCTTTGGTTGAATCATTTCATTGCAGTTTTGCTTTTATTGCTATTGTTAAAAATATATAGTCACTTAATTATAAGTTATTTTATTAAGCTAAAATTTCTCTCTGGAAACTTGTGAGGTTTATTTTGCTTTGTTTGTTGTTTTCATTTATGTTTGCTTTGTTTGTTGTCTTTAATATTCAATAGTTTTTCTCCAAAATCTGGATATTTTGATTTTGATTATTTTAAGTTATTCTTGCCTGGGTTTGCTTCTTACAATTAAAGATTTTTATCTTTCATGACATTCTTTTCCATGGAAAGTCCAACCTGACTTATAGTCAATGTTCATATTTTATCCTACATGTCTCTAATTATCTAATATATTTCTATTTAGTGGACTAGAGTTTATCCTTGGAAAATTATTTAATTTTAACTTCTCTAGTTCTCTAATTCTGTCTTCATTTCTAATCTGTTATGTTGCTCATTCATGTAGGCTTTTAAAAGTTCTTTAATTGCAGTATTACATTTTTTATTTTTCAGGGATTTGGCTATTGAGTTCTCTTATGTTCAAAATTTTATGTTATTGTATATCTTCAGAACTGCCTCGTTTTTTTGGTATTTACATTTTACTACCTCTTTGCTACTTTTTTCAGTTTTTTTTCAGACACACACACACACATATAATAGTTACTTTAACTTCTGACTACCAATATCACAAATCATGCCAAGAGGGACTCGGTTTTTATTTTTTGATTCTCATTTGCAGAGATTTGTTTCCTTGTGTGCTTCATACTTTTGCTTATAAACTCATAAGATGATGATAGGTATTGTCATAGTAGTTGTCACTGTCATAGTGCAATTATTAATATAGTATTAGTATATATAGTAATATTTGTATAGTATTCAGTAGTCATAGTTGCAGTTATAGTAATAGGACCAATAGTAGTATTTAGCTTAAATTAAATCAGACAAAAACTGGTTTCATTTACTTTTGCGTGTGTGTGCGCATGCGCGCGCGCAAAAGGAGATTTTTTTTTTTTTTTTTTTTTTTTTTTCTCTTACACTTCCCTGAGGAATAATCCCTGCTTTATGTAGGGTTCTCCAGTCCTGAATTTTTCATATTGCACATTCATAAGTTCTAGTTTTCTATTTTCCATTACTTTGAGACTTTGTCAGTCCTTCATATGGGAAGTTTACAGTGCACAATTTTTCTCCTGGGTAAGCATTAGTTTCTTTGTGTTCATCTTCTTTTGTGGTTTTAGCTTATTTTGCATTGATATTTTTCCCTTGAGGACTTACTCTACTTTTGATCCCTGAAAACAAATTTTAAAAATGCTCAGAGAAATTTATCTACTAAGTAGATAACTGGTAGTTGTTTAATTTGGTCAAAGAATCCACCATTTTTTCTGGATTCACTGAAAGTCTAATACCTTTTATAATGGGAAAAGTAGTAGACTAAGAGAAATCTACACATATTTATGTAGGTTATTTAATGACATTATAAAATCACAAAATATTATTACAATAGAATGCTTGGGAAGTTTTTTAATGTCCACATAAAATGAGCACATCAATTATTGTGTTAGATATTGTGTGAATCATAAAGAACACAATTCTTTTAAAGAAACCAACAACAATAAAATAACATACCTAATGTTTGCAAATGAGAACCCATAATTTGGTGGATAACTTTAAGAAAACTATTGCACAGTGATAAAATAGTTTTATCTTTCAAATATTCAAGATAAAATCCAAAGTAATAGGTTAGATAGGGCTATCACATGGCAAAACTGACTTCAAGTCAATAAGAATCATTGTTATATAAATACATTTGAAAAATTTGAAAACATTGGATTTGTTAAATATAAGAATGGAGCACCATTCTTATTTTATGTAATATACTATATACTTATTTATAACTAAATTTATCAAATTAATATTATAATTGAATAATTGATTTTTCTCAACCTGTAAAAACTCTTTGGAAATATTTTCACTGGGATTATTATACCCTTGAAAACACATACAATTTTTGAGTCATATGTAGGTTTTATGAGTAGAAAATAGAATATTTCTAAATTAATATGTAATTTGTAAAGTTAAACATGCATGCATAAATTGATTGATTATAAGTAGACTATCTTTTTAGCACTACTTAATGTTTGTATACAGAAATTGGTCAAAATTCCTTTGTTTTTCTTTTCTTTGGTGTCACCTTAATTATATATATATATATATATATATATGATTTATGTTTTAATAAATAATTTTCAGGTTGTACAATTAATTGTATATAATGAGAAAGGATTTTTCTCCTAATTATTGACTTTCCTTAGTGTTATCCAGCAAGTACTCCCTGTCCAAGGAAGAAAGAGATAATTACTATGACACCATAGCTGGTGTCTTCTGCTACATGTTCATTCTTGAAATGCTGGTTCCAGACCACAAAGATCATTAGTGAAAGGTCTGGAAACTTCCTGAAGGACAACTCAAGAACTTTGCTATTTAAGAAATCTATTTCCAGATTTGTTCAGGATTTAAAATATTTCATTTGTTTCTGTCATGCATTTAAGGATTTTAGATTTAAGCTCTATTTGTGTAGAAATACATTTAATCTTTGCATTTACTGTTTCTTAATAAGGTTTTTAGTTTATGTACCTCGTCACCAATATCTCAGAAACAAGTCTGAACAAGGACCTGTCCAGTGGATAGTTAGGGATTGTTATAGTCACTGATCATGAAAGGTGAGTGACTCAAGTGCTGGGGGCTGAATTGCTTTATAAACCCTATAGGGCAGATGGGAAATAACATATATTTTGTGTAAAGCCTGGAAAATCCACCTAGAATCCTTCATTTCATGTGGTGATTGTTTTTCACTCTAATCCTCCCACCACAAATAGGATTTGCCAACATAATAGGATATTTTGATCTTCCCTACTTATTTTTAATTGTTGCTCATGGTCAATGTACCCTTGTTTCTGTGTAATTCTGTCCCACTTTTGGGCCAAGGAGGTATTAATGTTATTTTTACTAGTTCTATGTCATTTAATTAAAAATATCCAATCTCAGGGCTGGGGTTGTGGCTCAGTGGTAGTACACTTGTCTAGTAAATGTGAGGCACTGAGTTTGATACTCAGCACCATATAGGAATAAATAAAATAAAGTTTTGTGTCCATCTACAACTATGACAAATATTTTTAAAAATTATCCATTCTACTTATCATTACTGTGTGTTAAAAACAGAGTTGAAAAATAAATTTATACTCTTCATCAGATTAGTTTCTTTTTAATAGAAAAAGAAATTCTAAAACTTATTCTAATATCTTGATAGTGTCAAATTTAACTAAATTCTTTCATTTTCAAAAAAAAATTAGCGAGTACCAGGAATTAAACTCGGGGCACTCAACCACTGAGCTACATCCCAGCCCTATTTTGTATTTTTATTCAGAGACAGGGTCTAAGTGAATTGCTTAGAGTCTCTCTTTTGCTGAGGCTGACTTTGAACTCATGATCCTCCTGCCTTAGCCAAAAATTTTTATCTATGTTTATTTCTTACTTTTCTTGTAACATTTGGTAATGGTAAAGGCGTTTTCTCCTGTTACATGCTAGAGCATATTCATCATCTGTAAATGAATTAGTTTCTGTTTTATCTTCTGCTATGGATAAAAAAGGAAATTGCTTATGGTGAAAACATTTACTGCATAAAAACAACTTTGGATTATGTTTTACAAGCCATTCAATTTAACAGAAACTTAATGAAAATGTCTCATATACAATGCATGACATGAGATTGAGATCACAAATATAAGAGATCAAAAAAGGCTTCCATGAGAAAGTGACATTTTCACAAATATTCACTTTGAAAATAGTAATCTGATGTACTCTCATACTGAATCTAAAGGGAATCATTTAACACCTATCACTGGCTCCAAGAGAGGTGATCTAGGTTTGGGTGTCAGGCAAAAATATTTTATTCTAATTATATGACAGAGACCCTTTAAAGGAGTATAAATCATAACTACCTCAAGGAAATGTTAAAGTATAAATTTATTCCAATTAATTGCTGTTAGAAGTGATAAAAATGTCTTCTCTTAATTACTGCTTTAGGTTGTATATGGGTAATATTATTCATATCAAAATGCATTTTAACCCATTGCTTTTAAATAGTTATTCTCTATAATGTGAGCAGTGTGTTTGATTTTCTCCATTGGTTTCAAGATAAAAATCTGTTTCAAGGCATTGCTGAGGCTTTTCACCTTGTCACCTACCACATTCTATACATCAGCTTCCATAACTGCTTATTTTCCACCAATAGCCAACTTCTCAACACTAGATCTATGCAAATCTATTCCTTCTACTTGATTTATACTTCCTTTTTCCTTATATGACACACTTATCCTTCAATACACTATAGTATAGATGAGCTTTTAATTTTTGCATTCCCAGCTATCAATAACTCTTTATGTATATTGAATCCACAACAAATATTTATGTATTATTGACTGAATGAAGCTACTGGTTTAATTAATTTTTAAAATTTACGCATAAGAATATAAAGAATACACATAGTAATAGGGTAACATGATATATCCAGGCATGTACACATTGTGAACAGGTTAAGATAATAAAGGCACAATGATTAAATTCCACATTGAACTATTCTAAATGCCTACAAACACTAATTCATACAGATTTTCACTTACCAACAAGTTGATTTTCAACTGAGTGTATTGTTAGGTTAGTGAGGTGAACGCAGATTGCACGAACATGCCAAACGCCACCGCAGGCCTCAGGGAACGAAGCAACAAGCAGCCCACACGTGCAAAGGAACAGCCAACCAGACACTGATACATAAGCAGTAATGCTGCCTCTTACCAATCAGCGGACTTTTCCTGACTCATCCTGGAAGGACTCTGACCTCAGTAGGATCCCCTGACCAATCCCAGAGAACACAGAACTCTAGATACCTCCTCTCTCTATCTTCCTTCCTTGCTTTTCCTGCCTTAAGCCTTTCCCTTCCTGATCGGGCTCTTTAAATTTTCTGTACCTTAGAACACATGTGCGATTCTCCCAACTCGCTCTGTTGGACTGAGGAGTTTGCCCAGGAGTGTACATTCCAATAAAGCCTTACCCAGGGGTTTCATTTACCTTTTTTGATCATCTGGCTTTACATGTATGAGTCATTTTTTTTCTCATAACTCAAAGCACATTATAAACAGCAATGATATATCACATCTGTTAAGTATAGATATTACTTAAAATTGCATCAGCTCTAATTATATCTTTTCAAATCTACTTTAAAATTATCAAAGGTATCTGATCTTAGATTTCTTTTTTTCATTTATTGGTAAATCTGTAACAAGCTATTACATCGAGAAAAAAAGAATATATTAAGAAAAAAAATGGATGACAAAGGGAAACAGTGTGCCATAACAGTTACCACAACTGATGATTAATACAGTTTTCATGCTCTTTCACTCTGGTCAGTAGCATTGCATAGATTACTATTTTAAATTAAAAGTTCCCAATTTAAGGAGTTTTTCATAAGATATTGAAATCTACATGTAGAATACATAATTCATATGCCTCTGAATACTTTTGATAGCTGTCTTATGGTAGTATGTAAATTGAGTCGTTATCCTTTTAAACACAAATAAGTTTATATTTAATAGTGTGTATGACACGAAAGGTTCATTGCTTATTTTTTTGTGCCTCAGAATCTGAAAAATAGTTGATATTATAGATGTTATTCAAGAAATGGAAGAACATTGCATTTTAGTGAGAAAAGTCCTATTTTTTGTTGCCTCCTCCTCTTTTTTATTTATTTTTTTCTTTTTCTTTTTTTTTTTTTTTTGGACTTTTTTGTATCAAAAAATGTGAGGGTTAGCCCCTAAATCCAATCTTTATGGGGGCTATTTACAAATTATGTGAATATTTGAAAGTATAATTTATGTTGTTGTTCATAGTCTTACATGTTTTTCTAATCTTAATGTATTTTTATACCTGGTGATGTTTTAGTACTAAATTTCTCACATGGCCAAATAAATTAAGTGGGAGCTTGAAAAACATTAAGATTGACAAAATAATTTTCTTTTAAAATCAAAGATGCTATAAAATTATTTATATATAATTTACATATTTATATGTTTATGTATATGTTCCAGAATAGATATGATAACTCTTTTAGTTTTTTGCTGTTACTATTAATTTTTTCATCTTAATAAGATCTAAATATAAATCTTATTCTTTACATTGGAATATTATGTTAAAATTAATGCCCATAGCAAATTAAACTTTATATGTGACTTTAGCTAGTTTGCATTTTAGTGGAAAAAGTCCTATTTTTTGTTGCTTCCTCCTCTTTTTAATTTATTTTATCTTTTTCTTTTTTTGTGGACTTTTTTGTATCAAAAATGTGGGGATTAGCCCCTAAATTCAGTCTGTTTGGGGGCTACTTATAAATTATGTGAACATTTGAAAGCATAATTTATGTTGTTGTCATAATAGCCAATGCCAAGGCTTTATGTTGGGCGCATTATGAACAATGACTTTGGCAGTAATGTAGATTTTTATTTCATGGCTGTAATGGAAAATTTCTGACTACTTAATTAAATTGATAATCAAGTGTCAGACATGCAAAAAGAGTATAATTATAAAGAATAATTATAAGGAATAATTTATGTAGCTGGTTTTCTTTTTATCAATATTCTTAAAATGTTTTTATCGGATTAAAATGAATAAATGGGCTATATAACTATAAGCACACTCAAAAACTCTATAAAATGTTTCTTTTCAAAAGTTGTGTTTTCCCCTGGAAATCTGTATGCACCAAAATGAAACTAAACCCCTATCTCAGTGGATGCTGATCCATAATGTGGGGAGGACACAGGAAGAATGGAGGAACTTTGGTTGCAGGGGTGGGAGGGGGGAGGGGGCAGGGGGACAGTAAAGATGGTGGAATATGATGGATATCATAGCCCTAGCTTTATGTATGACTGCATGTCTGTTGTGATTCTACATCACATACAACTAGAGAAATGAAAAGTTGTGCTCCATCTGTGTACAATGAATCAAAATGCACGCTGCTATCATGTATACCTAAGTAGAATAAATACACAAATAAAATTTAAAAAATAAAAAGTAAACCCCTATCTCTCACCATGCACAAAACTCACCTCAAAGTGGATCAAGGACCTAGGAATTAGATCAGATAGCCTACGCCTAATAGAAGAAAAAGTAGGCCCAAATATTCATCATATCAGATTGGACCCTGACTTCCTTAACAAGACTCCTAAAGGGCAAGGAATAGAATCAAGAATCAGTAAATGGGATGGATTCAAACTAAAAAAGCTTCTTCTCAGCAAAAGAAACAATCAATGAGGTGAAGAGAGACTCTACCTTTTGGGAGCAAATTTTTGCCACATACATGTCAGATACGGCATTACTCACCAGGATATATAAACAACTCAAAAAACTTAACAACAAAAAACCAAACAACCCAATCATGACATG
>CM053410.1:35647018-35683820 GCA_028644305.1 Xerus rutilus | reverse complement strand
AAGAATCAGTAAATGGGATGGATTCAAACTAAAAAAGCTTCTTCTCAGCAAAAGAAACAATCAATGAGGTGAAGAGAGACTCTACCTTTTGGGAGCAAATTTTTGCCACATACATGTCAGATACGGCATTACTCACCAGGATATATAAACAACTCAAAAAACTTAACAACAAAAAACCAAACAACCCAATCATGACATGTATGAATCATTTTTTTTCTCATAACTCAAAGCACATTATACACAGCAATGATATATCACATCTGTTAAGTATAGATATTACTTAAAATTGCATCAGCTCATTTATTAATGGGTTAAGGAGCTCAACAGACACTTCTCAGAAGAAATGCAATCAATCAACCAATATATGAAAAATGTTCAACATCTCTAGTAATTAGAGAAATGCAAATCAAAACTACTCTAAGATTTCATCTCACACCAGTCAGAATGGCAGTTATCAAGAATATAAGCAACAAGAAGTGCTAATGAGGATGTGAGGGAAAAGGCTCACTCATACATTGCTGATGGGATTGCAAATTGGTGTAGCCAGTCTGGAAAGCAGTATGGAGATTCCCTAGAAAACCTGGAATGGAACCACCACCATTTAGCCTAGTTCACACCCCACAGGACTTAAAAACAGCATACTATAGTATGCAGCCACACCAGTGTTTATTGCAGCACAATTCACAATAGCCAAGCTGTGGAACCAACCCAGATGCCTTCAACAGAAGAGTGGATAAAGAAACTGTGGTGTATATATATACAATGGAATATTACTCAGCAATAAAAGAGAATAAATTATGGCATTTGCAGGTAAATGGGTGGAGTTAGAGAAGTAAAGGAGTCCCAAAAAACCAAAGGCTGAATGTTTTCTCTGGTAAGTGGATGGTAATCCATAAAGCCGGGTTGGGGGGGCTAAAATGTAAGGTACATGTAAGATTGCATGAATGTTTTGACCCTACTTTGTGTACAACCAGAGATGTGAAAAATTATGCTCCATTTGTGTACAATGAGACAAAAAGTATTCTATCACGTGTAACTGATTAGAACAATAAATTTTAAAAAATCTTTTTTAAAAAGTTATGTTTTCCCTTATGGGAATAATGTCAAGTCTTAATCATGGCCCACAAATAAAAGAGTCATGATACTTACAAACCACTGTTTCTAGACTGAGAAACAATTTTCCCTAGGTTTTGAACAGCCTGAAGTGAAAAAGAAACATTTAAATTATAGGAAGATGGTGGATAGTGACAGACTAACAACGACAGAATCAAACACCTTAAATCTCACCTGCATAAAAGCAAATCATGAGGAGTTCTTCCAAAGCCCAGATTACAATTACCAATAGCCATAAGCCCAATCTATATCACAATTTGTGTGGGAGCAAAAAGAAGGCAAAAATCTGGCGTAATGCCAATGGCTTTAAGAATATTACAATGTTTTGCTAATATTCATATGAAAGTATAAGAGCAAAATTCCCAAGTACACACAAAAGTAGAATGGACTTCTGTGGTATTCTGTTTTTAAGTTAATGTAAGGGGTCAACATTGGAAAAGCTGATTTCGTTACAGCAGTATGGAATTAGAAACCTCCAGACACAATTTACATTCTAAGAAGAAGGTTTACTTTGAGAAAATGCTGACAATTGAATACAAACTGAATAGGATAGGAATAATATATTTGAAAGAAAGATAAAACTATGACAATGGGAGCCAACTTTCACAAGCCATTACATATGTTTTTAAAAATGTTAAAAATTGCAACCTAATATTTTGAAGTGATCATGTTATTCAGACATGTCATAACTAGAAAGATTCATTTGCTTGAAGAAAAATAGACCTAAAAAGTGACAATAAAATTAAGAAGGTTACTAAGAATGTAAAACAAAAATAATAATTTCATATATGATGACTAAACTAGAATTGACACTAATACTACAACAGAGGAGTTAAGAGATATATGAAAAAAGGAAGTTTTTAAAAAGGGATTTAAAAAGTACTATATATGTAAGATAAGAAAAGAATGTCCAATACACATAAAAGAGTAGACTCTGCATTATTACCCTATGTACATGTATGATTACACTACTGGAATGACTCTGTACCATGTACAGCCAAAGAAATGAGAAGCTGTGCTCCATTTGTGTATAATGTGTCAAAATTCATTCTACTGTAAAATTAATTAATTAATTAATTTTTTTAAAAAAGAGCAGACCCTGAAGACTAATACTAAAACAATATGAACAAATGTCAAAAATTATAATTTAAGAACACTTACCTCAAATTGAATAAAACTTAATAATTCACTGTAAGGGGTACATCACACATCTGAGAAATTTGATTTATTATGTCAACATTGAAAAATGTTACATAAAATGATTAAACTTTAAAGAGAAACAAAATAGAATCCTTTGGTATTTAGTCAAAAAAAAACATAGTTATTTGGGCTGAGGTTGTGGCTCAGTGGCCGAGTGCATGCCTCGCACATGTGAGACGCTGGGTTCAATCCTTAGCACCACATAAAAATAAATAAAATAAAGATATTATGTCCATTTTTAAGAAAAGACATAGTTATTTGAAAGAGCCAAAATCATATGTTCATCATTCCTTTTAGCATTGAAGTGAAAAGACAGTGGAGTCACCTATTTAAGAAACTCAACAAAACAAATTGTACATTTTGATTTTATATTTGGTCCAATTGTTCAGATGTAACCATTAGCGAATTGCAAATATCAGAGAATAGACTGTATTCCAGGATCTTCCTGAGGAATGTAAATATGAGAAAAGCTTAAAATAAATGACATAATTAGAGAAACATCACCATAAGAACTGATGGATTTGGCTTAAAAGACTTGGAATATGAAAGATTTTTCATATTGAGTAAGTGAGGACTTCGAAGATGAGAAGAAGTGCAACAACATGTATAAAATAGCTTGAGAAAATAGCATCATTTATTCAATCATGTAAATGTGACAAGAGGAAGAAACTGACAATGGTGAAGCAAGAATGTCAGAGACGGAGCTTAAGATATTAACCAAAATGCTTTAGAGTGTTTCTGAGCATGGTTCCTCAGTCTAAGATCATCATTTTGGGATCACCTTAAATGTCCATCTTCAGTGATACAAAGAATTTCTATCCCACAAGCTAAGATCGGACCTTTCTGATAAATTGTAGATCCATGTCTCTTAAAACTCTATCAAAAATTCCTCTTGAATATTCTATAGTCATTTTAAACATAGCATATCTGAACTTATCACTCCTTTTTCCAAGTTTCATTTTCCTCCCAATTCTGACTCTTTTCTATTTTTTTTTCCTGTATTGGCAAATTTCAAGTCTACTTCCTTGGCATTTTTGAGACCTGTTTATTTATGCATTGTTTTTGCAGTAGAACTGAAAATTGAAATTCTCTTTTAAGGTTTTGTGATACTCTCCTTCCTGGCTGGCATATGTCTGGTTTAATTTGTGTATTCATCAAGTCATCAGAATGATCCTTCTAAAAGTCCAATGAGATTGTGTACAACTCTTCTCAAAAGTGTTTTGATTCTCTCACTATGAAATATAGTCTAAAACTTATTTTAGTAATCATAACCACAAGAGAATAAATAACTCTTTTTATACGTTCAAACTCATTGTTACCATAGTATCTTGGGTATTTGATAGTTCAGTCATTTAGAATTATACACTGTTCTCTTCAGTTGATGCATACTGCTTCCCTGGTCAAAAATGCCAGTGAGAGAGAGCTGATTATTTTCTACTGTGGGACACCTGTGTACTCTAAAATTATATTGTATGTCTATAATACTGAATTATATTTTCTTTTGTGCATGATTTTTTCCAATTAAAGGAGAAAAAGAACCTCTAGCAGGGACCATGTTTTATGGTATCTATGATATAATGCCATTATATTCTGCTGTATAAAATTATATAAATTTGAAACCATGAAAAATAACATTAAAATTATATTCATTTTATATTGGTGTTTTTCGGTCTTTGCATTTTGGAGCATGCTTGAGATATTTTTACATACATGATTTAAAAAGAACTGTAAATCAAAACATATTAAAGTGATAATTTAAAACAAATATTATTGGTTAGAATTATAGTTTCAAGGGTCTTTACTTGTGTGTCATTAATGTGCAACTCTACAAAGCACCATATAATTTAATATTGAGTCTTATATATAGCTATTCTAAAGAGGACACCTGACTAAAAAAGTACAGCACCTTTTCAGTCTTTAAAGAAGAGGCGTTCAAATGATATAATAAAGGTAATAGCATCCATTACTACCATAATTACAATATTTCCACTTTCCTACCTCTCACAGAATTGTACATTTTAATTCAATTACTTGTAAGAGATTGAAAATATTGAGTGCTATAAGAAAGTGTAGATTGTTTTTAAAAAGGGTTTGTGTAGATATAATACTGAATTCCATACTGTAATTCAGATATAATGCTGAATCCATATGGACACCATTTACCTCCTAAAATCAATTCTCTCAGTAAGAGTATGCAAAGTTATAGTTGGGCACCCTGTTATATAACAGTAATCCCAGCAGCTAAGAGACCAAGGTAGGAGGATCACAAATTCAATTCCATCCTCAGCAAATTTAGTTGCTCTGGAGATACTAAGCAACTTAGCAAGACCCTGCATAAAAGTATGCAAAGTTGAAAATGACAAAGTTGCTTTAAGTCTGGCCTACCATTATTTACTCTTTTGAATTTAGGCAGAAGTCCCTCCATAAACGTAAACAATATCTGAAAACTGTCAAAAATTGAATTCTTGTTGATTATTAACATTTTAGTTTAAATTTAATTATCTAACTACCATAGTAGAGAGAAGTATGAATATCACTGTGACATATATGTCTAGGCTTATGTGTTTACTGGAGCAGCCTTGGCCACAGATTCATGTTTATTAGTTGTGGAAAAGGTTCACCACAAAGATGGACAATGAGCCTTCTCTGTTAGGTGCAAAGTGAAGGGCTTCATTTTTTTGGTACCTCTGGGCACCAGGAACAAACCCAACACAGTAACTTGATATTTGGGTGCCTACAGATGATGGTGGGAAAATATCAGCATTGAGAATTCCTCTGGCTTCACTTTCATCCTTTTTTAACCCCCAAAGAGAAATGGGGTTAAAAGTGCCAAGAAGGAAAGGACTATGTTAAGGAAAGGCAACCACTACATTTTTATGATGTCCTTGTTTCCATGTCAAGTGGAATGTCCCATCCTACTTAGATAGAATATAACTTAGATAGAATATCCACTACCTTTATTCACTCTTTTACAATTACAATTTTAAAAAAAAAAACCTTTCTTATGACTTGTTTCAGTCATATTGTATAACATAGGAGGAATTGCTTTATCTTGAAATATATTTTTCTACAAAAATGAAGTCAGAAGACACTTTGTAAACTTAGTGTACAAAAATGTGAAATAAAAGATTGAAAGTCGGGCATGGTGGCGCACACCTGTAATCTCAGCACTTTGGGAGGCTGAGACAAGAGAATTGCAAGTTCAAAGCCAGCCTCAGCAACTGCAAGGCCTAAGCAACTCAGTGAGACCCTGTCTCTACATAAAATAGGGCTGGGGATGTGGCTCAGTGGTCAAGTAGCCCTGAGTTCAATCCCTGGTACCAAAAAAAAAAAATTAGAGAACTGACTTTGGGTTGTTAAAAGCTAAATATTCCCAGTTAATAACATGTTACTCATGTATCCACATTTACCTATTAAAAGTCAGTGTCAATCTTCTATTGCATGTTAGTCCACAAAAGGAGTAAATCTGAATCAAAAGAATGTTCATTTTCTCCAAAGGACAAGAGGACCCTTCTCTTTTTTGATGGGAAAAATAAACGTAGTCTATAAATATTTAAGTTTTTTAAATGTGCAGTGTGATTGTGAAAAATAAATGAATTTGGGGTTTTGGCCTGAATGCTAATTAGGCTGTACTACTGGTTTATTTGTTATTCAGTCAAGAAACAAGCTTCCAAATACTTGATTTATTCAAATAAAATATGTGATATTTCATAGTATATAGTAGTCTTCAAGATTTTCTTTTCTGTCTTGAAGCTTAGCAGAACAGTATGTATTGGGTAGAAATGACAGGGAAGACTCTAAATCAAATGGTAAGGAGAGGCAGTGTTTAGAAGGTTAACACAAGTAATCAAGAAAGTGTGATGAGCAGTTGCCCTTTGCTCACCAAGCTGCAAAAAGAGGAAAAGAGGGGAAAACAGTTTTTCTATCCTTTAATGTGTGAGCATCATCAAATTTGAGTATCATTCAGGTAAACTAACTAACTTAAAATATAGGTCGAGGGATGAGAAAAAAAGTACTTTGTAGGTTGTGCAAACTGAAGGCTCTGTTACATTAGAGAAACACATGTGCTGTTTCTGTGGAAGTCCCAAACCCTGATTTGAGCTAGGGACTGCTTTACATATGCTATGTGCTCCAAAGAAAGCCCACTCAGAGTTCTTTTATTTAAGGAAAGTACTATTTTCCACAGCTGATTTGCTAGCAAATTGTAGATATAAATGTTCAGAACAGAGTTTGTCTCCATCCACTGCAAATACCTGCCCTTGAGTTGAAAACATGCAGAAATGGCTAGAATCATATGTGATAGCAATAAAGAGGATGGCCTCTAGAAATAGAATGCTTGGGAATGAACCTTGACTTTGTACCTAATTATTTTTTTTTTCCTGCCACATTTTTTAGCTTTTTTAAGCTTCAATTCCCTCATCCCTGGAATTAACAATAATAATAATCTCTATTTCATAGTAACATTGGAGATTACAAGTTAATTTAAGTATATTATAAACAGACAATGATGTACATGATATGTAGGCAGTATTACAATGATTACTTTGTATTTGTACGCAGTGGGGCAAAGACATCAAATCTTTGTAAAATTCAACCCTATCTCTCAATCTCAGTCAGTTGTAAAAGAAAAAAATAAAAAGGCCAAATAAAAGACAATTGACTTTGACATTTGACTGGCAGAGTGGATTAAAAAACAAGTATCCAGCCAGATGTGGTGGCACATGCATGTAATCCTAGCACTTTGAGAGGCTGAGACAGGAGAATCATGAGTTCATGCTACACAACTCAGTGAGACCCTCTTTCTAAATAAAACACAAATAAGTGCTGGGGATGTGGCTCAGTGGTCGAGTATTCCTGAGTTCAATCTCTGGTACCAAAAGAAAAAAAAATAAGTCTCTAAGTCATCTATATTTGGTCATCTTCCTGCCATACATGAACTGAGGCCTATAGCAATTAACACAACAAAACTATATTTGCATAAGTAACTTTTTATAGTCTCTGCTTACATGCAGAGCCAAGCTGATTCATTTCACACATCATTTACAACTTGTTATAGATCCTCTTCAAAACTAATACTCAAACATGTTGGACAAAGAAAAGAAGATATGCACTTTCATTTGATTTTTTCCCACTGATTTTGTAATATAATATCTTTAACTTATTAGTGACATTGGCTGTATTGAAGGTCTGTGCCACACACCCTGTTATGAATTAAAAAGCTGCTTTTTACAGTTGTCATTGCACTAGAAAAGTATCTAATTGCATCAAAAGTAGTTTTATTGCCCTTTTAATGTAAAAGTGTACTGATAATTTTAAAGTAATACAATCCTTTTTTAACAGATGAAATAGGAAACTAAAGTGGTAACAATGTGTTTAATTTATAATTAAACCCTAGGAACACAACTTATTTCATTTTGTTATTATCACAAACAGCAAAATAAAGGAGACTATTGCAGATTGCAATATTAACAAATCCCGTATGTCTCCTATTTGTTCATTTCTTTTAGAAGCGAAAGTCTTTTCCTTGCCCATGATTAGGACCTAAGTTTTGATGATAAAACTGAATAGTATAAGAAAATTAGAAAATTAATTTACTATAAGTCATTCCAGATATCAGACACGTATTATCCACTCATGTATATTCAAGGCCAATATGACTAATAAAGTATACAAAGAATCTATGCAACATGATAAGAAATAAGATACTATTCCTCTGTAATTCTCAAGTCCAGACTTTTTTTTTGTTTTCTCCTATAATTCAAGTCACCAAAAATGTATTACTTATTAGTGACAAGAAATATAATGTGTTTGGTATAAAATGAATAAAACAAATTTTTCTACCCTCAAGAAATTTACAATAAAAAGAGAAAGACACAGTAAAACATAACTGTAATGTAAACCAATACAACAGCATACAATGAAATGATAATTTGATAAAAAATTTGTTAACAATGTTGTGGGAGAGCAGAGAAAGGTATAGTGACTACTGTTACTGACTTCTGGAGAAGGACAGAAGAGTCTAGAGAGGAGTGATTATATTCACTGACTTGCAGAATAAGGAGGATTCACACTGTGGAAAGGTGGTGAGGTCATTCCTTATAGATCACATGCAATGTCAGAGGGCAAGATATTCTGGGACATGAACAGGATCTGGGTTGAAGGGAACATAGAATGTATGATAAGGATTAATGAGAAGAATTTGGGGTAAAGCTTGGATGAAATACCTTACATATCTTGTAAGGAATTTCAACATTAATATGGAGGCTTTAGGGAGACATTGGATACATTTAAACAGGAGTGTGGTAATCAAAATTTACTAAAGAACAAAAAGCAAAACAAAACCGAAGGCCCTTGGGAACCCAAATTGTGAAATGGCAAAATGTAGGTACAAATACAGCAGCATAATCAAGCATAAAGGTAGGGGATATTTACACCTCATTAAAATTGCTAAATTGAGGTATTTTAAATTTCACCAGAGAATTGGTGAATTTATATATTTTTCAAAAGATACTGATATTCACTTTAGCTAGAATCATTGCAGTTCTCTCAACAGACATGCTGAAAGGTGACTGTTATACAGGAGGATTTCTCTTCTTTTTTTTGTAGACTTCTAAAGATGACTTGAGTACTGTCAGTGAAAAATATATGTACTAGTGGTTATAAAATCTGGATAAATTCCCAGGAAAAATTCATTGATAATAGTCTAATTTCTTTACAATTAATTTAAAAACCATGGCTATGTAAGGTTGATTAATGTTCAGGAATATTTCTCAACTCTCTTGTAGTTGTAGTTGGATTTTAAAATAAAGCAAATTCTTAAAAGAGTAAAAGAAGCATATTTTGCTAGGGGAAGATTGGAATCTATTTCAAAGTCTTAAATCCATGCAGTTTAAGTGACATCAAACTTGGCAATAAGTATCTTTGAATCCTAGGATCCAGGAAAATTACTTTAAACTACATTAAAAGCAGAAATTGTTTGGAATAGATTATTCTCTCTTTAATGTAGAAAAACCATAATGTCTAGAATGCCATGTGCTTCCAATGTTCAAATCCTGTTCCCTAACCTCAGCATTAAAAATTATTAAAAAGTGAAGGTTAATGTAATGGTTTTGACAAAGACAAAAAATGGTGGAGAATATAGGTAAAATGGAAATAATAGAATATTTAATGGTGAATCAAAAGTTTTTAAATAAGACACACATTTCATTGTATTTGGAAAGTTAAAAAACATTAAGAATTTGGCATAAAACAGTTTTAAGATCATATGAGCAAGTACTCTGCTTATGCATAAGATTTTCCACTGAGTTATTTACCAAATCAGTTTGTCAAAATAAGCATGAGTTTTCAATTTCAAGTATAGATATAGCAAGCACACAAACTATTTTTGAAGCAAATTGTTTTAAACAAAAGAGACTTATTTTCAAACCACCAGTTATTTCATTGTGTAGCCAATTAAACAGTTATGACTCTCTTCAAATGTATCAATCTTCCAACAGCAATGTGTTCATATTTCTATCCATTCATCCACACTCTCAAAAAACTATGTATGAAACATTTATTATCTGCCAGGCATTGTGTGACTCAGCAAACATAATGGCAAGCAAGACAAATCTCAAAGATTGTAGTCATGTGAGAAGAGGAACCAAGCATTTAAAATAGAGGTAACACTATGGTATTTATGATGATGATGATGATATTATTATTAGGCTTATTGTAAGAATATTTTCAGAATGTAGAAAAATTGGATGTGATTGAGTTATAGCTTATGGAAGACATCAGTAGGATATAAGATTGAAAAGCTAAAATTAGGACAATTTGTTTGTGTTAATTGAGTGAATTTCATGTCCTTGGCATTGTGCTGAGATTATAGTGTGAACCAATAAGTTATAGGTTAGATTAAGAGATCTTATAGCAACTTGGACTAGGTTGGTGGTGATAGAGGTATGGAAAAGAAAAAGAAAACTTTTTGATCATGATTTGGATTTCAGAAATTGTATTTACATTTCAACTCTGTATGTGCATGCATGGAAAGAGAAGCAAATGAACATAAACATGTAAATATCTAATGAAAATAAATATTTTATGTCATAAAATGTGTGATGTGTACTCTGATCTTTTCTCATTTTACTCTATTTATTTTCATTAAAAGAAAGAAGTGATGATCCCCCATCAACCTCTCAGCCACAAACACCAAGCCTTTTAGTATGGAAAGAGATCTTTGTCTCATTTCCAGTTGGCTTGTTGTTTGGGGTATCTAGTGGTGAGTCTGGCTCCTGATTTAGTATTGTAGATGTATGCCTATTGAATCACGGTGTGGACAGATCTCAGTTCTTATGATTCTGAGTATGCTGTCTGAAACTGGGTAAAAATCCAAAATTTCTTTTGAAAGGTAGCTCCTAGATTGGAAGTTTTGCTTTCTGGCTCCTTGTTTTAAGTAGAGTTTATTTCCTGACTCCTGGGATGGAAAAAAAAATCCTCTTGGCTCTTAATGAGTTCTTTTTTGTTCTCTCTGTTTGATCCTGCTCCTTCCATAGGGAACTTGAACAGAAACCCCTTCTCAAACTTTACTATGTGTGGATAAGGCACTACTTCTCTGTCTGCTTTTTCCTTGGTGGCATGTTGTTACTTGAGGTAACTTGGAACTTCAATGGTTCATTAGAAAAGCCTAAAAACTCCCCCAAGTGGCTTCTCTAAGACTTCTCTCTCCCCATTGCCATTGCTTCTGTTTCCCCTCCTTCCTTCTACTATCAAAAGATAGTAAGATCTCCCCTTCAGCTCCCTGGCATCTTTTGATATGCCCCCCTCCAAGCTCCTACCTCTTCCACCTCTGCCATTCTTTCATTTCCTCCCCTACTTCAGCCCCTTAGCTTCCTACAGTTACTGGAACTTTAGGTCCCCTCATTCATCAGGATCATCAAGGGACTCAGGTAACTCCAAAATGAACTATTTCAGGCTTTAATGCAAAAAGGCTATTTGAAAACAAGTTGGATATTGTGTCCACTCAGATGAGATTTTAGAGACATCTGGACAGCTGCAAATGTCCTCTCCTAAAATGTGGCACTGCCTCACCTAAAATGTGGTCCACAGTCTCCCTAAGATTACATATCAGGACAAAATGTCTTAAAAGTCTCCTTCAAAAATATTAGTAAAACTCATCAGTCCTCATATTAAGTAGGTACAATTTTAAATGGAAACTACAAGATCTCTTTGCATCTGTCTGGTTGTTTATATACGTGTCTTTGTGTGTATTATATATTTCGCTATGGTGTATTATTTCCCATATGATAATGCCTAGAAAGAATTACCAAAGTTATTTATAAAATTCCTTGGAGAAGTTCTAGCTAGTTGACATAGGGAGAAATAAGCACTTATGTAAATTGAATCTTCCTAAACTTACAGAAATAAGGGAATCAAGTTGATGCTTTCAAATTCATGTGAGTTAGATAAACCTTTGATAAAATACTTGCCTGAGAAAACTTCAGGTTACTAAAAGAACTTATTGTTTGCCCAGCTAACACTTGAAGATAAAGCCTTTGTCTACTAGTTTCTGTAGTAAGGTGGGAACACTAGCTAACTTTGATAAGCACTAGTTAACAATCCCGATGGGTTTCACTTGGACTGCCTCCTTTCCTATTCTGTGTAAATTTTCCCTAATTCTTCTGAGACCTACTCATCTCTCTTCCTGTTTCTCAGTTATCCTCTTTACAGTACCATGTTACCTGTGTTCAAATTAAAGTTAAGTTTAGTTCACTTTAGACTATTTTCCTTCCTGCAATCATATGCATCATTACCATGTAATGTTGGGCTTTGTTTATCTTTGATAGTACAGCTCTATTTAATTGATTTTTAAACTTACTAATGGCTTGGGACCTACAGTTTGGAAAGCCACGAATGGATAGTCATGCATAATTTTTTAAAATTCTTAATTTATTGGGTAAGAGATTAGGGAATGAAGAGATAATGCATCAAGCTTGAATTCAAAGCATATTGCTTCCTAAAATGTGATAACAAGTGCAACATTTACTGAGGAGATAAGGTTTTAAGAGGAAATTAATTAGTTTGGTTGTGGGCAAGTTGAGACTGAGTTTTTCTTGAGCAGTCCAAGGATATGTGTCAAGTAGACTGATTGATTCATAGGATCTGGGACTCCGTGCAGTGACAGTATGTCAATATTGATTTTTAAGATTATGTATATGTACACACACATTCTTTTTATTGGGGATGTGAATACATTCACCTAGGAAGAGCAAGAGAATAAAGAGAATAAGATAAGCAGAGGGTTTAACATTAAATCTTAAGGGCTTTCTGACTTTTAATAGTTGCCTGAAGCAGGGTAAACCTGAAAGAGAGTGGGGGAAAGCATCTAAAACCAGCAGGAGAAAAATAAGATGAAGTTTAGTCAATAAAGTCAGAAACAGGAGAAAGTGCTGAAGGAAAAGCACTCCTTTAATTAATTGACACGGAGACTATCAGTCACATTTCAGTAGAGAATGAGGTGAAGTGGAGGATGGAGGATTTCAGTGTGCTAAATAGTGAGTATTTCGTATAATAATGGCAAAATCATAAACAAGATTTTTGAAAAATATGTGAAGTGGAAGAGAGCAAAAAGGTAGAAGGCAGCTGGAAGGGGATGGTGCAGGGACTTATTTGCTAGAGAAACTGGAATTCGTTCCATTGGCATTGGGTACTGACTTTTACTTAGCAGTGTAGTATAATTGTTTTTATAAAGATTATAAAGTCGATTCTTTATAAGCAACAGTGTGTGAGCTGGATAAGCCATGTTTGGAATAAAACTGGCACTAGGAAGGCTATTTAGAAGTCTGTTGCTATAAACTACAGAAGAGATAGCATTGATTGAATATCATTTATACAAGATATACAAAGAAAACTGAAAGTCTGAGCTTTTCTTTCATGCACCCCACATACTGACATCAAACTATCTTCTTTCTTCCTTTGTATTTTGTGTAAGATACTATTTTTCCAAAAATCCATATTGGGGAGAAGATCCACACCCCTAACCACCTAAAATGAAGTATAATATTTTAAATAAAATGTGAAAAAAAAACTCTAGCAATTTAAAAAAAAACTAGGAGAAGGAAAAATAATCCACTTTTAAGACTTGAATCAGGAGAACAATGGACAGGTTCACAGTCTACTGTGGATACAAATTTATTTTCCATTAATATGCCATCTACTAAAGAAGCAAAATTATGATACATTTCAGTCTGTTTAAAGATTAATCTTATGTTCTCTACAATTAGTAAAATATAATGCCTTCTCTTAATTGACCTGGAAAGCAATGAAAGCTCTTAGGATGGTCTATGTATTACTTATTTTAAAAGTAGTGGAGCAAGTAAAACTCATAGGCTTGAGAACAAAATCATGCTTCACTATTGGATGAAAGTAAAACTTGAGATAATTAGCCATAATAAGCAACAACAACAAAAACAAAAATTCAGACCAATCTGTGCTTTTTTTTTTTTTTTTTGGCTTTCTCTAGACAGTTTTCCATAACAAGAGGACATGTCAAAAATCCTTAAAAATTGACAGTACTTTAGAATTAATAAATAACATTCCAAGTATAAATCTGACTCAGCTAAAAGTCATAAAAGGAAAATCCTCAAGACAGGCCTAAATAATCTAGAATGTGGTTAAAATAAAAACAGCTAGAAAATAATTGTACCAATTTTCAATTAAGAATATAAAGGTGTCAATCTAGTTAATATTTTATCTTCTTAAGAATTTATGATGCCAGACTCTGTCAACAAGACCTTTGAATGCCATTCCAACAGATAACATGGGTATTTACTGACACTCCTTTACAAAGTAATAGGAAAAATATACGTTGTTATATTGTTCAAGAGACAAAGATTTAAGAATAAGGGAAAGTGTGATGGAAAGGGACTGAATTTTGAGAAGAAGAGTTGTGTATGCTAATAAGATGGCCAAAATATTGAAATGAGTGTTGATTGTCATTAAAATTGAAAGAAATCAATCAGATGAAGGCAGATGTTGGAATTTTGGAAGGTTGGTACTATTGATTGACAACTGTGAAGTTAGCAATAGCAAATAAGTAAAGTAGTTGAGAAAATTTGCACATGTTAATATGGCTAACTATTTATTTTATGTCTTTGGAGGTTTTAGGTGTCTTCTGGTAAGTGTGAGAAGAGTGGGAGATGGAGAATAAAACCACTGAACTTGGTTGTGTTAAAATTTTAATTTTAATCATATGTGTAAACACTCCTCTCTTTGTGCTTGTGTGTTTTAAAACAAGAACTTATATAATGTAATATAAAACTGAAATGGTGAAAAAGGGCTGAGACAAGCAATGATAACTTCCTCGTTGCCTGGTTATAGAGCATATTATTAAGGACAATTATATTTAAATATTTCTGCAATTATCTTTTTGAGATTATCAAATTCTTTCTCTAATAGAAAATAATTTTATTTACTTAAACCAATTTAATCTGTTTTCCTATTTATTGATTGTTATATTACTGATTTAATTAATCATATTCCACTATAACTATTAATTGTATCTTGAAAGTTTCATTAATCAACAGTCCACAATGTCTTTTTGACTTGTTGCTCTTTAAGGTAAGAACATTAACTTTCTGAGTATACCCTGTCCCTCTATTCAACTTCTACTTCCAAAATTCTGTCACATTCTATTTCTGGTTTATATGTAAAACTAAGTTATTTATACTTGATTTTAAATAATTGACAGCTGAAAGTGTTTACATAATTATGTACAGGTGAATATTGTTCAGTTAACCAAGTAGTATGTTATTATTATCTTTCCTTCTCTACAGTACAGCTTTTATAACCCTCATGACATATACGCCAAAGAAACCTCAAAGAAAATTATATATATTGTCTTTCCTATATACCAATTGCTTATAACAAGCCAAGTTCTACTTTGTTTCACAATTAGAGCATATCTTTCTTGGGCATGTTTTTGTTTTTCCTGGAATTTGGGATTACTTTCTGTTTTTATTATTGATGTATGAAATCAATAACATATTTCTAATATCTTCTTGTTTTTACAGAGTATAACAGTTTTTGTCTGTACCCTGTTCTTATGCTATGAACATTCTCTGTAAATATTCTTCTTGGAAGCAATTGGCTTCCAGTTGAAATCTGAAAAGATTAATCTTTTCAAGCATAGCTAAGACTTTTTAAAATTGGACTCTTCGACAGTTTCAGCATTTCTTATATTGCAATGTCTTTTTCTTTCTGTTTCTATCCTTCTTTTGCTGGAGTACAAAACTTTCCTCTTGGAGGATGCTTGGGAAATAAAATTTATGAATCTTTTATCAAATAAAAGCTTAATTCATGCACATATTAGATTATTTTAGTTTCTTAAACATATTCCTTGGTGATTTTTTTAAAATAAACCTTCTTTCTTAAAGGATATATTGCTTTGGGGAATATTTAGTTTAAATATTAAACTGATTTTGTTCTTTGTAGGAAATTTTCTTTAGCTTTCTCTATAAAACCTTTTAGAATCACATTTTGATATATTTAGTTCTTTTGTAATTGATATTTTTCTAGATGTGTTTCTCAAATTCTTATTATCCTTTAAATATAAAAACCTATATCCTATTTCAATTTTGAGAAATCATCTCATTATTTCTTTGATACTTTCCTTTCAGTATTTTTAATCTTGTTTTCTTTTTCTTAAAAATTAGTCAGTCAGATATTGAATTTCCTAGATTAGCACTTTAAGCCTAAGTTCTTGGAGATAACATCAATTTTATTTCCGTAGGCTTCTATTGCTTTTTATTTAATCAATCATACTTCCAAAAATTTCTAAGATTTTTTAAAATTACAATTTTCTAATTTTTTAAATTACAATTTTTTAAATTACAATTTTCTAATTTTCTTTAAATCTTGTTGATTTTTCTTTCCCCACATAATATTTGCTGAAACTTTCTGACTGGGAGTGTTTTTTGTTTGTTTAAGTCCTTTTGATTTCCATGATTATTTGCTTCTTTTGAGGTAATTTTTATCTAGGTCTTATCTTTCTTGGTTGAGTCTTTATTTAAATAATTAGTGTCTCTTTACGTATTATCTTATATTTCACATTGAAATATTAGGATGATAAACAACACTCTTAGATGTTGGCAAGAAATGGGTGAGCAAGAAATTAGGATTTATCTTAGAAGTTCTAAAAAATTCCAGAATCATTAGTGCTTTACTCTAGAATGACAATATTCATTGTATATGTCCAAGTTTACCCAAATAATTTGACTGTAAAGACTCTAGTTTTACAGAGAACAACTCACCACATGCTGCCTGGTTGTAAAGTCCTTGTCTATAGAAGAATTTGGGATGAAGCAGGAGATTGTGTATGGTTCTCTGTGATTTCTTTAATATTATAAAGAAATTAAATTATTCTTTAATTTTTTACCTTGTTTTTACTCCTTTCCCGTGTTCCCTCTGAGTCTCATTCTACAAGTAGGCTCATCTATTTATTCCATATCTCTTGTGTTTAACTATCTTTATCCTTTCATTGAACTTCTGCCTTTTCCACAGAATCCTTCTTTCTTGTTCTTCTTGATATTATGGGATCATAACTCAATTAATTTACTGTCACTTTATTAGTGTCTCAGAAGAAGAGAGAAAAAAGATGTGCCAAGTCAAAAATCTTGAGTGAGAAGACTTTAATTCCATAGTTTATGGGGATACTTTCTTTACATGTGCTTTTTAATTTTTGTTTTTGTTTTTGATTTGTTTTGTTTTTAGTACCGGGGATTGAACTCAGGGGCACTCAACCACTGAGCTAGCTACATCCCCCAGTCCTATTTTTTTTTTTTTTTTTAGAGACAGTGTCCCCACTGAGTTGCTTGGCACCTTGCTTTTGCTGAAGCTAGCTTTGAACTCGCAATCCTGCTGCCTCAGCCTCCCGAGCTGCTGGGATTACAGACATGCACCACCATGCCCAGCACATGTGGTTTTATTCTTATAGGTTTTTGTATTTCTTATTATATTTATATCTTAAATTCATCCCAAAGCACAAATACAAAGGGCTCTTATTATACTCCATTCACTCAACCACTTCTCATTTTCTTTTTCTTACATTTAGCCTGCTTGAACTTTTTTATTTGCTGACCATTGGAGGAGAGAAAGGCATTCCTGACCAGGAAATGTTAGGTCAGACCCTTAGTTCCTAATTATCATAATATAGTCCTGTGGCCTGAGAAAAGCAATTCTCAACCATAAGACCCTCTAGACTCCTAAGTGAAGCACAATGCAAGAGGACTGTGTTTCTAGGAAACAGCAGTTATTCACAGAGGTGACGGTTTAGAATTGGAATTCTAACTGCTTATGGTAGTAAAGGCTTTAGAGTGGAAAAGACACTACCAGAGGTGTTTCTCTGCTTCACACAAACCTACTGCAGTGGTTGTCAGCCCTGGAAGACACATCACCCTTTCAGACTGGCTCTCATCCAATTTTAATCATCCACCCTGAAGGGGATGAGGGAAGTTTTGTGGAAAGAGGTAGTCAGATTGCCTTCCTTCCCGTGGCTGCTTCTTAAAGTAACATATGTTCAACACATTTACCAAAGCAGTAAATAAGTAAGCAAATCTTCACATGGGCCTTCGCCTTCACCTCTCCTTCTCAGCTCCTTTCTTGTGAAGTTAAGAGTTGCATGCACAGAAGTGTGTGGCTGGACTGAGGCCCAGAAATCTGGAAAGTGTATTATGTGGGATCCCCATGGAGGAGCACTTGGCTGCCAGCAGCTCTGGCTCTGTGTTTCCACACACCATCAATCTGGTGCCTGGCAGTCACTGCTCCCCGCCTCACCTCACCTCATGCAGAGAGCAGACACAGCGCAACTATTTGTCTCATGTTGCAGCAGCCAAGCCATTTGAAGGGAAGAAAAGAGAAAAGAAAGGATGATGGGGAAAGGGAAAAGTAGTGACTTTCCAACAGACCCTACAACTCCATTTTGCAGTCAGACATCTTGCTATCAGTTTTAAAATGATCCTGTGGATGTAGATGGTGATAAGAAAAAAACAGAGTTGACTCAGCAGAAGAACAAGGATCTTGATTTCACAGAACTAAACTTGACATTCCTCAAAAAAGTAGTAGGAAAATAATGTTTCTGTAGAAGACAGAATTTTCTCAAACCTCATGGTGTCTATGATTTAAAAAGGTCTTACTTCTGGTTTTTCCAGAATAGTACGCTGTTGGCTTGTATCTTTTTGACTACTGCTTCAACAGTGGCAGGAAAAAAGCCAAACTAGAGGTCCTGAAGACATCTAAACGTTCACTCCTGGTAGCTTTAACTTTGACCTTAGCCACAGGCATTAACATTTTCTTGAAATAGAAAGGAATCCAAACTTGCTTAATCAGTTTTTCTACATCTAAGCTAAAGTCAGAGACTTGAATCATACTTGGCTAGTGAGTAGAATTATTTTACAGTCATAATGAAATGAGTACAAATTAGTAAGAAGTTTGTAATAAATGCCAGTTACTTCTAATAATAAAGAATAAACATTTCTATGTCCTTTCATTTCCTGTATCCAAACCAGAGGTTTTTATCAAAAAGATCAAGTACTTTTAGTGACCAAAATAGGCATATAAAATATAGATTTGTCTCTGAAAAAAAGTATTGGCTCATGTAGATGGATGTGATTCTGTCTCTATCTCCCTTTTTGTCTCTGTCCCTTTCTCTCTCTCTCTCTCTCTGTATATATATATACATACATATATATATGTATATATATATATGTATATACACATACATATATATATGTATGTACATATATATATGTATGTGTATATATATATGTATGTATATATATATATATGCATAAACTCTTGAGTTTGTGGTTTGTGAACATGGCCTGGTTTTTGTTGTTGCTGTTGTTGTTTTCTGTCTTCAGAACACTCACAACACCTACTTAGGTATTTTCATTCTCCCGTGAACATGAACCCCACCTTCTACACTGGAGATTGAACTGATGTTGATAGACTTGGGTGAAATTTCATTGTTAGCAGAAGAAAGTGTTCTTCAGCCCATGGTTCTTAGTGTCTCATGGGATTAGGAGGATTGTAATACCTGACTTAAATATATAAATGCTAGACTCCCTGGGCTCTCAGTGTCTTAGATTTCCAAGAATATTATAGAAGGTTTATTATACTTTCCAGCTTGGCTGTGCTTTATGCACAGGAGCTTTCAAACTGGCAGTGTATCTGGAGCGAATGAAATTGTAAGAACAACACATAGCAGGAAATGGTTCACTAGTTCTGAGGCTTCATTTATTTCAAAGAAAAGAGAAATGTTATTGTACAAAGTTTAGCAATATTAGTGTTAGAGCAATTGTAAAAGTCTTATCTTTCATATATGTATAAAATGGGAATAAAAATTATTTCCACTTTTAAAGGGAAATGGGTCATTTAGCCAATTAGCTCTCTCAATTCTTTAACAAAGTTATTTTAACTCCATCATTTCATAGTTCTTTACACTGAAATAAATATAGTCTAAAAGTTTTTGCATTAATCAACAAAAGACAATAAAGCAAATATTTCATTGTCAATCACTAGAGAATCAAGATTGGCAATCAAAAACAATGAAGATATTTACTTTCCTCTAATAAAATTATCATAGTTCCTCCTTTAAAATCTTAATTTGACATTATTTTTCCTGTAATTTTTGAAAATCTGAGTATCTGTTAATATTTTATTATATTATATATTTTAAAATTCTCTCCTAGTTCAAGAAAGAGTATTTTGACACCTAACCCAAAAGAAATGCCTTCATACTCTTTCTCATAAGATCTGTTGGACTTGATTAAAATCAGACTCAGACAGCTTGGCTAAAAATAATTTTCCTTTTTTGATCAGAATTGAAGGGGTACAAAGTATATTAAGATAAAATAAATAAATAATTCCTAGCTTTACAGAGTTTGCTCTTGGGAATATGCAATTAATGTGAAAGTCACCACTAGCATACTTTATCAATAATTGTGCTTGATTCCAATCCATTGTATGCTCTTTGAGAGTCAAAGATATGGCTCCTCTAGAATGATTTCATCATCATCATCATGACTATATTTTATTAACACATATTAATTGTACATATTAATATGATTCAGTATGATAATACCTACATACAGTGTGTACTGATCAAATTCTATCTCCCTTTATTCACCATATTCTCACCCCTTCTCAACAGTAATCACCATTCTATATTCAAGTTAGCTGTCTTTTATAAAATTCTACCTATGAGAGAAACGTACAGTATTTGCCTTTCTTTTCAAAGTTACCTAAATCAGGGACTGCTATATTTTCACCCCTCAATGACTATTAACTGCGGTTTTTCTAACTGAATAGGTATGCAGATTTTTCATTTACCTCTGTTACCTAGAATCAGACAATAAGCATTTGCTAATTTTACTATATATTCGGAACTCTTGGAGTTTACTATTAAATCAAAAAGCAAGAATTAACTTCAAAAACTACATAATGGACTTGGTTCAGATAAATATTCAAAAGCTCACTTTTAGATACCCAGAGTTAGACTACTGAATTGATAAAGTTAGTGTGGCAGTTGAAGGAAAAACACCAAAATTTCCACTTTTCACCAATTCCATTATAGTGGGAAAAAAGCAGTAAAATCTATTTTTATTCAAAAAGTTCACTGCAAATATTTAGATTGATTTAAGAAGGCTCTTGGTGAGACATGATAAGCAATTGATTTTTTATTTATCCCTAAATGAACCCACTTGATTTTTAAAAGAGTGTACTACAGAATTAAACATTCTTTTTATTGTTAGCTTAAATTATTCATTTTATTGGAGGTAACTGCATTTTCCATGCAGTTTTGTTTTTTGACTAATTGCTGAACTTAGTACAGGGAAGAAAAATGAAAACACCCAAGTTGTTGGATATTCAGGTGCTAGCTTTGGTTGAGAAAAAATATCTAGTTTAATGTGGCATGATTTGTTTCTTTATTTGGAGGATCTAGCAAAGAAAACTGAACCCATTCCTTGGCTGCATTTGATATTTTTTAATTAGAAACAAAAATTAAATTGTTGAGCACTAGGGTTTGATGTTGGCTGCTTCCAGAATGGCGATTCTAAGAGACACGGAAAAGGGATCTTGCAATATATTGTAAACATTTAAATTTATTTTACTTACTCATTTTGAAGTGTTGGCATGAGGAATTCCAGTGGCGATACTTTGTACTTAGTGCCAATATATTTGTGCCTAATATTTCTATCAAGTTAGTGTTTTGAGAGTTTGAGAGTGAGGACTAACAGACTCCTGTGAAATGAGGGTTGCAATAACACAATGGTTATTACCTCAATTCTCCATTTGACCAGTGAATCAGTCTTAGAGTTGTGTATGTACTCTCATAAAAGTCAAATTGGGCAGGCATATGGTTATGTTTTGCTTTTTTAAAAAAATGTGGTAAGTCAGTGTAGGAGAGAAACTGAAGCAACTATAAGATAACACAGTTTATTTCAAGCCTGCCATAACTAGACCAGATGGTCCACTGGTGGTTATATCTCAGCTCTTTTCAACTTCCTTTGGCAGATGTGATTTACCATTTTAACACAACTTCTATGCATCATTGAAATAAATACTTTATTTACTCATTCACTCACTCATTTGTATAATCACTCTTTTGTCTATTCAACTCATAGTTATTGAATATATAAATAATGATGTGTCAGTTTTTGTAATAGACAATGACAGCATATATATATAGCATCCAATCTTTCTTCAAGTTGATTAAATTCTAGTGAGGGGCAGAATAACAAAAATAAAACAATATAGAGGGATAAATAAAATGACAGAAATAAAATAAAATTGATAAGACCTAGCTTGTTTTATAGGACAAGAAGGTCTTTTCTGACAGGAGAAACATTGGATGTAATTTTTAAAGAATATGCAAACAATTTTCCAGGATTCCATAATTTGGGAGGTCATTTTAGGCAGAGGCAGAAGTATTTAGTGTAGATTAGTTAACAAGATGATATATTTTAGAAAATACTAACACTTTGATTTGCATAGAAGGTACAATGTTTGATGGTTTCCGAAGATAAATCTGGAAAGATGAAAATAAGCCAAAAGAAGTCCATCTATGTCAAGATAAAGGGTAATGATTTTCTTCCTTTGTGAGGGAGAGATTTAATTAAGAAGATTTTTAAGCAAGGGAGGGATATTTGGTGGGATAAGAGATAAAACTATTCTGCCTTTAACTATGGATACATAAGATCATGCACAAGTTAAAATCCACTGACACCGATACTAAACCTTAATGTAGGCCAATTTTGGAAAAGCATTTAGAAACACAGTGGAACTCAGGTTAACAATTTAACTGTATTAAAAATATATGAAAATATCTCTCTGAAAAAAGTGAGAAAAAAATTCCTGAATCAAGTAACCTTAGCAATGAGTAGATCTATAAAACTTAAGGCAAAAATAGCTGTCCTCTAGCTGATAAAGTTGTTTCCATGGGAGTGTGAGTTAATAATTCTAACACTGTATATATGTTGATATGAATTAGATTTTAAATGTCCCCCAAAATTCCATGTGTTGAAGGATTGGTCCCCAGCCTTTAATGCTATTTTGAGGTAGTAGAATCTTTAAGATGTGGGGCCAAGTGGAAGAAGTCAAGTCATTAGAGGTATATCCTCAAAGGGGATATTAGGATCCTGGCTTCTTCCTCTCTCTTTTGACTTCCTCACCACCATGAGTTAAGATGCCTCTTCCAATACATATCCCTACCCTCATGATATACTGTCTCACAACAGGCCCAAATGTGATCCAACTAACTATAGACTTAAACTTCTAAAACTGTGAATCAAAATAAACTTTTCCTCCTTTTGATTTGGTTATCTCAGATATTTTGTCATGATAATGGAAAGCTGACTAACACACATTTACACTAGAATTAACAGTTGGTGAGATGATGTTGGGAGCCAGGTTTCTCTATGTTGAATTGTTAAATCAGCAGAGTATATATGTACAAGGAAAGAAAGCTGGAATACTACATGGGTATCAGAATAGAATTGAAAACATCAAGAGGAACTCATGTTTAGGTTAATATAGATTCAGATGGTTATATATAGTAATAAATGTAATTATTTGCATATAAATGACAGTATACACACATCCATTTCCTTTTTCTGCCAGCTGAAAAGACTTAGACATTCAGTAGAAAAGAAAATACCCAGCACCAGATCTTGGTTTTATTTTTTTTTTAAAATAAAGTTGATTGTGCTTCCTTAAGGTGTACAATGCAATGTTAGGAGATATGTGTATAGCAAAATGGTCACTCTTGTGAAGCAGATTGACGTATCCACCAACTTACATAGCCACCAATTTTCCCCAAAATGTGGCAAGAGCAGCAGCTATAATCTTTTTTTAGCAAAAATTCTGAATAAAACATACTGTTATTAGCCATAATTGTTGGCATTCATCCTATATATGTACCATTGCTTACCTTTTGACCTATATGTTCCCATTCCCTCACCTTCATGCCTCCTGTGGTAACCATTATTTTATTCTCTCTGCATATTTCAGGATTTTAAAAATATTACACATAAGTCAGAATGAGACCATGGAAAATTTTTCCCTTGGTTTCTAAAATATCTCATTTAATATCATATTCCCTAGGGCAATCCATGTTGTGGAAAATGGCAGATGTCCTCTTTTCTTAATGCTGAATAATATTCCTTTGTGTGTGTGTGTGTGTGTGTGTGTGTGTGTTACATTCAGATGCATACATCTGAAATTAGTCAGATATAACAGAGCTCATGTCAACATATTAAAAAAAAATCCATTTTTCTCAGCCTAACTAGCAATTTTCAACATGTTTCTTTTTCAGCTAGACCTTCTTATGTCTTCTTCTGTTTTCAGCAGTGATTTCATGATAAAATGCCTTAGTATCAACTACCAAGTATCAAAATAAATGATAACAAAGTAACAACAGTAGTAATATACTGTGTATGTTTTCATTTTTCACAATTCTCCTGTATATTCTTTAAAAATATAATCTATTTGTGATAAAAAAATTGAATTTATGTACTTTTTCTAAGATCTTCAAACATGATTATGCCAGTTGGTATAGCAATCTGATGAAAACAGGAAATGGAGAAAAGGTGAAATTTAGATCAATTAAAGGAAACAATATGTAAACAGAAACACAAATTTTCTTCTGAGAGGTCAACACTATATCACCCACTAGATTAACCTAGATTAACCAGTAGTGTTACATGATGACAATAATATCATTTCTCAATGAAAATATATCAATTTCAGTGAACAGAAAGCACAAATTGGAGAATTTATCCTATTGACCTTATATGTTTTATTCTTCATTTATAATTTTTCTGCATATTAAGGGAACATTTAAATGAAAGGCAGTGACATTGTCTTCTTTGTTATATTGTTTTGAGAATTAAGACTTTACAGTGGATTATTATGACTGATATGATCATGTAATATTTTCTTTGTTTCATACTCTACATCTTTATACTACTGTAATTTATGTTCTTTTCCTTCATGATATCGATACAACGCTACCCAACTATGTCTTCTTCCTGTCAAGTTCAATAGCTACTTTTCAGTCTGTCTAATGTGGCATCATTATAGCACCCAAGCTACTGAACACCCAATTAACTTGAATTCTGAAATTAGGTTAGGCATGTTTAAGCCCTGGTTCAACCACACACTAAATGTGTAATTGTGGGCAAATTACTTAAATTCTGTGAGCCTCACTTGCTTTCTCTGTAAAATCGACAGAATAATTGCATGAGATTGTATTTTACTAAGATGTTAAAGTACTTTATATCAGATGCATAGTAAGTGCTTAATAAGTACTAGTTATCACTCTCATACATACATAGCAATACTAAATATCTACTACTTCTTATACTTTTCTCTTTATTGTCCTCTGCTCCATTTGTGGCTATTATTTATTCATAGTTTTCACTTCTTATCACTCTATAAAGTCTTATTAGACAACCTTGTGATTTCAGCCTGTTTGCTGATTTTTTTCAAATGTTTATTATTTCATAATTTAGGTATAGTTCCTGAGTACAAAGACCTGTTTATTCAATTTTAAAGGCATGTTTATTGCTTCTTCAAATGGAGAAACAATATCTTCTTTATTTCTATATTTCCATGCAAAATACTTCATGAGGGATTAGTTATACAGAAGCAATAAAGTGATATTTATTGGATGAATAAGCCCATCAAATTAATTCCTTTTTTATTATTTTCTCACTAGTTTTTGTTTTTAACTTAGTTTATTACACTAGGTAAATTATTAGGGAAGAAGAGCTATTTCTGGATTAATATTTTGTTTTCTACACTGTTCAGAACCAGAACAGGATCCTTAATAAATGTTACCCAAGACAATATTTTCTAGTTTTGAGACATGAATTCATATTTTCATATGTTCACATATATTAAGAAATAAAATGTTAATGAAGCAAATATTAGAAAAGTAATGAAAACCATAGTATTAGTTGCACTGGACCTTAATAACAACAACAATAATAATAATAATAATAATAATAAGGAGGAGGAGGAAGAGGGGAAATTATTTCAGACCAAAAAAGGAAAATAAAAAAGCAATGTATCAGAAGACATAATAATATATCAGAAGACATCATTTTTTTACCTGATCTACAAATTATTAACATTGCAATCTTTTCTCTTTATTTTAAAATGGTCACACAGAAATATAATAAGATAGCAGATCTAGTTGCTGATGTTTTTTACCTTCAACTAGAAAATTCATATATCCATAAAGAATTTTATAAAAATTAAACAGAATAGTTACACCTAAACCTTAAATTTTATATAACCTCTGATTTTCTTAGTTATTTCTGAATTTCTGCTTTAACATTTTTGTCCATCATCATCTTACTGAAAATGTTTGCAGGTATTCCTGATACATCACCTGAGTGATATTGTGTCCCAACAGCCACTGGTATTATATTCTTAGGTTAAGAAAAATGCTGTAACTTCTTGCCAATTAGCTTAAAAATAAACTGAAAATGATGACTTGGTCTAGAATTTAAGATGTTGGCACCAAGTTTCAGCACCAAACTCAATTTTTCTGCCAATTTCAAAACTTTTGAAAATTGGGGTCAATGAAAGCACAAGAAACAAAAATGCTAATTCAGTTTTAATTTACTCAGTGAAGGCTGCACATTTAGATTAGAATGTGAAATCTTTCAATTATCTTTATTCAGAAAATTTTTAAATAACTTCATTCAAAATATACCTTTGAGATGGATAAATAATTGATCTGCTAAACCACGTACTCTAAATCTTTAAAAATATTCTTTAATAAAGCAAACATCTTTGAGCATATGAAGATAAGCAACTCTTTATTAATTGTATTTCAAAAACAATGTAAATTGTAAAAAAATTTTAAATAATTTTACAGTGAATATTTAATATGTATATATGAAATTCTACCAATAACATTCAACTCTGCTTACATTTTCTCATTTATATTCATCAATAATCTTCTTTTATATATTTTAATATAGATAATTTTCAAATATTAGCATTTTCCCCTTCTAAAGACCTTAACATAAATATTAAGAAGAATTCCATAATTGCTAGTTTGTGTGTTTATTTTGTTGAGGCCATTGTAAATGGGATTGATATCCTTCTCAGCAGATTCATTGTTGGTATATAGGAAAGCTATCAATTTTTCTATGTTGATTTTGGTATCTGCTACTTTGCTGAATTTGCTTTATGAATCTAGCAGACTTTGGGTGGAGCTTTTTGGATCTTCTAAGTATAGGATCATGTCATCTGCAAATCGTCATATTTTGACTTCTTCCTTTCCTATTTTTATTCCTTTTATTTCCTTCTCTGGCCTAATTGCACTGGCCAGAATTTCTAGCACTATATTAAATAGGAGTGGTGAGAGTAGACATCCTTATCTTGTTCCAGATTTAAAAAGAAATGCTTTCAGATCTCCCCATTTGCTATGTGGTTTTCTTTGTGTTTTTTGTATAGGTCGAAGGACCAACTTTTCATTTAATCAATCCGTTATATTTTTTATCATCGGTTTCATTGATTTTTCACTATGGTTATAATTATTTCCTTCATTCTACTGGTTTCGATTTGGTTCATTCTTATTTTTCAGGGACTTTGAGATGAGTCATTAAGGATCTGGGATCTTTTTGATTTTTTATAAGTAGGCACTCATAAGTGTAGACTTTCCTCTTAGAACTGCCTTCATAGTGTCTCACAGATTCTAGAATGTTGTATCACTATTCTCAATTTGAGTAACAGAATTTTTTAGTTTCTTCCCTGATTACTTCTATGAACCACCGATTATTCAAAAATATATTGTTCCATGTATTTATATAGTTTCTGTTGAGTGTGTGTGTGTGTGTGTGTGTGTGTGTGTGTGTGTGGTGATTTCTAATTTCATTCCTGGTAAAATGCAAATAATTATGTTAACTTTTTTTGTTTTTGCTAAGAGTTTCTTAAGGTTCCACAAGCCATTAGGAAGAATGTGTATTCAGTTGTTGGATGAAATATTCTCTTTGCATATCATTGTCTTTTTTTCTTTTGAGGTTAAGTTTATATACAATAAAATGCACAAATTGTAAACATATCCTTTGATAATTTTTGGCAAATTCATGAACTCAAATTCTATTAAGACATGTTATTAACATTACTTCATAATAATAATTATATTATTTATTAATCATAACTTTAAATGGATGATTTAAAGTAAATATTTCACACTGAGGGATTAAAATTCCTACTATCTTATTCCCCTTGTTAAAATAGCAATTCAAGAATAATTTTACTAATAATTTTACTAATTTAGTAAATAACAAGCATTTTAATAGTTCAGCAAATAACAAGCATACACCTGAGGGAAACATTATTTACATTATTGAACAAAAAACTCAATTCACTCCACTTGCTGAGAATATTCTCCATGTAGTTGAAAACAGAATGAAATGTGTTCTCTTTTCTCAAGAGAAATTCATTTCAGAAATGAATCAAATAAAGAAGAACCTAGTATTTTCAGGTAGCCTTTATGCTGTTTTAAGAAAATAAAATATTGGGTTTTCATGAAAAATTATTTTGTACTGACTTGTTGATGAATTGAAAATGGAAAGCATTCTTTTTTGGCTTGTTGGAAATTTTATTGTGGAAAATATTTTATGTATAACTCATCAGTGTTTTAAAACTTACTATAATTAATGAAACAGTACCCATTTACATACATTCTTAAAAATCAAAGATAATTAGTCCAAATGGTAGAAATGTTGTTGTGAAGAAAAAGCCAGATTTTTTTTTTTTTTACTAAAAACTGAGGTTTTAAATTCACTGGAAAGTAAAGTGCCATGTTATTGAGTGGGTATCAATTTTACAAGTTTTACTCATTTTATTCAGTTTTAAAATGGTTGGTTAAGGTTCTCAGGCTTGGAAATCCTTAGCCTTTTAAGCCTAACTCCTAGATTTCATGAATTTTATCTGTTTTTAAAGAAGACAACATATCAATATTCTTTTTTTTTATTATTCTTGAGATTATCATAGACACACGTGCAGTTGAAATAACACAGAGAGATCCTGTGCCCCCTTCCCTGGGTTTTCCTCTGCCATAACATCTTTTTTTTTATTTGTTATAATTAGTTACACAGGACAGTAGGTGTACTTTGATACATCATACATATATAGAGTATAATTTCTCATTCTTCTGGTTGTACATGATGTAGAATCCCACCAGTCATATAGTTATATACGGGTAATACCCTATATAGTTATATAGGGTAATGATGTTTGATTGATTCTACTATCCTTCCTAACCCCATACACCATTCCTTAAGGGAGATAAGTTTGTTCTTCATCTATTCAAAGAGTGATCTGAGGAGCAAAATTTTTACCTTGAACTCCTCAGCATTTGCAGACAACTAGAAATTTTAACACATTTATTCTCCCCCCTCCAAACTCTATCTCTTGAGTACATGTATTAGATCTCTGCTCTTGCAATTATAGTCAAATGCTTATCCAAATTCTATAAATCACTGTTCGATTTTCCTTGAATTCAGTATTAAAAAAGAATTACTCATTGGCATTGTAGAAAGAGACAGTTCACTCAGAAATACATAAATATTGCTATTATTTTCCCTGGAAATAGAAGATAGCCTGAAATAAAATAATTGTGTTCTCTCTACTTCCTCCTCAGCCTGATCCTCTACCAAAGACAACAGGAAAAATATGGCTGGACAGAAGCATTAGAAGTGAATTGCAGTATTTAATAGGCATTTGATACCTTTGAACATTAAAAATGCAGCTTCACAATTTTTGGATCTAGTGATAATTTAAATAATTTTAAAATAACCCTCTTAAATTTAAAGTTTAGTCCAGATATGAGATATAGATTTCGTCTATCCTTTCTATAACCACTTCCTCAACTTTGACTTATTAGACACTGGTTCTCCCAGTTCTACCACTACGAACTATAAGTAAATGTAAGTTTCTCATTTGAGTACTCTGACTAGTTTTAAATTTATAGTGTTTATCTATGTAGTCAAATTTTACAACTACTTCAAGGTAACTTATTTCAAGATATTCTTTGTCTACTTACCCACATTTATATCAGTATTTTTTTCTACAATTATCTCTGCCAAGCACAAGGACAGAAATTAACCACTGGGTGATGGTCAAGTGATAATTTGGTGAAATAGTATATCATTGTATTTGTATAGAAATGCAGTACCAAAGGGATGTGCATGATGATGCCGCAGTCATGGATCTTCTCTATTTTCAAGACTAAGCCTGGAAAAAAATAATCCCCCTTCATAGCAATTCAAAATTTGGATGTATGCATTGCTTTCTATAGCTAGTTGAATTGCTATAGATCTAGTACCATTTTAAGCAGAAAACCTCAAGCATAGTGTATTTCATTCCCTCTTCAAAGACTGCACTTATAATTACTGCATTATATGAACATAACATCTTGGAATGTGTTTTAGGATCAATCTAGATCCTTCAAAGAAAATGAAAACTACTCCAGGAATTTCACTTGAGATTATTTAACTCAGGGAGCTGCTTGCATAGGTGATAGAAAATTGGGTAGTCACACATTCAGTTGTGAAGCAATCCAGAGATGAGAGCTGGAAGGACTGAGATGAAGCAGTGTAAATAGAGCCAGAAGCCACTATACACAGCCAGTGGTAAACTACAAGAGGGACTGCATGGTGAGAGACAAAGCTAGGAACATATTGTAAGATGCTTCAGAGATTGGAACAGAAGAGAGGTAATAACCACTTTCAGAAAATCCCCCCTGATGAAGAGAGAATGAATAATGACTGCAATTCTGCTTTCTTACAGCTTCTCATTAGCTCCCTAGTAGCTCTCATTATGTCTTTATCCCATTTTGACCCTGTCCAGCATCACACGCTATTATAAACATATAGAGTTAAAAGTTAAATTTATATCCCTGTAGTATGTTGACTTCAGTTCTTCTGAATAGATGCCAAAGAGTGGGATAGCTGGGTCATATGGTGGTTGCATTTCTAGTCTTTTGAGGAATCCCCATATTGCTTTCTACAATGGTAGTACCAATTTTCAGTCCAAACAACAATGCATGAGTGTGCATTTTTCCTCATACTCTCGCCTGCAATTATTTTTATTTATATTCTTGATGATTGTTATTTTACCTGAATGAGAGGAAATCTAATGTATTTTAGAATTCTCTGATCCCTAAGATGCTGAACGTTTTTTTGTTTTGTTTCGTTTTGTTTTTCATATATTTGCTGGCCCCTCTTTTATTTTTTTTAAAGAAATGTTTATGTAGATAACTTGTTCATCTATTGATTGGTTTATTTGATTTGGATGTTAGTTTTTTAAGTTCTTTATGTACTCTTGATATTAATCCCCTGTCAGAATGATAGTTGACAAAGATTTTTCTCCCATTCCGTAGGCTTTGTTTTCATGCTTTAGTTTTCTTTTCTGTGCAGATGCTTTGTAATTTGATGCCATTCCCCTTATTGATTATTGGTTTTATTTCTTGAGCTTTACGAGTCTTATTAAGGAAGTCAGTGTCTGCACTAACATGTTCGAGGGTTGACCCCCTGTTTTCTTCTAGTAGTGTTAACTCCATATTTTTTTCTAGCAGTTACAAGGTTTCTGGTCTATTGAAAAGGATAACACCTGGCATATATGCCATGTTCATTCACTTTTGTGCTGAAGGGGCTTCGTTATTCAACCATGGAACTACCCACTGATTCAGAACATGGCCTCACTATCCTGAGAGACATGGTACTCCAATTAGAGCAGTCATTAATGGAACAGAAAATTTAAATTTCACACAGTTCTTTCTTATCTGTAAAATTTACTTCTTGTGCTTTATAATTAAACTGTGTCACCCCATAAGTATTACTTCTGACTGCAGAATAAATTCAACCACTTTTTCCTTATTAAAGATGAAAAACCTTCTTGAAAATATAAAATACCTAATACATATTTACACTATTCTAAATCAAACACCTCTTATTCCTTTAACAACACTTACCAGGAAAAAAATGTAACTGTGTAAAATATAACTAACTTTATTAGTATATATTCAGTAACTTTAATATTCATTACAATGGTCCATGATATTATTTATACTTATTTCCTAATACTTTTGTTAAGAATTAAGTTGAAGCAAAAACATTTGAATTCTCTTTGATTTGTAATGGTTCTTTAAGAACTGAGCAGAAAAATTCTCATATTCTTGTAAGAGAAAGTAGAAAGAGAAAAAGAGGAAGCAATGAAGGGAGGGAGAGAGATGGGAAGGAAGAAAGTAAAGAGAAGGAAGAAAGAAGAAAAAAGGAAGGAATTAGATAGAAAAGGAAGGGGAATATGAAAGAGGGAAGGAGAGAAAAAGAAAGGCAAGGAAAAAAGAAAAGAAAATGCCCCAAAGTCTTTTCTTCAGATGAGAGTATACATAATGAACAAATAAAACTCAAACTATTATTCATTCAATGAGAATTTGTTAAGCAATTTTGAGTAAACTTTATTCTAAATGATAGATGAATAGCTAGTGAAAATAAGCATATTATCTGCTTAACTAGGGTTTGAAGTCTTTATTATAAAACTACATATTCCACTCTAAGTGCATGTGCCTCCTTTGTGAGCTTTTCTTTTTGTTCTTACCTCACATATTTGGTGAGGAAGTCTAAGGAAAATTCAGGCAGCTTGCTTCCAGTACATTTCTGGGGAGAGCAGATGTCAGCCTACGGGGATAACTGTTCTGCTTTATTCCACATGGTGTCACTCTGTGCCTATCAAGGACACAATTATCTTCAGTTTAGTTTCTGATGACTTTCATTTCATCTTAGGTGGTGAAGCATTTCACTGATTTTTAATCACAAACACTGAAAAAAAAATTTAACTGTAAGATAGTGTGGTAAATAGTCTCAATTACCTCTGTCTTTCAAACTTTAAAACAAATAGTGTATTGTAACATTAGGAGTATTATTTTGTCACCAAGTCAGTGTACTAAAAAATATTTTCAAAACGTTTTTGCCACAACTTCATTACAAATATTCATACGTATATTATTGTGTTATACATTAAAGTTAGGAACCAATAAAAATCTTTTGATGGGGGAAAACAATAGGAAAAACTTGAAGAAAAATAATTTGTACACACACACACACACACACACACAAACACACATTTATGTATGGTTTCTAAAAGCCAACCTCAGTCACTGGCTAGTCTTCTTTAGACAAAGTATTTTTTAATAGCAATAAAATAGAATTTTTTTAGATAACAATACATTGGTCTTCAGATAGTCACTTGTCATTAGAGAGGAAGAATTAGACTTATTCTTGACATTGTCATTTGAAACCACAGAATAATCACAAGTGAGAAAATGTTGAGAAGCACTGAGAGGTATTCACATCTGGAAAATGGGACCATTTGGTCACAATGCTTAAGAAGACATTCAGGCAAAGAATGATTGATTGCCCCTTGAAGTTCTTACAGCTCTTTTTCACTGTAGGATTCTGTTTCAAAAATAAATACAATTATAGGAGAAGACACTTGCAGGGAAAGAAATAGAACAGGCGCAATACTACAAATATATTAAGTAACATAAGTTCAATAATAAAATAAAGGTCACTTGTAGGCCCATCACACATAGAAAGACATCATAAACATATTTTTAACATTTCTGATTATCTTTTTATTATCTTAGATAACTACAGAAGATATAAATTTATCTGTATTCTAAATGTATCTTAGTTTAGATAACACAGAAATATAACTTACATTCTTGACGTATGTTTTAAAAAGGGCTGAACCATTCATTATATGGGGTCCTTCAAATATAAGTTTAAATTTATTGCACATAATTAGAAATCTAATCCTTAATTACACTGGCCCCATTATCAAGTGCTTAGTTGACATACATGGTTCATGAATACTAAGTTGGATAGTTCAGATTAAAGACCATTTCAATCACCACAGAAAGTTCCCTCAGGCATTGTTCCAGGTTCCACTCCATACAATGGTGTGATATTATACATAATGCTTCATTTCCAAAATTTTCTGCTTAAAAATTTATTGAAGGGATTTTTCGTAAGATATATAATGTACATATATATAATAAATATATAATGTAATCTGGAGTTGGGTTAATTATCTTGTTAAGTGGATGTTACCAATATAAAAAAGTATAATCTCTAGGCCTGGGGATATAGCTCAGTTGGTACAGTGCTTGTTTTGCATGTACAAGGTCCTGGGTTCAATCCCCAGCACCTCCCCACAAAAAACAATCTCTAAATATTTTATGTATAACTGTATGCAGTTTCTGATTAGCTGATAGAAAAAAATAATTGAAATCTTGCCTGTATATTAGTATTTTTTGTCTCCAAAAATTTGTAAGCAATGCAGTTGTAAAATTATTTTTTTCTACTATAATATCTATGTCAGATGTTAACAACATGGTATGAAATTAATATGCAATTGCAGAGTATAATTTATAAAACCAAATTAAAGCTTAAATCTTCGAAGCACATTGTCACTCCAGCAAGTAATATGCAAGAGCACCTGAAATTATAGGTGCTTTAAAATTCTACTCAGATACAATAAAATTGGGAGCAGGACTTTTAATCTATTTTTATGATTATTTGATTGCATGATATAGATGACTTAAGAATATGTTTTTATTATAACTACTATAAATAGTGATATAGTCTTCCAATGGCATTTTTATATTTATGTATGTATCCATGTATGTGTTTAGGAGTTTTTCTTTCATATAAATTAGGTCACACTAAGGGCATTTTGCTGCACCATTATTTTCTTTTCACTCATTCATTTAGTACTTTGTTAAATAAACTTTGAATGAAAGTCTTCCATAGTTTGTGCTAATTATGATAATAAATAATGATACACATAGAGTTAATAGAGAAGATAGGACAACATGATCACTGAGCTAATAAAATGAATTACACAGAGATTAATGACAGCATATAAAAAGGTCACCTAATCCTGTCTTTCATTATGAGAAAAGTCTTCTTGGAGGATGTCATGACTAAGTTGATATTAAAAAAGAAGGGAGTTACCCAATATTAAGAAGAAAGGGGTAAAGACATTCTAGTTTTAAGAGATGAAATATTATATGAAATTAATAAAATTACAAAGAGGACATAGCATGTTAAAGAGCTCTTGAAAACGTGCAAAGAGGCTAACTTGTGAGAAGAGATTAAACATGAAGATGCTTAATTCCTTACTAAGTTTTACCATGAGAGAGATAAAAAGTCACTGAAGGCTTGGGAGGCTTTGGGCATTTATGTGACATCATCAGATATTTGCTTTCTAGAAAGATCAATTGATTGGGCTGCAGTTTGAATGGATTTGAAACTAGCAAAATTGCAGAAAAGACACATTTAGGAAGCAAAGGAAGGAAGAGAGGATGGAAAGTAGGCAAATTTGTGGCAAACTCAAAGAGTAAGAGATAAACAGAAAGGATTGACCTGTCACCCAGGGATCTTTGTGGAGAACAGGTGAGGTGTTGTATCATCCACTAAATGCATAACAAATGTAGTCTTCCTTTACTCTAACTAATCAGCCAGTATCATCGTAATGCTACCCTCTCTCACTCTGATTAGTCAGAATCTAGGCTGCAAATATCTTTAAATCACATTCTCTTCTTAAATGTTATAATGAAAGAAAAAAATGGAGGAGAAGCAGAACAGAGAGACTGAGGGAGGAAAACAGAACAGAAAGTAATAGTATCAAGAAGACAATAAAATCAAAATATTTTGTTTCTCACAAATCTGATTTTTAATCTCATTGCTACTATTTGAAGGCATACAGATATATAAATTTTGACAAGTTTCTTACTATCTCTAAACTCATACCCTTCATTTGTAAAATGTAGTTTCATAGATATTTTACTAACTAGTGTGATAATAGATGCAAGGTACTGGCATAGAATAGACAACCTACCTATTGAGAAGATATATATACATACACACATATATATATCATATATACACACACACATTTTTTAAAAGAAATTATTTCTCAAGGTCTCTTCAGGGTGTATTTATTCTCTTTTATTCTCTATTTTAGGTCTGGCAATGTCAAACTTTAAATAATCAAGAACATAGGCCAAGATGCTGGATAGAAGGGGTGTGTGTGTGTGTGTGTGTGTGTGTGCACGTGCACGCGCCTGTATGTTTGAAAGCATCAGAAAACTGCTAAGTGAACATTTGGAGGCTCCTAGGAACAAATTTTTGTATTTCCATTGAGAATGCAAGCCCTATATGCCGAGATGTTTTTCCTTAAACATGTTTTTGATCTTTTTTTATGAGGCTGCTGAAAGACTGAGAAACTGGCAGAGCTTTCAAAACATCATGTAGAGCTAACAGGACAAAAATTGGAGATCAGGGTTCACAAAAGAAAAGGAAATAGTTAGTACCCAGGCATTTAGCTGGGGACCCTCCAAGGACCATATGCAAATAATCAGGGTTAGTCAGGAATAGAGTAACTCTTAAAAATTCAGAAGTCCTCATATGGATCAGCCCTGATTAGCACCAAAATAATCTGCACCTATCTTAACTGCTTGTCAAATAGTAAGTTGTCTATGGAAAAAGACTATATACATACTATTGTTTCTTCATACACAATGTCCATAATTCAATCATACTAGGACATCACTTCACGTGATTGAAAGCCAAGAGAAACAATAGATAATAGAAAAAAAACTAAAAAAGAAACACAGGAAGTCAATATGTTAGAATTTATTTTACAGAACCTTAAAATAACTGTGATGAAAATTTCAAAGAAATTAAATGTTGCATTAGAGAAATGTAGAAAACTAGAAGAATAAAAGTATACCAAGAAAGTATAAAAAGAATCAAATTTTTGAACATTCAAAAATGCCATAATTGAAATTAATATTCCATTGCATGTGTTTAATATAAAATTAGATATTGCTAAAAAAAAAGATTAGGAAACTTGAAAATAG
>CM053410.1:35624325-35646518 GCA_028644305.1 Xerus rutilus | reverse complement strand
CCTTTGTGCCTTTCCCATTTACATACAATGCTATAGCACAGAGCTAGCTCCCTACAATGTATGTGTCTTAAGAAGAATGAGGTTTTAATAAAATGAATTTATTAAAGTAAAACTCTTACTTTAGAATACTTTCCAAATTATCAGTAATTAGAGCAAAATAAAAAATCCAATGGAGTTTTTTATTCCATTTTATTTTCTAAAAATGGCAAAATATTTGAATAGCTGGAAAGAGCAAGTTGCATGAAAAATATAAACCTAAGAAAACAAAAGATAACTAGCAGAATAATGGTATATAGAATAAAATATAATAGAGATGAATTTGAGTCTAAGTCATTTTAGAGTTTTCATTTTGTATAGAGACATTCAAAACCATACTACCAACAAGAGATTGAATTTGGAGATTATGGTTCCCCACCCCATGTTGGTGTTGATGATATTATTGAATGATAATATCAGAGAAGAGAAAATCATTAGTATTGCTTTCTGTCCTAATTGTCTTAACATAGACACATGGTGACTAAAACTCATATCAATTGATATTTTCCACTAAAATAAAATAAGAATAGCAGTATTTTGTTGCAAATATGTACTAGTGACCTTCCTTCCTAAATGAGCTATTTATGCCTAAATTAAATGAAACAATCAAATTCTCTCTTTAAAAATGACAAGTTAAATTTACAATTAAACATCTGCTGTTAGATCAGGATTTGCTGAAGCTTTTGAGGTGGTATATTTTCATGTTATAGGGAGTTAATATACCCATAATGACAATGTCATATGACTCATTCCTGTTTTTCCTACTTTTTTTCTAAAGATGAAGATTTTAAGCTGTTTTTTATTAGTCTCCAACTAAAGTTTAGATAGGCCAGAAGATCCATTTCTGAGAATAGTACTCTTACCTGTGCCTTAAAGTAAAAAAAAAAAAAAAAAAATCAAGTATTAATTCTCCATTTGTATGTGTGTGTGATCTTAATAGTGTAAATACAAAGTACTAAAATCACTTGATAATCAACAAAGCTTCTGGGTTTAGTGACTTTTTATTTGGACCAAGTGTAAGAATGACAAGGGCACTAGTTTCTAATAAATATACATAGACAAACAGCATGTTTTTATTTTTAATTAATTTATAGAACTGAGTGAAAATTTGTTCACTTTGTGTTGGTAACAATTTCAGTTCCTCAAGAAAATGAAAACTATATAATTCACATTTAACACACAGTGATTTTAACACCAGTATTCTTGTTGCTAAAATGCTCTGTGAACCAGTGATGTTCACTCCTGAGTAACATCACCCTTTGAGATTTGGATATGATTGGGAACTTTTCCTCAGAAAAATGCAGTTTTACAGGTACATAGTAACTGTGGCAATATTCTTTCAGGAGTTTCCTTGGTCTCTCTATGACTCCTCAAACAAAAATGTAAAAGAATTTGACAACTTGTCCATCTGGGAGAAAATAAATGCCATAATGAGGTATGACCAATTTGTCATGGGATTTTTCCTGGTGCTTCTTTACGATTCTCTCTTTTACATCATTTAAAATGACATCATCATTCTTTTAGTTTGAAATTCAATCCATGAAATCTTCTTTCCCTTAAAAAAATAAAGTCCCCAAGGGGTAATAGTCAGTCATGTAGGCAGATATGTCGTAGCCACATAAGGACCATTTTCTAGTCACTAAACTATCTTCTCAAAACAATTGTTCATAGGGAGTTTCCTGCAGGCATTGTACCACTCTTGTTAGTAACTGTTTTCTATCTGTGCTTCTTGCTCTGCAGACTGCTTCTTAGTACTTAGACATAAACTATTTCTCTGTTTAGGACATTGCTTAAAATTCATAGATTTAAAAAATTTTAAAGATAAGCAATAACATGCAGGGATGAGCATGACTATGATTGGAACACAACTTCTTCCAACTTATCTCAGTAGTTAAAATCCTCAAGATCTGTTTTAATTCCACATAGATGCAGGCTTGACAACAAGTACACAAAGCCCAGGGCTTGGTGAAAGCCATGAATGGGGGCCAGTGGTTTTCCAAGATGCCTTTTGCCACTTACTAGAGCTGGATGTCTTTTGACCTTGAAATGATCATATCAGGCTTCATGGAAGTCACTAAAGGTATCACTTTCTACCCCTCCTCACAAGAAAGCCATCAATTGTTCATTGAGCAGATCAAAACTTTCAGAAATAATAATTGTGGCTCCCCTTCTGAATCTCTGCATCAAATACAGCTTTTTCACAAAGAAACACTGATACTAGCTCTTATATGTGAGGAAAAGGGCTTTTTGTCCTATGCATTTCAGCAACTATAAGTTGTCAACTCTAGAGATCACCAAAAAGAAAAATTGGAGAAAGAATAAAGAAAGAATTTTTCAAGCCTTTGTCAGACATCTAAAATACTATGATTTGGATAATTTAAATGTCTGAAAAGATTTGGGGCAATTCATCCTTAATTCCTAGGGCTAATCTACTCAGAAACCAAAGTCATTAAAAGTTTCATTCCTTTATAGATTACTTGATAGCTGACAAATAGTAACTAAAGAAATGTGGGTCTTCAGGAACTACTATAGTGTCAAAACCAGAAACTATGTCTAGACTAATGTGGTTCTTTTAAAATAACGAACTTAAACTAAAAATGTATTATGTAATCAATATGGTGGAAATCACTGATGAAGATAAGCTTATGGATGTGCTCATATTTCAGATAGTAATAATTTGTAATGAAAACATAAGTATTGGCAAATTCATTTGGATTATTTTTCTCAGATCAATATGCAAAGATAAGAATGGTCCCTTAAAAAGCTAAATGTAACAGAGAAAACACAGATTTGCTTAGAGATAAATTTATGATACTAAAAATGAAAGTTAAGGTTCTTATCTGACTATTGTACCTCTTGCCAAGTTGTTTATAATACTGTAATATATAAAGCCCAACAATGAAATTTTAAAACCACTTCAAGTTTTTCTTTTAAATATTAGAAATATGAACTTAAACATAAATTTTCCTGAATTTTCTGGGCCTTTATTTTAAATAATTACATAAATATGGCAGATGTTCATCATGATTCTTCAGCCAAATAATGCAGAATTATATATAGGGGCTCATTTTACCTTTTTAAAAACAATTCTGCTTTTATTTTTGAAATGATATGGCCTACTCTACTGACATTTAAACATAGGGATTACATTGCAACTTTAAACTATCTAAAGATAAATTCCTTGTATATTTTTATAGGAAACTTTATAGATCCCTATTTTCTTTGCCTGAATTTTGAAGGATGTTAAAAAATGAGACAACCTTATAAAAAATTGGTAGCTCCTTTATGTCAGCAAAAAATCTGATGTTATATTTTATTACATAGTAAATGAAATAATTTTGTACTGTATCAAATGTGTTTCCAAATGGGAAGCCAAAACTTACATAAACTCTGTTTTGTCAAGAAATTTTCTGCCATGGTTTTCACTGAAGGCCTCAGATGGAGAGGGAAAGTGCATCTTTACATCCAGCTTTCTTGGCAACAGAAGAAAGTGCTATATTGTTCTTCACACAAACCATCCCCATTAGAGCTCAAGATGTTCTTTTCCTTCTAATCCTCATTTGTACCCCTTAGCTATTTGTTTAGAATTAAATTAACTGCAATTTGGAAAATGTGGATGAAAGGTAGTGCATTGAGTAGATATCACTTGTTTCCTGAATGGTGCCTGTTCGGCCTCTTTCACGGCCATTCATTGTGCTTGAAAGAGTGTAGTGTGTGAATTGTTGGACTGTCACTCCACAGAGAAGTCTGGCAGACAGTATTACCATGGAAACAGCAGGAAAAAGACAATTAACAGAATGGTTCTGAGCTTTTCTTCCTATTTTTTTTCTACTCTTTGGTTTTAGGGGAGGATATTACCCCTTTAAAATACACACTCATACATACACACATATGCACATGAACACATGAAAAAAACAACATTTTGACTTCTACTCACTAAATCAGATTCTTCTATGGATGGCCTCAGTGAATCCAAACAAAATCATACTTCTATTATAAAATATTTATAAATGGTTCTCTCAAATTATTCCTCTCTTCCCCCTCCAGTTTTTGTTCCTTTCAGACACTAAAAGAATTCTTTGGAAATATCCTTAGGTAAACGACTGTTAATGAGCAGAGCCTGTGATTTTAACCCTGGCACATTCATTGGACTTTTAATTAGTCCCTCTTACCATCATTCCTATGACAGAAACACAATGTGGACCTAAGAGCTTAACCAAAAAGGAGCCTCTCTTTAGATTTCTCAACTTTAGTTTGAGTTGAAACTTCAGGAAAATCTGGTTATTCATGGCTACTATGGCTAGAATTTGTGACTGAAGGGTTAACATGAGCATAATGGGAAAATGATGTCACCATTAGGACTAAAAATGCATTGCAATCCAAACTTTGTCAGACTTTGATTTTCTTTTTAAAAGACCATTTATAAATAAAGGAAATGATTGTACATTATATGCATCATAATTAAAGGAAAATATGAGTGGAAGACCCTTTGAGCCTATGTGTCAAATATTCCATTGAAAAGAAAAATGTGCAAGGAGATAGTTGGGAGTGAAAAATCAAATTTTCTTTGCAGTTAGATTTTAAAATTTTTTTTCCTAAGCTTTAGGGAAAAAAATGCATTTCTGTAGGAGGCCTAAGTCCAGCAGTGACCTTAAATTTGCTCTGAATTTAGTATAGATAAAAAAGAAAAGTTTTCTACAAAAATGAAATGTTGTAGTAACTTTTATTTTATAAACTACTAATTGGCATCCCTGAATTCCTAGGCAAGCCTCTGGAAATTATTAAAATTTCCCATTCAGTAAAGGCGTAACCAGTATGTATACGTTCTTTAACTTTTGCCAATATTCTTACCTCCGCTCAGAATTTTGTTCTCGTTTTCAGTTGTTTCTCTATATGTGGAAAATATTTATTGTAACAAGTGTTCTTTAACATAAAATTCCAGGAAAGATTTTTCAGGCAAGTAAATTTTTGTTTTTCCCAGTTTTAGAATATGTGTGAACTAAAAGGACCTATTGATTCTGTTAAAATCAGATTATATTTTAACTAGGCTGGACAGATAATTGTCTTTATGAAATAACACAAACACATATCCTTAGAAAATTGGAAGATGTTCTCCGCTTAGACATTTCAATATTGAAGGATATTAAACATTTGTTAATGTTTAAATAACAAATTAATGAATTAATTGAACATTTGTTCAATATTGAAAGTATTAAACATTTGTGAAGAAAAAATTAGCATATTAGGCAGTATTTTAGAAAAAAAGTTACATGAAACTTTTTAAAGTATGTATAGCTTTGAAATACAGTTAAGCAAACTTGGGAATTTTTATAAGAGGGAGTCACAAACCTGTGAAGGATTTTAAAATTTTCTAATCCTGTATAGCTCTATATATTAACTATATTTATATATTATTATTTAATAATATTATAATAATATTTATATATTGTTAATGTATATACTATATATATTAACTATATCTATATATTAACTATATTTAACTTATTATAAATTGTCTTTGAGATGGACACAAATCCCCCATGGAAGTACTCATGAAGCATATGAGAAGATATTTATTTCTAATTTATCATATAGGAATCTAAAGTGAAGAAGTTGAAACCTAATACCCTAAAATGAAAAAAAAAGAAAAGAATAGGTTCACCTAGTCACTATTATGATATATATTTTATCAGTAAAAACTTATATAACATCAATTATGTACCAGATACTTTTCAGATGATGAATCTTGGTGATGGCCAATAAACAAGTGTGAGATTTAGGAGATTCACTAAGATATCAGCTTCATCACCATACTGTCAATTATCCTAAGGAATGGCAAGGTAATGAGGATAAAAACTTGGTTTTGCTCACTACTCTGTTGACTACACCAAAGTCCAACATAGAATCTTCAATTAAAGACATACACACTTAGTAAACAAATCTCCCATGTCATTACTGTAGAGTGAAGAATTCTGACTCATCCCCATATAATTTGTACAAAGTTGTTTAAGTTATTAATTTACACATCTGTACAACATACATTTCCAAGATTTTCCCCATCTCCTTATGTTTCTTGAGCATTTTATAATAATATGTATAGCCAGTACAGTACAACAATTAATTATAACTTGGATTGCCATTTATGTACAGAAAATATAGTTAAATATAGTTAAAATAAAACATGTCAATCTCATTTCCTCTTGAACTTTTCTTGTTTTCCATTTTACTGATAATCTTACATTTCACTATATTACTGTATGTTATGCTTTAGATATAAGATGTCCTCAGAAGCTCATGTGTGAGAAAAATGTATGGATGTTAAAATGTAAAATTATTAGATTACAAGATTTTTAATCTAATTAGTTGATTCATTCTGCAATAAAGATGAACTGAGTGGTAACTATAGTAAGATAGGATGTGGCTAGAGGAAGGTAGGACACTTGGAGAATGCCTTTGAGGCATGTATTTTATCCCTGGTAAGCGAAGTGCGCTCTCCCTGTCCATCTTCCCCTGCCCTTCCTAGTTCCCATGTCCTAAGCTGTTTTCTTCCACCATACCCTTCTGCCATGGTGTTTGGCCTCATCTTCAGGCCCAGATATATGGAGTTAGCCAACCATAGACTGAATCTCTAAAAACATGAGCCAAAATAAAATTTTCCTCCTGTACATTGTTCTTCATGAGTATTTTGGTAACAGTGACAAAAATGCTAACTAAAACACTGTATGAATACCTTTATACTTTTTGGAAAAGCAAAATGCTGAAGAGATGAGAAGGAAGTTGAGGAATAGAGGATACATGAAAGAATGAAAGAAGATTTAAAAAAGAAAGAATAAAATATATAATACTTACTCCATAATTGAGCTTCTAGGCTTAGAAGAAATTCTATCATCAAAACAAAGTCTTCTTTTATAAGCTTGATTATATGATAGTTTGCTTATAAATCAAGTTTCTCCATAGATACTAGAGTGAATTAATCTGTTTCCTGAAATAATGAGTTTCTAAGTGATGAGAAAGTTCCAATTACATATGAGCAATTAACCTGTTACAAAGGAATTAGAAAATATGGAGATATTATAGAAATAAAAATAAAAAAATCAAGTGAACAATTTATGTGGCAGAAAATAAGATGAAAATACTTCACCAATGTAGATGTCCAAAGAACAATTATAAACTAATGAACCACAGTTTCACTGACCTGATTTGGTAAAAGAAGTCAGCATCCTAACAGTCATTTTCAGAATATTGTAACCAAGATATTCTCCACCCCCAATTGTACTTAAGTGGCTATGCAGCAAATTCTGAATTTCCATTATAACTTTCTGGTGCCCTATATTTTTGTTTTATTTTTATGTGTTCTTTTTAGTTATACATGATACTAGAATCTATTTTGATATATTTATATAAACATGGAATATATCTTATTCCAACTAGAATTCCAGTTGAAAGTACATTGTTGAGATTCACCGTGTGTATGCAAAAATATACACAGGAAAATTATGTCAGAATCATTTCACTGCATTTTATATTCCTATCCCCCTACTTTCCTTCATTCTCCTTTGTCTAATCTACTGAACTTCTATTTTTCCTCTCCTCTCCGTATCATAGAACAGTCAACATTTGTTTTTTGGGGATTGGCTTATTTTGCTTAGCATGATACTCCCCAGATCCATCGATTTTCTGGCAAATAGCATAAAGTCATTCTTTTTTATGACTGGGTAACATTCCATTGTATACATTACACCACATTTTCTTCATCCATTCTTCTGTTGCAGGGAACCTAGGTTGTTCAATAGCTTAGCTATCGTGAACTGAGCTATTATAAACACTGATGTGGCTGTGTCATTATATTATTTCTGTTTTTAAGTCCTTTGGGTATATACCAAGGAGTGGGATAATTGAATCAAATGGTGGATCCATTCTAAGTTTTCTAAGGAATATCCATTCTACTTCCAGGGTGGCTGCACCAATTTGCAGTTCCACCAGAAATGTATGAGTATATCATTTCCCCCTCATCCTCACCAACATTTATTGATACTTACGTTTTTTTTTGTTGTTGTTGTTTTATTTTGTTTTGGTACTGAGGATTGAACTCAGGGTTACAGAACCGCTGAGCCACATCCCCAGCCCTATTTTGTGTTTTTGTATGTAGAGACAGGATCTCACTGAGTTGCTCAGTGCCTCGCCCTTGCTAAGGCTAGCTTTGAACTCACAATTCTCCTGTCTCAGCTTCCCAAAGTGCTAGGATTATAGGCATGTGCCACCATGCCCAGATGATACTTGTGTTCTTGATTGTTGCTGTTCTGATTGGAGTATGATGAAATCTCAGTGTAGTTACATTGCATTTCTCTAATTTCTAGAAATGTTGAACATTTTCCATATATCTGTTGACCATTCATATTTCTTTTGTGAAGTGTCTGTTCAGTTCCTTTGCCCATTTATTAATTGGGTTATTTGTGGTTTTTTTGGTTTTAAGTCTTTTGAGTTTTTTATATAGTCTGTAAATTAATGCTCTACCTGAGTTCGAAGAGGCAAAGACTTCGCTCCCATTCTGTGTTCTCTCTCTTCCCATTCTTGATTGTTTCCTTTGCTGTTAAGAAGCTTTTTAATTTGATAAAATCCCATTTATTCTTTATTTTACTTCTTGCACTGTAGGAGTCTTGGTGAAGAAGCCAATTCTTAAATTGACATGATGGAGTGTTGGATTTATATTGTCTTATAGTAGATGTAGGGTTTCTGATCTAATATCTAGGTCTTTGAATTGAGTTTTCTGCAGGGTGATAGGAGTTCAGTTTCATTTTGCTACATATGGATTTCCAGTTTTCCCAGCACCATTTGCTGAAAAAGCTCTTTTCTCCAATGTATATTGATGGCACCTTTGTTTAGTATGAGATAACTGTATTTTTCTGGGTTTCTCCCAGTGTCTTCCATTTTGTTCCATTGGTCTTTGTTTCTGTTTTGTTAGTGATACCATGCTGCTATTTTACCATAGTTCTGTAGTATAATTTAAGGTATGGTATTGTGATGCCTACTGCTTCATTTTTCTCACTAAGGATATCTTTGGCTATTCTGGGCCTCTTATTTTTTTCAAATGAATTTCATGATTTTTCTTTCTATTTCTATGAAGAACATTATTGGAATTTTAATAGAAATTTCATTAAATCTGTAAAGCAATTTTGGTAGTATGGCCATTTTGGCAATATGAATTCTGCCTATCTGAGAACATGGTAGATCTTTCCATTTTCTAAGGTCTTTGTCAATTTCTTTCTTTAGCATTCTGTAGTTTTTATTGTAGAGGTCTTTTGCCTCCTTTGTTAGATTGATTCCTGGTTTTTTTTTTTAAGGCTATTTTGAATGGAATGATTTTCCTAATTTCTCTTTTCACTTTATTGGTATATAGGAATAAAATTGATTTGTAGGTGTTAATTTTATATCCTTCAACTCTATTAAATTTATTTATGAGTTATAGTAGTTTTCTGGTGGAGATTTTTTTGAGTCTTCTAAAGTTAGAATCAAATAGAGATTATTTGAACTGTCATTTTCCTATTTGTATCCATTTAATTTTCTTCTTTGACCTAATTGCTCTGGCTAGAATTTCAAAGACAGTATTGAATGGAAATGATGAAACTGGACATCCTTGTCTTATTCAGGTTTTTAGAGAGTATGCTTTCAATTTTCCTCCATTTAGAATGATGTTGGCCTTGGGATTAACATGTATAGTTTTTATAATGTTGAGGTTATGTTGCTACTCTCCCTAGTTTTTCTAGTGTTTTGAACATGAATGGAAGATGTATCTTGTCAAATTCTTTTTCTGCAAATATTGAGATAATCATGTGATTCTTGTATTTATGTCAATTGATGTGGTGAATTACATTTATTGATTTCTGTATGTTGAACTAACCTTGCATCCCTGGGATAAACCCCAATTGATTATGGTACAGTATCTTTTTAATGCTTTGTATGCAATTTGCCAGTATTTTATTAAGAATTTTTTGCATCTATGTTAGTCAGGTATATTGGTCTGATATTTTCCTTTCTTGATATGTCTTTGTCTGGTTTAGGTATCAGGGTGATATTAGCATCATATAATATGTTTGGAATGGTTCCCTCCTTTCCTATTTCATAGAATAATTTGAGGAGGATTTGTGTTAGTTCTTTCAAGGTCTGGTAGAACTCAGCTGAGAATCCATCCTGTTCTGGGATTTTATCGGTTGACAGGCTTTTTGTGGCATCTTCAATTTCATTGCTTAAAACTGATCTATGTAAAAAGTTTTCTATGTCCTACTAGTTCAATTTGGGTAGGTCATATGTCTCTAGAAATTTGTTGATGTCTTGAAGATTTTCTATTTTATTGGAGTATAAATGTCCAAAATAGTTTCTGAATATTCTCTGTATTTCAGTAGTGTCCATGTTGACATTTTTTATGACAAATTTTAGAAATTTGAATTTTTTCCTTCTTTCTCTTGGTTAGCATGTTTAACCCATTTCATTTATTTTTTTCTAAGAATTTATTTTTGGTTTCATAGAATTTTTTAATTTTTTTGTTTGTTTGATTGGTTTCTTTCAATTTCATTAATTTCTGCTCTGATTTTAATTATTTCCTGTCTTCTACTGCATTTGATATTGATATGGTCTTCTTTTTCCAAGATCTTGAGATGTAATTTTAGGTTATTTATTTGGTGGTTTTATATTCTTTTAATAAATGAGCTCAGTGCAATGAACCCTCCTGTTAGAAACAATTTTATAGTGTCCTACAGATTTTGATATATCACTGTTCTCATTTACCTCTAAGTATTTTTTTATTTCATCTCTAATTTATTCTGCTATCCATTGATAATTTGGTAATGCATTATTTATTTTCTTTGGTGTTAGAGTAGCTTCTATTTTTTATTATATTTTTGATTTCTAATTTAATTCCATTATGATCTGATAGAGTGTGAGGTATTATCTCTAAGTGTTGGTGGTGGCCTAAGATGTAATCTATTTTAGAAAAGGCTCCATGTGCTGCTGAGAAAAGAAGTATATTCAGTCACTGATGAATAAAATATTATATATATATGTTAAGTCTAAATTATTAATTATATGTTTTGATTCTATTGCTTCTTTGTTTAGTTTTTGTTTGGATGATTTATCCAGCAATGAGAAAGGTGTGTCAAAGTCATCCAATATTTTTGTGTTGTCATCTATTTGATTCTTGAAATTGAGAAGGGTTTGTTTGATGTACGTGATGCTCCATTGTTTGGGGCATAAATATTTATGATTTTTTTTGATGTATAATTCCCTTAATCAGTATGAGATGACCTTCTTTGTCCCTTCTGATTAACTTTGGTTTGAGGTCCACTTTATCTGATATGAGGATAGAAAACCCTGCTTATTTGTGAATGTGAATTATATGGTTTTTTTTTCCCATTGCTTTATTTTTAGTCTTCATGTCTTTGCTTATGAAGTGAGTCTCCTGGAGACATCATTTTGTTGGGTCTTGTTTTTTAATTAAATCTACCAGTCTGTGTCTTTTGATTGATGACTTTAGGCCATTTACATTTAATATTATTATTGAGAAATAATTATTATTCCCTGCCATTTTGTGTTATCTCTGTTTTTTAATTTGAATTAGTTTCTCCTTTGATTGAATATTTTTCTAGTGCATTCCTCCCTTTGCAGGTTTTCAAATTTTCATTTTTTCCTCATTAAAAATTTTATTTAGTATGTTTTGTAGTGCAAGTTTCTAGTTCTGAATTATGTTAACTTTTGTTTTTTGTGGAAGTTTTTTTTTTGTCACCAAATTTGAAGCTTAATTTTGCTGGGTATGGTATTCTTGGTTGGGATCCATTTTCTTTCAGGATTTGGTATATATTACTCCAAGACCTCCTAGCTTTTAGAGTCTGGGTTGAGAAATCAGCTAAAATCTGGATTTTTTTCCCCTATGAATGTAACCTACTGTTTTTCTCTAGCAGCCTTTAAAAATGTATCTTTATTCTGTATGTTGGGTGTTTTCATAATGATGTGCCTTTGCATAGGTCTGTTGTAATTTTGTATATTTGGAGTCTTGTATGCATCCTGTGTTTAATTTTCCATTTCATTCTTAAGTTATGGAAAACTTTCTGATATTATTTTATTGAAAATATTGTGTATTCCTTTGGTTTGTATCTCTGAGCCATCATCTTTCCTGATAAATCTAAATTTGGTCTTTTTATCTTATCCCATATTTCTGAACATTCTGTTTGTGTTCCCTTAACATCTTTTATCCATGGTCAACTCTATTTTCCTGATTATATATTTTGTTTTGGTTGCCTGAAACTCTGTCTTCTAAGTGATCTAGTCTGCTGGAGATGTTTTTCATTGAATTTTAAATTTTTATTTTATTGATTTCTTCATTTTGAGGCTTTCTGTTTGATTCTTTTTCAGAATCTCTTTTCCAGAATCTCTATCTCTTTATTGAAGTGATTTTTCACTTCTATATTTTCTCTCTAATTTCACTTTTTATATCATCTTTTACTGTTTAGATCAGTTGAACTATAAACTTTCAAATTCCTTCTCTGATATTTCCTACACTCTGGTATCAATGGATTCTCTTTTTGAGGGGAGGTTACTGGGGATTGAACTTAGGGGCATTCAATCACTGAGCCACATGCTCAGCCTTATTTTGTATTTTATCTAGAGACAGGGTCTCACTGTGTGGCTTAGCACCTCACTGTTGCTTTGTGACTTTGAACTCACAATCCTCCTGCTTCAGCCTCCTGAGCTGCTGGAATTACAGGAATGTACTATTGCACCCAGCTCCATGGATCCTCTTATTGTGATATTTGGGTTTATTTGGGATCTTTTGTTTCCTTTTTTTTTAATATGGTGTGTCTGCCCATTTGTTAGTACGAATCTGAGGCAGCAGAGCTTCTACCCTATGAACTTATAATAATCCTGAAGGTTTTTAGTACCTCATGGTTTAGAGGTAGACAAATAGTAATGACAACCAGTGCAAACAATATGCAGCATTAAACTAAATATTCAGTTCCTATTATGACATCTATACTGTTAATGGGCACAATAAATCAAAATGTTATGGTAAGGAATTTTGAACAGTAAGAAAAGCAAGTTTGTAAAAGGTTTTTCTATTTTAAGTGTTGAACAAGGAGAGTGCAGAAGAGATGTAGGATGTAAAGATTTTGAAGGAGGTAGAGAGAAGTTAAAAGTAAAACATAAAGGGAAAGTGAAAGAACAATAGAAATTGAGTGTTAGCAAAAGAAAAGAGAGGAAGAGAATCAAGAGAAATAGGTGAAAATCAATATGAAATCAAACCAAAATATACTAATCAAACACTTTAGCCCTCAAAAGACAGCCATTAAAAATAACTACCTTCCAAAAATGCCAGAAATTGGAAAAGTGAGACAAATATGTATATGTGTCAATGTTTGTGAACAATTTATCATTCAAATATTAAAAGAAATACTGAGAAAGAAAAAAGGGGGGAAAGTTTTTGATGGAAAATTAAGGAATTTTTTCCATTGTGATGATCAAAAATTGTCAATGACAAAATGGGTTGTCTGTTCCCATGTGTATTTTCTTCATTTTTTCTTGAGGTGTGTATTGAACACAAAGGTAGTAGCCACAGGCTGTCAATTCCTTCTTTTTTTTGTTATTGTCAAGTTGCCAATTGGAGTTCAAAAATTTCCAGTTTGCCTTCTCAGCAGTATGCAGTGTGTAGGTTTGGAGAGTGTTATCTGCTCCATTCTCAGGGTGGGATCACTATATAATTCTCTGAGAGGAGCTCCTGAAGGTATGGTTCAGGTCAAGTTAGTCCCTGGTGCTTTGGTGAATTGCCATTGGCCTGAATATTTTAGATCAGCACACCTCAAGAGCCCAGCAGTTGCTGATCAATGCTGGGAGTCAGCACCCCAGGAGTCTCTGGGTTCTGTTCATGGAGCAAAGAATCTAACCCTTCTTTCTCTCTGCCACACATAGGTCCCATCTTTCCTGGCCTCCTGGACTCTGTCTCTAAGCACACACTCACTCCCACCTCCCTTACCAAATTTCCAGCCTGCCCTAGGTGCCAACAACCTGACTCAAAGGGTGAGAGGAATCTGAGTTCTCTCAGGTCTGAATGCCCATATTTCCCTGGGTAATACAGGCTCAGCATGTGAATTTATCATGGTTTTCTAATTGCACTTTAAGTCATGTGGTGGGCCTCTGCCCAGTCTGGTTGTGGGACTCAGCTCAGATTACACAGATCTGGGCACCAGGTTTTCATTCCACAGCCACCAGTGATGGCAGTGTGGTGGGAAAAACGGTGTCTGCCTTGGCTTTCCGCTTACAACTGGAAGGGACACAGGCTGTGTCTTTCCCAAAAAAAGGTTATAGTGTTGCTCACCAACTAGACCAGTAGGACAGTTTCATTGATCTCTGATTTCTCTGTATCAAAACATGCCACAGTGCCACCTGAAGTGCGGGTTTTCTTAGTTCCTCTCTTTGATTTGCCCATGGTGGATCTGTTCTGGTGTCTGCTGGTGCTGGCAATGGATTTGAATCTTTTATTATATTCAAACTTCTGAGACCCTAAGCTATTCTGAGAGTCCAGTATTAAATCCCAATAATATTCATCTTTTCATTCAACTCAAGAGAGAGAAGCTGTTTTTCTAATTTCCTGGACTTACACCACAGAGCAATTTGGAAAGCAACCTCCTCTACTCTGCTATCTTTTCCCTCTTAAGAGATTAGTGAAAGTGATTTGCACTTTTTTCTGCTTGTACTCTAGAAATTGATTCTGGATGATTGATAGATTCTACTATTATCAATTTAGTTTTTCCTCATTGCTATTGTTTCTTCCTCATACAAATGTCTGCACATCAATATTTGCATATATATGTAGACATATATATGTATGTATGTATGTATGTATGTGTGTGTATATATATGTATATATTTTATTTTGTCTACTTGGAAAATTACAAAGATTCAAGAATAACAAAGATCACTCATAGGTCCATCACACACAGAAAATTATTATAAACAATTTATCTTTTGCATTTCTGATTATCTTTTTATTGATTACCTTAGATAACTACAAAACATATGAAATAGTCTATATTACAAATAAATCTTCATTTAGATAACACAGAAGTATATTCTAGACCTATTTCAAAAAGGGTTGGGCCATTAGTTATATATAGTTCTTTAAATATAAATTTAAATTAATTACATATAATTAGAAATCTGATCATTTGCACTGGCCCCATTGCCAAGTGCTTAGTTGTCACACATAGTTAATAACTACCATATTGCACAGTTCAGGTCAAAGACCATTTCAATCACCACATAACGTCCCCTTGGGCACATTTGTTCCAGGTTCCATTCTATCTATGGTGTCATATTATGCATAATGCTTTGCTTTCAAATTTTTCCACTTAAAAGTTTATTGAAGGATTTTTTCATAACATATAGATGTATATGTATGTATATTCATAATATATGCACATACCTTTACATGTTCATCTGTATCATTAGGTGATCTCGAGTTGTGTTAATTATCATAAGTGAATTTTGCCAAACATTAAACTTTCATGCTTGCTATTGAAAACAAAATTTGTCATAAATATATTTTAGAAATATTCTTGCATGCAGGAATTCAACTCTGACTTTTAAGTAGAACAATAAGGCAGATACAGTATAGTCATGTGAGCACACAGCAATTACTGAATACCACACATTCTGTGTTAAAGTTCTTCTATGATATGTTTTATTTTAGACTTAGATAGTAGTTTACAATTTTTTTGTAATGGTTTACTAATTTAAATATTTTATACACACTTAATTAAAAATAAATATTTTACTTCTGCTAAATATCCAGAGAATTATATAGTTCTCTGTTTCTGAATTGATCAAAAATTGAGAAACCTATTATCCAACCTTTATTCAGTTCTAACTCCTACATATTGTGCAGTGCAGTATTTCTTATTTAGATGCCTTAGATAAAAATAAGATAAAATCTTAATTAAATTCTATCTATTCTAGTGTATTACTACCCTTAGAGGTTAACCATTCAAGATTTCCTTCCATTTCCTTCAATCTTCTCAGCTGAAGTTATGCATACATTCACTCTTTTGAACTATTTAATTTGCATTATTAATCAAGGTAATTTATGTTTTCACTAAACTCATTTGTTTTTTCTTAAGCTGTCCTTGCAATTTAAAACTCTTATATTCAAATATCCTTGTTCCTTATTTTAACCTCTCAGTGTCTAATTCCATTAGGAGTTTAAAAAAAATTTTATTAATTTCATTGTAAATCACTTCATAAGCTTTATAATTCACAATGCTATGTTTAATTTTCAAAGAGAAGGAGAATAAAGTCAAAATGTTCTCATGCAGGCATTTCAGAACCTTGATAAATTAAATTAGCTTTTTTTTTTTTTTTTTAGAAGTAACTATCTCAAGATGATGAAAAAAGTTCTCCAGAAAACCATAGAACATAATTAATGGTTTTGGAAGGAGAAGTCACACCTTTAAAAACTGAGACCTGGAAATTAAAATCTCCACTTGGTTCAAGTGTATTTTAAGTACAAGAAATGCAATAGACTCCTTTCCACACAATACAGATTTCAATGGGGACAGCTTTTTTGTTTTATATGTTTAGTTCTTAGTGAGAAACCCACATACCAACATGGTGTTATACATATGTTTATTAACATTTTTCCCTAAAATAGCACATTAAGAATAACAATGTCACATTTCTATGCATTTCAGTAGTTATTGGAATATAATATTCTTCAATATTCAGATGTTAAGAATGCAGCTTAATACTTTTTTTGATTACCTTTTTAGACTTTTGACTGCATTTCTCAACTTTATAGGGAATAACAATGAGACCTCTTGATTCATGAAATGCAGGGTCTCATATTTGTCTGACTCTACAAAATACTTTCTCTTCCTATCCATCTCATTCATGCCCTATTGCCAGTACCAAGAAACAACTGACTCTCCACACTCTAATATTTTGTATTGTTTGCCTGAGATGATTGTACTCCTTGATTACTGACCTCTTCTTGTCTTACTGGACTTCAAACTTCTTTTATCCTCTTGGTTCAGCAGGAAGTTTTTGCCATCCAAAATTGACACAGTAGGTCTGAGTGGAACCTATCCTTAGTCATTTTCTGCTAACAATCACAATGTCAGGATTCCAAAGAACTTCCTAATTCATATACAAGAAACACCATATTAAGCATTGATTTTGTAGCTGATACATGTTGTAGACTCTCCCCTTCCATTCAGAATAATTTTATTTCAAATATTAATGTCTTTCCTTGGTATGATAGGCAACTTCACTTTGGACTGGTCAACAAGCTTGAATTTCGGGAGGCTAGCATTGGAGCTTTAGCCCTTTTCACAGGAAGCATTCCTATTACAAGTTGAGACAGTACATATATACGGTAAATCTGTGATTCCATTAAGGCTGCCACCTGCAGAAACTTATGGAATACACTAATAGTTACAGACTGAATTGTATCAATCTATAAAAAGTTTAATTTCTTCCATATGTCTGTTCATTATTATGATTTTCTAAAATAAAATGAGCCATGCTCCATTGCACACAACTATAATGTCAGTGACTTGGAAGGCTGAGGCAGGAGGATCTCAAGTTCAAGGACAGCCTTAATAACTTAGTGAGACCTTGTCTCACACTTTTAAAAAAATAATAATAAATGAAAAGGACTAGCGATATGCTCAGTAGAAGAATGTCCCCAGTACAAAAAAAATAAAATAAAATGAAAGCTCTCAACATCTATCTAAGGCCAGTGGGATAAGAGTCAAATTTCTTTACTGACTGGCACAGTGGTTGAGGCAGGAGGATCACGAATTCAAAGCCACAAAGCAACAGAGAGGTGCTGAGCAACTCAATGAGAGACCTTGTCTCTAAATAAAATAGAAAATGGGGCTGGGGATGTGGCTCAGTGGTCAAGTGCCCCTGAGTTCAATCCCTGGTATCAAACAAAAAACCAAAAAACAAACAAACAAAAAAACTCCTTTACTATGTGTAAGATCAAACTTTACTTAGCTCCCACTTTCACTGCCGTCTGCTGAAAATGAACAAGAAAACTGGAAAAAAAAAATTTCTCAAAGAATACATTAATTTCATCTAATTAAATTATTATGTTTTCTAAAAGATATGCAATATCTTGACTGAGAAGCATCTTGTTGCTCTGTGGGGTGCACTGTTTATCACATTTCAGTGGTAAAATCAAGACAAGAGCACATAGGGAAATGGAAAGACACAGTGGATTAGGCATCCAAGAAATATGAATTGATTTCCAACTTCAACCCTCAAGTAGAATTGGGTTTTGGTGAAAAATGCCAGAAAACTTCAACCAGAACAATGAAAAAACTACTTTTCCTACATATTGCAGCAGTGCTTTATGCAAACATCTGCAAAAGGTGTTTCCTTTATTATTCAAATATCTCTGCATCCCTCTGGATGGTGTTGTTTTCAATGGCGCCTCATGAACTAAGAAGGGTGGGTCTTGCAGTATCTCTAAAGAGCTTAGAATTTTCCCCTCTTTAAACATTTTTAAGATTAAGACATTATCTCTTCAATAACTAATGAGTGCAGAATGCCTTCCTTGAAATCCCACAAAATTCTTCTCTTCTGAAATCAAAAAGTTCCCTAGGATCCAACGTTAGGAAAAATCTGACATAAAAGAGACAAGGGACTCTGTCTACCTCCAACCATCTCACTGCAAGAGTTGAGGCTTCACAAACTGCCTTCCCAAATATTAGATTTTAATTTATAATTTTCCCTAATCTCCAAATTGTTCAGTCAGGCTAGTTAAAGCTGTATACACCAAAAGGAAATTCCTAAAAAAAAGTGAGCAACAGGAAACAAAATGATCATCTTTCATAAGGCAATATGTCAAAAAGAGCAATAGCTTTGGGATAGATGTGTACATTCCAAAGCTGTGAATATGGCTGCATGATCTTGGACAGATTGCCTTTTCTTCCCCAGTACGTTGGCTTCAGTACAATACTGATGTAGGGTTAATTACAAGGCTGTTGCAAAACAGTCAATAAGCTCTGTACAAGGTGTATAGATGGTCATAAATAAATTGAGACTGTCGCTGTTATTATAATATACTCTATTTTTATTATATTCTCATGTACTTTACATTTAGGGTTTTTTCATCATTGCCAAAAGTTCAGTGGCATGATTCTATTAATATCTGAAATATCTAGACCTCTTTTTCTTTTTGGAGAATTTGTCCATGGAAATTTCCTATTCTGTATTTCACTGGAAAAAGTTATTATCTCATGTAATTATATAAGAAGACTGCTGATGAAAGTGATATTTTAATAGTCATGTCAATAAAAGAAGAAACACTGCATAATGCAATTATGAGATGTGTGACTCATAAAAGGTTTACTGAAATTTCAGAGAAAAGTCAACCTAGAATTTGTAAAATCACACATACATATAATTTCAAATACAAAAAGCTATAGCTTTGCATTTATATATTTATACATGCAAAAATTATTGTTAATATCTGCAAATTATATTTTGAATTTAGGAATTACAAAAACTGACATATTGATGGGCTATTGGATTTGGATATGTAATTATTATTAAATATTAATATGTGTTTTATATAATGTGTATTATATAATAATATATAATGTATACCAATTAAGCTTTTGTTTTGGCAAGTTACAAGAACTAATTTTGTTTACCCATTCACAAATAATTAATTGAAAGCATCAGGGTTTCTTGAAATGTTTTTCACAGACTATTGAAGACATTTCATGATTTCATAATTTTTTAAAATTAATTTATTTAAATGCACTTCAAGTCATAGTACATATATAGAGCTTAATATTTCCATTTCTCTGGTTGCAAACCAGATGAAGTCACACCATTTGTGTCTTCATACATGCACCTAGGGTAGTGATAACCATCTCATTTAACCATCTTTACTACACCCATTCCCTTTACCCTCCCCCCTGTCCCATCCAGAGTTCCTCCATTTCTCCTATGTTCCCCATTCCCACCCCACTTACGTATCAGCATCCACTAATCAGAGAGAATATTTGGCAGTTGGTTTTGGGGGATTGGCTTACTTCACTAGGCATAATGATCTCCAATTCCACCCATTTACCTGCAAACGCAATAATTTTATTCTCCTTTATTGCTGAATAATATTCCATTGTGTATATGTACCACAATTTCATTATCCATTCATCTATTGAAGGGCATCTGGGTTGCTTCCACAGTTTTGCAATTGTGAATTGTGCTGCTATAAACATTGAAGTGGCTGTGTCACTGTAGTATGTTGTTTTTAAGTCTTTAGGGTATAGGCCAAGGAGTGGAATAGCTGTATCAAATGGTGATTCCATTCCAAATTTTTTAAGAAATCTCCGTACTGCCTTCCAGATTGGTTGCACCAGCAATGCAGTCCCACCAGCAAGTTTGAGTGTGCCTTTTTCACCACGTCCTCCCCAGCACTTATTGTTGCTAGTATTTTGGATAGCTGCCATTCTAACTGGGGTGAGATGAAATCTGAGAGTAATTTTGATTTGCATTTCTGTAATGGCTAGAGATGTTGAACATTTCTTCATATATTTGTCTATTGGTTGTATATCTTCTTCTCAAAGGTTTCTATTCAGCTCCTTAGCCCATTTATTGATTGGGTTGTTTGTTTTTTTGGTGTTAAGTTCTTTGAGTTCTTTATATATCCTGGAGATCAGTGCTCTGTCTGATGTGTGTGTGTCAAAAATTTGCTCCCAGAATGTAGGCTCTCTGTTCACCTCATTGATAGTTTCTTTTGCTGAGCAGAAGCTTTTTAGTTTAAGTCCATCCCATTTATTGATTCTTGCTTTTATTTCTTGTGCTATAGGAGTCTTGTTAAGGAATTCAGGGCCTAATCCAATGTGATGAAGATTTGGACCTACTTTCTCCTCAGTTAGATGCAGGGTCTCTGGTCTAATTCCTAGGTCTTTGATCCACTTTGAGTTGCATTTTGTGCATGGTGAGAGGTAGGGGTTTAGTTTCATTTTACTGCATATGGATTTCCAGTTTTCTTAGCACCATTTGTTGAAAAGGCTATCTTTTCTCCAAGGTATGTTTTTGGCAACTTTGTCTAGTATGAGATAGCTGTATTTCTGTGAATTACTCTCTGTGTCTTTATTCTGTACCATTGGTCTACATGTCTATTTTGGTGCCAGTACCATGCTGTTTTTGTTACTATAGTTTTGTCGTAAAGTTTAAGATCTGGTATTGTGATGCCTCCTGCTTCACTCTTCTTGCTCAGGATTGCTTTGGCTATTCTGGGTCTCTTATTTTTGCAAATGAATTTCATCATTCCTTTTTATATTTCTATAAGAAAAGACTTTGGGATTTTAATTGGGATTGCATTGAATCTGCATAGAGCTTTGGGCAGTATGGCCATTTTAATAATATTGATTCTGCCTATCCAAGAACATGGGAGGTCTTTTCATCTTCTAAGATCTTCTTCAATTTCTTTCTTTAGTGTCTTGTAGTTTTCATTGTAAAGGTCTTTCACCACTCTTGTTAGATTGATTCCCAGGTATTTTATTTTTTTGGAGGCTATTGCGAATTGAGTGGTTTTTCTGAATTCTTTTTCAGAGGATTCATTGCTGATGTATAGAAATGCATTTGATTTATGGATATTGATTTTATATCCTACAACATTGCTAAATTCATTTATCAGTTCTAGAAGTTTTCTGGTAGAATTTTTTGGATCCCCTAAGTATAGAATCATGTCATCTGCAAATAATGATACCTTGAGTTCTTATTTTCCTATTTGTATCTCTTTAATTTCTTTCATCTGTCTAATTGCTCTGGCTAGAGTTTTGAGGACTATATTGAATAAGAGTGGTGAGAGAGGGCATCCATCTCTTGTCCCTGTTTTTAGAGAGAATGCTTCCAATTTTTCTCCATTTAGGATGATATTGGCTTTAGGCTTAGCATATATTGCCTTAACAATGTTGAGGTATGTTCCTACTATCCCTAATTTTTCAAGTGTTTTGAACATGAAAGGGTGCTGTCTTTTGTCAAATGCACTCTTTTTAAAATATGTTTTTGTATGAAATTTGCCAGAATTTTATTGAGAATTTTTACATCTATGTTCATCTGGGATATTGGTCTGAAATTTTCTTTCTTTGACG
>CM053410.1:35596771-35623825 GCA_028644305.1 Xerus rutilus | reverse complement strand
CTATTAGATTCAGAGTTAACACTTATAAAACAGGTCTAATCAGAAAAATATATTAACCTAGAGCACCAGATCAAAATTAAGAACTCAAAAACAGAAGTTTAAAATTCTTCCTGGTTTTCATCCTGATATGGTCCCACTAATCAGAGGTGAAAATAGTTAAGGGAATATATACAAATGGGGCCCCATTTCTCCCTGAGGGAATCTCCCAAGGAGGCAGCAAGGGAGTCTGCTTCCAGTGGTCTCCTTGGGAGATCCCCCTCAGCTCAGGGTCTCATTCTAAACCAGTTTTTCTGGTCTTTTGGATAGTGGCCACCAAAATCTTAGCCTGGCATTTTGAAAAACATTTATTACCTGGACTTCCATGGTTAAAAACTTTTGGGTCACCTCCAATAAGTTTTTGGAGGTTTCTGTGAATATTTAGGGCTGACTGAGAGACAAAAGCCAAATTTCCTAGACAAAATGTTTTTCTATACTCTTGTTTTAATTTGCCCTTTGTAGAAACTGATATTGTCTGGGCCAGTTCCTAACTGAAGGCAATCTCTAAAATGCTCTTTTTACCTTTCATTTTTATTTTTGACTTTTTTTTTCCTGTTGGCAGCTGTTTACATTTTAATGCAAGCTTTAGTGAGCACAGTTAAAAACCTTTTTAAACATTTTTTTTTTCCTTTGGTTGGTATTTGAACTGAGTGGCCAGGCTGCCCAAAAATGATTTTTTTGGAACCGGTAGGCAGTGGGGAGTTTGGTGGTCCCCTCCAGAGGCCATCTGACCTTGAATGTGGGCCATTCAAGGGAACCTTGAGTTTATATTTACCTGAGTAAATGGCTTCCCTTTTCAGCTGCCTTCTGCTGAAAATCCTTAAAAAGTGATTTGATCAAGTCTAAAGGGCTAGGTATGGATGAAGAGTGACTCATTATTTTAAAAGACAAGGAGACAGTACACAGAGACAAGACAAACAATAAACACACCACAGTTAGGCTAGAGATCTCGAGGCTATAATGCCTTTGTGGCCACTTAATATTAGGGTGGTTTTGTGAGCTCTTACCTGAAATCTGAACCAGAACAGATGGAATCCACTGGCGTCCCTGGTGGAGTCCTCACTTGGGGCTTGGCCCTCAAGTCCCTAGTGGTATACCAATACAGATTTGACCTATTCCTCAAGGGGCATTAATTCCCCTTGGTAGAGAGGATCAATTCCCTGTTCCACACTCTCAGGAAGGAGAATGAGTGGAGCAACTGGGAAGGGGCTTCCCGGCCAATGCACCAAATGTTGCATCCAACCCGCACCTCTCCCCAAGAAATGCAGCCCAGACAACTCTGCAGAAGCAGCAAAAGTTTATTGAGGAAATAGGTACACAGGCCAATCAATTGGGGTCAGCTCTCCTTTCCTTCAGAGTAACCCCAAAGTGAGAGTTTCAGAGGTTATTATACAGTGGGCTAGCTACATGACTCAGGAAAACATGATTTGGCAGGTATTCAACCTATAGTTATTTACAGTTCAACCGTGACAGTGCCTCCTATGTCCCCTTTCAGTTCCTGGAACTTTAGGTAACTGGCCAGGGGGTCTGGCAGCCTGTGGTTTTGCACCCCCATCCATGAGAAGCAAGCATAGCAAAGCATTAATCACAGAAGCACAAAGAGCAGGTTAGCAGATACATGCAGGCCTTAGCCAGAGTGACTCCATTTTGAGTTTGAATTTTACACATCATATACAACCAGAGAAATGAAAAATTGTGCTCCATTTGTGTACAATGACTCAAAATACATTCTGCTGTCACGTATACCTAAGTAGAATGAATACATTAAACAATTAAATAAAATTAATTTTAAAAGATTTATATTTTCAAAATAATGTAACATTAAAAGGCATTAACAGACTAAGGATTATTTGGTGCTATTTTGACTTGGCTATATAATATTTGAGTCAATTCTAGACTCTGAAATTAATATCAAAATTACATGTTAATTTACATCTCTATGGTAGAAAAAGACAAGTTTTGGTTCCATTGCCCTGAGGGAAATTAATCACTGACTGTACAAAACTGATAGGTGTTTTTAAGCAACAGAAAAGTTGGCCTTGAATATATTTATCATATGCATCATTGGTAGTATATTATATTTAATGTCCAATACTCTTTTTTCTAATAAAGTTTAAATTTTATAATTAATAACCACACATATATTTGGGAAGATATTTTTTCTTCTTTTTCACTTGTTTGATTTATTAAAATTGTTGTAAAATACACATAACATAAAATACACATTTTAGCCATTTTAAAGCCTACAATTCAAGAGCATTAAGTATATTCACAATATAGTGCAACCATCACCACCATCTATTTCTGGAACTTTTTGTTCTTCCTGAACAGAAACTCTGTGCCCCTAAAACGTAACTTCTCACTCCACCTCAGCCCTTGGTGACCTGTCTTTCTTTCTGTCTCTATAAGATTGCCTATTCTAAGTACTTCATATCATATTTATCTTTTAAATAAGTATCTGACTTACTTCATTTAGTGTATTGTTTTCAAGGTTTATCCTATACATTATAGTCTCATTCCTTTTTAAGGCTTAATAAAATTCCACTGTATGAGTATACTACATATTGTTTATCCATTCTTCTAGTGATAAACATTTAATTTGCTTCTTCATTTTGACTGTTGGGGATAATACTGTCATGAACATTAATGATAAATAGTTGAGTATCTGCTTTCAATTCTTTGGGGCCTACCTAGTTATAAAATTACTGGATCTTAGGATAACTCTATGTTTAATCATTCAGAAGCCATCTAACTGTTTTCTATAGTATCTACACCATTTTAAGTTCCTAACTGCAAGACACAATTTACTTTAAATCTTCACCAACCCTTGTTTTATTTGGGGTTTTTTAAAAAATAAGTATAATAGTCACTTTAATGATTGTGAAATAATTTTCATCATAGATTTGATTCACATTTTTCTAATAGGTAGTGATATTAGGCATGTTCTCATGTGCTTATTGGATATTTGGATGACTGTGCTACAGAAATGTTTATTAGAGTTCCTTGTCCAGTTTTAAAATAGGTTATTTTATTGTTGAGTTGTAGGAGTTTTTCATATATTCTAGATATTAACCACTTATCAACCACTTATTATATCTTTTGCCAATATTTTCTCCCATTATTTAGGCTGTTTTCCAGCTTATTGATAATGTCCTTTAATACAGTTAAATTTAAGTTTTAAATTTTAATAAAATCCAATTTGTCTGTTAATTCTCTCATCCTCTTTGCCTTTGGTGTCATATGCAAAATATCACTACCAAATTCTGTATCATGAAGTTTCTCCTTTTGATTTTCTAAGAGTTTTACAGTTTTGACTCTTATTATTAGGCCTGTGATTATTTTGAGTTTTTTAATTGTATAAAATATGGTCCAACTTTATTCTTTAACAGGGTATGTCTGATTTTACCAGTAACATTTATTGAAAGTAACTTAAATTAAACCAGTTTGACTCCAACATAATTTTCTTAGTCTAACTTCTATTTTAAATGAAAAGTTTATGAGTTATTTTCCTTCTCCCATGTCACTGTCTTCCTCAGGAATTGGTGAAATAAAATTTGATACACATTCATTTTTTATCTGTATGGCAGTTATTTTTATCAAGCTTTTGAAAATTTTTACTCTGGCTGTGTAAATATCTACAATCTATTATTTTTAGAATTTCCAGCTTTTTTCTTATAGTTAAAAGAATCCATGGAATTTAAAATATCACACAGTAATGCCAAGATCAGGTAATCATTGTTAGAACAGTACATGAACTTTTTATTTTTTATTGCTTCTTTTTAGTTATACATAAAATTAGGATTCATTCTGATGTCATTATAGAAGCACGTTCTAATTTAGTCCTGAGTACTTCCCCTTTTCCTTCTCTCCTCCCTCCCCCGGTCCCTTCCCTCTACTCTACTGTTCTCTCTGCTATCTACTTATTGTTTTTTCTTTCATTAGTGTTTTGCAGATGTACATGATGGTGAGATTCACTGTAGTATATTTATACAACTACATTCCCTATCAGACCTCTCCTCCCTTCCATTCATTCCCCTTTGTCTACTCCACTCATCTTCTATTTTTTTTTATCCACCCCTCATTTTGGGTCAGCTTCCATATAGAAGAGAAACACAAAAAGTAAAGTCAAATATCAATATAGTTTGATGGTATCAAATTTAAAACCTTCTTCACAGTGAATAGATTTCTAAAATAAGTAGCAACAAGAGCAAATCTTTACTGACAGAGATTGTATGCCCATTCTTTCTTTATTCCTCTCTAAAGGAGCATAACTGCACCTATTTTTTTATTCTGGCACTTCTCTCATATAGTTTCCTAATTGCACTATGAATGACAACTTGATGAATCTGAAGCAGGGATTGAAGCTATGCAGGTACAATGTGAAATATCCAATTACGCAGTAGGGTTCCATAACATGATTTAAAGTTTTCAGGTCATGGAAAAACTTGGAAGGACTCTGTGAACTGTGCCTAAAACACAGGCTCAGTATTAACCAGAGGGTTTTATATAATTTGTTGAGTCCTAAGACATATTCGTATCAGCAAGGCAACTGCATGTTGGTTTTGCTTTTGTGGAAAAGGCTTAAAGCAGACACATACAAAGTTGCCAGCTGTAATAACTTATAAGCATTCCCTGAAAGGACAATGTAGTTAAAATTTCCTCAGGACAGTTCAACAACCAAAAAACAGACCTAAGCATAAGTCTTCTTTAAGATTATATTTTCCACTTAAATGAGAACATACCTTGTGGAGGAATAAACACATGAAAAGAATAGTAATACTAATATATAGAAGAGAGTAAACATAATGCAAAGGCAAATGAAAAGGCTAAACTAGATATCAAATCAATGAGTGATAAGTTGTACTTAACTACTTGTTGCTAGTCAGAAAGTAAGAACTTTGGTTAAGGGAGTAACTTTTCTTTTGAAAAGTGAAATGATGGTACATAACAGTCTAGTGTTCTATAGATGCTTGTTCATATAAAAATTGCCAATCATGAGGTTCTAAAATGAGAATTAAAGCCCACTCCTTTAGGCCAATATACATATTTTTTAGTATTGAAGAAAAAGACTGAAATTATTTTCTCTCCTTTCCTTCAATCCAACCTTTAGCTTCAAGTATAAAAGTGACATAAAATTAAGCAAAATAGAAACAATCATTAGCAGCTAAAGAAAAATAATACCAACAAAACATATGTTTAAAGCAAAATACTACATTTATGCCTAAAAATAGGCTGAACTATTTTTAAAATTGCCTTTAATCATGTTCTTTCACTCTTTCTTTTCCAAGAATCTTGTTCAGAAGTGCAAATCATTTGCTAAGATCATTAAAATGTTACTAAGTTACTAAGATCATTAAAATTTTAAGTAGAATTAACTACTAACCAGAATCAAAACTATTGCTTGGAGATCTACATATCTCCACAGGTAATAAGCATATTCATATTTTTTCTCATACAGTTGCTAGAATTTTAAACTTAAACCCATTTTATAATACAAGTGGTAGTTAATATTTCTTTTTCATGTCTTTTTAAACTTTCTAGCCATTTTCCTAGCCATATTAAAAAACAAAAGAAAGAAAAGGAAAAAAATCAAAGACAGTCAAAATAATAGAAAACTGCAAGATTTCATTCTAAAATTCAGTCAAGATTAGTAAAACAGATAATTTAGGACAAACTGATTTTATCAAATTTAATCTTGACTAAAAGGAACTTGGTACACTCTGGGTCTTTCCTGGAGATAACAGAATGAATTCAGTTTCATTCAAAATTCACTGCAAGGAATTATTGAAAGAAAATGTTGGATTTTAATAAATCACATTTCTCCTTTCTTTTGTAGTTTTAATTGCATTTTATGCTATGTGTGAGGTCAACATGAGAAGAGACAAGAGAAATAAAGTTTTTAAGTATGATAATTTTTTTTCAACTCAAGAAAAAAAGAGCCCTCTTGGAAATTAGAATTGTGCATTGTAAACAATTTCCTCTGCTTTTAGTCATGTTACTATTTAAGATTTGTTCTCTTGGTTTTCATAAGAACAATTTTTTTTTCTATAATTCATGTACCATTTTAAATATCAGCTGTAGTTATTCTAATGAGACCCAGAATGAGGATTTCATGTGTTTCATTTGCTTTTGTTTTGAGAATCATGACTATCAAAAATGGAATTAATTTGTTTTAGAAATCAGTCTATCAAGGCAAGGACATTTTTAAGGAAAATACTTGAAAAGGACAATTGATAAGTAAATTCAGTAATAAAAATTCAATTCAAAAATAATTTAGCAAGTGATATGTGCACAGTACTTTGTGAAACATCAGGAAATACAAACATGAAAAAGTTATGCTATTGTTTTGCAAGACAAAAGCCAACCAAAATATAAGGCAGAGTAAAATGAATCATAGGCTAAAATTATTATATATATAATAGAGGCTGGTGGAATCTCAGGAGATGTCAACTGGTTTCAATAAGGGTTCAGGGACATCTTCTTAAAGGCTATATTACTGAATTTCTGAGTTAAATTTACAGGGAAGATAAGAATTCCAGGTGACCAGATGGTTTAAGTAAATGTGTTGTAGTTAGAAAGGATTGGCTCTATTCAACAAATAATGAATTCCATATAACTTTGAGAACTGGTATGAACATAAAAGAAAAGACCGGAGCAAAAGGAGTATAGAATGATAATTTATAATAGTTAACCAATTAGCTACATTTGCCAAGCATTGTAATTTTTCTTTCCAAACCAAGAAGAGACCTGAAAAGTTTTTGAGCAGGCAAATAACTTAATCAGATATTTATACTTTAGAAAAATTAATTAGTAGAAATTTGGAAATACTGTAATACAGAAGAAATACAAATCAATCAATGAACTGTGAAATATTCTTAAAAGAGACTAAATTAAACTAGGAAGCTTAAGCCAGAAAGTTATTTTCTTTTTTTTTAATAATTTTGACTTAAAAAAATTTTTTTGTACCATAGATTGAACCCAGGTGCACTTAGCCAATTAGCCACATCCCCAGTCCTTTCTTTATTTTTATTTTGGGACAGGATCTCGCTAAGTTGCTTAAAGGCTTCACTTGCTGAGGCTGGCTTTGAACTTGCAATCTTCCTGCCTTAGCCTCTTGAGCTGCTAGGGGAAGTTATTTTTCTAAAAGAAAAAAAATATGACACACAATTAGCAAAAATCACAAGGAAAATTGATGAGAATCAGTGGTCAATTAAAAGTGGAACATAGGAAATAGTTTGATAGAATCCTGAGGTTTTGAGCCTGGATCATTTGAAAGATGGTGGTGGCTTTTACAGACATAAGGAATGTTGGAGAAACACCCAGATTTGAGGACAAGTAATCTTATGCTTGATTTGCTTGCTGAAAATTATTTAATTTCTTTGGGATTTTTAGTGATAACATAATTCATATAAAGTAAATTATACAAGCCTTACCACATATTAGTTTTACCTATTTTTGATATTCATACATGTGGAATTATGTATGAATATGTATTAGATAAGTATGTATTATGTCTTTGTTAGCTTTTTTGCTGCTGTGACTAAAAGACTCAACAAGAAAAATTGTAGAGGAGGAAAAGTTTATTTGGAGCTCACAGTTTAAGAGGTCTCAGTCCTTAGACAGCAGGCTCCAATCCTCAGGGCTGGAAGTGAGGCAGGACATCATAGTGAAGAGTGTGGTGGAGGGAAGCAGCTCACATGATGATCAAAGAGCAGAGAGAGAGACGCCACTCAACAGATACAAAATATGTACCTTAAAGGCATGCCCCCAATGACTGCCTCCTCCACCCACTCTACCCACATTTACTTATCATTCAGTTAATCTCCACCTCACTGCTTGGGTTAAGGCTCTCATAACCCAATCATTTCTCCTCTGAACCTTCTTGCATTATCTTGCACATGAGCTTTAGAGGCACACCACACATCCAAACTATAACATACTATTTTATGCTTAGCTTATTTCAGTATTTTATATGAGAATAATCTATGTTGGTTTGTATAGCAACAGTTTCTTCTTTTATATTGCTATACAGTATTTATTTGTATGGATTTATTTATTACCTTCTATTAATGGATATCTGGGGTTTTCTTTTTCCTGAGGATATTATATATAAGCTTCAACCAAACTTCTAATACAGATATTTTCAGGGGAGTATACGTTATCAGTTTTTCTCACATGTGTACCTAGGAATGATTTCAGGATAATACAGTAGAGATAAGTTTAAACAATGTATTAGTATCTTGCAAGAAGTCTTTGAATGAGATTGTACTATTTGTACTCCCAACAGAAGCACATGACAATTTTACTTGCTGTCTATCTTTGCCATTGCCTACTTATGTACTTTTTAAATTTTATCTATTTTCATAGATAAATATTCATGTCTTGTGATTTTAATCTGCATTTCTCTTACACCATACCAATTTTCTTATGGGTTGTATAGTATTTTTTATTATTTAACTTTCAAACTACACGTGTTCTTATTTTTTAAGCAAGTCTTTTACAAAAAATATAAAATTAGATCCTTTTCTTTTGAATCTAGTCTGACCATTATTTTATATTATTTTGTCAATTTACATTTAATATAATTACTGATTTGTTTGGAATTAAGCCTGTCCTCCTATTATTTGTTTATTCTACCTGTTCTTGGTTTACCTGCTTATATCTTCTTTAAGATGAATTAATTCATTATTCCATTTTTATCTCCTCTGTTGTTTTTTAGCTATAATTTTTTAACATGTTTCTAGTTATTAGGAGATCACATGATACATTTTTAATATATTGTAATCTACTTTGGTTGAGGAATGTACAGATTCATGAATAATGTAAGAATCTGACAATATTAAAATTGTATATGCCCATTCATTTTTTATTAATATTTCCATATATTTTACTTCTACATACATTGTAAATCCTTCAATACATTGCTGTTTTCAACTGCCTTAGACAATTGTTAATTTTCTGTTTAACTTGAACTTCTGTCCTTTGTGAGGAAGCATTAGGAGGAAAAGGAGAAATAACTTTGCTTATAGATTTTCCAGAAGTTTAACCATGAATGATCTTTCTTAACATAAGAAAAGAAAACTCAATTCATAAAGACTTCCCATATATGCTCAGAATTAGCACCACTTCCAGCTGCTCCAGATCATTGACCTCCTCAGAAAAGTTTGGTTCTCTCTAGAATTTATTTTCTTAAATTTTTTAAAAAATTCAAAACTCTTTAATATGTTCCCTCAAATGCACTATTTTATTCTACTATTATTTTCTATTTTTTAGCATTGGAACAATGTAATGATATGTAGAAACTGATAGTATTTTATATAAAATATTTATATTTTCATGACTTATATTTCCAAATATTGAAATTATATTGAGTTGAGTCAAAATATCACTACTACAGCTCACATTAGTATATAAGATAACTTCATATAGAATTCTAAGTTTAGTGAAATGGCCATAATATTCCAAGGATAGTCATTTATCAGAACAATGATGTTATCATCATGAAGAATAAATATTATATGTGTTTATATCTGAAATTCTCAGTCTATGGTATGATTATATGATAATATGTGTAAAATATTTTGCTAACTATAGAACTACATTTGCAAATGATTACAATAGTAATATACAAAAGAATGCTAAAAATTTTAATATGAAGAGAGTTCTTCATAGATCTAAAGATATTTTAAATGTATATATGAACATACTTGTGTGTATATATGTATTATATATGTGTACATGTATGTATATATACACACACACATATATATTTGTGTGTGTGTGTATATATATATATGCACATATATACATAAATGTGAGAGAGACACATACACACAGAGAAACTTAATGTGTGTCAGGTACAACTTTATGCTTGTTACACATATTAATGTTTTTAGCTTCACCACAATTTTATCCTAGAAATGAACACTACTATTTCCCCCATTTTACAAATAAGAAAACTAAACACAGATAATTTATGTAATTTATCTAAGATCATGTAACTAGAAAGTGAGAAAAAGAATTTAAGTTAATTATAGTACTCTATTAATCAACATGCCATATTTTCTAACATTCTAACATATGATTTTATAATAAAAAGCAAATCAATTAAAATAAAATTTATAAATAACTAATTTTCATAAAATTTTTGCAAACTACATTCAATATAGATGAGAGATAAACATGGAGAAGAAAACAATAATAATAGGCATTCCCCTTAAATTCTACTGCTGAAAGCACGTAGACACACACATTACAAGTCAAAAGGAACATTTCCTTTTATCTGAATCCTTTCAATTATAGCTTAAAATATACCTGGAGGCAACATCTAAGAACAAGTCTTAAAAAAATAAATAAAAGGACTGTATCTACACAAACATGTACTTTGTGCCTACATAAGATGAATAGTTCTTTTTATTAAGATAGAGAAAAAACTAACAATAGGGTCCTCATCTATCATAAAGAATATCACATAATGATTATGTATGTTGATTTTCATAAAGACTGATTTAATAATAGGAGTAAGTCACCAAGAGAATACATGGATTTTGTATGCAGTTGTCTCATCTGATCCATAAATAAAAATAAGTGGGTAAATGGAAGTTCAACTGCTTAATGAATAATCATAGCACATAGAAGAAATAATTAGAAATGGATAGAAGTTGAAATTATGAATTAATATGTGTTACATGATTGTCTTTAATTAAAAGTCAAAAACTTTTTTTTTTTTTTGGTACTGGAGATTGAACTCAGGGGTACTTTACCACTGGGGGGCAACTGAAGGCAGATAGCATGTGACTGGTGGAGTAAGATCACTGGAGTGATCCTTTTGGGGTTTATATTTCTCCCTGACGATTCAGACTTTCTCTCTGCTTCCTGATTGCCATGTCCTAAGCTGTTTTTCTCGGCCACACCCTTCCATTATGATGTTCTACCTCACCATAAATTCAGAGATATGGAGTAGGTCATCTATGGACTGAGACCTCTGAAACTGTGAGCTAAATAAACATTTTCACCTCTAATTCTTCTTGTCAGATTTTTTTGTTACAGCAACAAAAAGTTGACTAGAACATGAGACTAGAAAAGGAGTACTAAGAATATGCTATTAGGATGGAAAGCAGAAATGCCTGCTGATGGGGAACTTCAGGTTATTTGTGTTAGAATGCATATGCATAAGCATGTTTGTATGTATGTATGCATATATACATTTTGCTCCCTGTGGTCCAATGTAATTCTCCTTTATCTCTTTCACTTAATAACCTTGAAGTAATTATGCGTAGAGTTGTGGTTGGGGTAGAAATAGAGTGGCTCTCCTTGTCAGAGAAATCTGAAATAGAGGAAACAGGAAATCTGCTCTGGAGGAGGAAAAAAAAGAGGTCTGTCACCTTTGAAATGAGAAGAAGCCAAGACTGATGGACAATTATCAAGAAACTCTTAAGCAATATTGGTGAAGACTTTGCCACAAAGTACATAAGATAGAAAAGATTTTTTTTTAATTTGAAGGAATGACTCATGCTGGATGCCTTGAAGAAAGTAAAGAGAGCCTGATTTTGGCAGCAAATTTTTTTGTTGCAGTTGTTGGAATATTCCTCAAATGTATAAGCACAATGTTTTAGGTAGAACATTCTTTTTCTTAATCTCTTATAAATATATTGATATCCTGATAGCAAATTCTTAGGAATATAAAATCTCTAATACTGCTGGGATTTTGTAAAGAGTGTTTCTGCTTTGCACAGGAATTGAAATTCTGTGCTTTTGTTTCCCACCTTGTAATGGACAGTTTGGCATGCAGGAGATAAAAGTTATTGCTTGAACAAACACAAAAGCACAGGGAAAAGAATAAGAAGATTATGGTTTTAATGGTCAGCCCTGCTGACCATTAATTTTTTATAAGATGCATTTTTGTTAGGGTCTGCTCAATGAGTTGGAGTCCTGAGAGACGAAAAAGGGGGTCCTCAGGGAGGACGAAGTGGGGTCTCACGGGGATAAGGTTTTGGGGTGATGGTCCGCGGAGTCACTCCACCCAAACTCCGGGGGTAGGTAAGACTGCTCTGCTGGAACGAGAAGCAGAACCTGTTTATTCCAGGAAGTACAGAAGCTTATATAGGATCCTCGGACCAATCACGGCCCTAAGGTTACAACCAATGAGGCAAGCTCTGCCCGGCATGAGGTTTAGTGCATAGCATGGGAAAAGAGGGAAGGGAGGGGTTGAAGGTATGAGGAGTGCTCCTACAAGGCCTGTAATCCCCTTTTCCATATAAAAGAATATCTTAAAAATTATAAAATAACTTTACATGCATATTCAATTTGACCATCACAAATGGAAAGGAGTTATTTTAGGTTGTTAGAGTAAGCATCATTGACCTATACTGTATAGACATGCAATGACATCTGGGAATCTACAATATTTAAGCATACCTTATAACTAATATGAAATAGATATGGAAAAATTAGGATTCTTAAGGTTTTCAGACTATAATTCCACTTCTTTTAAGGCATTAGCTAATTCTGCCCTCATTAATATTCTGACACAATTCCCTCGGCACTGACACAGAGAATTACTTCTAGCAAGTTCATTTAATTAAAATAAGTTTGTAATTTCATTGAGAAATTCTAAAATACATTGAAGATTTTATATTTTCATTCAAGTCCTCACATTATTTTTTAAAATAATTTATTTAAAACATATTAGATTTTTAAAAAAATATTTTCTGGTTTTGATTCTCAAGTTTTATTCAAGTGCTCATACAAAATATTCCACAGAAAGGTTTTTTAATCATCTCTTCTTTGTCCTAATTTGGAAGTAATTATAACTACCTTTGCTGTTATGAACTATGTGCAAACAATAGCTTAGATTTTTTTCTTCAGGCATTTTTTTGTTGAAGTATTTTAAATACTTTTTGGAAAAATGCTATATCAGAAGTTCTTACTCTTTTTCATGGAAACAATTCCTGCACTCAGATTTCCAGCTCTTCCATTCACTTTGATGCTCTGACATTGCCAGTGTCCATGATTCCATCTTCTACAGGGTAGGTGCAGTCAAGAGAGATCTTTAGAATCTGCTTCTTTTTGTACCCCTCTTTGCCACAAGCAACTTCTGGATAACATATTTTCAATGGAGGAAGAAAGGGCTCATGAACTATTCTTAATGTGCTTCTTGCTCCTTACCTGCCACTTACCACAACTTGACTTCCTTTAAAAAAAATAAAATCTACTTTATATGAATCTCTCCATCTATGTGTGATGCTTTCTATAATAAAAATTCCTCTGTTCTGAATCAGAAACATTATCCAAAACCAACTTCATTATCGAGCTTTTCTAGTTTCAGTTAACTATACCTGTGATGTGATAATCAACAAAATTCTATTCTTAGCATCAATAACATGGAGACTTATTTGTTTATACTTCTGGTTTGTCAGCAGGAACTGTCATATTTTGTTATAAAAGTCGCCTACTGAATTCTCAATGAATATTTGCTAAGGTGAATTGAAGCGACAAATTATAGATTTTATTATGGAACACAAAATTCTTGCATTCTTGAAGTATTCAAATAATAATTTTTGCTGAATCAGCAGCACTTAATATCATCAAGAAAACAGAAAAATGATGTGATAAATTTAAGTTGAATTACAAACTTAATGCTAATATTAAAAGTAAATATAAACTATCCCTGGATCTGGAGATCAATCTGAAACGAGTCTTAGTTTTGCATTATGTAATATATATGTCCATTTGAAGAATAATATGGGAAACCTCATTGCTGTTTTGTTCCTTGATTGTAACAGTGTTTTTCTATGTTGCAAAACTAGCCTTAAACTCTTGCTCTTAAGTGATCCTCCTGCCTTAGCATCCCAAGTAGCTGGGACTACCGATGTGTGTCACCAACTCCAGTGGTCATCCTATATCTTAATGAAAATATCTTCCATCCTTTCTGATTTTGTGACTCTGTTTTACCAAAATTCAGAAATTACACCCTAGACCAACCCGTCTTATATGACTGGTATGGAGAAGCTTAATCACCCAAAATAGCTCAACATACCATAGAATTTTCTCAGCCCTCCTCCTCAAAACATAAGATTATTTGGTTTTCTTGCCAAGGATGATGGATTCATTCAAAAAAAAAAAAAAAAAAAAAAACTAGACTATGCTTTGGGTCCATCAGCTGCACTTGCTCTCCTTTCAGCAATTCTCCTCACCAGACAGGAAAAAAAAGCAATCTCTGAGCCATTCCACTCAGCCAGTCTTCCTTACCTGTCCAAACATTATAGTATGGGAGTCTCCCCATCTCTCCTGTGCTGTTTCCTTTGTTTATCTCTAGCTCCATTTCTCTACATAAAATCATTGAAAATAAATCTAAGATGTTCATAGCATAGAAGCAAAAATTTTGCAGATATTACAAGAAAAGAACAGTATGCTCAAATCTATTTATCATGGGAAGATATTATAATAAAATGGTGCTTATTGAAACAAGGCTTGGTGTTAAGGAAAATTTTCATCCTGGCACTATGACAAGAAATTATGTAGTGATCATTAGATTATAATGATTTCCTTCTCCATGCCTCCCTAACATGTAGAATACAGCCAAGAGGAGAACCCATCTCCATCTCATTTTCAAAAACAGATTTCCAGTCAATAATATACATAAATAGGTGAAGACGTAAACACATGCACACACTATATTTTATAAAGAGAACACACATGCAATATATTGAATATAAAACAAAAATGTGCTTTCAAAATGACAAAAAGACACTTCTCATGAAAATCATCTGTGTGAAATTTTTCCATCTCAAAACCTAAGAAGTAGTTTTAAAAAAACCTAAGTGATAATTAATGAGCAAAATGTAAGGTAACTAAAGTGGTTAAAGGAAATTTCTTGCAATATTTCTTTTTACATGTTAGCATGATCTGTAAATCTAATGGCATTCAATCACTGAGGAAGAAAAAGGAGGCCAGTTGTGAATATGTGTATATTTACTCTTTTCTAGTAACTATCAAATTGTTTACTGAATGAATGGCCACGTCTAGCTATAAGACTTTAACTTAAATCCTGTTCATTTTGACCAAGGAACTATGTGTCACACATAATGAGTTTAATGTGTGTAATTTTATTACTATAATAAATATAGTATTATTGTTTTCCCCAAATAAAAAGTATAGGTCTAATTCTACATATATTCTTAAAATATATGTATGTGTGTGTGTCAAAGTGGTATAACTCAAAAGAAGTAAAACAAAACATAATATTTATTCATACAGACTGTTTACAATTATGGCAATTTTTGTTTTCTTGATCAGAGATGTTGCTGAAAATTACAGTAAATGAGTAAAAGAAATTATTTTGCCAAAATTCAAAAAAGTTAAAAAAAACTGGATCAACAAAAGTCTTTTATAAAAATAGTTGCATATCTAAAATAAATATTTTGCTGTTTTTTTACCTAGAATCATTTTTCTTACCTTTAAATGTGCCAGGGTAAAAACTGTAGTCCTATATTGTTTTAAGCTGAGGATATTGGTTATATCTTAAATTTCTCCTAAGGCTGGATGAAATTACCAATGAAAGAATTAAAGCAGGCAGCTAAGACTTATTTTGAAGAGAAAAGAAGGGCTGTGCATGAAGCTCAGTCATAAAGTACTTGACTAGTATGAGGCAGGCCTTGAGTTGGATTTCAAATACTGCAAAAAAAAGAAAAGAATAATGACAGAGAGAAGTAAAAGGAACTTTGTAAATATGCTTCTCAGAGAAAGACATAATTAATTATAGTGTTCTGCCCATTTCCAATTCCTCAGTTTGTTAAGCAGAGCTGTAAAAGATTTGTCCCAGGAGATTACAAGAGTAAATTAAGTTAGACCTGTTTAAGTGTAACATAATCAGTGTCATAAAAGATCCAATTTTTATCAAATATTATTATTCAATTAATTGAATATATTTCTGTGCTTCAACTTGTATTTCCTGTGCTACTTCTTTTCTATATGACTCATTTATACTGGAGAATAGTGTCCCCTTCAATGCATGCTTACTCTAGTTGTATACATTGACAATTAGTTTTTGGATTTTGCACTATTCATCTGTTTTGACAAAGAAAGCCTTGACTTCTCCTACTAGAATCTAGACAATGGTTCAATGAACACCAAAATCAAATGACTATAATATTCCACAATAGTAAAATTTTAGGATTATGGTATGTAGGTTCATTTTTTTTCTCCCTCCATATTCCTTGGGAAACCAGGATAAAGAATGAAATAATTCAGGAGCTACAAGAACACCATATGGATGACAATAAAGTACTATGAAGTAATTCAATACCTGCAAAATAGAGAAAAACAGTATGTCTCAGTTAAAATACCCTTATTTATAAAGCAGTTTGGTTCTATTAAGTACATCTGGCCAGTTAATTTGCATGAGAAAACCATGGTTGTTTAAGTATTCATTGCTCTGGATTTATGAGGGCTTCAGAATCCAGTTAAGGTGATAGAGAAAAAAGGAAAAAGATCAACTTAACCAATTTTCAGCAGGGTGCACAGTCAAAAGAAAGCAGGGGCCACCTTTAACTTAATCATGTGTTAAACCAATTTGATTTATAACAATGAAAGAACTTTATGCTTATACTTAAGTTACAGCACACCTCTTTGTAGACATCCATACAATAGAAACCAGGGCAGGTGACATATAGTAGAACAAAGCATTAATATCAAGCAAAGATAATTCTTCTACTAAATGAAATCTTACCGGTTTACTTAATTAAAAGGTGTTAGGCCAGGGTAAGAAAACTGTAAGGGGATATATTGAATATACTAGGTAAAAAATAATCCACGAGGTTGAATTTAGTAATTTTCATTTTGGATTTCCTTGAATAATTTCATTTTGTAAGAAAAATCAAATCTATGAGGTTGGATTCACTTAAAAATCATTTCAGATTTTCTTGGATAATTGCAGTTTGATTCATTGTCTTTTGACTATAAGAAACAGACTCTTTATGCAATATTTAAAACATTTCCTAGATATGCATTATTTCAGAAATTTCATGCATTACACCTAATAAAATATAGCTTGACACATGTAAAAACAACAAAACTCTTTAATAATGTAGCTTGAGTCAATAAAATATGAAAACATATTGCAGCATTCTTTTACTTCCCAAAGCAGTATAAAATGGCTTTTGAGAATATTTCATCAGTTTCCTTTGTTCTTGGAATTATATCTGAATGACTGTCCTATGTAAATACAGTGTTACTTCATATTCCCTGTAGAGTTGTGAGAAAGCTTCAAATACATAGAAGCTGTAAATCACAATCTCTGTAGATTTATCAGCTGGAAATTTTATGACAGTATCTAAAAGAAAATGTTAACTTTCACATTTGTCTTTTTAAATAATTAGAAATTAAAAGTGCCTCTTCTGCATTTTATGTATCAATAATAATAAAGGGAAACAAACATGGCAATTAGTTATCAGCTAATTTATAAACTCAGTGATACACATTATACATAATTCATGTTATTTCTGTTTTAAAGCAGAGAGAAAAAAATTTTTTTTAATGTTATACCCTTTAGTAAATTGATAAGCAGAGTGGAGAGAGGCTAGAATATCAAAATTTGATGGCATAAAATTGAGGACCAAATGTGAGCTCAACAATCTAACAAACACTGGATTCTGCTTACTCAATTGTAAAATGGAGAATAATAACCCTGTTTCTTACTATCTCACAAGGTTTCTGTAGGGCTCATTTGAAAAGAAAAAAAGTGCCTAAAATGTTTTGAAAATTCTAAGCAATATCCTAATTAAGAGTAAAATTATAAAATTAGATTTAAAACAATACTAATTAGTTGGGGGTAAAATGTCCCCTGATAGTGGCAAAGCCTGTATCATTTGTCATTGGGGAGGACATGTTTTGGATTTGCTTCTGCTTCCTTGACCTACTGGTTAATCACACTTTGAGTACATTTCTAGCTTTTCTGAAAGCTAGAAATATCCAGTTAAAAGATGCTACTTTCAGAACAAAAAGAGTATCACTTCAACACAATGAAAAAAAAAAAACATTGGATTATTTCCCTAGAATAGAGTATTTTGCCCAGATTTTGGAAGGAAATCAATGATATTCCAGTTCAAGTCCTCATCCCATGTACAGATCTCCCCGCTTTACAAGCATACAATTTTTAAATTGAGGAATAAATTAGATATCATATGACTGGCATTTCAGGATTGTAGAACTTGTGGAAAACTATCATGGGTTGAACATAAACTAATTTTTTGGAATCAAATTTTTAAAATTAGCTTAATTAATGCTTAATCTGAGTACAAAACACATTCTAATTAAGCATTAATTAGATTAATTTATGCATCTAATTAATTAATTTATTAATTAATTTATGAATTAATTAATTTATGCATCTCTATCTTTACAATCAAGATATTAAAAATGTTTAGAACTTTCAATTTTTTAATATTCATTTGCAGTAGTTCTTTCTCCAACCTTTGGCTCTAAGCAAATATTGATCTGCCATCTGTCACCATAAATTCAACTTACAGCATTTCATAGTAACAAAATTGTATAATATGTATACTTTTGTATCACTTTCTCAGTATAGTTTTAGAAATTTTCCCATATATGCAAAGCTCAGTAGTTGTTTTTGTTTTATTTCAATGTAGAAAAATACAATATATTTATATTTGCACTGGTTGACGGACATTTGAAAATAATTTCTGTTCTTGACTCACAAGTAAAGCAGCTATATCCTCTACATGAACATGTTTTTATTTCTCTTAAATATTTAAAGGATTGAATGTACTAAGTCAAATGATAAGTGTTTATTTACATTTATTTAAAAACCTGCCAAACTGCTATCAAAATTGATCCTACTTCATACCATCAGAATATTGGAATTCATTGTTCTAAGTCTCCTCAAGAATTAGCCTACTGTCATTGCCTTTGTGTGTTCATTATACCTGTATAGAGTGCTAATGAATTATTATTTTAGGCTCTAATCCTTGATGACCAACAATGCTAGCATCTTTTCAGAGTTTATGAGTAATTAATGTATCTATCAAATCTTTTGCCCATCTTGTTATTAGACAGTCATCTTCCCACTGAGTTTTCACAATTTTTTCTATATTCTGGATGATGTCCTTTGTCATATTCTCTCTTGTCTCTTCTGTTTGAGAAAATAAAAGAGAACAAAAAAATATGTATATATATATATATATACATACATATATTTTAAATATACAAGTTAGATTTTTATAAAAATCATATAGCTATTTATATACTCTATAATCTAATCACTTCTATTTACTTCCCATGAAACATATCAAAAACTAAAAATATTTATCTTGGTCTGCCATTTTTATATTTAAATAAAGATCTTTGGTTTAAAAAATGCTTACTTTTAAAATTACATATTTTATTCAATTAAAACTTTTTCGTCTGGCAGAACACTTGCCTAGCATGTGTGAGGCACTGAGTTCAATCCTTAGCATCACATAAAAATAAACAAATAAAATAAAGGCATTCTGTCCATCTACACCTACAATTATTTTTAAAAAACAACACTTTTTCCTCTTTTCTAATTGATAAATCCATTCACGTTCTTATCATTTTCCTAGTTTATTTATTCATACTCACAACTGTTGATTATTGATAATCACACAGCTATTGATTATTGTAATTTAATTATTTCTGCACATTCTGAATTTTTTTTACAAAATATATTGACAATCTAAGAGTCCAAATTTTGTAAATGTGGAGTGTAGTTTCTGGTTTTTTATATTTTCTTAATTTGAGATGACTACTTTGTCATTTTAAAATTTATTATACTTCCTCTTATTTTCCCCTTTTTGTTGATGTGTTGAGCCATTTACTACTTTGATAACATTTTATAAAATAAAATGTTTTCTCTTTTCAATGTTATGATTTGAGTGAAATAAGTTAATAAAAAAACTATTAAGAAAGTGAAATAAATGATTGCTTCTTTCCTACCTTGTATCTCCTACAACTGACTTGTTTATAAACTCTTGGATTTTAAACCCAGTTTTTCTTTCTTTGATTGAAATAGTTTTCTTATATATAAACCACTTTCCCATTTCATTTTGAATATTCCCAAATTCTTAGATTGACAGCATCACCCAGTAACAAGTGGGGTGATTTAATGGATTACTGTTTTGTCTGAGAGATTATAAGTCTATCTTTAAGGCTCTCTATATGTATTTTCTCTGGGAAAATATTTCAACATTTTATTGCTACAATTAGTTGAAGTCAGGAAATTACTTCCAAATTTTAGAAGTTTAATTTTGAGAATTGGTGAGGAATCATAAATAATAGCTAAACTTTTCATCTTATAGGCATTGTGATAAACACTTTTCATAAATATGATCTTTTAAAATCTAAACTCAGATAAATGTAAAAGAAATAGCTCTTTTAAATAAGTATGATTTCCATTCACTCTACAATATAAAGTTTTATGCCTGGAAGATTTCCTTTAAATCTAATCATTTAGGCATTTTATTAAATGTCTTCCTTTAGATTTGGATATTTTAATAAATATTCTATAAGTTTATTTAATTTCCCTTAGAGTATTTGTTTATTAGCAGTACTTTAATATCCATGTGAATCTTGTATAAAATAAACTATTTTAATATATAAGATGTTTTAAAGTTACTTAAAATTCTGAAACCTTATTTTAAATTAGTCATTTGTCAGAAAACAGTATGTATTTATAAAATAGTATATATTTATGAGGTACACTGTTATATTTTGGTATATGTATGCATTATTTAATGATCAACTTAGACTAAGTTATTCATCAGCTAAAATATTTGTCATTTCTTTGGATAAGAACATTCGAAATTCTCTCTTCTAGGTATTTTATTTATACAATGTTCTGAACCATAATTACTTTTCGGTATAATAGTACACCAGAACTTATTCCTCCTGTCTAGCTTTGTCTTTGAACCCATTAACCATTTTCTTCTCACCCCCTTCACTTCTGTCCTCCTCAGATTCTGACAATTACTACTCTACTCTTACTTCTTTTAATTCAGTATTTTTAGATTCTACATGAGTGAAATCATATATAATTTGTCTTTTTGTTCCTGGGTTATTTCACTTAACATTATGATATCAAAGTCCATGTTGCTACACATGACAGAATTTCATTCTTTTGTATCAGTGATTAGTATTCTACTATATTTATGTAACCCCATTTTCTTCATCCAGTCATGTGTTGAAGGGCACAGACTTTGTATCTTAGATGTTGTGAATAGTGCTAAGATCCTTTAAAAAGAGCATTTAAAATACCTGATGGAAGAAATAACAATTTTAATTTCAGAAATAGTAAAGGGAAATAAAAATTTATTATGATTTATAAAGACCCAATTCATTTCTATCCTCTGAAATATTTTTTTACAAAATGAAACCTGAATGTTTTAAGAATGATAGTCTGAAAAGATTAAGTAATTTTATTCTGACCTTTATAAAAGTAAAGCCTAAATTCAATTTCAATGCAAATTACTTATTTTTAGTGAGTATAAGTTTATTTGTATGAGTAGGTTTATCATCAACAAAAACAGAGAAAAGAACTCACAAAAGGGCCATTGTTAAGTTGGGTAAGATTAAAAAGAAATGCATCCATTCCTATAATTTTGTGCAAAGTTAGAAAAATTATGATTGTAACAATTTTTTTCTATTTGCCTCAACAAATGTTTTCAGTGAATAGTGTGTACAGCTTCTGATAATTTGTTTTTTTCTGTTATGTTTGCTAACATGTATTAAAATGCAACTTTTGGGAAAAAAAATAAAATAATAAAACAAATAAAATAAAATAAAGTATAAAAAAAAAAAGAAATGCAAACATTCTATTTACTGTGTGCACGTACATGCACAAACATGCACATGGATATATAAATACTTGTACAAATATATATGGTATATGTATAGATATACCACATGTAAATACACACACATACATATATGACTGGATAAAAATGGAATATAAATAGTAATTTATCATTCAAAGCTCATTGTACAAAGACCAGACCAAAAATAACAGCTGAAAGTAATAATAAAATCTCTAAAATGGTCTAAATTGTATCTGAAACTGTTAAACTACATGACAAATTAAAAGTTTCCAACTTAATCAAGCTTCTTTGTTCATTATTATTGAGAGATCCTTGCACACAAAACAGATGGAGATATTCTCTCACTGAATGTTTTGACCAATACTCAAATCCATAATGCAAGGTTGATTCAGATGGCAAATTCAATATCAAATAGGAGGGGCTTTTGTAACTCATTCTGTTTTCAATAAACCACAAACCACTCACACCTGCTAAAACAAAAACTAAAGAGGCAGGTAGAAGAAAAATCATTTCCAACCTAGGAGTATATGCCAGGTCTATTAAAGTTACATGCCACTAATCCATGTGCAAGTTTCAACAAAAGTGACTTAATCTTTCAGGAAATAGTCTCTCAGTTTCAACTAGTTAGCTATTTATTTTCTCCTTCATAAAAACAAGTACAAATACAAAATTGGTCCTTCCATGGATTTTTGGATGTGAAAGAAAAAGATTTATAACTTTTAATAAAAGACAAAGGAGAGAAGCTGAAGCTAGTATATTTGTTCAATTCTGAAACTTACAACTTTTATAAAGAAAGCCAATAGATAGGCTAAACCAACATTCATATTCTACTGTGTTCAAAAGAAGTAATGAGCCATAGCCATATGACTATGGAGAAAAGCAAAAGAAGTATTTAAAAATGACAAAAATCATCTGTAGTATTTAATTTCTCTAAACATCAAATTTTGAGTGTTAAATGACAGCTTTCATAAGATTTTTTTTTAGTAAATTAAATGTAGTGATACATTTTAATTTAAGGTCATTTTTGGCATGAAAATTTTGAAATTATGGTTTTATTTAGATATAATAATTTTAGACTTAACAATGAAAATAAAAGTGGTTTTCTTTAAATTTTATCAGTTATTTATTTCTCACAATAATTAAATTGCATTTCTAGTGATGTAGGTTAATGCCAAATTTTTTGACATTTAGTATCATCCAAGAATTATTATCTTTTCTTTATGATGGATCTTCCAAGAAGATTTAAATCATATACTTTCAACACCAAAGCCTTGTTTTCACTTTTTAATATCAATCCTTTTATGATATACTTATTTAATATCCAAGTATTTACTTTTTTCAGTGTCAGTTACAGTTGTTTCTGGTAAATGCCTCAATAGAGGCAGTTACATGGTACTCAGAGAGTTTAAGAAAGAAAGAAAAACAGTATCTCATCCTTTTTATCAGGTAATGCTTCATACTGATAAAAATATTTTAATTGAACCTTGAAGAGTGCATAAAAGTTAGTAGGGAATAAGAAAAGTCATAGAGATAGAATTGAATGATTACAAAGTAGAGTTATATGAAATAGTGTGTATATTTGAAGAATCATAACTTGTCTCTGTGTGGTTACAGTATGGGTTTTACGAAGAGTAGATAATTGAAGATAATGTCCTTTGATATCAGTGACTTCTGTATTTCAAACTCAGGTAACACAAGCAAATGATTTCTATAAGAATACTGTATATACAGACATTTTTATTCTAGAAAGATGTTTTTCTGTTCCACTTGGAAGAAGGATGTAGAACTATTTCCATCAAGTCAGATGTGGTGGTACATGCTTGTAGCCCCTGCTTGGTAGTCGAGTAGAGAGGATTGCTCAAACCCACAAATTCAAGATCAGCCAGGACAACATAATAAAATCCCATCTCAAAAAACAGTATCAATAATAACAACAACAAAAAATAAGTATTACGATCATATGGGTTCAGTGTGATGAAAGACTGAATTAAAACATCAGCAGTCATACAAAAGAGAAATGACAGATAATTCAAGGTAGAAATAGATGAATTTAATAATTCATTAAGAAGGAGAAATCAAAATATCATCAGTTTTCTTGATAACAAGTTTGATATTGCTAGCATTAGCAAAGGTGGGCAAATCCGTAAAAGAAATAGGTTTATTCACCAGCATACAAAGCTTATTTGTGAATAAGTAAAATTTCAGGTGCAAGTAGTGAATAAAAATGAGGAGAATCAACTGACATCTAAAAATATGGGTTTGGAACCCACAACAGAAATCTGTAGTTCCAAAATACTGAAAATCAATGATTAAAGGAAATTTTGGAAGTGTAGAAATGGACTTTATAAAAACAGGAATAATGTGTAGAACTGTTAGGTTTTGAATATGAAACATCCTCTCAAACCTCCTGTGTTAATGCAGAAAAATTCAGAGATGAGACGGTTAAATTCTGGGAACTGGAACCCATTCAGTCCATCTCAGTTTAAATGGACAACTGGGTGGTGATTTTAGGTAGATGGGGCATGGCTAGAGGAGGTGGACACTAGGGGTCAGCCTGGGAAGGGTTAATCTTCCCAGTGTCCCCTTCTCCTTTTTCTCTTTGCTTTCTAGTTCCCATGTAGTGAGCAGCTTTTCTTCATCAGCACCCTCTGCCATGGTGTTTTGACTCATGTTGGGCCCAAAGTGATGGAGTTGGCTAACCTTTGACTGAACTTCTGAAAATGTGAGCCCCCAAGAAACTTTTCCTCATTTAAGTTGATATCGTCAGGTATTTTGGTAACAGAGACACAAAATCTGACTAATGCAAGGGCATTGTTTCACAAAGTACGGTGGAATTTATATAAAAATACATACTCACAAATACACAAATTGTCATGGTCAAAAGGGTTGGCAACATTGATTAAGCAAATCCAATAAGTTTTCTGGAATGCAAAGTTTCTTGGAGTCATTCACATACATTTTGACAGGTATATGATATATATAACATCCCAAACTTATCAGACAATTATATTTAATGAACACATTACATGAAAATCATTCTCAATTTAGGAAACACTGGTGCAGAATAATAGGATAAGAAATACTTATTAGGGCCAGTACTGACACATGGTAAATAAAAACAGAATTCAGCAAGGAAGTTGTTAAAGGTAAAACATGGAGCCAGAAAACAGATGGCTTAAGGAAATCAAGGCAGAAGGAAATTTAAAGAAAGCAGTGATAAGAAGGGCAGAATGTCAATTAAGAAACTCACATGAAAGTTCTATGGATCGCAGAGAATTCATTCATAACTTCAATAATAGCACTCAAACAGATAACTAGTTATTAAAACAAAACTACAATGTGCTAAAAATTTTAAAATAAGTTGAGACAAGAATAGATATTAGATATAGATATAATAAAGTCATAATAGATATAGTTATAATAGATGTAGTTATAATAGATATAGTTATAATATATATAGTTATTTAAAGAAAAAAGAAAATATGGAAGCAGAGTTGAAAAAAAGGTGATTTCTGATCGTTTTTACTGAATTTGTGTGTTTCTTGGAAATATGCTATTAAACATCATGTGTCCATTATAGAGCATACATAAGCAAATTGAGATGGCATAGGCTGCTACACAGCTACCTTTTTATCAAATACATGGTTCATCACTGACTAGAATACTGTTATGAGATGCAAAACTATATTTTCTTTGAATGGAAAAGATAATGGAAAACTAGATTTCAACTTTTGAGTCCTTAAGAATGTAAACACCATGATAAAAAGTATATATATATATATGTATACATATACTATAGCATAGTGGCGAAGCATGTGGTGTCTTGACCCAAGATGTCTGAACCTGAAATTGAATCCCCAATATTTCATCTCCTGGTATGTGGCCTTGGATAAATTACTTATGATTATAGAGCCCCAATTCTCTATCTGTAAATTGAGAATAATAACAGTAACCTACTTCCTTCCTGTGGTGAAGATTAAGTACATCTTATTGCAGTTCTTTCCACATGCTTTGTAAAGCATTTTAATTTTAAAAAGAATATTCTAGAGCCTCTTAGATTCTAATTCAGAAGGTATCAAATATTGTATTCCTAATAAGCATTCCAGGTAATTCCCATGCAGAGATCATAGAAAAAACACTGAAACACCCTGAAAGAGACAGATCTATTGTATATTCAAGGAAAAGTTTAAAGAATTACTATTGATATTTTCCCAAAGAAGAATTAAAAGGTGAAGTTTTCTAGTATCTGAAATTGGATGGCTTGAAACATTTACCATCAAACAGCTCTGGAGATGAGAATACTAATATGAAGGTGTTGTTCATGCCACGTTGGTCTTTGGAGACACTAGGAGAGGAATCCTATCTTTTCTTTTCTAGCTTTTGGTGGTTTCTGAAATTTCTTGGCATTCCCTGGCTGATAGATGCATCATTCCAATCCATGGCTCTCCCTCCATGTAACTGAGTCTCTTCTCCTCTTCTTATAAGGGTACTAGTTGTATCAAATTATGTATGACTTTGTTTACCTTTCATCTTAATTATATATGCAAAGAGCATAGTTCCAAATAAAGTTCTATTTGCAGGAATTAGGGACTAGGGTTTTCACATATCTGTTTGAGAGCACAATGCAACCCAGAATGGGATGAGAGAACAGTTAGATTATAAATAATTCTATTAACAAGATAATATGCTTAAAATAGCATTTTTATGTCTACAAACTCCAGATGATTTAATTAAGATAAATACCAACCATAAGATAAATGATTGTTGTCAACATAATTGACATTTACCTGAAATTGAGCTATTATGTAAAACACCTTTCTTGCAGTAGTTGTAGAATAGGGGGTAAGTACATGAATATTGTAACATCATCCACCCCATTCCCATGATGCTTTACTACTTTGTCTGCTGATAGTGTTCTGATCACTCCAAATCTCTGACTAGGAGATCAAACCTGAGGACTAGGAGATCAATCCTCCACATTGATTGGTAGAGGTATTTTATAGAAAGTAACAAATAAAATTCTACTAGCTTTACCCACTTGAAGAGTTTCTTTTCTTTCCTGTTCAAAAGGCTCACCCTTGAGTAGTGATAGAACATTGCAAAATATATTTTCAGAATAAATACACATAATATAATATATAAATATAATCTGTGTATCAGATTATTT